>CM032165.1:25131095-25311020 GCA_018901935.1 Pugionium cornutum | reverse complement strand
TGGAATCTATCATAAGCTGTGTGAGCCATGCATTATGCTTCATTTATAAACCTGTACTCAAGGAGAACTAGTGATCAGTTTAGAACGATCAATTTAGAGCGATCACTTTAACTGGCCGATAACCTTGATATGTCTACACTAAATCGACTGTAACTATTAATTTAAATTTCGAAATGACATGAATCCAACACCCACATTAAACTAGCTCAATATTTTATATTGTGAAAAAATTTAAGACCTAAATAGCTACGAAAAAGGCTACATATAATCCAATCTATCCTAAGCTGCGTGATACCCTGTATTATGCTTCACTTATAAGCCTTTACTCAAGGAGCACTAATAATCAATTTTGAACAATCGGTTTAAAACGATCGGTTTAGAATAATCAATTTAGCTGGCCGATCAACTTGACATGTCTGCACTAAATCATCCGTAACTTTTGATTTGAAGCTCCGAATGAAACGAACCCAACGCCCATGTTTAGCTAGCTCAATATTCTATAATGTGACAAAAGTTAAGACCTAAATAGGTACGACAAACCCTCCAAGTAATCAAATCTATCCCAAATTGCGTGATGCCAAGCATTATACTCCATTTATACCCCTTTACTCAACGAGCATCAATAATCAGTTTAAAATGATCATTTTAACTAGCTGATCAATTTGACATGTACGCACTAAATCGTCTTGAAATTTTTATTAGAATCTCCAATTGACATGAATCCAACGCCCACATTAAGCTAGAATTAATTCAACAAATTTGAGACAAAAGAGCTATAATAGATTAATGTATCAAAGGATGAATGCTTTTATAAGTCGTTATTCAATGAGTACCAATGATGAGTTTAGAATGATCGTTTTAACTAGGAGATCAACTTGACATGTATGCATTAAATCATCAGTAACTATTGATTTAGATTTCAGAATGACACGAATCCAACGCCCATGTTAAACTAGCTCAATTTTCTATATTGTGATAACATTAGAGAGTGAAAGAGCTACCACAAAGGCTTTAGGTAATCCAATGCATCCCAAACTCTGTGATGCCATGCATTATGCTTTATTCATAAGCCTTTACTACAGGAGCACCAATGATCAGTTTAGAATGATAACTTTAACTGGCCGATCAACTTGACATGTCCACACTAAATCGTCCATAACGTTTGACTTAGAGACCACCGGCTATGGTCGCAAAGTGATCACACAATCCACTTTTGTGACCACTTTGTGACCACATACGTGGTCGGAAAGGCTTTGCTTTCTTATAGTGAAAGGCTTATAAATGAAGCATAATGCATGGCATCCCGCAATTTGGGATACATTAGATTACTTGCAGGTTTTTTGTAGCTCTTTGAGTGTCAAATCTTGTCACAATATGGCAAATTAAGCTAACAGAATGTTGACGTTGGATTCGTGTCATTGTGAACTCTAAATTAAAAGTTACATACGATTTAGTGCGTATATGTCAAGTTGATCGTCAGTTAAATATATTATTCTAAACTGATCATTGGTGCTGCTTGAGTAAAGGCTTATAAATGAAGCATTATGCATGGCATCACGCTGTGTGGGATACATTGGATTACATGGAGGCCTTTTCGTAGCTTTTTCAGTCTCAAATGTTGTCACAATATGGAAAATTGAGCTAGCTTAACGTGGGTGTTGGATTCGTGTCATTTTGAACTTTAAATCAAAAGATACGTATGACTTAGTGTCGACTTGTCAAGTTTATTGGCCTCTTAAAATGATAATTCTAAACTTATCATTGGTTCTCCTTGAGCAAAGGCTTATAAATGAGGCATAATGCATGGCAACCAACAGTTTAGAAAAAATTGGATTACTTGGAGGCTTTTTCGTAGCTCTTTTTGTCTCAAATGGTGTCACAATATGGAAAATTAAGCTAGCTCAACGTGTATGTTGGATTCGTGTCATTTTGAATTCTAAATCAAAAGTTACATATGATTTAGTGCGGACATGTCAATTGATCAGCCAGTTAAAATGATGATTCTAAACTGATCATTGGTGCTCCTTGAAAAAGACTTATAAATGAAGCATAATGCATGGTATCACGAGTTTTGGGATACATTGGATTACTTGGAGGCTTTGTCGTAGCTCTTTTGGTCTCAAATATTGTCACAATATTGAAAATTGAGCTAGCTTAACGTGGGCATTGGACTCATGTCATTCTGAACTCTAAATCAAAAGTTACGGACGACTTAGTGCGGATATGTTAAGTTTACCGGCCAGTTAAAATTATCATTCTAAACTGATCATTGGTGCACCTTGAGTAAAAGGCTTATAAATGAAGAGTAATACATTGCATCATGCAGTTTGGGATAGATTGGATTACTTGGACGCTTTGTCGTAGCTATTTCGGACTTAAATTTTGTCACAATATAAAATTAAGCTAGCTTAACGTGGGCGTTGGATTTGTGTTATTTTGAACTCAAAATCAAAAGTTACAAACGATTTAGTGTGGATATTTCAATTTGATCATCCAGTTAATATAATCTTTCTAAACTGATCATTGGTGCTGCTTGAGTAAAGGATTAGAAATGAAGCATAATGCATGGCATCACGCTGTTGGGGATACATTGGATTACTTGGAGGTTTTTTCGTAAGTCTTTCAGTTTCAAATGTTATCACAACATGGAAAATTGAGCTACATTAATATGGGAATTGGATTCGTGTCATTCAGAACTCTCAATCCAAAGTTACGGACGATTTAGTGTGGCCATGTCAAGGTTATCCGCCAATTAAATTGATCATTCCACTACAAGAAAACTGCACATTCCCGACGGCCATGTTCATCGGAAAAACGTCGGTAATACAGATTCCCGTCTAATTTCCGACAAATATCCTCTGTCAAGACTATTTCGTCGGAAATAAATTTCCGTCGGGAACTTATCGGGAATTTCTGATGGATGTTCGATGGAAGATGTCTGTCGGAAAATACCGACGAATATTCGATGGTCCCAGTCGTCAGAAATATCCGACGGATTTTCAATAAAAACTCCATCGGGAATTACCGACGAATTATCGAGGGATGTTTTCTGATGACTGTTGCCATCGGGAATTTGGTCCGATGATATTTCCCTATGGTTTAGAACCGTCGGAAGTTAGGCGACAAGTTTTCGACGGAATGCTTCGTCGGAAAAAACCAATTAATTGAAAAAAATAAAAAATTATTTTTTAATATTTATATTTTAAAAATATTGAATTCAGTATTTTTAAAATATAAATATTAAAAAATAAATTTAAAAAGTAAGTTTTTTATTTTATTAAATTAAATTAATATTTTTTAATATTTTATAAAATAATCATACAATTAATAAAAATATTATTCTAATTATAAATATAATATTAAATAATTGTTTTAAAATACAAATTACAACGGAGGAGTAGGAGGAGAAGGAGGAGAAAAAAGTCATGAGGCAATTTATTTCTTATCATTTCTACAAAGCTTTTGAGATTATTCATCTCTATTTTCATAGCCGCCATTTCTTCTTCTAGCTGTTCATTCTCCTTGTTTCTAACTACAGATATTGCGCAACCGGTATCTGCAACTCTCCCGAGTCCTGGATGGCGATCCTTAGAAAATGATACTTCCTGTAAAAATAAAATATTATTACAAAATTTAATGAAAATTATTATTATATTAAAGAAAAATGAAACTTACATCAAGAACGAGACGGTTAATCTCAGAACGAGGCAATTCGGCGACCGAAGATGAAGAACCAATTTGAGACTGCTGGGTTAAAATATCACTTTTTCTTTTTTTACTTTTTCGATGATCTCACTAACAAGACCATCTTGGATACGACTAGTCTTTTTGTTCGTGTGGACGGCCTCGAGAAGTTGCAAGTGATCCGGAGGCGCTCCAATTTCTTGTGCCTAAAACTAAAAAAATTCTAAATTAATAATTTTTAAATTTTTAAATAATAATAAATATAATTAATATAATAATTAATTTACCAATTGATCGGCTCGTCTCAAAAAAACTAGTCGATCTCGCATTGTGAGTATAAATGACTTTGCCTCCTCGGTCGCTCTTCCGGCTTCCCGAGTTAGTTCTCGAGATAACCTCAGCGCTAGAAGATTCCCAATAACGAATAAAGTCGTTCCAAACCGATTCATTCAACCTTCTTGGTTTATCTTTTCCCTTTTTCCATTTTTGTTTCCACTCGTTCATGTGGTGAGAAAATTGTACAGCAGCCTCTTTTTCAAAAGCTTCTTCCACCAATTTTGTGTTCATGGGATCCCATGTAAATTCTTGCTGCGAAATTTACATATATATTACTAAAAAATATTATTAAAATTTATTTAAAATAATTATATATTTAAAATTTAAATAACGTACCGCAAAAGTCATGAACCAAATCTGACGTTCCTCGTACGGAATATCTCTAAATTTGGTATATGGTTTGTTCAAAAGAGAATGAAGCATCTTTAATATAGATTTGCTTATTCCATTGTTTGAAATATCAAACCTACAAATTTTTATTAGAATAGCGTTATAATAATTATTTTAAATATAATTATAGAATATCGTGAAAATAATTTTTTTAAATATAATTATAGAAAATTTAATTTACCATATAGAATTTCTTTGACGCATCGGATCAAGAAAAAGAAGAAGTTCGCGACCTGGCTGCTGAACCAATTCTTCAATTGTCATTGGTCGGAAAGAATCATTTGCAGATTCTGGAACTTGAGTTGGTAAGCAACTCGGAGTAGACGATTGACCACGTCTTTGGTAATCTTGATACGACCTATAATTGAGATATTTTATCGATCTATCTACATTTACTATTTACCATTTTCTTTTCGAAATATTTATTTTTATTTAAACTAAAATTAATGTAAAAAATAAAAACTTAAATTTAAACCTTAAATACTAAATATAATATTTAATTTATTTATAATTAATTTATAGTAAATAGATGTTTTAATCTGATAACTTATATTATTAAAATGTTTTTTAATCTGAAATATGTTTTTTTTAAAAGTCCAAATTAATATTTGTGAAAATTCGAGTCTAGTTAAGACTATTTTTGGTATGAATGTTATATTCTATACGTTATTTCTTCATTTTTGAAAGAAGGTTACATCTGAAACCTAAAAAAAGAAAATCTAATAAAAAATCTGAAATAGCAAATCCGTTTTAAAAAGCTAAACTTTCTTAGGAAAGCAATTCCACATTCTTATTTGAATACTATTAAACCAAAAAAAAAACCAATATCTAAATAAAGAAACTTGCATTGAATAACATGCTTTTACGTATTTGTAAACTCAATTGCATCCTTAATACGTGGGGGAAACTTGTTTAACTGGATTAAACGTAAACAAGATAGAATAGAAATCCACGAATCTGAGATTATAATGCATCCTATTGAGCATAAGAAACCAATCTTTCGAAGCCGCCATATGCAACTATGCACTAAGCATTCTCTTAGTAGCCCACTAAATTAAAACTCACTACTAAGAATCCGAAATTTGAAATCCAAAAAATCAAGATCCGATTTTGAAACCTAATTTCTAAAATCCAAAAAATCTGAAATTTGAATACTCAGAATCGACCTACTTCACATATACCTCTAAACCTAAAAGGATACAAACTTACATGATTTGCGGTGATTTTCCGGCGATGTACGACGGGAGGTGAACCGGCAGAGAAGTCGAGAGAAACGCGAGAGAGAAAAAAAAAACGGCCATAGGTTATATTATATATTTCCGACTGCAATTTCCGTAGGAAATCCGCCTGAAATATAATAACTATTTTCGCGAAATCCCGCGTTGGGAATTATGTTTCCCTCGTAAAATTTTAAGCCGTCGGAAATCCGTAGGTATATCGACGGACGGCTCGTGCATGTTCAAGCACATCGGAAATCCATCGGTATCGACAGAATTTCCAAATCCATCGGAAATCCGTAGGTATCTTATATCAATATTTCAAAAAATTTTAAGATTTTATTTTAATTAAAGCTCATAGAAATTATTTTATATTCAAAAATTATTTACATTTATTAATAATAAATATAAATATTATATAAAGTATAGAAAAATTTTATTAAATCTGAATTTTAATTTGAATTTATAAAATATAATTTACATATAATTAAATTATGGAAAAATATATTATTATTTCAAATTTAATCTGAATCTGATGAACATTCTGAATTAACCAAATTTTGGTCGTCAAACTCGTCAATTTCTTCTTCTGAATCTTGATATACGTTGTAATCTGCGTTCGTGGTGTCATCAACAACAAGGTTAACTTCAAGAGAAATGTCTATTGAACCTAAGTTACCAATTGTGCTTTGTTGCATAGGCTCTTGTTCCGTAATACCACATACCATTTCTCTAGGATGTATTGAGGTCACTGTAATCCAAGGATCTTGCTTGTTCCTCACACGAGGATATCAAATGTAACAAACCTGGTCCGCTTGTGATGGAAGTATAAAACGATCATATTTTCGATGTCGCTTACGAGAGTGGACTGGTGTAACACCAAATTCTTCTTCACGTTGACCCATGACAGGGTCATACTAGTCACAATAGAACACAATACATCTCAAATCAATCATTCCTGGATAGTGAAACTTCTAATATTTCACGAAGAACACCGTTGTATACAATTTCTCCCGATTGAGATGATACACCATAATTACAAGTTGTTTGTGAGTTTCCTTCGCGATGACTCTTAAAAGCATATCCACGAGTGCAGTACATTGGATAAGATTTTGCAGTAAACGTAGGACCACTCACCAACTCAACTAACCACGTGGGAAACGTTATCCCCCTATAAGGACATGTAGTAACCTACAAAATAATTGAATGTAGTCAACTATAAATATATATAAATAGTATACTATTATTGAAAATTACATAATTGTCGTAACACTAACATAAAAATGCAACCATCTTGCAAATTCACTTTTTTTAAGTTCGACCAACTCATTCTCGCTGTAATCTGAATAATGAACACGTATTTGTTCCATGTATATTCTGTTAATTATAAAAAATAATTAACAATAAATTATAATAACAACTAAAAACAAAATTTAATTGAATAAACCTTTCATATTCCAAAATGTCATCGCAATTTGTCAAAATATTCAAATGCAAGTGATTGTGTTCCTCCTCTGATAGGCGTCGCGTCTTCCCTTTTGCACTTAAACATCGAATTTGTGCAAATATTTCTGGCACATACACTGGATAACTTGGTTTTTCTCCTCCATCATCATGTCGTGCAGGTCGTCTATTTTTTGTTTGGACTTGCGATGGAAAATAGTAGCTCGCGAAGTTAGATGTTTCTTCATTAATACTTTGTGCGACGATTGAACCTTCAATCCTGGCAAGCTTTTTAACTTTTTTCATTAGGTGGAACATATATCTCTCAAAAGGATACATCCATCGATACTGAACAGGTCCTCCAAGCGTTGTTTCTCTAGGGAGGTGAATAGGAAGATGCTCCATAACATCAAAAAATGCTGGTGAAATATTTTCTCAAGGTTACAAATGAGAACCGGTATTTTTTCTCCAACTTTCGGGTATCATCTGCAGTAAGTGATCTTGTATATAAATCTCAGAAAAAAAAGCACCAATCCCTAAAAAAATATTTTAATATCATATAATATACATAATTATGATTAGTTATATATAAAATAATGTAAACATCGTACCTGCAATTGCTCCATGGACGTTTTTAGGCAGCAGATCGCTAAAGGGCAATTGGGAATAGTCTTTGCATGACAACATGACAATCATGACTTTTCATCCCTGAAAATTTACCTTCAATAGTATCGACACAATTACGAAGATTAGATGTGTATCCATCTGAAAATTTGATACTATGCTTAATCCAGTCAAAGAATTCATCTTTTGCATGCGCATCCAACCGGAATACGGGAGACAATGATTTTCCATTTGACATTACATGTAGTTTCTTCTGGGAACAAATATCCGGCAAATCCAATCTAGCTTTCAAATTATCTTTTGTTTTTCATTGCACATTTAGAACGTTATTCTTTATGTTGTCGAAAACATTCTTCTCAATGTGCATAACATCTAGATTATGGTGCAACAAATGGTCCTTCCAATATGGTAAATCCTAAAAAATGTTCTTCTTGTGCCAGTTATGGTATTCGCCACAACCATCAAAAGGGTAATGTCCGTTACCTCCACATGAAGCTGTTCTCTCAGCACCAAAATCTCTACGATGAGTCATCATATAATTCCCGTCAAGAATAAGAGGTAGAGCATCAAAACTTTTTTTGTTTTTCCAAAACAATGTCGTGCTCCGGCGATATGGATGATCTTGTGGTAGAAATTGACGATGACAATCGAACCAACTAGTCTTTCATCCGTGTTTCAGTTGGAACGCATTAGTATTATCTTGACAATATGGGCATGCTAATCTTCCATGCGTCGACCATCTTGATAACATACCATATGCTGGAAAATCACTTATCGTCCACATAAGTACTGCTCTCATCAAGAAGTTCTGTTGGTTGGAAACATCGAATGCTTTGATACCATTTTCCCACAATATTTTTAACTCATGAATTAGTGGCTGCAAGAAAATATCAAGCGATCGCTTAGGATGCTCTGGGCCGGGGACGAGAATTGTTAGAAATAAAAACTCTCGTTTCATGCACAAAGAAGGAGGCAAATTGTAAGGTGTAACGATAACTGGCCACAACGAGTATTGCCTCCCATGCTTCCTAAAAGGGTTGAATCCATCTGTAGATAACCCGAGGTATACGTTTCTAGGCTCATATGCAAAAGTAGGATAAACCTGTTGAAAATGTTTCCATGCTTTTGCACCCGAGGGATTCACAATTTCTCCATTCGAATTATGTTCAGCATGCCATCTCATAGGTTCTGCCGTGTGTTCAGATTGATATAACCTCTTTAACCTCTCTGTTAATGGCAAATACCACATTCGTTTATGCGAAATAGGTACTCTGCCGCTTGTCTCTTGAAATCAAGGTTTGTGACAAAATCGGCACTTTATGCGGTTTTCATCATTTCTCCAATAGATCATGCAGTTGTCAATACATAAATCGATCATCTGATATGGCAATCCAAGAACAGGTACAAGTTTTTGAACCTCGTAATATGAAGCAGGTGCAATATTATCTTCAGGTAATATATCTCTAACAAAATTAGCTATCACATTCACACAATCTTCAGCCAAGTTGAAATCCATCTTTATCGTCATGAACCTGCTTGCAGCAGATAAAGGCGATAATCCATCTCTACATCCTTTATACAAAGGCTGCTTGGATACATCTAACATATCAAAAAATTTCTGGGCTTCCAAATTAGGTTCCTCTATTCTGCTAATATCTTCAATGTACGATGCTCTTTGTTCACGAAATGCATCATTCACCATCTGAACTGTACGTCCGTTTATATCAACTTCTGATGCCGGTTCCTCTACCCTAACATTAGTACTATCTATCCTTTTTGTAATACTACCATAATATTGCATTGTTGCATCAGTTTCTCCATGTGAATACCAAATTTTGTAACCCTGCATAAATCCATTCCTATACAAATGATTACGTACTTCTCTAACAGAGATTAATCTATGATTTTGACATTTAATACACGGACAATACATTTTACCGTATTCCGATTTCATGCTATTGTTTGATGCAAGTGCCATGAACTCCTCAACACCTTGCGCAAATTCATCAGTCAAGTTTCCCGTTGTTGAATCATATCGAGGTTTATCCATCTACGATCCAAAGAACCCGAAGAGCACATTTTCTTAAAAATTTTTGTTCTATTGAAATTGTGAAATAGCATAGCTTATTTATAGTGAAAATTAGATATTATCACGAATTTTTAACAAATTATTACGAATATTTAACACATAATTACAAATTTTAAATAAATTATTCTTAAGAATATTCTCCTTTCCGATGGAATTCCGATGGTTTCCGACCACAACCGGATAATCACATATTTTGATTAGATTTTATCTTCATCTCCCGATGGATTTCCGATGGTTTCCGACCACCAACGGATAAACACAAAATTTTAATAGATTATTCTTATGTTTCCGATGGATTGCCGATGGAATCCAACAATGGTCGGATATTTCCGACGGCCTTCCGACGACCATTGCCAATGGATTCCCGATGGAGTGTAAAAACAGACATGCCGTCGGAAAGTCGTCAGAATATTACCGACGGCCTGAGATACGTCGGAAATGTTCCGACGGTTTCAAGAGGATATCCCGACGGTTTACCGTCAGGGTTTACCATCGATTTACCGATGGCCGTGCGAGCATCGGAAATTACCGACGGATCCCCGACGGTTGTAGTTCCCTCGGTATTCCATCGATAATCCATCGCAAAATCGTCGGAAAAGTCCGATGGTTTTATTTCTGTCGGAAATGCCGTCGGAAATGTTAATCTTTTCTTGTAGTGTTCTAAAGTAATCATTGGTGCTCATTGAGTAAGGGCTAATAAATTAAGCATAATGCATGACATCACGAAGTTTGGGATACATTGTATTACTTGGATGCTTTTTTGTAGCTCTTTCAGTCTTAAATGTTCTCACAATATAGAAAATTGAGCTAGCTAATTGTGGATGTTGGATTTGTGTCATTCGGAATTCTAAATCAAAAGTTACGGAAGATTTAGTGCATACATGTCCAATTGATCGGCCAGTTAAATGATCATTCTAAACTTATCATTGGTGCTCCTTAAGTTAAGGCTTATAAATGAAACATAATGCATGGCATCATGCAGTTTGGGATAGATTAGATTACTTGGATGCTTTTTCGTAGCTCTTTCCGACTTAAATTTTGTCACAATATACAATTATGCTAGGTTAACGTGGGCGTTGGATTTGTGTCATTTTGAACTCAAAATCAAAAATTGCGAACAATTTAGTGTGGACATTTCAACTTGATCAGCCAGTTAATACATTCTTTCTAAACTTATCATTGGTGCTGCTTGAGTAAAGGCTTAGAAATGAAGCATAATGCATGGCATCACGCAGTTTGGGATACATTGGATTACTTGGAGGTTTTTTCGTAAGTCTTTCAGTTTCAAATGTTATCACAACGTGGAAAATTGAGCTACATTAACATGGGAATTGGATTTGTGTCATTCAGAACTCTCAATCCAAAGTTACAGATGATTTAGTGTGAACATGTCAAGTTGATCCGCCAGTTAAAATAATCATTCTAAAGTAATCATTGGTGCTCCTTGAGTAAAGGCTTATAAATGAAGCATAATGCATGACATCACGAAGTTTGGGATACATTGTATTACTTGGATGCTTTTTTGTAGCTCTTTCAGTCTTAAATGTTCTCACAATATAGAAAATTGAGCTAGCTAATTGTGGATGTTGGATTTGTGTCATTCGGAATTCTAAATCAAAAGTTACGGACGATTTTAATGCAGAAATGTCCAATTGATCAGCCAATTAAATGATCATTCTAAACTTATCATTGGTGCTCCTTAAGTTAAGGCTTCTAAATGAAGCATACCGCATGGCATCATGCTGTTTGGGATACATTGGATAACTTGGAGGATTTTTCGTAACTCTTTCAGTCTCAAATGTTGTCACAATACGGAAAATTGTGCTAGCTTAACGTGGGCGTTGTACTCTTGTCGTTTTGAGCTCTAAATCAAAAGTTAAAAATGATTTAGTGCAGACATGTCAAGTTCATCAGTTAGTTAAAATGATCATTCTAAACTGTCAATGGTGTCCTTGAGTAAAGGGTTATAAATGAAACATAATGGATGGCATCACATAGTTTGGGATACATTGTATTACATGGAGGCTTTGCTGTACCTCTTTTAGTCTCAAATGTTGTCACAATAAAGAAAATTGTGCTAGCTTAGCGTGTACATTGGATTCGAGTCATTTTCAACTCCAAATCAAAATATATGGAAAATTTAGTTCGAACATTTCATGTTGATTGGCCAGTTAAAAATATCATTATAAACTGATCATTAGTACTGCTTTAGTAAAGGCTTATAAATGAAGCATAATGCATGGCATCATGCAGTTTCGGATACATTGAATTACTTGAAGGCTTTTTTGAAGCTCTTTTGGTCTGAAATGTTGTCACAATATAGAAAATTGAGCTAGCTTAACATGGACGTTAGATTCTTGTCATTCAAAACTCTAAATCAAAAGTTATAGATGATTTAGTGCGGATATGTTAAGTTGATCAGCCAGTTAAAACGATCATTTTAAACTAATCATTGGTGCTCCTTCACTAAAGCTTATAAATGAAGCATAATGCATGACATCATAAAGTTTTGGATACTTTGGATTACATGATGGATTTCTCGTAGCTCTTTCAATCTTAAGTGTTATCACAACATAGAAAATTGAGCTAGCTTAACGTGCGCATTGGATTCGTGTTATTCCAAACTCTAAATTAAAAGTTACAGAGGATTTAGTGCAGCCATGTCAAGTTGATTGGCCAGTTAAAATGATCATTATAAACTGATCATTGGTGCTACTTGAGTAAAGGTTTATAAATGAAGTATAATGCATGACATCATGCAGTTTTGGATACATTGTATTACTCGAGGCTTTTTTCTAGCTCTTTCAATCTCAAATGTTGTCACAATATTGAAAATTGATCTAGCTTAACTTGGGCATTGGATTCGTGTCATTCTGAACACTATATCAAAAGTTATGGACGATTTAGTGCAGACATGTCTAGTTGATTGCCCAGTTAAAATGACCATTCTAAACTGATCATTGGTGCTCCTGAGTAAAGTCTTATAAATGAAGCATAATGCATGGTATCATAGAGTTTGGGATACATTGGATTACATGGAGGCTTTTTCGTAGCGCTTTCCGTCTCAAATATTGTCACAATATAGAAAACTGAGCTAGCTTAACGTGGGCGTTGGATTCGTGTCATTATGAACTCTAAATCAAAAGTTACGGATGATTTAGTGCGGACATGTCTAGTTGATCAGCCAGTTAAAATAGCCATTCTTAACTGATCATTGGTGCTCCATGAGTAAAGGCTTATAAATGAAATATAATGCATGGAATCACGCAGTTTGGAACACATTGGATTACTTTGAGGCTTTTTCCTAGCTCTTTCAGTCTCAAAACTTGTCAAAATGTGGAAAACTGAGATAGCTTAATGTGGAAAACTGAGATAGCTTAACGTGGGCATTGGATTCGTGTCATTCTGCACTCTAAATAAAAATTACAAACGATTTAGTGCAGACATGTTAGTTCATTTGCCAGTTAAAATGATCATTTTAAACTGATCATTGGTGCTCCTTGACCAAAGGCTTATAAATTAAGCATAATGCATGGCATTACACAGTTTGGGATACAATGGATTACTTGGAGGCTTTTTCGTAACTGTTTCACTATCAAATGTTGTCACAATATCGAAAACTGAGCTAGCTTAACATGGGCGTTGGATTCTTGTCATTCTAAACTCTAAATCATTAGTTACGGACGATTTAGTGTGGACATGTCAAGTTGATCGGCTAATTAAAACAATCATTCTAAACATATCATTGGTGCTGAACACTAAAACAAAAGTTACGGACGATTTAATGCAGACATGTGTAGTTGATCCACCTGTTAAAATGATCATTCTAAACGGATCAGCGGTCCCCCTTGAGTAAAAGCTTATAAATGGAGCATAATGCATGGTATCACACATTTCGGGATACATTTGATTAATCGGAGGCTTTGTCGTAGTTCTTTCAGTCTCAAATGTTGTCACAATATAGAAAATTGAGCTATCTTAATATGGGCGTTAGATTCGTGTCATTCTGAACTCTAAATCAAAAGTTACAGACGATTTAGTGTGACATGTCAAGTTGATTAGCAAGTTAAAATGATCATTTTAAACTGATCGTTGTGTTCCTTGAGTAAAGGCATACAAATGAAGCACAATGCATGGCATCATGTATTTTAGAATACATTGGATTACTTGGAGGCTTTTCCATAGTATTTCAGTCTCAAATATTGTCACAATATGGAAAACAAAGCTGGCTTAAGTGGGCGTTGGATTCGTGTCATTCAGAGCTATAAATCAAACGTTACGGACGATTTAGTGTAGATATGTCAAGTTGATCGGACAGTTAAAATGATAATTATAAATTGATCATTGCTCCTTAAGTAAAGGCTTTGAAATAAATCATAATGCATGGCAACACGTAGTTTGCGCTAAATGGGATTACTTGCAGGCTTTGTCGTCTCTTTCGGTCTAAACTGTTCTCACAATATGGAAAATTGAGCTAGCTTAATGTGGGTGTTGGACTCATGTCATTTTGAACTCTAAATAAAAAGTTAAAGATGATTTAATGCAATCATATCAAGTTGATCAGATAGTTAAAACGATAATTCTAAACTTATCATTGGTGCTCGTTGAGTAAAGGGTTATAAATGAAACATAATGGATGGCATCACACAGTTTGGGATATAGTGGATTAGTTGGAGGCTTTGTCGTAGCTATTTTAGTCTCACATGTTGTCACAATATAGAAAAATGTGCTAGCTTAACGTGGACGTTGGATTCGTGTCATTTTGAACCCTAAATCAAAAGTTACAAACGATTTAGTACGGACATATCAAGTTTATCGGTCAGTTAAAATGATCATTATAACTGATCACTAGTGCTCCTTAAGTAAAGGCTTATAAATGAAGCATAATGCATGGCATCACGCAATTTAGGATACATTGGATTACTTGGAGGCTTTGTCGTAGCTCTTCTACTCTCAATGTTGTCACAATATGGAAAAATGAGCTAGCTTAACGTGGGAGTTGGATTCGTGTCATTATGAACACTAAATCAATAGTAACAGACGATTTCGTGCGGACATGTCAAGTTGATCGGCCAGTTAAAATGATAATTATAAATTGATCATTGGTGCTCATTAAGTAGAGGATTATTAATAAATCATAATGCATTGCAACACGTAGTTTGGGCTAGATTGGATTACTTACAGGCTTTGTCGTAGCTCTTTCTGTCTAAAATGTTCTCACAATATGGAAATTTGAGCTAGTTTAACGTGGGTGTTGCACTCATGTCATTTTGAGCTCTAAATCAAAAGATAAAGATGATGTAAGACATATCAAGTTTATCAGCTAGTTAAAATGATCATTCTAAACTTATCATTGGTGCTCCTTGAGTAAAAGGTTATAAACGAAGCATAATGGATGGCATCACCCATTTTGGGATACATTGGATTATTTGGAGATTTTGTCGTAGCTCTTTTAGTCTCAAATGTTATCACAATTTAGAAAATTGCGCTAGCTTAACGTGGGCAATGGATTCGTGTCAATTGGAACTCTAAATCAAAAGTTACAGACGATTTAGTCTGGACATGTCAAGTTGATTGACCAGTTAAAATGATCACTCCAAACTGATCAATGGTGCTTCTTCAGTAAAGGCTTATAAATGAATCATAATGCATGACATCACGCATTTTGGGATACGTTAGATTACTTGGAGTTTTTTTAATAGCGCTTTAGGTCTCAAATGCTATCAAAATATGGAAAACTGAGCTAGCTTAACGTAGGCGTTGAATTCGTGTCATTCGGAACTCTAAATCCAAAGATACAGACGATTTAGTGCGGACACGTCAAGTTGATCGGCCAGTTAAAATGATCATTCTAAACTGATCATTGGTGCTCCTGAAGTAGAGGCATAGAAATAAATCATAATGCATTGTAACACGCAGTTTGAGATAGATTGGATTTCTTGGAGGCTTTGTCGTAGCTCCTTCAGTCTAAACTGTTGTCACAAAATGGAAAATTGAGCTATTAACATGGGCGTTGGATTCATGTCATTTTGAGCTCTAGATAAAAAGTTAAAGATAATTTAGTGCGTACATGTCAAGTTGATCAGCTGGTTTAAACAATCATTCTAAACATATCAGTGGTGCTCATTAAATAAAGAATTATAAATGAAGCATAATGGATGGAATCACGCAGTTTGGGATACATTGGATTACTTGGAGGCTTTGTCGTAGCTCTTCTACTATCAATGTTGTCACAATATGGAAAAATGAGCTAGCTTAACGTGGGAGTTGGATTCGTGTCATTATGAACACTAAATCAATAGTAACAGACGATTTCGTGCGGACATGTCAAGTTGATCGGCCAGTTAAAATGATAATTATAAATTGATCATTGGTGCTCATTAAGTAGAGGATTATTAATAAATCATAATGCATTGCAACACGTAGTTTGGGCTAGATTGGATTACTTACAGGCTTTGTCGTAGCTCTTTCTGTCTAAAATGTTCTCACAATATGGAAACTTGAGCTAGTTTAACGTGGGCGTTGCACTCATGTCATTTTGAACTCTAAATCAAAAGATAAAGATGATGTAGTGCAGACATATCAAGCTTATCAGCTAGTTAAAATGATCATTCTAAACTTATCATTGGTGCTCCTTGAGTAAAAGGTTATAAACGAAGCATAATGGATGGCATCACCCATTTTGGGATACATTGGATTATTTGGAGATTTTGTCGTAGCTCTTTTAGTCTCAAATGTTATCACAATTTAGAAAATTGCGCTAGCTTAACGTGGGCAATGGATTCGTGTCAATTGGAACTCTAAATCAAAAGTTACAGACGATTTAGTCTGGACATGTCAAGTTGATTGACCAGTTAAAATGATCACTCCAAACTTATCAATGGTGCTCCTTCAGTAAAGGCTTATAAATGAATCATAATGCATGACATCATGCATTTTGGGATACATTAGATTACTTGGAGCTTTTTTAATAGCGCTTTAGGTCTCAAATGCTATCAAAATATGAAAAACTGAGCTAGCTTAACGTAGGCGTTGAATTCGTGTCATTCGGAACTCTAAATCAAAAGATACAGACGATTTAGTGCGGACACGTCAAGTTGAACGGCCAGTTAAAATGATCATTCTAAACTGATCATTGGTGCTCCTGAAGTAAAGGCATAGAAATAAATCATAATGCATTGTAACACGCAGTTTGAGATAGATTGGATTTCTTGGAGGCTTTGTCGTAGCTCCTTCAGTCTAAACTGTTGTCACAAAATGGAAATTGAGCTATTAACATGGGCGTTGGATTCATGTCATTTTGAGCTCTAGATAAAAAGTTAAAGATAATTTAGTGCGTACATGTCAAGTTGATCAGCTGGTTTAAACAATTATTCTAAACATATCAGTGGTGCTCATTAAATAAAGAATTATAAATGAAGCATAATGGATGGAATCACGCAGTTTGGGATACATTGGATTACTTGGAGGCTTTGTCTTAGCTCTTTTAGTTTCAAATGTTGTCACAATATAGAAAATTGCGCTAGCCTAACGTGCACATTGGATTTGTGTCATTCTAAACTCTAAATCAAAAGTTACAGACAATTTAGTGCGAACATGTCAAATTGATCGGCCAGTTAAAATGATCATTTTAAACTGATCATTGGTGCTCCTTGAGTAAAGGCTTATAAATGAAACATAATGAAGGGCATCAGACAATTTGGGATACATTGGATTACTTGGAGGCTTTTTCGTAGCGCTTTCAATCTCAAATGTTGTCACAATATGGAAAACTGAGCTAGCTTAATGTGGGCGTTGGATTGGTGTCATTCTGAACTCTAAATCAAATGTTAAGGCGATTTTGTGCAGACATGTCAAGTTGATCGGCCACTTAAAATGATAATTATAAACTGATCATTGGTGCTCCTTAAGTAAAGGCTTTTAAATAAATCGTAGTGCATGACAACACGCAGTTTGGGCTAGATTGGATTAATTGCAGACTTTGTCGTAGCTCTTTCTGTCTAAAATGATCTCACAATATGGAAAATTGATCTAGCTTAACATGGGCGTTGGACTCATATCATTTTGAGCTCTAAATCAAATGTTAAAGATTATTTAGTGTAGACATATCAAGTTGATCAGCTGGTTAAAACGATCATTCTAAATTTATCATTGGTGCTGCTTGAGTAAAGGGTTATAAATGAACCATAATGGATGGCAACACACAGTTTGGGATACATTGGATTACTTTGAGGCTGTCTCGTAACTCTTTTAGTTTCAAATGTTGTCACAATATAGAAAATTGCGCTTGATTAACGTGGGCGTTGGATTCATGTCATTCTGAACATTTAAAAAAAAAGTTACAAACGATTTAGTCTGGACATGTCAAGTTGATCGGCCAGTTAAAATGATCAATCTAAACTAATCATTGGTCCTTCCTGAGTAAAAGCTAATAAATAAAGCATCATGCATGGTATCGCTCAATTTGGGATACATTGGATTAAATGGAGGCTTTTTCGTAGGTCTTTCAGTGTCAAATGTTGTCACAATATAGAAATTCAGCTAGCCTAACGTGTGCATTATATTCGTGTCATTCTGAATTCTAAATCAAAAGTTACAGATGATTTAGTGCGGACATTTCAAGTTGATTGGGAAGTTCAAATGATCATTTTAAATTGATTGTTGGTCTTCCTTGAGTAAAGGAGTACAAATGAATCATAATGCATGTTTCACGTAGTTTGGGATACATTGGATTATTTGGAGGCTTTTTCGTAGCTCTTTTAGTCTCAAATGTCGTCACAATATAGAAAATTGAGCTAGCTTAACGTGGGCGTTAGATTCGTGTCATTCAAAAGTTACGGACGATTTATTTTGGACATGTCAAGTTGATCTGCCAGTTAAAATGATAATTATAAACTGATCATTGGTGCTGCTTTAGTAAAGGCTTATAAATAAATTTGGGCTAGATTGGATTACTTGCATGCTTTAACGTAGCTCTTTCTATCTAAAACGTTCTCAAAATATGGGAAATTGAGCTAGCTTAACGTGGGTGTTGACTCATGTCATTTTGAGATCTAAATAAAAAGTTAAAGATGATTTAATGCGGAAATATCAAGTTGATAAGCTAGTTAAAATGACCATTCTAAACCTATAATTGGTGATCCTTGAGTACAAGGTTATAAATGAAGCATAATGGATGGCATCACGCAATTTTGGATACATTGGATTACTTGGAGGCTTTGTCGTAACTCTTTTAGTCTCAAATGTTGTCACAATATAAAAAATTGCTCTAGCTTAACGTGGGCATTGGATTCGTGTCATTCTGAAGTCTAAATCAAAAGTTATAGACGATTTAGTGCGGGCATGTCAAGTTGATTGACCAGATAAAATGATCATTCAATTGATCATTGGTGCTCCTTAAGTAAAGGCTTATAAATGAAGCATAATTCATGGAAACAAGCAATTTTGGGATACATTGGATTACTTGTAGGCTTTTTCGTAGCTCATTCAGTCTCAAATGTTGTCAGAATTTGGAGAATTGAGCTAGCTTAACGTGGGTGTTGGATTCGTGTCATTCTGAACTCTATATCAAAAGTTTTGACGATTTATTGTGCACATGTCAACTTGTTCGACCAGTTAAAATGATCATTTTAAACTGATCAATTGTTCTCCTTAAGTAAAGGCTTATATGTAAATCGTAATGGAGTGCAACACGCAGTTTGGGCTAGATTGGATTACGTGGAGGCTTTGTCATAGGTCTTACAATCTAAAATGTTGTCAGAATATGGGAAATTGAGCTATTAACGTGGGCATAGGACTCATGTCACTTTGAGATCTAAATCAAAAGTTAAAGATGGTTTTGTGCAGATATGTCAAGTTGATGAGCTGGTTAAAACAATCATGCTAAAATTATCAGTGGTGCTCATTGAGTAAAGGATTATAAATGAAGCATAATGGATGGCATCACACAGTTTGAGATACATTGGATTACTTGAAGGCTTTTTCGTAGCTCTTTTAGTCGCAAATGTTGTCACAATATAGAAAATTGCGCTAGCTTAACGTGCACATTGGATTCCTGTCATTCTAAACTCTAAATCAAAAGTTATAGACGATTTAGTGTGGAAATGTGAGGTTGATTGGCCAGTTAAAATGATAATTCTAAACTGATCATTGGTGCTCCTTGCGTAAAGATTTATAAATGAAGCATAATGCATGGCATCACGCAGTTTGGGATACATTGGATTACTTAGAGGATTTGTTGTAGCTTTTTCAGTCTCAAATAATGTCACAATATGGAAAATTGAGCTAGGTTAAGGTGGGTGATTGACTCATGTCATTTTGAGATCTAAATCAAAAGTTAAAGACGATTTAGTTCGGACATGTAAAGTTGATCATTTAGTTAAAATGGTCATTCTAAACTTATCATTGGTGCTCCTTGAGTAAAGGCTTATAAATGAAGCGTAATGCATGGCATCACACAGTTTGGGATATAATAGATTATTTGGAGGCTTTGTCGTAGCTATTTCAAACTTAACTTTTGTCACAATATTAATGGAGCTAGCTTAACGTGGGCGATGGATTCGTGTCATATTGGATTACTTGGTGGTTTCTTTGTATCTCTTTCAGTCTCAAATATTGCTACAATATAGAAAGTTGAGCTAGTTTAACGCAGTTTGGGATTCACGTCATTCTGAACTCTAAATCAAAATTTACGGACGATTTAGTGCGGACAGGTCAAGTTATTCCGCCAGTTAAAATAATCATTCTAAACTCGTCACTGGTGCTCCTTGAGTAAATGCTTATAAATGAAGCATAATGCATATCATCATGCAGTTCGTAATACATTGGATTACTTGGAGGCTTCGGTCGTAGCTCTTTTAGTCTCAAATGTTGTCACAATATAGAAAATTGCGCTAGCTTAACGTGAACGTTGGATTCGTGTCCTTCACAACTCTAAATCAAAAGTTACAGACGATTTAGTGCGGACATGACAAGTTGATCTACCAGTTAAAATGATCATGCTAAACTGATCATTAGTGCTCCTTGAGTAAAGGCTTATAAATGAATCATAATGCATGGCATCACGCAATTTGGGATATATTGGATTACTTGGACGCATTTTCGTAGCTCTTTCAGTCTCAAATGTTGTCACAATATGGAAATTTGAGCTAGCGTAATGTGGGTGTTGGATTCGTGTCATTCTGAACTCTAAAACAAAAGTTATGGACGATTTAGTGCAGACATATCAGGTTGATTGGCAAGTTAAAATCACCATTCTGAACTGATTGTTGGTACTACTTGTATAAAGCTTATAAATGAAGCATAATATATGGCATCATTCAGTTTGGGATATATTAGATTACATGGAGGCTTTGTCGTATGTTTTTTAGAGTCAAATGTTGTCACAATATAGAAAATTGTGCTAGCTTAACGTGGACGTTAGATTCGTATCATTCTGAACTCTAAATTAAAAGTGACGAATGATTTAGTGTTGATATGTCAATTTGATCAGCCAGTTAAAATGATGATTCTAAACTGATCATTGGCGCTCCTTGAGAAAAGGCTTATAAAAGAAGCATAATTCATGTCATCACGCAGTTTGGGATATATTGGATTATTTGGAGGCTTTGTCATAGCTATTTCAGCATCAAATGTTGTCACAATATAGAAAGTTGAGCTAGATTAGCGTGGGCGTTGGATTCATGTCATTCTGAACTCTAAATCAAAATTTATGGACGATTTAGTTCGGACAAGTCAAGTTGATCCGCAAGTTAAAATGATACTTCTAAACGAATCACTGGTACTCCTTGAGTAAAGACTTATAAATGAAACATAATGCATGATATCACGCAATTTGGGATACTTTAGATTACTTGAAGGCTTTTTCGTAGATCTTTAGGTCTCAAATATTGCCACACTATAGAATGTTGAGCTACCTTGGCGTGGGCGTTGGATTCATGTCATTCTTTACTCTAAATCAAGATTTACGGACGATTTATTGCGGATAGATCAAGTTGATCCGACAGTTAAAATTATCTTTCTAAACTGATCACTGGTGCTCCTTGAGTAAAAGCCTATAAATGAAGCATAATGCATGGCATCACGCAGATTGGGATATATTGGATTACTTAGAGGCTTTGTTGTAGCGTTTTCAGTCTCAAATGTTGTCATAATATGGAAAATTGAGCTAGTTTAACGCGGGCGTTGTACTCATGTCATTTTGAGATCTAAATCAAAAGTTAAAGACGATTTATTGTGGACATTTCAAGTGGATCAGCTAGTTAAAATGATCATTCTAAACTGATCATTGGTGCTTCTTGAGTGAAGGTTTATAAATGAAGCATAATGGATGGCATCACGCAGTTTAGGATACATTAGATTAGTGGATGCTTTGTCGTAGGTCCTTCAGTCCCAAATGTTGTGGCAATATAGCAAATTGAGCTTGTATAATGTGGGCATTGGATTCGTGTCATTCTGAACTCTAAATCAAAAGTGACGAACGATTTAGTGTTGACATGTCAAGTTGATCGGTAAGATAAAATGATGATTCTAAACTAATCATCGGTGCTCCTTGATTAAAGGCTTGTAAATGAAGCATAACGCATGACATTACACAGTTTGGAATTAGTTGGATTACTTGGAGCCTTTCTAGTAGTTCTTTCACTCTCAAATGTTGTCACAATGTGGAGAAGTGAGCTAGCTTAATACGGGCGTTGGACTCATGTCATTTTGAGCTCTAAATCAAAAGTTAAAGACGATTTATTGCGCATGTGTCAGGTTGATTATCTAGTTAAAATGATCATTGTAAAATGATCATAGGAGCTCCCAGAGTAAAGACTTACAAATGAAGCATAATGCATGGTATCACGCTGTTTGGGATATAATGGATTATTTGGAGGCTTTGTCATAGCTATTTCGAAATTAAATTTTGTCACAATATTGGAAATGGAGCTATAGCTAAACGTGGGCGTTGGATTCGTGTCATTCTGAACTTTAAATCAAAAGTTACGGATGATTTAGTGCGGATATGTTAAGTTGCTCAGCTAGTTAAAATAATCATTCTAGCTCCTTGAGTAAAGGCTTATAATTGAAGCATAATGAATGGCATCACGCTGTTTGGGATATATTGGATTATTTGGAGGCTTTCACGCAGTTTGGGATATATTGGATTATTTGGAGGCTTTGTCGTTGCTATTTCGAACTTAAATTATGTCACAATATTGAAAATGGAGCTAGCTTAACTTGGGCGTTGAATTCGTGTTATTTTGAACTCCAAATAAAAAGTTGTGGACAATTTAATGCGGGCATGTCAAGTTGATCGGCCAATTAAAATGATCATTCTAAAATGGTCATTGGTGCTCCTTAAGTTTAGACTTATAAATGAAGCATAATGCATGGCATCACGCAGTTTGGGATATATTGGATTACATGGTGATTTTGTCGTAGCTCTTTCAGTATCAAATGTTGTCACAATATAGTAAATTAAGCTACCTTAACGTGAGCGTTGGATTCGTGTCATTATGAAATCTAAATAAAAAGTTATAGACGATTTAGAGCGGACATGTCAAGTTGATCGGCCAATTAAAATGATCGTTCTAAACTGATCATTGGTGTTCCTTAAGTAAAGGCTTATAAATGAAGCATAATGCATGGCATCACGTAGTTTGGGAAACATTGGATTACTTTGAGAATTTTTCGTAGCTCTTTTAGCCTCAAATATTTTCACAATATGGAAAACTGAGTTAGCTTAACGTGGGAGTTGGATTCATATCATTTTGAGCTCTAGCCCAAAAATTAAAGATGATTTAGTGCACACATGTTCAGTTGATGAGCTAGTTAAAATGACATTCTAAACTGATAATTAGTGTTCCTTGAGTAAAGACTTGTAAATGAAGCATAATGAATGACATCACACAGTTTAGGATATATTTGATTACTTTGAGGCTTTGTGTAGCTCTTATAGTCTCAAATTTCATCACAATATAGATGATTTTTTTGGGACATGTCAAGTTGATTGGCCAGTTAAAATGATCATTCCAAACTGATCAATGGTGATCCTTGAATAAAGGCTTATAAATAAAACACAATGCATGGGATCACGTAGTTTGGGATATATTTGATTACTTTGAGACTTTGGCATAGCTCTTTTGGTCTCAAATGTTGTCACAATATGGAAAGTTGAGCTAGCTTAACGTTAGCGTTGGACTCATATCATTTTGAGCTCTAAATCAAAAGCTAAAGACTATTTATTACGGACATTTCAAGTTGATCAGCTAGTTAAATTGATCATTATAAACTGATCATTGGTGCTCTTAGAGTAAAGGATTATAAATAAAGCATAATGTATGGCATCACACAGATTGGGATAGATTGGATTATTTGGAGACTTCGTCGTAGCTATATTTGTCTTATATTTTGTAACAATATAGTAAATTGAGATAGCTTAACGTGAGCGTTGGATTCGTGTCATTATGAACTCTAATCAAAAGTTATGAACGATTTAAGTCGGACATGTCAAGTTGATAGGCCACTTAAAATGATTATTCTAAACAAATTATTGGTGATCCTTGAGTAAAGACTTATAAATGAAGCATAATGCATGATATCACGTAGTTTGGGATACATTGGATTACTTTGAGTCTTTGTCGTTGCTCTTTCAGCCTCAAATGTTGTCACATATGGAAAATTGAGTTAGCTTAATGTGGGAGTTGGATTCATATCATATTGAGATCTAAATCAAAAGTTAAAGACGATTTAGTGCAGACATGTTAAGTTGATCAACTAGTTAAAATGACATTCTATAATTAGTGTTCCTTGAGTAAAAGCTTATAAATGAAGCATAATGCATGACATCACGCAATTTGGAATATATTTGATTAGTTTAAGGCTTTGTGTACCTCTCTTAGTCTCAAATTTCATAACAATATGAAAATTGGGCTAGCTTAACAATAGCTTTGGATACATGTCATTATGAACTCTAAATCAAAAGTTATAGATGATTTTCTGCTGACATGTCAAGTTGATAGGCCAGTTAAAATAATCATTCATAACTGATCAATGGTGCTCCTTGAGTAAAAGCTTATAAATAAAGCACAATGCATGGGATCACACAGTTTGGGATACATTTGATTACTTTGAGACTTTTTCGTAGCTCTTTCGGTCTCAAATGTTGTCACAATATGGAAAGTTAAGCTAACTTAACGTGAGCTTTGGACTAATATCATTTTGAGCTCTAAATCAAAAGCTAAAGATGATTTATTGCAGAAATGTCAAGTTGATCAGGTAGTTAAAATGATCATTCTAAACTGATCACTGGAGCTCCTAGAGTAAAAGATTATAACTAAAGCATAGTGCTTGGCATCACGCAGATTGGGATAGATTGGATTATTTGGAGACTTTGTCGTAGCTATATTGGTCTTAGATTTTGTCAAAATATAGTAAGTTGAGCTAGCTTAACGTGATTTTTGGATTCGTGTCATTATAAACTCTGAATCAAAAGTTATGAACGATTTGGAGTGGACATTTCAAGTTGCTTGAACAGTTGAAATGATCATTCTAAACTAATCATTGGTGCTCATTGAGTAAATGCTTATAAATGAAGCATAATGCATGGTATCACGTAGTTTGGGATACATTGGACTACTTTGAGGATTTGTTGTAACTCTTTTCAGTCTCAAATGTTGTCACAATATGGAAAATTGAGCTAAATTAACGTTAGCATCGGATTCATATCATTGAGGGCTCTAAACCAAAACTTAAAGATGATATAGTGCAGACATGTTAAGTTGATTAGCTAGTTAAAATGACATTTTAAACTGATCATTGGTGTTCCATGAGTAAAGGCTTATAAATGAAACATAATGCATAGCATCACGCAATTTGGGATAGATTGGATTACTTTGTCATAGCTATTTTGGTCATAAATTTTGGCACAATATTGAAAATTGAACTAGCTTAACGTGAGCATTGGATTCGTGTCAATCGGAACTCTTAACCAAAAGTTATTGATGATTTAGTGTGCTGATGTCAAGTTGATCGCCCAGTTAAAATGATTAGTCTAAACTGATCATTGCTGCTCCTTGAGTAAAGGCTTATAAATGATGGATAATGCATAGTGTCACGAAGTTTGGGATACATTGGATTACTTTGAAGCTTTGTCATAGCTCTTGAAGTCTCAAATGTTGCACAATATGGCAAATTGAGCTAGCTTCACGTGGGCGTTGGATTCATATCATTTTGAGCTATAAACCAAAAGTTAAAGACGATTTAGTTCGGACATGTCATGTTCATCAGCTAGTTAAAATTATCATTCTAAACTGATCATTGGTGCTCAATTAGTAAAGGCTTATAAATGAAGCATAATGCATGACATCATGCAGTTTGGGATAGATTAGATTACTTAGAGGCTTTGTCTTAGCTATTTCGGTGTTAACTTTTGTCAATATAAAAAATTGAGCTATCTTAAGGTAGGGGTAGGATTCATGTCATTCCGAACTCTAAATCAAAGGTTACAAACGATTTAGTGTGAACGTGTCAAGGTTATTTGCTAGTTAAAATGAACATTTTAAACTGATTATTGGTGCACATTGAGTAGAGGCATATAAATGAAGTATAATGCATATATCACATAGTTTTGGATAGATTGGATTACTTGGTGGCTTTTTCAATGCTATTTCGGTCTAAAATTTTTTCACAATATAGAAAATTGAACTAGCTTAGCGTGGGCGTTGGATTCTTCTCATTCTGAACTCTAAATCAAATGTTATAGACGATTTAGTGCTAACGTGTCAAGTTGATAAGCTAGTTAAAATAATCGTTGTAAACTTATCATTGGTGCTCATTGAGTAAAGGCGTATAAATGAAACATAATGCATGGCATCAAGCAGTTTGGGATAGATTGGATTTACTTGGAGGGTTTGTCGTAGCTATTTCCGTTTTAAATTTTATCACAATATAGAAAATTGAGCTAGTTTAACGTAGGCATTGGATTCGTGTTATTCTGAACTCTAAATAAATAGTTTCAGACATGTCAAGTTGATTGGCAAGTTAAAATGATCATTCTAAACTAATCAGTGCTGCTCCTTGAGTAAAGGCTTATAAATGAAGAATAAGGCATGGCATCACGCAGTTTGGGATAGATTTGATTACTTGGAGACTTTGTCGTAGCTATTTTGGTATTAAATTTGGTCACAACGTTGAAAATTGAGCTAGCTTTACTTAGGTGTTGGACTTGTTTGTTTCTTGTTTAAACTTGATCTTAGATATTTGAAAAACCTGGAAATTAACTTGAAAATAGTTTAGAACCGATTTCTAGAGGACAAAACTTGTGAAACACCCAATCGGCACCGTTGAGGTTATAAGAAACTTTTTTTGTTAATCCCAGTTTATCACCTTTTGTTTGAATATTTTAGAGATTAAAACCTGAATGAAACTTGTTCTTAAAACTTAATAGAACCTGTAATACCAATTAAAAATGTTTCAAAATGAATCTAAAGTTGTTAGACTAACCCATTTCAAAACTGGAGTTCAAAGGGTCTAGAACATGCTTTGCTACAGTTTTTCTTTGTTCTTGTTTCTTTGTTTCAGCGAATTGTTGTGTCAGTTTCTGTTTTTTACTTTAAACCTTTTAATTTTATAGTTGTCTGAATTTTTCAGGTACCATGGTAGGAACCAGAAATAATGGAGAAGAATCCTCAAACTTCAACAAACAACTCCTTGATTCCTTTAAAGCCATGATAGATGAAAGTATGGCAACCATGAGAGCTGAAATAAAAAGATCCATCAATGACTGACTTAGGATAAACCAGCCACCTTCTGATACTGAGCAATACTACAGTCACTCATCTAGGTCACAACACCCTAGGAGAAGGCGGCCAAGAGACGACCAACCGCATAGGAGTAACCATCCCAAGCCTCACGACCCTTTGGCTGGCCTTAAAATCAAGATTTGCCTATATATTCGTGGAACCAGATGAAAGTAATCATGACGAAAAGGTTTATACCTAGCCAATACCATAGGGAACTTCACTTTAAGCTTAGAAACCTATCTCAAAGATCTAGAACCGTAGAGGAGTACTTTAAGGAGATGGAAACCTTATTGTTTAGGACTGATATTCAAGAGGATAGTGAAGCCACTATGGCTAGGTTTATGGGTGGCCTTAATAGGGAAATCATAGCTAGGCTAGAGTTTCACCACTATGTCAAAATAGAAGAACTTCTCCATAACGCTATCATGTTCGAAAACCAACTTAAGAGAAAAAAACCCTAAACTCGGATTTAGTTCTACTAGGTTTAGCCAATCTAAGGAGGATAATTCTAGCAAAGATTATAAGCCTTTCACTAAACACAAGGTAGAAGATTCGAAACTTAAGGGAATGGATATGGGTTCTAGTACCAAAACTAGGGAAATTTAGTGTTTTAGGTGTAAGGGCTTTGGTCACTACTCTAGGGAATGTACCAATAAGAGAACCATAGTTATTAGGGCTAGTGGTGAAGTAGAATCAGAGGATGACCATTTGGATGCTGAATCCTTGGAAGAAAATGTAGACATGCCCCATGTTGGACAACTCATAGTCACTAGGAGAATTTTAAATTTACAAAATAGGACAGAAAAGAATGAGCAAATAGAAAAACTATTCCACACTCGTTGTCTAGTTAAAGTATGGTCTGTAACTTAGTGATAGATGGAGTTAGCTAATGAGATTATGGTAGAGAAGTTAGGATTTGAGATTATTAAGAGGTCTAAACCCTATAAGTTGCAATGGCTTAATGATGAGGGTGAGCTAGAAGTAGAGAACCACGTCCTAATTCCTTTGTCCATAGGAAAATATGAAGATGAGGTTTTGTGTGATGTTTTACCCATGGATACTGGTCACATCTTGTTAGGTAGACCTTGGCAATCGGATAGAAGGGTTATTCATGATGGATTTACTAATAGGTACTCATTTGAGTTTAAGGGAAAGAAACATATTTTAGTACCTTTATCCCCACAAGAGGTTCATTTAGATCAGATAGCTTTAAAAAAAAACAAAACCCAATCCGAACCCAAAAGCAAACCCCATGCCGACGGCACCGCCAAACCGCAAACCAAGCCACCAGCCAAACAACCGACTAATCTTATGATTAAGTCCAATCCAGGGAGTAACTTACCACACCTATTCTTTGTGCTTAAAAATGCTTTCATACTAACCAATCTATGCAGGACATTCCTAGCAAAATTCAACTTCTTTTGCAGGAAATTAAAGATGTGTTTCTGGAGGAGCAACCGCAAGGCTTACCACCAATCCGAGGAATTGAGCACCAAATTAACTTTCTACCAGGAGCATCTCTTCCCAACAAGTCAGCCTACAGAACCAACCCCCTGGAGACCAAGGAGCTTCAATAGAAAGTCACTGAACTCATGGAGAAAGGACATATCCACGAAAGTATGAGACTGTGTGTTGTACCTGTTTTGCTTGTCCCAGAAAAGGATGGAAGCTGGAGAATGTGTGTTGATTGCAGAGCCATCAACAATATCACTGTAAATTATCATCATCCTATACCTAGATTAGATGAGATTTTAGATGAATTCCATGGTTCTAGCATCTTCTCTAAGGTTTAAGAGTGGTTATCACCAAATTAGGATGAAAAAAGGTGATGAGTGGAAAACTGCATTTAAAACTAAACGAGGTTTATATGAGTGGTTAGTAATGCCTTTTGGCTTGACAAATGCACCTATTACTTTCATGAGATTGATGAAACATGTCCTTAGGAAATTCATAGGTCATTTTGTGGTAGTATACTTTGATGACATTTTTAGTTTTTAGCCGAACCTTAGATGATCATGTAGAACACCTCAGAAAGGTTTTTGAAGTGATTAGAAAGGAAACCTTGTATGCCAATCTTAAGAAATGTACTTTTGGAACAGATAACCTTGTATTCTTAGGTTTTGTTGTGAGTACGGATGGTATTAAGTTTGATGAGGAAAAGATAAAAGCGATTAAGGAGTGGCCGAGTCCAAAGAATGTTGGGGAAGTAAGGAGCTTCCATGGCCTAGCTAGGTTTTACCGAAGATTTGTCATGGACATTAGCACTATAGCAGCTCCACTCACTGAGGTTATCAAAAAGAATGTGGGATTTAAGTGGGAGCAGGCGCAAGAGGAGGGATTCCAAATCTTGAAAGACAAGCTCACACACTCCCCGGAGCTATCTCTTCCTAACTTTGATAAAACTTTTGAAATTGAATGTGATGTCTCAGGAGTTGGTATTGGTGCTGTTCTTATGCAGGAAAGGAAGCCCATAGCCTACTTTAGTGAGAAACTTGTAGGGGCCACACTCAATTACCCAACCTATGACAAAGAACTATATGCGCTTGTGAGGGCCTTGTAAACATGGCAACATTATCTTTAGCCCAAGGAGTTTGTCATCCATACCGACCATGAGTCACTCAAACATCTCAAAAGGCAAAAAAAAGCTGAACAAAAGACATTCTAGGTGGGTCGAATTCATCGAGACATTCCCTTATGTGATCAAATACAAGAAAGGTAAAGAGAATGTAGTAGCCGATGGTCTTTCTCGGAGGTATGTGCTCTTGAACTCTTTAGAATTTAAACTGCTAGGGTTTGAGAAAATCAAAAATTTATATGCTACTGATGCTGATTTTAAGGATATTTATGCTTCTTGTGAGAAGTTTGGTACTAGAAAATACTTTAAGAGTGAAGGCTTCTTGTTTTGTGATAACCGGTTATGTGTACCTAACTCCTCTTTGCGAGACTTGTTTGCTAACGAAGCACATTATTTGAATCACTTTGGCACTTTGGCATGAATCAAGGCCCATTCTATCTCATCATCCACGAAATAAGAGAGGAAGAATCAAGTCAAAACATTATTTACTTCTTAGTCTTTGTCTTAGTTGTCTTTGTAAGTCCCTAAGTATTTCCTTTAATGTTTTGGTATAATTTTAGGAGTCATTTTTGGTTACCTAGACTACTATAAGTACCCTCTTGTATCCTTCTTTATGAATCTTCAAACATTTTAATAGCAAAACTCCTTCTTAAAATCATTTGATCATCCTCTTGAATAAGGAATTTTAGAACACTTTCTCAATCCTCTCAAAAGCCGAAAATCTAAGAGATCTTCATCACCCTTGGAAGTTTCGATTTGATTCACCCCTTTCCCAACGTGCCTGGCCTTTGTGATTCACACAGAGCAAGTAGATAGTCCAAGATTTTCCACCATCCTTGAGAAGTATCATCCATTTTCCCTTGTTCTCGGATCCAACCACTTATGAATTCACATATATGCAAGTTACACCATCGTTTAACCCATTCTGCAACTTCAATCCATTCATCCACTCTTTCACAATCATTTCAAGTTGATAAGGAGCTTGATCCTAATCAAGATCACATCAGTTGGAATAGATTGGATTACTTTGAGGCTTTGTCGTATTTATTTTGGTCTTAAACTTTATCACAATATAGAAAATTGAGCTAGTTTACTTCGGCATTGGATTCATGTCATTCTGAAATGTAAATCAAAAGTTACGGACTATTTAGTGCAGACATGTCAACTTGTTCAGCTAGTTAAAATAAACATTCTAAATTGAGCATTGGTGCTCATTGAGCAATGGTTTACAAATGAAGCATAATGTACGATATTACGCAGTTTGGGATATATTGGATTACTTTGAGGCTTTGTTGCATCTCTTTCAGTCTCAAATATTGTCCCAATATGGAATATTGAGCTATTTTATCGTGGGTGTTGGATTCATCTCATTCTGAGCTCTAAATTAAAAGTTAAAGACGATTTAGTGCAGATGTATCAAGTTGATCATCTAGTTAAAATGATCATTCTAAACTGATCACTAGTGCTCTTTGAGTAAAGGCGTATAAATTAAGCATAGTGCATGGTACCACGCAGTTATGGATAGATTGGAGTACTTGGAGGGTTTCTCATAGTTATGTTGGTCTTAAATTTTGTCAAAATATAGATAATTGAGCTAGCTTAACATGTGCATTGGATTCTTGTCATTCTGAACTCTAAATCAAATGTTACATAAGATTTAGTGTAGACATTGCAAGTTTATCGTCCAGTTAAAATGATCATTCTTTACTGATCATTGGTGTTCCTTGACTAAAGGCTTATAAAGAAAGCATAATGCATTGCATCACGCAGTTCGAAATAGATTGGATTACTTGGAGGCTTTGTCGTAACTCTTTCAGTCTCAAATATTGTCAAAATATGGAATATTGAGCTAACTGAACGTGGGTGTTGGATTCATTTCATTTTGAACTCTAAATTAAAAGCTAAAAACGATTTAGTGCGGACATGTCAACTTGATCTGCTAGTCAAAATGATCATTTTAAACTGATCATTGGTGCTCCTTGAGTAAAGGCTTTGTCGTAGCTCTTTAAAGCTCAAATGATGTCACAATACTGAAAAGGCATCTAAACTGATCACTGGTGGTCATTGAGAAAAGGCTCAGCCGTAGCTCTTTGAGGCTCAAATGTTGTCACAATTTTTAGTACATACATGTCAAGTTGATCAGCTAGTTAAAATGATCATGCTAAACTAATCACTGGTGCTCATTGAGTAAAGGCGTATAAATGAACCATAATGCATGGCATCACGCAGTTTGGGATAGATTAGATTACTTGGAGGCTTTGTCATAGCTATTTCAGTTTTAAATTTTGTCACAATGTAGAAAATTGAGCTAGCTTAACATGGGTGTTGGATACGTGTCATTAGGAACTCTAAATCAAAATTTGCCAACAATTTAGTGTGGACATGTCAAGTTGATCGGCCAGTTAAAATGATCATTTTAAACTGATCATTGGTGCTCCTTGAGTAAAGGCTTATAAAGAATGTGCAATGCATGGCATCACGCAGCTCAGGATAGATTGGATTACTTGGAGGCTTTGGCTTATCTGTTTCGGTCTTAAATTTTGTCACAATATATAAAATAGAGCTAGCTTAACGTGGGCGTTGTATTCGTGTCATTCTGAACTCTAAATCAAAATTTATGGAGGACTTAGTGCAGACATGTCAAGTTGATCGGTTAGTTAAAATGATCATTCTAAACTGATCATTGGTGTTCCTTGAGCAAAGGCTTGTAAAGAAAATGTAATGCATGGCACCACACAGTTTAGGATAGACTGGATTACTTGGAGGCTTTGTCGTAGCTCTTACAGTATCAAATATTGTAACAATATGGAATATTGAGCTATGTTAACGTGGGTTTTGGATTCACGTCATTTCGATCTCTAAATTAAAACTAAAAGATGATTTAGTGTAGAAATGTCAAGTTGATCAGCTAGTAAAATGATCATTCTAAACTGATCATTGGTGCTGCTTGAGTAAAGGCTTATAAATGAAGCATAATGCATGTCATCACGCAGCTTGAGATAGATTGAATTACTTGGAGGCTTTGTCGTAGCTAAATCGATCTTAAAATTTTTCACAACATAGAGTATTGAGCTAGCTTAACGTGGGCATTGGATTCGTGTACTTTTGAACTCTAAATCAAAATTGATGGACGATTTATTGACGTATCAAGTTGATCGACTTGTTAAAATGATCATTCTAAACTGATCATTGGTGCTCGTTGAGTAAAGGCTTATAAAGGAAGCGTAATGCATGGCATCACGTAGTTTGGGATAGATTGAATTACTTGTAGGCTTTATCGTAGATATTTCAGTTTTAAATTTTGTCACAATATAGAAAATTTAGCTAGATTAATGTGGGCGTTGGATTCGTGTCATTCTCAACACTAAATCATAATTTACATGTCAGGTTATTGGCCAGTTAAAATGATCATTCTAAACTGATAATTGGTGCTCCTTGAGTAAAGGCTTACAAAGAAAGCGTAATGCATGGCTTCACGCAGTTTGGGATAGATTGGAATATTGAGATATTTTAACGTGGACGTTGGATTCATGTCATTTTGAGCTGTAAATTAAAAGTTAAAGACAATTTAGGGCGGACATGTCATGTTGATCAGCTAGTAAAAATGATCATTCTATACCGATCACTGGTGCTCATTGAGTAAAAGCGTATATATGAAGCATAATAGATGGTATCACGTTGTTTGGGATAGATTAGATTACTTGGAGGCTTTGTCATAGCTATTTTGGTTTTAAATTTTGTCACAATATAGAATACTGAACTAGCTTAACATGGGCGTTGGATTCGTGTCATTATGAAATCTAAATCAAGAGTTACGCACGATTTAGTATGGACATGTCAAGTTGATCAGTTAGTTAAAATGATCATTCTAAACTGATCACTGGTGCTCATTGAGTAAAGGCGTATAAATGAAGCATAATGCATGGCATCATGCACTATGGCATATATTGGATTACTTAGAGGATTTGGCATAGCTATTGCGGTCTTAAATATTGTTACAATAGAGAAAACTGAACTAGATTAACGTGGGTGATGGATTCGTGTTATTCTGAACTCTAAATCAAAATTGACGGACAATTTAGTGCGGACATGTCAAGTTGATTTGCCAGTTAAATTGTTCATTCTAAATTAATCATTGGTGCTGCTTGAGTATAGGCTTATAAATGAAGCACAATGCATGGCATCACACAGTTTGGGATACATTGCATTACTTTGAGGCTTTGTCGTAGCTCTTTTAGTCTCAAATGTTGTCACGATATGGAAAGCTGAGCTAGCTTAACGTGGGAGGTGGATTCATATCATTTTGAGCTATAAACCAAAAGTTAAAGACGATTTAATGAGACATGTTAAGTTGATCAGCTAGTTAAAATTATCATTCTAAACTGATCATTGGTGCTCATTGAGTAAACGCTTATAAAGAAAGCATCATATATGGCGTCACGCAGTGTGAGATAGATTGGATTACTTGGAGGCTTTGTCGTAGCTCTTTCAATCTCAAATATTGTCACAATATGGAATATTAAACTAACTTAACATGGACATTGGATTCATGTCAATTTTAACTCTAAATGAAAAGTTAAAGACGATTTAGTGAGGACATGTCAACTTGATCTGCTAGTTAAAATGATCATTATAAAATTATCATTGGTGGTCATTGAGTAAAGGCGTAGAAATGAAGCATAATGCATGGCATCATGCAGCTTGGGATAGATTGGATTACTTGGAGCCGTTTTCGTAGCTATTTCGGTCTAAAATTTAATCATAATATAGAAAACTAAGCTAACTTAACATGGACGTTCGATTCGTGTCATTCTGAACTCTAAATCAAAAGTTACGAACAATTTATTGCGAATATGTCAAGTTAATCGGCTAGTTAATTTGATCATTCTAAACTGATCATTGGTACTCCTTGAGTAAAGGCGTATAAATGAAACATAATGCATGGCGTCACGCAGTTCGGGATACATTAGATTACTTGGAAGCTTTCTGATAGCTACTTAGGTCTTAAATTTTGTCACAATATAGAAAATTGAGATAGCTTTACTTGCACCTTGGATTCGTGTTACTCTGAAATGTAAATCAAAAGTTATGAACGATTTAGTGTGGACATGTCTACTTGATCAGCTAGTTAAAATGAACATTCTAAACTGATCATTGGTGCTCATTGAGTAAAGTTTTTCAAATGAAACAAAATGCATGGCATCACGCACGTTGGGATATATTGGATTAGTTTGATGCTTTGTCGTAGCAATTTCATCTCAAATATTGTCACACTATGGAAAATTGACCTAGCTTAGAATGAGCGTTAGATTCATCTCATTTTGAGCTCTAAATTAAAAGTTAAAGATGATTTACGGCGTACATGTCAAGTTAATCATCTAGATAAAATGATCATTCTAAACTGATCATTGGTGCTCCTTCAGTAAAGGAGTATAAATGAAGAATAATGCATGGTATCATGCAGTTTGGGATAGAATGGATTACTTAGAGGCTTTTATCATAGCTTTTTCGGTCTTAAATTTTGTCACAATATTTAAAAATTAGGTAGCTTAACATGGGCATCAGATTCATGTCATTCTGAACTCTAAATCAAAAGTTACGGACGATTTAGTACGAAAATATCAAGTTGACTGGCCAGTTAAAATGATCATTTTAAACTGATCATGGGTGCTCCTTGATTAAAAACTTATAAAGATAGTTTGATGCATGACATCACGTAGTTTGGGATAGATTGGATTACTTGGAGGCTTTGTCGTAGCTCTTTCATTCTCAAATATTGTCACATTATGGGATATTGAGCTAAATTTACGTGGTTGTTGGATTCATGTCATTTTGAACTCTAAATTAAAAGTTAAAGACGATTTTATGCGGACATGTCAACTTGATCTGCTAGTTAAAATGATCATCTTAAACTGATCATTTGGCTTATGGTGTAAAGGCATATAAATGAAGCATAATGCATGGCATCACACAGCTTGGGATAGATTGGATTACTTGGAGGCTTTGTCGTACCTATTTCTGTCTTAAATTTTGTCACAATAAAAAAAATTGAGCTAGCTTTACTTGGGCGTTGGATTCCTGTCATTCTGAATTGTAAATCAAAAGTTATGGACGATTTAGTAGGGACATGTCAACTTGATCAGCTAGTTAAAATGAACATTTGAAAATGATCATTCTAAACTGATCATTGGTCGGTCAGTTAAAATGATCATTGTCAAGTTGATCGGCCAGTTAAAATGATCATTCTAAACTGATCATTGGTCCTCTTTGAGTAAAGACTTATAAAGGAAACATAACGCATGTCATCACACAGTTTGTGAGAGATTGGATTTTTTGGAGTCTTTGTCGTAGCTTTTTCAGTCTCAAATATTATCAAAATACGAAATATTGATCTAACCTAACGTGGACGTTGGATTCATGTCATTTTGAACTCCAAAATAAAAGTTGAATAAGATTTAGTGCGTACATGTCAACTTGAACATGTAGTTAAAATGATCATTCTAAATTAATCAATGGTGATCATTTACTAAAGGCGTATAAATGAATTATAACGCATGGAATCACGCAGTTTGGGATATATTGGATTACTTAAATACTTTGTCGTTGCTATTTTGGTTCTAAATTTTGTCATAATATAGAAAATTGAGCTAGCTTTAATTGGACGTTTAATTCGTGTCATTCTGAAATGTTAAAAAATTTGGACGATTTAGTGCGGACATGTCAAGTTGATCGGCCAATTAAAATTAAAATTCTAAACCTAGCATTGGTGCTCATTGAGCAAAAGTTTACAAATGAAGCATAATGCACGGCATCACGTAGTTTGGGATATATTGGACTACTTTGAGGTTTTGTCGTAACTCTTTTAATCTCAATTATTGCCACAATATGGAAAATTGAGCTACCTTAACGTGGGCGTTGCATTCATCTCATTTTTAAGCTTTCAATTAAACGTTAAAGATGATTTAGTGCGGACATGTCAAGTTAATGAGCAAATTAAAATGATCATTCTAAACTCATCATTGGTGCTCATTGAATAAAGGCGTATAAATGAAGCATAATGTATGGCATCATGCAGTTTGGGATAGATTGGATTACCTGGAGGCTTTGTCATAGCTACTTTGGTATTAAATTGTGTCATCATATTGAAAATTAAGCTAGCTTAACGTGGCCATTGGATTCGTTTCATTCTGAAATGAAAATCAAAAGCTACAAACGATTTAGTGTGGACATGTCAACTTGATCGGCCAGTAAAAATGAACATTTTAAGCTGATCATTGATGCTCATTGATCAATGGTTTACAAATGAAGTATAATGCATGCCATCACACAGTTAGGGATATATTGGATTACTTTGAGAATTTGTCGTAGCTCTTTATGTCTCAAATGTTATCACAATACGGAAAATTGAGCTACCATAATGTGGTCGTTGGATTCATCTCATTTGGAGCTCTAAATTAAAGTTAAAAAGGATTTATTATGGACATGTTAAGTTGATTAGTATGGATAGTACGGGATAGATTGGATTAATTGGAGGCTTTGTCTTAGATATTTCAGTATCAAATTTTGTCACAATATATAAAATTTAGCTAGATTAACGGTGACACTAGATTTGTGTCATTTTGAACTCTAAATCAAAAGTTACAGTCAATTTAGTGCGTACTTGTCAAGTTGATAGGCCAGTTAAAATGATCATTCTGAACTGATCATTGTTCCTCCTTGAGTAAAGGCTTATAAAGGAAGCATAACGCATGGCATCACGCAGTGTGTGATAGATTGGATTGTTTGGATTGTTTGTCGTAGCTCTTTCAATCTCAAATATTTTCACAACATGAAATATTGAGATAACTTAACGTGGGCGTTGCATTCATGTCATTTTGAATTCCATATTAAAAGTTGAAAACGGTTTAGTGCATACAGGTCAACTTGATCAGCTTGTTAAATTGATCATTCTAGACTGATCATTGGTGCTCATTTAGTAAAAGCGTATAAATGAAGCATAATGCATGGTATCACACAGTTTTGGATATATTGGATTACTTTGAGGCTTTGTCATAGCTATTTCGGTCCTAATTTTTGTCACAATATAAAAAATTGAGCTAACTTTACTTTGGCAATGAATTCGTGTCATTCTGAAATGTAAATAAACAATACGGACGATTTAGGACGGAAATGTCAAGTTAATCGGCCAGTTAAAATTAAAATTCTAAGCAGATCATTACTGTTCATTGAGCAAATGTTTACAAATGAAGCATAATGCATGACATCACGTAGTTTGGGATATATTGGATTACTTTGTGCCTTTGTCGTACCTCTTTTAGTCTCAAATATTATCACAATATGGAAAATTGAGCTAGCTTAACGTGGGCGTTTGATTAATCTCATTTTAAGCTCCAAATTAAAATTTAAAGACGATTTATTGCAGACATGTCAAGTTGATCAACTAGTTAAAATGATCATTCTAAACTGATCATTGGTTCTCATTGAGTAAAGGCGTATAAATATAGAACAATGCATGACATCATGTAGTTTGTGATTGATTGGATTACTTTAAGACTTTGTGATAGATCTTTCAGTCTCAAATGTTGTCACAATATGGAAAATTGCGCTAGCTTAACATGGGCGTTGGATTCATCCCATTTTGAGCTCTAAATTAAAAGTTAAAGACAATTTAGTGTGGACATGTCAAGTTGATCAGATAGTTAAAATGATTGTTCTAAACTGATCATTAGTGCTCATTAAGTAAAGACGTATAAATGAAGCATAATGCATGACATCACGCAGTTTGGGATAGATTGGATTATTTGGAGGCTTTGTCGTAGCTATTCCGGTCTTAAAATTTGTCACAATATAGAAAATTGAGCTAGCATAACGTGGGTGTTGCACTACAAGAAAACATTAATATTTTTGACGGTGTTTCCGACGGAAATAAAATCATCGGAATATTTCAACACTTAAGCGATGGTTTTCCGATGACAACGCATGCGTCGGGATATCCTATCAAAACCGTTGGAAATTGGCGAAAAAATCAAAACCGTTGGTTTTTTACAGACTACTTCCCGATGGATTGTTGTTTTCACTATCCGTTTGGAATCCATCGGGAATATATTGGTTGGCTAATTCCACTTAATTTTTTTTTACGTAAATAATTCTAAAAGTCATCGGAAATCCATTGGTTTTTCCGATGAGTTTCCGACGAAATCATATTTTTGACAATTGTTAGTTTGGCCGATATGCAAACGTTGAGGGTCATCTGTTGGTCCTCAAAAATATCCGACATTGGTCGGCAACCGTTAGAATTCCGTCAGAAAAGGGAATATTATTAAAAATAATCTGTTAAAAAAATTTTGATTATCTTTTAAAAATTCATAATAATCTGTTAAACATTAGTAATAATCTTTTAAAAGTTCGTAATAATCTGTTAAAAATTTGTGATAATCTTCTAATTAATATAAATACGCTCTGCTCCTTTACAATTTCACCAGAACTATTTTTTTTTAACAAAAAGTCTTCTTCAAGTTTTTATGATTATTTTCGATCTTGAATGGATAAACCTCGGTATGATTCAACAAAGGCGGAATTGTCGGATGAATTTGCACATGGTGTTGAAGAGTCCACGACATTTGCATCAAACAATAGCATGACATCAGAATACGGTAAAATGTATTGTCCGTGTATTAAATGTTGAAATCATAGATTAATCTCTATTAGAGAAGTACGTAATCACTTGTATAGGACTTGATTTATGCCGAGTTACAAAATTTGGTTTTCAAATGGAGAAACTAATGCAACGATGCAATATTATGGTAGTACTTCAAAAATGTTAGATAGTACTAATGTTAGGATAGAGGAACCGGCATCAGAAGTTCATATAAACGGAGGTACTGTTCAAATGTTGAATGATGCATTTCGTGAACAAAGAACATCGTACATTGAAGATAAGAATAAAATAGAGGAACATAATTTGGAAGCCCGGAATTTTTTTGATATGTTAGATGCATCCAAGCAGTCTTTGTATGAAAGATGTAGAGATGGATTATCGCCTTTATCTGCTGTAAGCAGGTTGATGACAATAAAGACGGATTTCAACTTGGCTGAAGATTGTGTGAATGCGATAGCTGATTTTGTTATAAATATATTACATGAAGCTAATATTGCACCTGCCTCATATTACAAGGTTCAAAAACTTGTAGCTGGTTTTGGATTGCCGTATCAGATGATCGATGTATGTATTGACAGTTGCATAATCTATTGGAGAAATGATGAAAACTGCATGAAGTGTTGATTTTGTCAGAAACCTCGATTTCAAGAGACAAGCGGTAGAGTACCTATTCCGCATAAACGGATGTGGTATTTGCCGTTAACAGAGAGGTTAAAGAGATTATATCAATCTGAACACACGGCAACACCTATGAGATGGCATGCAGAACATAATTCGAATGAAGAAATTGTGCATCCCTTGGATGCAGAAGCATGGAAACATTTTAAAAAGGTTTATCCTAGTTTTGCATATGAGCCTAGGAACGTATACCTTGGGTTATCTACAGATGGATTCAAATTTTTGGGAAGCATGGGAGGCAATACTCGTTGTGGCCAGTTATCGTGACATCTTATAATTTTCCTTCTTCGTTGTGCATGAAACGAGAGTTTTTGTTTCTAACAATTCTCGTCTCCGGTCCCGAGTATCCTAAGCGATCGCTTGAAATTTTCTTGCAGCCACTACTTCATGAGTTAAAAATGTTGTGGGAAAATGGTGTCGAAACATTCGATGTTTCCAACCAACATAAATTCTTGATGCGAGTAGTACTTATGTGGACCATAAGTGATTTTCCAGCATATGATATGTTATCAGGATGGTCGACGAATGGAAGATTAGCATGCCGATATTGTCAAAATAATAATGATGCGTTCCAACTGAAACACGGACGAAAGACTAGTTGGTTCGATTGTCATCGTTGATTTCTACCACAAGATCATCCATGTCGGCGGAGCAGGACATTGTTTAGGAAAAACAAAAAAAATATTGATGGTCCACCTCCTATGCTTGACGGAAATTATATGATGACTCAACTTAGAGATTTTTGTGTTGAGAAAACGGTTTCATGTGGATATAACGAATATTACCCTGTTGATGGTTGTGGCGAATACCATAATTGGCACAAGAAGAGCATTTTTTGGGATTTACCAAATTGGAAGGACCATTAGTTGGGCCATAATCTAGATGTTATGCACATTGAGAAGAATTTTTTCGACAACATAATGAATACCATTCTAAATGTGCAACGAAATACAAAAGATAATTTGAAATCAAGATTGGATTTGCCAAATATTTGTTCCTTGAAGGAACTACCTGTAATGTCAAATGGAAAATCATTGCCTCCTGCATTCTGGTTGGATACGCATGCAAAAACAAGTTCTTTGACTGGATTAATAATAGTGTTAAATTTCAAGATGGATACGCATCTAATCTTCGTAATTGTGTCGATACTATTGAAGGAAAATTTTCAGGGATGAAAAGTCATGATTTTCATGTTGTCATGCAAAAACTATTTCCATTTACCTTTAGCGATCTTCTACCTAAAAACGTCCACGAATCAATTGTAGGTACGTTTACATTATTTTATATATAAATAATCATAATTTTATGTATTATATAATATTAACTTTTTTATGCAGGGATTGGTGATTTTTCCAAGATTAATTTACAAGATCACTTACTAGAGACGATACCCAAAATTTGGAGGAAAAAATACTGGTTCTCATTCGTAACATGGAGAAAATATTTCCACCAGCGTTTTTTGATGTTATGGAACATCTTCCTATTTACCATCCTACAGAAGCAGCGTTTGGAGGACTTGTTCAATACCGATAGATGTATCCTTTTGATAGATATATGTTCAACCTAAAGAAAAAAGTTAAAAATCTTTCCAGGGTTGAAGTATTAATGAATAAACATGTAACTTTTCCAACTACTATTTTCCATCGCAAGTCCAAACAAAAAAAATAGACGACCTGCACGACAAGATGATGGAGGAGAAAAACCAAGTTATCCAGTGTATGTGCCAAAAGTATTCACACAAATTGGACGTTTAAGTGGAAAAGAGAAGACGAGAAGCCTATTAGAGGAGGAACACAATCACATGCATCGGTATATTTTGACAAATTGCGATGACGTGTTGGAATATGAAAGGTACATTCAATTAAATTTGTTTTTAATTGCTATTATAATTTATTTTTAATTATTTTTTTCATAATTAATAACTGGATATACATGGATCAAATACGTGTTCATTATTCAAATTACACAGAGAATGAGTTGGTTAAACTTAAAAAGAGTGAATTTGCAATATGGTTGCACTTTTATGTCAGTGTTACCACAATTATGTAATGTTCAATAATAGTTTCCTATTTATATATAGTTGAGTGCATTTAATTATTTTGTAGGTTACTACAATTTCTTCTAGGGGGATAACATTTTCCACGTGGTTAGTTGAGTTGGTGAGTGGTCATATATTTACTGCAATACTTATCCAATGTACTACACTCATTGATATGCTTTTAAGAGTCATCGCGAAGAAAACTCACAATCAACTTGTAATTATAGTATATCATCTCAATATGGAGAAATGTATAAAACGGTGTTCTTCCTGAAATATTAGAAGTTCAATCCAGTAATGATTGATTTGAGGTGTATTGTGTTCTACTGTGAATGGTATGACCCTGTCATGGGTCAACGTCAAGACGAATTTGGTGTTACATCTGTCCACTCTCATAAGCGAATTCGAAAATATGATCATTTTATACTTGCATTACAAGCGGACCAGGTTTGTTACATTCGATATCGTCATGTGAGAAACAAGCAAGAACTTTGAATTACAGTGACCTCAATACATCATAGAGGAATGGTATGTGGTCTTACCGAGCAAGATCCTATGCAACAAAACACAATTGGTAACTTAGGTTCCATAGAGACTTCTCTTGAAGTTAACCTTGTTGTTGATGACACCACGAACGAAGATTACAACGTGTTTCAAGATTCCGAAGAAGAGATTGGCGAGTTTGACGACGAAAATTCAGCTACTTCGGAATGTTCATAAGCTTCATATTAAATCTGTGATAATATTGTTTTATTTTTTGTGATACTTTAATTTTAGAGATAATTAATATTTTCTTAAATTTTAAATGTATGTTCGACGGATTTTTGACGGCATCCAGATTATTCCGATGGATTTTCGATAGAACTGAAACATCCGTCGCGATTCCGTCGGAAATACAGTTGGATTTCCGATGACTTAAGGTATTGATGTTATACCCTATCTTGCCTGGAATTTTTTGTAATATCGGATTCTTTAATCCGATGGAATTTTGACACAATTGTTATATCCGTCAGAATGCCATCTGTAATTATCGACTGTATTATGATGAACAGTAACTATTAAAATAGAATTTATAAGATTTATAATTCTAAAAAAATATATGGGCTGAAAAAACCTAAATGGTTCACATTTATTATTTGCACCAAACTTTTTTTACACATTATATGGTACACATGTCAAGCATAATATGATACACATAACTTTTTTACACATTCTATGTTACACATATCAAGCATAACGTTTGGATTTGTAGAGAGTAAGTTATAACGTATAATTTTACCAGCTATTATTTTGCATCACAAATCCAAACCAAGCTATCCAGTATATGTGATAGAAGTATTTCAATAAATTGAACGTTTAATTAAGTTATAATGTATTCCTGTCAGTTAAAACTAAAATAGATAAATAATAATTATATGTTATAATTATATGTGTAATTTAATTTTTGTTATACTTTTTATCATCTGAAATGACATCTAAAATGCTATAATTATTAATCTAATTGGTTTTTTCTTGTTTTACAAACAAGAATAGTAATTAAAAATGAAGTGTATTATATATTAGACACGATATAAACCACAATAGTGTTACGTGTGTGATGTTACTAACAAACTATTAGTAAGTAAACTATGTAAAATCAAATCCATTGTTTTATTTATTGTATTAAATACCTAAAATTTATTATTTTTCTTTTCAAAAAATACTTAAAATATCTAAAATTGATATAAATCCTATAATAATTTAAATTTTAAATTTACAAATTTGTGTGAAAATTTTTTAACACCGATGGATTTCCGACGACATCCATCGGAAATCCATCGAAAACATATTTGCAACATGGACTGACTATTTGGAAAACATGCACGGTTTTCAGCATTCCGTCATAAATCCGTCGGTAATTACCGATGGATTTCCGATGCTCTTAAATTATAAGCCGGAAATGTAATTAACAATGCGACCTTTCGTGAAAATATTTATTAGTTGATCGACGGATTCTCAAAGAATAATACCGTCGGAAATATCGAATAAAACTTGCGACCCTATGCCTCCTCCTTCAGCTTTCTATCCGTCGTTTCCTCGTTCTCTGCCTCTCACCCTCCAACCGCGTCATCGCCGGTTTTCCCTTCTTGGTCTCTGTAAGTACTGCTGGAAATGTAAGTATTCGCGCTCACAAAAATTAAACTTTTGCAATGATTTGTATATATATTTTTGGAAACAATTTCTGGAATTTCGATCGTGGGATGTCGTCGATGTTCATTGTGAAATTAGAGCTCATAACCTCTTAACCTCTTAACCTCTTAATCCATGAGAACCCTTAACCTCTTTATTGTTTTCGTTTGATGTCTGTCTCCAGCAATTCCCATAATCGATCCAGGTCCCATTATATTTATTTTGGCTGTTATAAACAGTTCATACCAAATTTTAAAATATCCCTTTTTGCATTATATTATATGAGTAGCCATGACACGGTTTTCTAAATTGTAAGTTATTCATTTGAATTTTCTATCCTTCCACCATTTAACAATGTTGACTTAGGTGGTGTACTTAGGTGGTGTACTTAGGTGGTGTACTTAGGTGGTGTACTTAGGTGGTGTACTTAGGTGGTGTACTTAGGTGATGTACTTAGGTGGCGACAAAGATTTATGATTTCTATGAGAGAAGGCTTAGGTTTTGTTAACTTTTTTGATGTTGATAATAACTCAATTGTGAAGCTTGGAATCGTGCATACAAATTGCGAAAATGAAATTCTTTAAGAAGGCATTTATTTGTAATTTTGAGAGAGAGTTTAAACAGGTAATGAAAAGTCAAAACTATTTCAAAGATTTTTATGCAATTTTTAGAAAGATATTTTGCTAGTTTATATGAATTTTCCTTTGTTGAAAGTATGTGAACTTTAAAAAAAAGGAAATATACCAGTTATTGACTGCAAACGATAAAATAATGGAATGTATTTTTGGTTAAAAGTTTGATCAAAATGGTAAAATTTCCAAAATTTTATTAGTTACCGGAGAATATATCAACAACGATTAAACATAATTGATTTAGAAACTATATTTACGTATTTAAAATTTCACAATTTAGTTTTTGTATGATCACATAACATATTTTATTTTTTTATTTTTATTTTATTTTCTTAATTTTTATTTTATTTTATTTTTAATATTAATATGAATATTTTATTTCTTATTTTATTTTACATTAATATTGGGTCAAATATTTGAAAAAATAATTTAAAAAACACTAAACTCTAACCAAGTCTCCACATAACACAAGTCTCCAAAATCTATTATTTGGACAAAATTTGTTCGTTATTTTAAAATTGAGTTTCGAAAAGAAAATGCCAAATAATAAATATAGATACACTAATAAAATATCACAAATATAATATTTTAAAGTCGTATCAAAAGTACTAAAAATGTGGTGAGTCGTCTAATTCGAGTTTTATAACAACTCAAGTTCCAAAATTTGGAAATGATTTTTTTTGACCAATGACAATTGAAAAATTGGTTCACCAGCCTGGTTATGAACTTCTTACTTTTTTCAAAGTGTCAAGTGAATTCGACATGATAAATTAAATTTTCTATAACTATATCTAAAATAATTATTTTAACGTTATTCTAATAAAAATTTGTAGGTTTAGTATTTCAAACAACGTAATAAGCAAATCTATATTAAAGATGATTCATTTTCTTTTGAACAAACCATATATAAAATTTATAGATATTCCATACGAAGAATGTCAGATTTGATTTAGGACGTTTGCGGTACGTTAATTTATTTTTAAATATATAATTGTTTTAAATATTTTTTTAGTAATATTTTTTAGTATTATATAAGTAAATTTCGCAGCAAAAATTTACATGTGATACCATGAACACAAAGTTGGTAGAAAAAGCTTTTCAAAAAGAAGTTGTGGTACAATTTTCCCGCCACATGAACGAGAGGAAACAAAAGTGGAAAAAGGGAAAAGACAAACCAAAAGGGTTGAATGAGTCGGTTTGGAACGACTTTATTCTTTAATGGGAATTTTCCAGCGCTGAGACTAGCTCGAGTACTAATTCAGGAAACGGGAAGAGCGACCGAGGAGGCAAAGGTATTTACATTCACAATGCTGTATCGACTAGTTTTTTTAGACGATACGATCAATTGGTAAATTAATTATTATATTAATTTTATTTATTATTATTTGAAGTTTTTAAAAATATTAATTTAGTATTTTTTTTACTTTTAGGCACAAGAATTTGGAGCGACTCCAGATCACTTGCAACTTCTCGAGGCCGTCCACACGAACAAAAATACTGGTCGCATCCAAGATGGTCTCGTTAGTGAGATCATCAAAAAAGTGAAAAAGAAAAAACTGATATTTTTTTCTCAGTAGTCTCAAGGTGGTTCTTCATCTTCCGTCGCCAAATTATTCTTTTTATTTATTTTTATATTTAATATTATAATATTTTTTAATAGTATTTTTTGTTTTTACAGGAGAACTCGAGAGAGTTGAATATACCAGTGGTGCAATATCTGCGGCTGGATATGAGGAGAATACAAAACTCAAAGAAAAAATGGCGGCTATGGAGATAGAGATGACGAAACTTAAATATATTGTATATATTATGAAAACCAAATTTCCCGATGAATTTATTTCTCCTTTTTCTCCTCCGGCGATGTAATCTACAGATTTTAAAACAATTAAACTTTATATATTATTATATTTATAATTAGAAATATTATATTTATTTAATTGTTTTAATATTTTTATTAAATATATAAAAATATTAATTAAATTTAATAATTAAAAAATTTATTTTCAAAATAAATTACTTTTTTAAATATTTAATGAATAATTATTAATAATAATTATTCAAAATTTCTTTCAATTGTTTGGTTATTTCCGACGGATGTAGTCGCTAGAAATCATCGACGGAATTGTGTCCATCGGGAATCTTATTTTACCACGATGTCGTTGGTTCACTCCCGACGGGTGAAAACCATCGGGATATACCATCGGTTGTCATTCCTGACGGCAATAGTTATCGGAAGTTGTCGACGGGCCGACTGACTAAATCCATTGGAAATACGTTGGTGATTTCCGACGAACTGGACCATCGAATATCCATCGGCATTTGCCAACAGAAACCTTTTTCGTAAACCCGTCTGTACTTGCCGACGGACTGACCCCATCGAATATCCGTCTGGCTACACTTATCGAAATACCGTCGGTAATTGCCTGACAATTTACCGATGGAAATTGGTTTCCGAAAAATAGTCCCGACGGATAATGTTGGTCAGAAATTCGAGGGGAATCGCTCTTTCCGACGGATTGCCGACGAATTTCACCATCGGGAAATCGATGTTTTCTTGTAGTGTTGGATTCGTGTTATTCTGAACTCTAAATTCAAAGTTATGGATGATTTAGTGCGGACATCTCAAATTGATCAGCCGGTTAAAATGATTTTTGTAAACTGATCATTTGTTCTCATTGAGTAAAGCGGTATAAATGAAGCATAATACATAACATCACACAGTTTACGATATATTGGATTACTTGGAGGCTTTGTCTTAGCTATTTCGGTCTAAAATTTTGTCACAATATAGAAAATTGAGATAGCTTTACTTGGGCATTGAATTCGTGTCATTCTGAAATGTAAATCAAAAGCTACAAACAATTTAGTGTGTACTTGTAAACTTGATCAGCCAGTTAAAATGAACATTTTAAAATGATCATTAGTGCTCTTTGAGCAAAAGTTTACAAATGAATCATAATGCATTGCATCACGCAATTTGGGATATATTAGATCATTTTGAGGCCTTGTCATAGTTCTTTCTCTATCAAATTTTATCACAATACGGAAAATTGAGATAGCTTAACGTGTGTGTTGGATTTATCTCATTTTGAGCTTTAAATTAAAAGTTAAATACAATTTTGTGCGAAAATATTAAGTTGATTAGCTAGTTAAATTGATCAATCTAAGCTGATCATTGGTGCTCATTGAGTAAAGGCGTATATATAAAGTATAATGCATGGAATCACACAGTGCATGATAGATTGGAATACTTAGAGGCTTTGTCATAGCTACTTTGCTCTTAAATTTTGTCACAATATAGAAAATTGAGCTAGCTTAACGTTGGCATTGGATTCATGTCATTCTGAACTCTAAATCAAAAGTTACGGTCAATTTAGTGCGGCTATGTCAAGTTGATTGATGAGTTAAAATAATCATTTTAAACTTATCATTGGTGCTCCCTGAGCAAAGATTTACAAATGAAGCATAATGCATTGCATCACGCTGTTTGGGATAGATTGGATTACTTGGAGGCTTTGTCGTAACTCTTTCAGTCTCAAATATTGTCACAATATGTAATATTGAGGTAACTTAACGTGGGCGTTGGATTCATGTCATTTTAAACTCTAAATTTAAAGTTAAAGATGATTTAGTGATCAAGTTGATCAAATAGTTAAAATGATCATTATAAACTGATCATTGGTTTTCATTGGATAAATGCATATAAATGAAGCATAATGCATGACATCACGTAGTTTGGGATGGATTGGATTACATGGAGGTTTTGTCATATCTATTTTGATCTTAAGTTTTGTCACAATATATAAAATTTAGCTAGATTAACGTGGTCATTGGATTCGTGTCATTCTGAACTCTAAATCAAAATTTAAGAACGATTTACTCCAGACATGTGAAGTTGCTCGGCCAGTTAAAGTGATCATTCTTAACTGATCATTGAGGCTCCTTGAATAAAGGTTTATAAACAAAGCAAAACGCATGACATCACGCAGTTTGGGATAGATTGGATTATTTCGAGTCTTTGTCATAGCTCTTTCACCCTCAAATATTGTCACAATATGGAATATTGAGCTAACTTAACATGGGCGTTAGATTCATGTCATTTTGAACTCTAAATTAAAATTTAAGGACGATTTAGTGGGGACATGTCAACTTCATCTACTAGTTAAAATGATCATTCTCAAAAGATGATTGGTGCTCATTAACTAAGGCGTAAAAATGAAGTATAATGCATGACATCACGTAGTTTGGGATATATTGGATTTCTTGGGGGCTTTGTTATAGCTATTTCATTCTTAAATTTTGTCAAATATTGAAAATAGAGCTAGCTTTACTTCCTAGTTCAAATGAACATTCTACACTTATCATTAGTGCTCATTGAGCAAAGGTTTACAAATAAAACATAACGTATGGTATCACACAGTTTGGCATATATTGGATTACTTTAATGCTTTGTCGTAGCTCTTTCCATCTTAAATATTATCACAATATGGAAATTTGAGTTAGCTTAACGTGGGCGTTAGATTCATCTCAATTTGACATCTAAATTAAAAGTTAAAGACTATTTAGTGTGGACATGTTTAGATGACCATGTAGTTAAACTAATCATTATAAACTGATCATTGGTGCTCAATGAGTAAAGGCATATAAACGCAACATAATGCATGGAATCACGCAGTTCATGATAGAGTGGATTATTTGGAGGCTTTTTCATAGCTATTTCGGTAATAAACTTTGTCACAATATAGAAACTTGAGCTAGGTAAACGTTGGCATTGGATTTGTGTCATTCTAAACTCTAAATCAAAAGTTAGAAACGATTTAGTGCAGACATTTCAAGTTGATCTGCTAGTTAAAATGTTCAGTTGTGCTCCTTGAGTAAACACTTATAATGAAAGCATAATGCATGGCAGCACGCAGTTTGGGATAAATTGAACTACTTGGAGGCGTTGTCATAGTTCTTTCGGTCTCAAACATTGTCACAATATAGAATAATTAGCTAACTTAATGTGGGCGTTGGACTCATATCATTTTGAACTATAAATTAAACGTTAAAGACTATTTAGTGCGGATATGTCAACTTGAACTAATAGTTAAAATGATCATTATAAAGTGATAATTGGTGCTCATTGAGTAAAGGAATATAAATGAAGCCTAATGCATGGCATCACACAGTTTTGGATAGATTGGATTACTAGGAGGCTTTGTCGTAGCTATTTTGGTTTGAAATTTTGTCAAATATAGAAAATAGAGCTAGCTTTACTTGTGCGTTGGATTCATGTCATTTTGAATTGTAAATGAACAATTATGGACGATTTAATGTGTACATGTCAAGTTGATTGGTAGTTGAAATGATTATTCTAAACTATCATTGGTGCTCATTGAGTAAAGGCATATGAATGAAGTATAATGCAGGGTATCACGCATTTTGGGATAGATTGGATTACTTGGAGGCTTTGTTATAGCTATTTCGGTCTTAAATTTTGTCAAAATTAGAAAATAGAGCTAGCTTTACTTGCGCATTGGATTCGTGTCATTCGGAAATGTAAATCAAAAGTTACGGACGATTGAGTACAAATATGTCAAGTTGATCAACCAGTTAAAACGATCATTCTAAATTGATCATTTGTGCTCATTCTCCGTAAAGGCATATAAATGAAGTATAATGCATGGCATCACGCATTTTAGGATAGATTGGATTACTTGGAGGATTTGTTGTAGCTATTTTGGTATCAAATTTTGTCACATTTAGAAAATAGAGCTAGCTTAATGTGGGCGTTGGATTCGTGTCATTCTGAGCTCTAAATCAAAAGTTACGTACGATTTTGCGCTCATATGTCAAGTTGAACGGCGTCTTAAAATGATCATTCTAAACTAAGTATTGGTGCTCATTGAGTAAAAGCTTATTAATAACTTATAGTGCATGACATCAAGCAGTTTGCGATATATGCGATTAATTGGAGGTTTGGTATTAGCTATTTTAGTCTCAAATTTTGCCACAATATAAAAAATTTAGCTAGATTATCGTGGGCATTGGATTCATGGCATTCTGCGCTTTGAATCAAAAGTTACAGTGTGGACATTTCAGGTTGACCGTCGAGTTAAAATGATCATTGTAAACTGATCAATTGGTGCTCATTAAGTAAATGCTTTTTATTGAAGCATAATGCGTGGCATCACGCAGATTGCGATAGATTGGATTGCTTGAAGGCTTTTTCATAACTATTTTAGTCTTAAATTTTGTTACAATATAGAAAATTGAGATAGCTTAGCTTGGGCATTGGATCTGTTTCATTATGAACTCCGAATCAAAAGTTACGGACGATTTTTTGTGGACATGTCAAGTTTATCGGCGAGTTAAAATTATCGTTCTAAACTGATCATTGGTGCTCATTGACTAAAAGCTTATAAATAAAGATTAATAAATGGCATCAGGCATTTTGCGATAGATTGGATTGCATGGAGGCTTTATCATAGCTATTTCAGTCTTAAATTTTCTGACAATAAAGAAAATTTAGATAGCTTAATGTTGGCGTTGGATTCATGTCATTGTGAGCTCTGAATCAAAAGTTACTAACGATTTAGTGTGATCATCTCAAGTTCAATGTCGAGTTAAAATGATCATTCTAAATTGTATTGGTGTTCAATGAGTAATAGCTTATTAGCATAATGCATTACATCAAGCAGTTTGCAATAGATTGGATTACTTCGAGACTTTGTCAAAGCTATTTAATTCTTAAATTTTTTTAACAATATAGAAAATTGAGCTACCTAAAAGTGAGCATCGGATTCGTGTCATTGTAAGCTCGTAATCAGACGATTTAGCGCAAATATGCCAAGTTGATTGGTCAGTTAAAATTATAAATCTAAAATGATCATTGGTGATCATTGAGCGTAGTTTGCATTAGATTTGATTACTTGGAGGCTTTTTGTAGCAATTTCCGTCTCCAATTTTTTCACAATATAGAAAATTGAGCTAGCTTAACGTGGGCATTTGATTCGTGACATTCTGAGCTCTGAATCAAAAGTTATATACAATTTAGTGCGGACATTTCAAGTTGACCGGCGAGTTAAAATGATCATTCTAAACTGATCATTGGTACTCAATGAGTAATAGCTTACTAAAGAAGCATAATGCATGGCATCAACCAATTTTGCGATAAATAGGATTACTTGGAAGCTTTGTCGTAGCTATTTCAATCTTAAATTTTTTTACAATATATAAAATTGAGCTAGCTTAACTTGAGTGTTGGTTTCGTGTTATTCATAGCTCGAAATGAGACGATTTACTACGGACACGCCAATTTGATCTGTCAGTTAAAATTATAATTCTAAACTAATCATTGGTGCTATTTGAGTAAAGGCTTATTAATGAAGCATAATATCACACAGTTTGCGACAGATTCGATTACTTGGAGGCTTTGTCGTATCTATTTCAGTCTTCATTTTTGTCACAATATAGAAAATTGAGCTAGCTTAACGTGGGCATTGGATTCGTATCATTTTGAACTTTGAATCAAAAGTTACAAATGTTTTTGTTCGGATATGTCAAGTAGACCGGTAGTTAAAATGATATTTCTAAACTGATTATTGGTGTTTCTTGAGTAAACGTTTATAAATGAAGCATAATTCATGACATCACACTGTTTAGGATAGATGGAATTACTTAGAGACTTTGTCAAAGCTATTTTGGTCATAAATATTGTCGTAATATAGTAAACTGAACTAGTTTAATGTGGGTGTTGGGTTCGTGTCATTCTCAGCTCTGAATAAAAAGTATGGATGATTTTGTGTGAACATGTTAAGCTGATCGGCCTGTTAAAATGATCATTCTAAACTGATCATTGGTGCTCATTGAGTAAAGGATTATCAATGAAGCATAATGCATGGCATCACGCTATTTGTGATAGATTCGATTACTTCGAGGCTTTGTCAAAGCTGTTTAGGTCTTATATTTTTTAACAATATAGAAAATTGTGCTACTTTAACGTGAGCGTCATATTCATGTCATTCTGAGCTCGTAATCAGACGATTTAGCGCGGATATGTCAAGTTGATCGGTCAGTTCAAATCATAATTCTAAACTGATCATTGGTGCTCATTGAGTAAAGGCTTATTAGTGAAGCATAATATCATGTAGTTTGCGATAGATTCGATTACTTATAGGTTTTGTCGTAGCTATTTCATTCTCCAATTTTGTCACAATATAGCAAATTGAGCTAGCTTAACGTGGGCAGTGGATTCGTGTCTTTTTGAGCTCTAAATCAAAAGTTACGCATGATTTTGTACAGACATGTGAAGTTGACCGATAGTTAAAATGATCATTCTGAAGTTATCATTGGTGCTCCTTCAGTAATGCCTTATAAATGAAACATAATACATGGCATCACGCAGTTTGGGATAGATTGGATTACTTGTACGCTTTGTCGTAGCTATTTCAATCATAAACTTTGACACAGTATAGAAAAGTGAACTAGCTTAATGTGGGCGTTGGATTCGTATCATGCTGAGCTTTGAATCAAAAGTTACAGAAGATTTTGTGCGTTCATGTTAAGCTGATCCGCCAGTTAAAATGATCATCCTAAACAGATCATTGGTGCTCATTGAATAAAGGCTTATATATGAAGCATAATGCATGGCATCACACTGTTTGCGATAAATTCTATTACTTGGAGGCTTTGTCAAAGCTATTTAACTCTTAAATTTTTTAACAATATAAAAAATTGAGCTACCTTAACGTGAGTGTTGGATTCGTGACATTCTGATCTTGTAATAAGATGATTTAGCGCAGACATGCCAAGTTGATCAGACAGTTAAAATTATAATTCTAAACTGATCATTAGTGCTCATTGAGTAAATGCTTATTAATGAAGCATAATATCACGTAGTTTGCGATAGATTCTATTACTTGGAAGCTTTGTCGTAGCTATTTTCGTCTCCAATTTTGTCAATATAGAAAATTGAGCTACCTTAACGTGGGCATTGGATTCTTGTCATTTGGAGCTCTGAATAAAAAGTTACGGGCAATTTTGGGCATGTGAAGTTGACCGATTGTTAAAATGATCATTCTATACTGATCATTGGTGCTCCTTGAGTAAAGGCTCATAAATGAAGCATGATGCATGGCATCATACAGTTTGGGATAGATTGGATTACTTCAAGGCTTTGTCATACCTATTTTGGTCATAAACATTATACAAAATTGAATTAGCTTAATGTGGGAGTTGGATTCATGTCATTCTGATCTCTAAAGCAAAAGTTACAGATGATTTAGTGCTGAAATGTCAAATTGACCGGCTAGTTAAAATAATCATTCTAAACTGATCATTGGTGCTCATTGCGTAAAAGCTTATAAATGAAGAATAATGCATGGCATCAAGCATTATGTGATATATTGGATTACTTGGAGGCTTTATTGCTATTTCAGTCTTAAATTTTTTTACAATATAGAAAATATAGCTAGCATAAGGTGGGCGTTGGATTCATGTCATTTTGAACTCAAAAAAAAATTACAGACGATTTAGTGCAGACATGCCAAGTTGATCGGACTGTTAAAATGATCATTTTAAACAGATCATTGGTTCTCCTTGAGTAAAAGCTTATAAATGAAGCATAATGCGTGGCATCACATAGATTGGGATACATTGGATTACTTGGAAGCTTTGTTGTAGCTATTTTGGTCTCAAATTTTGTCACATTTAGAAAATAGAGCTAGCTTAATGTGGGCGTTTGATTCGTGTCATTCTGAGCTCTAAATCAAAAGTTACGGACGATTTTGTGCGCACATGTCAAGCTGATCGGCGTCTTAAAATGATCATTCTAAACTAAGTACTGGTGCTCATTGAGTAAAAGCTTATTAATAAATTATAGTGCATGACATCAAGCAGTTTTCGATATATTCGATTAATTGGAGGCTTAGTATTAGCTATTTTAGTCTCAAATTTTACCACAATATAGAAAATTTAGCTAGCTTATCGTGGGCGTTGGATTCGTGGCATTCGGTGCTTTGAATCAAAAGTTATAATGTGTACATTTCAGGTTGACATTTCAGGTTGACCGGCGAGTTAAAATGATCATTGTAAATTGATCAATTGGTGCTCATTAAGCATAATGCATTGCATCAGGCAGTTTGCGATAGATTGGATTGCTTGAAGGCTTTTTCGTAACTGTTTTTAGTCTTAAATTTTGTTACAATATAGAAAATTGAGCTCGTTTAACGTGGGCATTGGATCCGTTTCATTATGAACTCTGAATCAAAAGTTTTTGAAGATTTTGTGTGGACATGTCAAGTTGATCGGCGAGTTAAAGTTATCATTCTAAACTGATCATTGGTCCTCATTGAATAAAAGCTCATTGGTGCTCATTGAATAAAAGCTCATTGGTGCTCATTGGGCATTGGATTCCTGTCATTCGGAGCTCTGAATAAAAAGTTACAGACAATTTTGGGCATGTGAAGTTGACCGATAGTTAAAATGATCATTCAATACTGATCATTGCTGCTCCTTGAGTAAAGACTTATAAATGAAGCATAATGCATGGCATCATGCGATAGATTGGATTACTTCGAGGCTTTGTCGTACCTATTTTGGTCATAAACAATATAGAAAATTGAATTAGCTTAATGTGGGAGTTGGATTCATGTCATTCTGAGCTCTAAAGCAAAAGTTACAGATGATTTAGTGCTGAAATGTCAAATTGACCGGCTAGTTAAAATAATCATTCTAAAATGATCATTGGTGCTCATTGAGTAAAAGCTTATAAATGAAGAATAATGCATGCATTATGCGATATATTAGATTACTTGGAGGCTTTATCGTAGCTATTTCAGTCTTAAATTTTTTCACAATATAGAAAATATAGCTAGCATAAGGTGGGCGTTGAATTCGTGTCATTTTGAGCTCTGAATCAAAAGTTACAGACGATTTAGTGCGGACATGTTAAGCTGATCGGCTAGTTAAAATGATAATTGTAAACTGATCATTGGTGCTCATTGAATAAAGGCTTATCAATGAAGCATAATGCATGGCATCACGCTGTTTGCGATAGATTCGATTACTTGGAGACTTTTTCATGGCTACTTAAGTCTTCAATTTCGTCACAATATCAAAACTTTAGCTATCTTAACGTAGGCATTGGATTCGTGTCATTCTGAGCTCTGAATCAAAAGTTACAGACGATTTAGTGCGCACAAGTCAAGTTGACCGGCGAGTTAAAATGTGGGCATTGGATTCAGAGCTAGATTGTTGTCACGATATAGAAAGTTGAGCTAGATTAACGTGGGCATTGGATTTGTGTCATTCTTAACTCTTAATCAAAAGTTATAGACGATTTAGTGCATACATATCAAGGTTATCGGCTAGTTAAATTGATCATTCTAAACTGACCATTGGAGTTCATTGAGCAAAGGTTTACAAATGAAGCATAATGCATGACATCAGGCAGTTTGGGATAGATTCAATTACTCAGAGGATTTGTCATAGCTATTCTAGAATTAAATTTTGTCACAATATATAAAATTGAGATAGCTTAACCTGGTTATTGGATTCATGTCATTCTGAACTATAAATCAAAAGTTACGGAAGATTAAGTGCGTACATGCCAGGTTGATCGACCAGTTAAGTTCATCATTCTAAACTGATCAATTGTGCTCCTTTAGTAAAGGCTTATAAATGAAGCATAATGCATGGCACCACGCAGTTTAAGATATATTGTATTACTTGGAGGCTTTGTAAGTCTCAAATGTTGTCACAATATGGAAATTTGAGCTATCCTAACGTAGGCGTTGGATTCATGTCATTTTGAGCTCTACATCAAAAGCTACATACTATTTAGTGCGGACATATCAAGTTGATGAGCTAGTTAAAATGATCATTCAAAACTGATAACTGGTGCACATTAAGTAAAGGCGTATAAATGAAGAATAATGCATGGCATCACACAATTTGGGATAGATTGGATTACTTGGAAGCTTTTTCATAGCTTTTTCGATCTTAAAATTGTAACAATATAAAAAATTGAGCTAGCTTCAAGTGGACGTTGGATTCATGTCATAGTGAACTCTAAATCAAAAGTTACCGATGATTAAGTGCGTACATGTCAAGTTGAACGAGCAGTTGAAATGATCATTGTAAACTGATCATTGGTGTTCCTTGAGTAAAAACTTATAAAAGAAGCATAATGCATGGTATCACGCAGTTTGGGTTAAATTGTATTACTTTGAAGCTTTTTCAAAGCTTTTTCGATCATCAATTTTGTCACAATATAGAAAATTGAGCAAGCTTAACGTGGGTGTTGGATTAGTTTCATTCTGAACTCGAAATCAAAAGTTATGGACGTTTAGTGTGGACATGTCATGTTGAACGGCCAATTGAAACGACCATTCTAAACTGATCATTAGTGGTCCTTGAGTAAAGAGTTATAAAAGAAGCATAATGCATGGCATCACGCAGTTTGTGATACATTGAATTACCTGGAGGCTTTCTCGTAGCTCTTTTACTATCAAATGTTGTCACAATATAGAACATTGTGCTAGCTTAACGTAGGTGTTGGATTCATGTCTTTTTGAGCACTAAATCAAAAGTTAAAGACTATTTAGTGTGGACATGTTAAGTTGATCAGCTAGTTAAAATGATCATTTTAAACTAATAATTGCTGCTCATCGAGTAAAGGCGTATAAATCAAAAGTTGAAGAAGATTAGTGTTATTTGTAACTATAAATCAAAAGTTGAAGAAGATTTAGTGCAAACATGTCAAGTTGATCAGATAGTTAAAATGATATTTCTAAACTGATCACTGGTGCTTATTAAGTAAAGGCGTTTAAATGAAACATAATGTATGGTATCAAGCAGTTTGGGATAGTTTGGTGCCAATGCTTGATGCCCAAGGTGTCTTAGGCTTGCTGCGTAGGTCTTGGCTGTTACGCCTGATGTGCTTCTCAGCCTGGACAGAGAGGTGGAACAAGTCTTTGAAATCGTTGTAGATTTGTCTCTCTACTTTTCGGCTGATCCTCTCTTGTAATCCATTCAAGAATTTAGTCATCAATGCCTCCTCGTCATCATTGAGTTCCAGCATGGTCCTTAGCCTTTCAAACTCCTCATAGTACTCCTCTACTGATCTTGTGCCATTTGAAGAATACAAAAACGTCGTTGCAATTCCATATGGAAATAAGGTGGGACAAACCTTTGCCTCATGAGGTCCTTCATGTCGACCCACGAGTCTACGGGCCTTAATCTTCTTCTCCTATGGTCAGAGGCCTCACGATCCCACCAAATGAGGGCATTATCAGTGAGTTGTGCTACTGCCATGGAGACTCTCCTAGGGCCTGGTTGGTTGTAGTGGTCGAAGATGTGATCCATCCTCCTCTCCCAATCTAGATAGGCCTCGGGGTCTACTTTTCCTGCAAAACTAGGAGGTGTTAGCTTAACCTCATGACTGTTTACCCCATTGTAGGCGTAGTCATCTCCATCCTCATGATGTCTAGGGGACATCCTTGGTATCTGGTGATGACCATAGGGCTCATAGCCATCGCCCTCTGCTTCTGGTTGCCGTGGAGGTCCTCTCGGTCTAGGGTGATAGCCGTGAGGCTCTGCGTCCTCATCACCATTTGGCTGGGGCTCCTCCTATTCTGGCCGTGTCCTAGGGTGATCAGGAACTTCAGCAGGTTCTTGGTCAGCCCTCACGTCCCTTATGGCCTTGAATCTCACCGGCCTTTCCACGCGGTCCAACCTATCGCCGATTGATGCGAGTTGTGTTTGTAGGGTGGTGAACATGGCCATTAAAGCTTTTTATCATAAATTTTGTCACAATATAGAAAACTGAGCTAGCTTAACGTGGTTGTTGGATTAGTTTCATTTTGAACTCAAAATCAAAAGTTACGGACGTTTAGTGCGGACATGTCAGGTTGAACGGCCAATTGAAATGATCCTTCTAAGCTGATCATTAGTGCTCCTTGAGTAAAGAGTTATAAAAAAGCATAATGCATGGCATCACGCAGTTTGGGATACATTGGATTACTTGGAGGCTTTCTCGTAGCTCTTTCAGTATCAAATGTTGTCACAATATGGAAACTTGTGCTAGCTTAACGTAGGTGTTCGATTCATGTCATTTTGTACTGTAAATCAAAAGTTACGGACGATTTAGTGCGGACATGTTAATTTTATCGGCTAGTTAAATTGATTATTTTAAACTGATCATTGGTGCTCATTGAGTAAAGGCGTATAAAGGAAGCATAATTCATGGCATCACGCTGTTTGGGATAGATTGGGTTACTTGGAAGCTTTGTCATAGCTGATTCAATTTTTAATTTTGTCACAATATAGAAAATTGAGCTAGATTAATGAGGGCATTGGATTCGTGTTATTCTGAACTCTAAATAAAAATATTTTGACGATTTAGTGTGGACACATCAAGTTGATCGGCCAGTTAAAATGATCATTCTAAACTAATCATTGGTGCTCGTTGAGTAAAGGCTTACGAACGAATCATAATGCAAGGCATGATGCAGTTTGGAATACATTGGATTACAGGAAGGCTTTTTTATAGCTCTTTGAGTCTCAAATGTTGTCACAATATAGAAAGTTGAGCTAGTTTAGCGTTGACATTGGATTCATGCCATTCTGAACTGTAAATCAAAAGTGACGGACGATTTAGTGCGGACATGTTAATTTTATCGGCTAGTTAAATTGATCATTTTAAACTGATCATTGGTGCTTATTGAGCAAAGGTTTACAAATGAAGCATAATGCATAGTATCACGCATTTTGGGATATATTGGATTACTTGAAGGCTTTGTCGTATCTATTTTAGTATTTAATTTTGTCACAATATAGAAAATTAAGCTAGCTTAATGTGGTTGTTGGATTCGTGTCATTCTAAACTCTAAATCAAAAGTGACGGACGATTTAGTGTGGAAATGGCAAGTTGATCGGCCTGTTAAAATGATCATTTTAAACTGATAATTGGTGCTACTTGAGTAAACGCATATAAATGAAGGATAATACATGGCATCACAAAGTTTGGGATACATTGGATTACTTGAAGGCTTTGTGGTAGATCTTTCAGTCTCAAATGTTCTCACAATATAGCAAATTGAGTGAGATTAACGTGGGGGTGGGATTCGTGTCATTCTGAACACTAAATCAAAAGCTAAGGATGATTAAATGCGTAGATGTCCAGTTGAACGGCAAGTTGAAAAGATCATTCTAAACTGATCATTGGTGCTCCTTGAGTAAAGACTTATAAAAGAAGCATAATGCATGGCATCACGGTGTTTGGGATACATTGGATTACTTGGAGGTTTTGTGGTATCTCTTTCAGTCTCAAATGTTGTTAGAATATGGGAAAATTACCTAGCTTACTATGGGCGTTTGATTCATGTCATTTTGAGATCTAAATCAAAAGTTAAAGAAGATTTAGTGCGCACATGTCAAGTTGATCAATTAGTTAAAATAATCATTCTAAACTAATCATTAGTGCTAATTGAGTAAAGGCGTATAAATGAAGCATAATGCATGGCATCACGAATTTTGGGATACATTGGATTACTTGGAAGCTTTTTCATAGATTTTTCAATCTTAAATTTTGTCACAATATATAAAATTGCGCTAAATTAACAAGGGCGTTCGATTAGTGCCATTCTGAATTCTAAATAGAAAGTTAAAAACGATTTATTGTGGACATGTCAAGTTGATCGCCCTGTTAAAATGATCTTCTAAACTTATCATTGGTGCTCTTTGAGTAAAGGCTTATAAATGAAGCATAATGCATGGCAACACGTAGTCTGTGATACATTGGATAACTTGAAGGCTTTGTGGTACCTCTTTTAGTATAAAATGTCCACAATATAGAAAATTGAACTAGCTTAACATGGGTGTTGGATTCTTGTCATTCTAAACTCTAAATCAAAAGTGACGGATGATTAAGTGCGTACATGTCAAGTTGAACGGCCAGTTGAAACGATCATAATGCAGGACAACACACAGTTTGGGATACATTGGATTACTTGGAGTCTTTGTCACAGCTCTTTCAGTCTCGAATGATGTCACAATATGGAAAATTGTGCTAGTTTAACGTAGGTGTTGGATTCAAATCATTTTGAGCTCTAAATCAAAAGTTAAAGGCTATTTAGTGTGGAAATGTCCAGTTGATCTAGTAGTTAAAATGATCATTATAAGCTATTCGTTGGTGTGCATTGAGTAAAGGCGTATAAATGAAGCATATTGCATGGCATCCCGAAGTTTTGGATAGTTTGGATTACTTGGAAGCTTTGTCATAGTTGATTCAATCTTAAATTTTGTCACAATACAGAAAATATAGCTAGCTTAACATGGGCGTTGGATTCCTGTTATTCTTAACTCTAAATCAAAAGTTATTGGTGATTTAGTGTGGACACGTCAAGGTTATCGCCCAGTTAAAATGATCATTCTATGATCATTGGTGCTACTTGAGTAAAGGCTTATAAATGAAGCATAATGCATGGCATCACGCAGTTTGTGATACATTGGATTACATGAAGCCTTTGTGCTAGCTCTTTCACTCAAATGTTGTCACAATATAGAAACTTGAGCTACTTTACATGGACGTTGGTTTCGTGTCATTCTGAACTCTAAATCATAAGTTATGGAAGATTTAGTGCTAACATCTTAGTTTTATCGGCTAGTTAAAGTGATTATTTTAAACTGATAATTGGTGCTCATTAAGCAAAGGTTTAGAAATGAATCATAATGCATAGTATCACGCATTTTGGGATAGATTGGATAACTTGGAAGCTTTTTCGTAGCTATTTTAGTCTTAAATTTTGTCACATTATAGAAAATTGAGCTAGCTTAATGTGGGTGTTGGATTCGTGTCATTCGGAATTATAAATGAAAAGTCACAGACAATTTAGTGCGGACATGTCAAGTTGATCGGCCAGTTAAAATGATCATTGTAAACTGATCATTGGTGCTCATTGAGTAAACGCATATAAATGAAGCATAATGCATGGCATTACATAGTTTGGGATACATTGGATTACTTTAAGGCTTTGTGGTAGCTCTTTCAAATTCAAATGTTCTCACAATATAGAAAATTGAGTGATATTAACGTGGTGGTGGGATTCGTGTCATTCGGAACACTAAGTCAAAAGTTAAGGATGATTAAATGCGTACATGTCTAGTTGAACAGCAAGTTGAAAAGATCATTTTAAACTGATCATTGGTGCTACTTGAGTAAAGACTTATAAAAGAAGCATAATGCAATGTATCACACAATTTCTTATACATTAGATTACATGAAAGCTTTGTGGTAGCTCTTTCACTCAAATGTTGTCACAATATAGAACGTTGAGCTAGTTTAACATGGACGTTTAATTCGTGTCATTCTAAACTCTAAATCAAAAGTTTCGGACGCTTTAGTGTGGACATGTTAATTTTATCGGCTAGTTAAATTGATCTTTTGAAACGGATCATTGGTCCTTATTGAGGAAAGGTTTACAAATGAAGCATAATGCATAGTATCACACAATTTTGGATAAATTGGATTACTTGGAGGCTTTATCGTAGCTATTTTAGTCTTAAATTTGGTCACAATATAGAAAATTGAGCTAGCTTAACGTGAGTGTTGGATTCGTGTTATTCTGAACTCTAAATCAAAAATTACGTACGATATAGTGCGGACATGTCAAATTGATCGTCCAATTAAAATGATCATTCTAAGCTGATCATTGGTGTTCCTTGACTAAACGCTTATAAATGAAGCATATTGCATGACATCACAGAGTTTTTGATACATTAGATTACTTGAAGGCTTTGTGGTAGCTCGTTCAGTCTCAAATGTTGTCACAATATAAAAAATTGAGTGAGCTTAACGTGGGGGTGGGATTCATGTCATTCTGAACTTTAAATCAAAAGTTAAGGATGATTAAATGCATACATGTGCAGTTGAACGGCTTGTTGAAACGAGCATTCTAAACTGATCATTGGTGCTCCTTGAGTAAATACTAATAAAAGTAGCATAATGCATGGCATCACGCAGTTTGGGATACATTGGATTATTTGAAAGCTTTGTCGTAGCTCTTTTAGTCTCCAATGTTGTTGGAATATGGAAAATTGACCTAGCTTACTGTGGGCGTTGGATTCATGTCAATTTGAGCTCTCAATCAAAATTTAAAGAAGATTTATGGCGGACATGTCAAGTTGATCAGTTAGTTAAAATAATCATTCTAAACTGATCATTGGTGCTCATTGAGTTGAGGTGTATAAATGAAGCATAATACATAGCATCACGAAATTTGGGACAGATTGAATCACTTAAGCTTTTTCATAGCTTTTTCAATCTTAAGTTGTGCCACAATATTAAAAAATTAGCTAGCTTAACGTGGACGTTGGATTCATGTCATATTGAACTCTAAATCAAAAGTTACAGATGATTAAGTGCGTACATGTCAAGTTGAACAAGAAGTTGAAATGATCATTTTAAACTGATCATTGGTGCTCTTTGAGTAAAGACTTATAAAAGAAGCATAATGCATGACATCACGCAGTTTGGGGTACATTGGATTACTTGGAGGCTTTTTTAAAGCTTTTTTTATCTTAAATTTTGTCACAATACAGAAAATTGAGCTAGCTTAAAGTGGGCGTTGGATTGGTGTCATTCTGAACTATAAATCAAAAGTTACGGACGATTTAGTGTTGACGTGTAGAGTTTATCAGACTGTTAAAATGATCATTCTAAACAGATCATCGATGCTCCTTGGGAAAGATTGGATTACTTGAAGGCTTTCTGGTATCTCTTTCAGTCTCAAATATTGTCACAATATTAGAAAATTGAGCTAGCCTAACGTGGGCGTTGGATTCGTGTCATTCTGAATTATAAATCAAAAGTTACGGATAATTAGGTGCGTACATGTCAAGTTGAACAGCCGGTTGAAATGATCATTCAAAAGTGATCATTGGTGCTCCGTTAGAAAAGACATATAAAAGAAGTACAATGCATGGCATCACGCAGTTTGTGATACATTGGATTATTTGAAGGCTTTGTGGTAGCTCTTTCAGTCTTAAATGTTGTCACAATATAGAAAATTGTGCTAGCTTAACGTGGGTGTTGGATTCGTGTCATTCTAAACTCTAGATCAAAAGTGACGGATGATTAAGTGTGTACATGTCAAGTTTAAGGGCCAGTTAAAACGATCAATCTAAACTAATCATTGGTGCTCCTTGAGTAAAGACTAATTATAAAAAAGCATAATGCTTGGCATCACTCAGTTTGGGATACATTAGATTACTTGAAGGCTTTGACGTAGCTCTTTCAGTCTCAAATGTTGTCACAGTATGAAAAATTGTGCTAGCTTAACGTAGGTGTTGGATTCATGTTATTTTGAGCTCTAATCAAAAGTTAAAGAAGATTTAGTGTGGACATGTCAAGTTGATTAGTTAGTTAAAATGATCATTCTAAACTGATCATTGGTGGTCATTGATTAAAGGCGTACAAATGAAGCACTATGCATGACATCATGAAGTTTGGGATAGATTGGATTACTTGGATGCTTTTTCATAGCTTTTTCAATCTGAAATTTGGTCAGAATAAAGAAAATTGAGCTAGGTTAACATGGGCGTTGGATTCGTGTCATTCTGAACTATAAATTAAAAGTTACGGACGATTTAGTGTATACATGTCAAGTTCATCGGCCAGTTAAACTGATCGTTCTAAACTGATCATTGGTGCTCCTTGATTAATGGTTTATAAATGAGGGAGAATGCATGGCACGACGAGCTTAGGATAGATTGGATTACTTGAACGCTTTGTGGTAGCTGTTTCAGTCTCAAATGTTGTTACAATATAGATAAGAGCTAGCTTAATGTGGGTGTTGGATACGTGTCATTCTAAACACTAAACCAAAAGTTATGCATAATTTAGTGCATACATGTCAAGTTGATCGGCAAGTTAAATTGATCTTTCTAAACTGATCATAGTGCGACTTGATTAAATGCTTATAAATGTAGCATAATGCGTGGCATCACGCACTTTAAGATAGATTGGATTACTTGAACACTTTGTGGTATATGTATTAGACTCAAATGTTGTCACAATATAGAAAATTGAGCTAGATTAACGTGGGCATTGGTTTCGTGTCATTCTGAACTCTAAATCAAAAGTTACTGACGATTGGATTACTTAAAGGCTTTGTGGTTGCTTATGCAGTCTCGAATATTGTCAAAATATTATAAAATTGAGCTAGCTTAACGTGGGCATTGGATTTGTGTCATTCTCAACTCAAAATAAAAAGTTATAGACGATTTAGTGCATATATGTCAAGTTTATCAGCCAATTAAATTGATCTATCTAAGATGATCATTGGTGCTCACTGAGCAAAGGTTTACAAATGAAGTATAATGCATGGCATCACATAGTTTGAGACAGATTTGATTACTTAGAGGCTTTGTCGTACCAAGTTCGGTCTTAAATTTTGTCACAATATACAAAATTGAGCTATCTTAATGTGGGCGTTGGAATCGTGTCATTTGGAACTCTAAATCAAAAGTTACAGACGATTTAGTGCGGACATGTCAAGATGATCGGCTAGTTAAAATGAAAATTCTAAACTGATCATTGGTGCTCCTGTAGTAAATGCTTATAAATGAAGCATAATGCATGGTATCACAGAGTTTGGGATATACTGGATCACTTGAATGCTTTGTGGTAGCTCTTTCACTCTCAAATGTTGTCACAATATAGAAAATTGACCTACCTTATTGTCGGCATTTGATCCGTGTCATTCTAAACTTTAAATCAAAAGTTACGGAGAATTTAGTACGAACATGTCAAGTTAATCTGCCAGTTAAAGTGATCATTCTAAAGTGATAATTAGTGCTTCTTGAGTAAAGCCTTATAAATGAAGCATAATGCATGACATCACGCAGCTTAGGATAGATTGGATTACTTGAAGGCTTTCAGTCTCAAATGTTGTCACAATGTAGAAAAGTGATCTAACTTAATGTGAGCGTTGGATTCGTTTAATTTTGAACTCTAAATGCAAAGTTACGGACGATATAATGCAGACATGTCAAGTTGATCGGCCCGTTAAATTGATCTTTCTGAGAAGATCATTGGTGCTCATTGAACAAAGGTTTACAAATGAAACATAATGCATGGCATCACAGAGTTTTTGATATATTGGATTACTTGAATGTTTTGTGGTAGTTCTTTCACTCTCAAATGCTGTCAAAATATAGAAAGTTCAGCAAGGTTAATTTGGGCGTTGGATTCATGTCATTCTAAACTCTAAATCAAAAGTTTGGTATACATTGGATTACTTGAAGGATTTTAGTTAACTCTTTCAGTCTCAAACGTTGTCACAATATAGAAAGTTGAGCTAGCTTAACGTGGGCGTTGGATTTCTGTCATTCTGAACTGTAAATCAAACGTTTCAGATGATGTAGTGCGTACATGTGAAGTTGTTCAGCCAGTTAAAATGATCATTCTATTCTGATCATTGGTGCTCACTTAGTAAAGACTTAAAAATGCAGCGGAATGCATGCTTTCACGTAGTTTTGGATATATTGGATTACTTGGAGTCTTTATCGTAGCTATTTCGGTATTAATTTTTTTCACAATATTGAAAATTGAGTTAAATTAACGTGTGCTGTGGATTAGTATCATTTTAAGCTATAAATCTAAAGTTAAAGACGATTCAGTGCGGACATGTCAAGTTGATCAGCTATTTAAATGATCATTCTAAACTATTCATTGGTGCGCATTGAGTAAAGGCATTTAAATGAGGCATAATTCATGGCATCACATAATTTGGGATCGAATGGACTACTTGGAGGCTTTTTCAAAGCTATTTCAGTCTTAAATTTTGTCACAATATAGAATATTTATCTAGCTCAACATGGGCGTTGGATTCCTGTCATTCCGAACTACAAATAAAAAATTACGGATGATGTAGTGCGGACATATAAAATTGACCGGCAAGTTAAAGTGATCATTCTAAACTGATCATTAGTGCGACTTGATTAAAGGCTTATAAATATAGTATAATTCATGGCATCACACAGTTTAAGATAGATTAGATTACTTAAAGGTTTGTGGTAAATGTTTTAGTCACAAATGTTGCCACAATATAGAAAATTGAGCTAGCTTAACATGGGCGTTGGATTCGTGTCATTCCGAACACAAAATTAAAATTTATGGACGATTTAGTGTGAACATGTCAAGTTCATCGAATAGTTAAATTAATCTTTATAAGATGATCATTGGTGCTCAATGAGCTAAGGTTTACAAATGAAGCATAATGCATTGCATCAGGCAGTTCGGGATGGATTCGATTACTTGGAGGCTTTTTCGTTCCTATTTCGGTCTTAAATTTGATCACAATATAAAAAATTGAGCGAGCTTAACGTGGGCATTGGATTCGTCTCATTCTGAACAATAAATCAAAAGTTACATATGATTTAGTGCGTACATGTCAAGTTGATCGGCCAGTTATATTGATCCTTCTAAGATGATCATTGGTGCTCATTGAGCAAAAGGTTTACAAATGAAGCATAATGCATGGCATCACGCAGTTTAGGATCGATTCAATTAACTAGAGGCCATTTCGTAGCTATTTGGGTCCTAAATTTTGTCACGATATATAGAATTCACATAGCGTAACAAGGGTGTTGGATTCGTATCATTCTGAACTCTAATTTAAAAGTTACAGACGATTTAGTGTGGACATTTCAAGTTGATCGGCCAGTTAAAATGATCATTCTAAAATGTTCATTGGCTCTTGAGTAACGGCTTATAAAAGAGCCAAAATGCATGGCATCACGTAGTTTGGGATCTATTGGATTACTTGGAGGATTTGCCATAGCTCTTTCGGCCTTAAATTTTTTCCCAGTACAGAAAATTGAGTTAGCTTAACGTGTGCGTTGGATTCGTGTCATTCTGAACTATAAATCAAAAGTTACGGATGATTTACTGCGTACATGTCAAGTTTATCCGCTAGTTAAATTGATCTTCCTAAGATGATCATTCGTGCTCATTGAGCAAAGTTTTAAAAATAAAGCATAATGCATGGCGATACGCAGTTTAGTATAGATTGGATTATTTGAATCCTTTGTCATATCTATTTTGGTCATAAATATAGAAATTTGAGCTAGCTTAAAATGCTTAAAAATGCATTCTAAATTGATCATTTGTGCGACTTGATTAAAGGCTTATAAATGTAGCATAATTCATGATATCATGCAATTTAGGATATATTGGATTACTTGAAAGCTTTGTGGTAGCTGGTTTAATCTCAAATGTTGTCACAATATAGAAAATTGAACTAACTTAACGTGGGCATTGGATTCGTGTCATTTTGAACTATAAATAAAAAGTTACGCACGATTTAGTGAGGACATGTCAAGTTGATCGGATTGTTAAATTAATATTTCTAAGATGCTCATTGGTGCTCAATGAGCTAGGGTTTACAAAGAAAGCATAATGCATGGCATTACGCAGTTCGGGATAGATTCGATTACTTGAAGGCTTTGTTGTACCTATTTATGCCTTAAATTTGTCATAATATAGAAAATTCAGCTAGCTTAACGGGGCCGTTGGATTCGTATCATTCTGAAATCTAAATTAAAAATTACATATGATTTAGTGCGGACATGTCAAGTTGATCGGCCAGTTAAAATGATTATTCTAAACTGATCATTGGCGCTCCTTGAGTAAAGGCTAAACAATAATGCATAATGCATGGCATCACTCTGTTTGGGATACATTGAATTACTTGGAGGCTTTGGCGTAGCTATTTCAATGTTGAATTTTATGACAATATAGAAAATCGAGGTTGCTTAACGTGGGCGTTAAATTCTTGTCATTTTGAACTCTAAATAAAAATTTAGGGACGATTTACTGCAGACAAGTCAAGTTTATCGGATAGTTAAATTGATGATTCTAAACTCATAATTGCTGCTCATCGAGCAAAGGTTTACATATGAATCATAATGCATGGCATCATGCAGATTGGGATAGATTGGATTACTTAAATGGCTTTAATTTTATCACAATATAAAAAATTGAGATAGCTTAATGTGGACGCTGGATTCGTGTCATTTTGAAATCTAAATCATAAGTTACCGAAGATTTAGTTCAGAAATATCTTGTTGATCGAACAGTTAAAATGAACATTTTAAACTAATCATTGGTGCTCCTTGAGTAAAAGCTAACTCTAGCATAATGCCTATCACGCAGTTTGGGATACATTGGATTACTAGTAGGCTATGTCATAGCTCTTTACGTTTGAAATGTTGTCACAATATTGAAACTTGAGCTAGAATAACGTGGGCATATGATTCATGTCAGTTTGAGATCTAAATCAAATATTAGAAATGATTTACTACGGACACGTCATGTTGATCAGCTAGTAAAAATGATCATTCTAACCTGATCATTAGTGCTCATTGAGCAAAGGTTTACCAATGCAGCATAATGCATGGCAACACGTTTTTTGTGATAGATTGGATTACTTGGAGGCTTTATCGTAGTTAGTTTGGTCTTAAATTTTGTAACAATATAGAATTTCGAGCTAGCTTAATGTGGGCGTTGGATTCATGTTATTCGGAACTCCAAATCAAAAGTTATGGATGATTTAGTGTGGATATGTCAAGTTGATCAGCTAGTTAAAATGATCATTATAAACTAATCATTGGTGCTCATTGAGCAATGGTTTACAAATGAAGCATAATGCATAGCATTACCAAATTTGGGATACATTGGATTACTTGGAAGATTTGTCGTAGCTATTTCAGTCTCAGATGTTGTCAAAATATTGAAAATTGTGCTAGATTAACGTGGGAGTTGGATTCATGTCATTTTGAGCTCTAAATCAAATGTTATAGACGATTTAGTGCGGACTTGTCATGTTGATCAACTAGTAAAAATGATCATCCCAAAGTGATCAATGGTGCTCATTGAGCAAAGGTTTACAAATGTAGCATAATGTATGGCATCATACTTTTCGGGATAGATTGGATGACTTGGAGAATTGTTCGTAGATCTTTCGGTGACTAATGTTGTCACAATATTGAAAATTGAGCTAGATTAACGTGGGCGTTAGATTCATGTCATTCTAAACTCAAAATCAAAAGTTATGGACGATTTAGTGTGTACATATCTAGTTGATCGGCCAGTTAAGCTCCTTGAGTAAAGGCTTATAAATGAAGCATAATGCTTGGGATCACTTAGTTTGGGATATATTGGATTACTTGAAAGATTAGTTTGGTATACATCGGATTACTTGAAGGATTTTAGGTAACTCTTTCAGTCTCAAAGGTTGTCACAATATAGAAAGTTGAGCTAGCTTAACGTGGGCGTTGGATTTCTGTCATTCTGAACTGTAAATCAAACGTTTCAAATGATTTAGTGCGTACATGTCAAGTTGTTCAGCCAGTTAAAATGATCATTCTATTCTGATCATTGGTGCTCACTTAGTAGAGACTTAAAAATGCAGCGGAATGCATGCTTTCACGTAGTTTTGGATATATTCGATTACTTGGAGTCTTCATCGTAGCTATTTCGGTATTAATGTTTTTCACAATATTGAAAATTGAGGTAAATTAACGTGTGCGGTGGAATGGTATCATTTTAAGCTATAAATCAAAAGTTAAAGACGATTCAGTGCGGACATGTCAAGTTGATCAGCTATTTAAATGATCATTCTAAACTATTCATTGGTGCTCATTGAGTAAAGGCATTTAAATGAGGCATAATTCATGGCATCACATAATTTAGGATCGAATGGACTACTTGGAGGCTTTTTCAAAGCTATTTCAGTCTTAAATTTTGTCACAATATAGAATATTTATCTAGCTCAACATGGGCGTTGGATTCCTGTCATTCCGAACTACAAATAAAAAATTACGGATGATTTAGTGCAGACATATAAAGTTGACCGGCAAGTTAAAGTGATCATTCTAAACTAATCATTAGTGCGACTTGATTAAAGGCTTATAAATATAGTATAATTCATGGCATCATGCAGTTTAAGATAGATTAGATTACTTAAAGGTTTGTGGTAAATTTTTTAGTCACAAATGTTGCCACAATATAGAAAATTGAGCTAGCTTAACATGGGCGTTGGATTCGTGTCATTCCGAACTCAAAATCAAAAGTTATGGACGATGTAGTGTGAACATGTCAAGTTCATCGAATAGTTAAATTAATCTTTATAAGATGATCATTGGTGCTCAATGAGCTAAGGTTTACAAATGAAGCATAATGCATTGCATCAGGCAGTTCGGGATGGATTCGATTACTTGGAGGCATTTTCGTTTCTATTTCGGTCTTAAATTTGATCACAATATAAACAATTGAGCGAGCTTAACGTGGGCATTGGATTCGTCTCATTTTGAACTATAAATCAAAAGTTACAGATGATTTAGTGCGTACATGTCAAGTTGATCGGCCAGTTATATTGATCCTTCTAAGATGATCATTGGTGCTCATTGAGCAAAAGGTTTACAAATGAAGCATAATGCATGGCATCACGCAGTTTAGGATCAATTCAATTAATTAGAGGCCTTTTCGTAGCTATTTGGGTCCTAAATTTTGTCACGATATATAGAATTCACATAGCGTAACAAGGATGTTGGATTCGTATCATTCTGAACTCTAATTTAAAAGTTACAGACGATTTAGTGTGGACATTTCAAGTTGATCGGCCAGTTAAAATGATCATTCTAAAATGATCATTGGCGCTTCTTGAGTAACGGTTTATAAAAGAGCCAAGATGCATGGCATCACGTAGTTTGGGATCTATTGGATTACTTGGAGGATTTGCCATAGCTCTTTCGGCCTTAAATTTTTTTCCGAGTATAGAAAATTGAGTTAGCTTAACGTGTGCGTTGGATTCGTGTGATTCTGAACTATAATTCAAATGTTACGGACGATTTACTGCGTACATGTCAAGTTTATCCGCTAGTTAAATTGATCTTTCTAAGATGATCATTCGTGCTCATTGAGCGAAGGTTTAAAATAAAGCATAATGCATGGCGATACGCAGTTTAGTATAGATTCGATTATTTGAATCCTTTGTCATATCTATTTCCGTCATAAATATAGAAATTTGAGCTAGCTTAAAAATGCTTAAAATGCATTCTAAATTGATCATTTGTGCGACTTGATTAAAGGCTTATAAATGTAGCAAATTCATGGTATCATGCAATTTAGGATATATTGGATTACTTGAAGGCTTTGTGGTAGCTGGTTTAATCTCAAATGTTGTCACAATATAGAAAATTGAACTAACTTAACGTGGGCATTGGATTCGTGTCATTTTGAACTCTAAATAAAAAGTTACGCACAATTTAGTGAGGACATGTCAAGTTGATCGGATTGTTAAATTAATATTTCTAAGATGCTCATTGGTACTTAATGAGCTAGGGTTTACAAAGAAAGCATATGCATGGCATTACGCAGTTCGGGATAGATTCGATTACTTGAAGGCTTTGTTGTACCTATTTATGCCTTTAATTGGTCACAATATAGAAAATTCAGCTAGCTTACCGGGGCCGTTGGATTCGTATCATTCTGAAATCTAAATTAAAAATTACATATGATTTAGTGCGGACATGTCAAGTTGATCGGCCAGTTAAAATGATTATTCTAAACTGATCATTGGCGCTCCTTGAGTAAAGGCTAAACAATAATGCATAATGCATGGCATCACGCTGTTTGGGATACATTGAATAACTTGGAGGCTTTGGCGTAGCTATTTCAATGTTGAATTTTATAACAATATAGAAAATTGAGGTTGCTTAAGGTGGGCGTTAAATTCTTGTCATTTTGAACTCTAAATAAAAATTTAGGGACGATTTATGCAGACAAGTCAAGTTTATCGGATAGTTAAATTGATGATTCTAAACTCATAATTGCTGCTCATCGAGCAAAGGTTTACATATGAATCATAATGCATGGCATCATGCAGATTGGGATAGATTGGATTACTTAAATGGCTTTAATTTTATCACAATATAAAAAATTGAGATAGCTTAATGTGGGTGCTGGATTTGTGTCATTTTGAAATCTAAATCATAAGTTACCGAAGATTTAGTTCAGAAATATCTTGTTGATCGAACAGTTAAAATGAACATTTTAAACTAATCATTGGTGCTCCTTGAGTAAAAGCTAGTTGTAGCATAATGCCTATCACGCAGTTTGGGATACATTGGATTACTTGTAGGCTATGTTATAGCTCTTTACGTTTGAAATGTTGTCACAATATTGAAACTTGAGCTAGAATAACGTGGGCATATGATTCATGTCAGTTTGAGATCTAAATCAAATATTAGAAATGATTTACTACGGACACGTCATGTTGATCAGCTAGTAAAAATGATCATTCTAACCTGATCATTAGTGCTCATTGAGCAAAGGTTTACCAATGCAGCATAATGCATGGCAACACGTTTTTTGTGATAGATTGGATTACTTGGAGGCTTTATCGTAGTTAGTTTGGTCTTAAATTTTGTAACAATATAGAATTTCGAGCTAGCTTAATGTGGGCGTTGGATTCATGTTATTCGGAACTCCAAATCAAAAGTTATGGATGATTTAGTGTGGATATGTCAAGTTGATCAGCTAGTTAAAATGATCATTATAAACTAATCATTGGTGCTCATTGAGCAATGGTTTACAAATGAAGCATAATGCATAGCATTACCAAATTTGGGATACATTGGATTACTTGGAAGATTTGTCGTAGCTATTTCAGTCTCAGATGTTGTCAAAATATTGAAAATTGTGCTAGATTAACGTGGGAGTTGGATTCATGTCATTTTGAGCTCTAAATCAAATGTTATAGAAGATTTAGTGCGGACTTGTCTGTCGATCAACTAGTAAAAATGATCATCCCAAAGTGATCAATGGTGCTCATTGAGCAAAGGTTTACAAATGTAGCATAATGTATGGCATCATACTTTTCGGGATAGATTGGATGACTTGGAGAATTGTTCGTAGATCTTTCGGTGACTAATGTTGTCACAATATTGAAAATTGAGCTAGATTAACGTGGGCGTTAGATTCATGTCATTCTAAACTCAAAATCAAAAGTTATGGACGATTTAGTGTGTACATGTCTAGTTGATCGGCCAGTTAAGCTCCTTGAGTAAGGACTTATAAATGAAGCATAATGCTTGGGATCACTTAGTTTGGGATACATTGGATTACTTGAAGGATTAGTTTGGTATAAATTGGATTACTTGAAGGATTTTAGGTAACTCTTTCAGTCTCAAACATTGCCACAATATAGAAAGTTGAGCAAGCTTAACGTGGGCATTGGATTTATATCATTCTTAACTCTAAATCAAACGTTTCAGATGATTTAGTGCGTACATATCAAGTTGTTCAGCCAGTTAAAATGATCATTCTATTCTGATCATTGGTGCTCACTTAGTAAAGACTTAAAAATGCAGCGGAATGCATGCTTTCACGTAGTTTGGATATATTGGATTACTTGGAGTCTTTGTCTTAGCTATTTCGGTATTAATTTTTTTCACAATATTGAAAATTGAGTTAGATTAACGTGGGCGATGGATTAGTACCATTTTAAGCTATAAATCAAAAGTTAAAGACGATTCAGTGCGGATATGTCAAGTTGATCAGCCATTTAAATGATCATTCTAAACTATTCATTGGTGCGCATTGAGTAAAGGCATTTAAATGAGGCATAATTCATGGCATCACATAATTTGGGATCCAATGGACTACTTAGAGGCTTTGTCAAAGCTATTTCAGTCTTAAATTGTGTCAAAATATAGAATATTATCTAGCTCAACATGGGCGTTGGATTCGTGTCATTCCGAACTCTAAATAAAAAATTACAGATGATTTAGTGCGGACATATAAAGTTGACCGGCAAGTTAAAGTGATCATTCTAAACTAATCATTAGTGCGACTTGATTAAAGGCTTATAAATATAGTATAATTCATGGCATCACGCAGTTTAAGATAGATTAGATTACTTAAAGGTTTGTGGTAAATTTTTTAGTCACAAATGTTGCCACAATATAGAAAATTGAGCTAGCTTAACGTGGGCGTTGGATTCGTGTCATTCCAAACTCAAAATCAAAAGTTACGGACGATTTAGTGTGGACATGTCAAGTTCATCGGATAGTTAAATTTATCTTTATAAGATGATCATTGGTGCTCAATGAGCTTAGATTTACAAATGAAGCATAATGCATTGCATCAGGCAGTTCGTGATGGATTCGAATACTTGGAGGCTTTTTCGTTACCATTTTGGTCTAAAATTTGATCACAATATAGAAACTTGAGCTAGCTTAACGTGGGCATTGGATTCGTCTCATTCTGAACTCTAAATCAAAAGTTACAGACGATTTAGTGCAGACATGTCAAGTTGACTGGCCAGTTATATTGATCCTTCTAAGATGATCATTGGTGCTCATTGAGCAAAGGTTTACAAATGAAGCATAATGTATGGCATCACACAGTTTAGGATCGATTCAATTAATTAGAGGCGTTTTCGTAGCTATTTGGGTACTAAATTTTGTCACGATATATAGAATTCACATAGCGTAACAAGGTCGTCGCATTCGTATCATTCTGAACTCTAATTTAAAAGTTACAGTCAATTTACTGTGGACATTTCAAGTTGATCGGCCAGTTAAAATGATTATTCTAAAATGATCATTGGCGCTCCTTGAGTAACGGCTTATAAAAGAGCCAAAATGCATGGCATCACAGAGTTTGGGATCTATTGGATTACTAGGATGATTTGCCATAGCTCTTTCGGCCTTAAATTTTTTCCCAGCATAGAAAATTGAGTTAGCTTAACGTTTGCGTTGGATTCGTGTCATTCTGAACTCTAAGTTAAAAGTTTCGGACGATTTACTGCGTACATGTCAAGTTTATAGGCTAGTTAAATTGATCTTTGTAAGATGATCATTCGTGCTCATTGAGCAAAGGTTTTAAAAATAAAGCATAATGCATGGCGTTACGCAGTTTAGGATAGATTGGATTACTTGAAGCCTTTGTCATAGCTATTTCGGTCTTAAATATAGAAAATTGAGCTAGCTTAAAAATGCTTAAAAATGCATTCTAAACTGATCATTAGTGCGACTTGATTAAAGGCTTATAAATGTAGCATAATTCATGGCATCATGCAGTTTAGGATAGATTGGATTACTTGAAGGCTTTGTGGTAGCTGTTATAGTCTCAAATGTTGTCACAATATAGAAAATTGAGCTAGGTTAACGTGGGCATTGGATTCGTGTCATTCTGAACTCTAAATAAAAAGTTACGCACGATTTAGTGAGGACATGTCAAGTTGATCGGATTGTTAAATTAATATATCTAAGATGATCATTGGTGCTTAATGAGCTAGGGTTTACAAAGAAAGCATAATGAATGGCATTACGCAGTTCGGGATAGATTCGATTACTTGAAGGCTTTGTTGTACCTATTTATGTCTTAAATTTGTCATATTATAGAAAATTCAGCTAGCTTAACGGGGCCGTTGGATTTGTATCATTCTGAAATCTACATTAAAAATTACTGATGATTTAATGCGGATATGTCAAGTTGATCGGCCAGTTAAAATGATCATTGTAAACTGATCATTGGCGCTCCTTGAGTGAAGGCTAAACAACAATGCATAATGCATGGCATCACGCAGTTTGGGATACATTGAATTACTTGGAGGCTTTGGCGTAGCTATTTCAGTGTTAAATTTTATAACAATATAGAAAATTGAGGTTGCTTAACGTGGGCGTTGGATTCTTGTCATTTTGAACTCTAAATAAAAATTGAGGGACGATTTACTGCAGACAAGTCAAGTTTATCGGATAGTTAAATTGATGATTCTAAACTCATAATTGCAGCTCATCGAGCAAAGGTTTACATATGAATCATAATGCATAGCATCATGCAGATTGGGATAGATTGGATTACTTAAATGGCTTTAATTTTATCACAATATAAAAAATTGAGATAGCTTAATGTGGACGCTGGATTCGTGTCATTTTGAAATCTAAATCATAAGTTACCGAAGATTTAGTTCAGAAGTGTCTTGTTTATCGAGCAGTTAAAATAAACATTCTAAACTAATCATTGGTGCTCCTTGAGTAAAAGCTAACTGTAGCATAATGCATATCACGCAGTTTGGGATACACTGGATTACTTGTAGGCTATGTCATAGCTCTTTACGTTTGAAATGTTGTCACAATATTGAAACTTGAGCTAGAATAACGTGGGCATACGTTTCATGTCAGTTTGAGATCTAAATCAAATATTAGAAATGATTTACTATGGACACGTCATGTTGATCATCTAGTAAAAATGATCATTCGAACCTGATCATTAGTGCTCATTGAGCAAAGATTTACCAATGCAGCATAATGCATGGCAACACGTTTTTGTGATAGATTGGATGACTTGGAGGCTTTATCGTAGTTAGTTTGGTCTTAAATTTTGTAACAATATAGAATTTCGAGCTAGCTTAATGTGGGCATAGGATTCATGTTATTCGGAACTCCAAATCAAAAGTTATGGACGATTTAGTGTGGATATGTCAAGTTGATCAGCTAGTTAAAATGATCATTCTAAACTAATCATTGGTGCTCATTGAGCAATGGTTTACAAATGAAGCATAATGCATAGCATTACCAAAGTTGGGATACATTGGATTACTTGGAGGACTTGTCGTAGCTATTTCAGTCTCAAATGTTGTCACAATATTGAAACTTTTGCTAGATTAACGTGGGAGTTGGATACATGTCATTTTGAGCTCTAAATCAAATGTTATAGACGATTTAGTGCGGAATGGTCAAGTTGATCAACTAGTAAAAATGATCATCCCAAAGTGATCAATGGTACTCATTGAGCAGAGGTTTACAAATGCAGCATAATGTATGGCATCATACTTTTCGGGATAGATTGGATGACTTGGAGAATTTTTCGTAGATCTTTCAGTGACTAATGTTGTCACAATATTGAAAATTGAGCTAGATTAATGTGGGCGTTGGATTCATGTCATTTTGAGGTCTAAATCAAATGTTAAACATGATTTAGTGTGGACATGTCAAGCTGATCAGCTAGTTAAAATGATCATTTTAAACTCATCATTGGTTATCATTGAGTAAAAGCTTATAAATGTAGCATAATGCATGGTATTACACAGTTTGGGATAGATTATATTTCTTGGAGGTTTTGTCGTAGCTATTTTGGTCTTAAATTCTGTCATAGTATAAAATATTGAGCTAGCTTAACAAGGGCGTTAGATTTGTGTCATTCTAAACTCTAGATTAAAAGTTACGGAAGGTTTAGTGTGGGCATGTCAAGTTGATCGGCCAATGAAATTGATCAATCTAAATTGATCATTCTAAAGTGATCATTGATGCTCGTTGAGTAACTCATAAATACATCATAATGCATGACATCACGTAGTTTGGAATAGATTGGATTACTTGGAGTCTTTGTCGTAGCTTTTTAAGTCTCAAATGTTGCCACAATATAGAAAATTGAGCTAGCTTAACGTGGGCGTTGGATTCATGCCATTCTAAACTCTAGATCAAAAGTGACGGATGCTTAAGTGCGTACATGCCAAGTTGAAGGGCCAGTTAAAACAATCATTCTAAAGTAATCATTGGTGCTCCTTGAGTAAAGACTTATAAAAAAGCATAATGTTTGGCATCACACAGTTTGGGATACATTAGATTACTTGGAGGCTTTGTCGTAGCTCTTTTAGAATCAAATGTTGTCACAATATGGAAAATTCTACTAGCTTAACGTACGTGTTGGATTCACGTTATTTTGAACTCTAAATCAAAAGTTAAAGAAGATTTAGTGTGGACATGTCAAGTTGATCAGTTAGTTAAAATGATCATTCTAAACTGATCATTGGTGGTCATTGAGTAAAGGCGTACAAATGAAGCATTATGCATGGCATCACGCAGTTTGGGATCGATTGGACTACTTGAATGCTTTTTCATATCCTTTTCAATCTGAAATTTTGTCACAATAAAGAAAACTGAGCTGGCTTAACATGGGCGTTGGATTCGTGTCATTTTGAATTCTAAATCAAAAGTTACCGACGATTTAGTGCATACATGTCAAGTTGATCGGCCAATTAAAGTGATCGTTCTAAACTTATCATTGGTACTCATTGAGTAATGGCTTATAAATGAAGCAGAATGCATGGCATCACGAGTGAAAGAATATTGAGATTAGAGAGGAGAAATGTGAAGAATTGAATCCAGAAACTCAAAGAAAAGCATGAGAAGATGAGAAAATGTCTTAGACTTCTGGAGAAGAATCTCCTAAGAGTATATTCATACATTGAGTCTTTACAGCCCTTTTATAGAGGATTTACAATGTGAACACAAAAGAAAACGAATTCAAACTTGTGGATGAGTTTGAATAGAGGAGGAGCCTGTCAACAACCAATGAGAAGAGAGGGGAAGAGCTGCAGACTGTCTCATGACTGTTTGGTGTGGTTACCAAGACTGTGTGCAGCATGGACATGTCCTTTTCACCTTGATTCTTCTCCCAAGGCAGCTATTTAACCATTTTAACCATGTGGTTAATAATAACTCCCTCCTTTTTCTTTTCCCTTGTTATTCAAACTGAATTTCGTGCTCACACTTGCCTTGTAGGTCAAGATAGGTCTTATTTGATTTTCCTATGTCAATACTCCCCCTCAAGCTAAAGACTTTGGAATCACCCTAAAGTCTTAAGCTTGGGAACCCAAGGCAACACCTCATTAAAAACCTTATTAAGGAAAACCACTTGGGACAAAACCTTAATAAGGGAAAAAGAGTGTGTTGCTCTTGGATTAGGAGACCTTTGATCATGGATGTGATAAATCAACAAGCCCAAGTTTGCTAAAGATTTTCTTGCAAACTTTGAGACTTGCTGCCTTTGTGAAGATGTCAGCTAGTTGGTCTTCACTCTTTGTATAACATGGCAGAATGGTTCATCTTGAACTTTCTCTCTAACCTTATGGCAATCGATCTCTATGTGCTTGGTCCTCTCGTGAAACACTGAGTTTGAAGCAATGTGAATGGCTGCCTGATTATCACAATGGAAGGTAATTGGCCCTGGTTGTTCAATACCGAAATCTTTCAAGAGCGCTTTGAGCCAAGTTACTTCATTTGTCAGCTTCCTCATTGCCCTATATTCTGCTTCAGCACTAGAACATGATACCACCTTCTGCTTCTTAGTCTTCCAAGTGACTAAGTTCCCACCAATGAAGGTGCAATACCCAGTGGTTGATTTCCTATCGACCCTATCACCAGCCCAATCCGCATCACAATATCCGACAATATCAGTGTTCCCATTCTTGCCCATCCATATGCCTTGACCAGGAGATCCTTTGATGTATCTAAGGATCCTTTCTACCATGCTCCAATGATATACAGTAGGTTTTTGCATATGTTGACTCACTTGATTCACAGCAAAACACAAGTCTGGTCGTGTTAGGGTGAGGTAGATCAACTTCCCAACTAGTCTCCTATACTGAGAAACATCCTTAAATAACTCATCAGCTTTCTCCCCCTTTCCGTTGACCTTGTAGCCATCTTCAAGAGGAGTTTTGGCCGGTTTAGCCCCAAGCTTTCCTGTGTCTGTCAACAGATCAAGAGCATACTTTCTTTGGGATAGAAAGAGCCCTTCCTGAGACCGACACACTTCAATACCCAAGAAGTACTTCAACTCTCCAAGATCCTTGATGTCAAATGATCTGTTTAAGAAGGCCTTTGTGGACTGAATTCCTTCCTTGTCATCTCCTGTGATGATAAGGTCATCCACATAAACCAAGACCACCACAATTCCTTTTGCGTTTTGACGAGTGAACAAAGTATGATCTGAATGGGATTTCCTAAACCCATTATCAGTAAGTGTGGAGCTTAATTTGTGATACCACGCCCTTGGTGACTGCTTCAACCCATATATTGCCTTCCTAAGTCTTAGAACTTGTCCCTCTTTGCAAAGATCTTCAAGGCCTGGTGGTGGAGTCATATACACTTCCTCTTCAAGTTCTCCTTGTAGGAATGCGTTCTTGACATCCATTTGCCATAAGTCCCAAGTCAGATTCGTAGCTAGTGAAAGAACAACCCTTACAGTGTGTAGCTTAGCCACCGGTGCAAATGTATCAGTATAGTCCTCTCCATATGTCTGAGTGAAACCTCTTGCAACTAGACGTGCCTTGTACCTTTCTATGTCCCCATTGCTCTTATACTTGATGGTGAACACCCACTTGGAACTCACAGCCTTCTTGCCTTTGGGAAGTTCTTGTATATCCCATGTATGATTCCTTTCCATAGCTCCCTTCTCATCTCTTACTGCATCTAACCATTCTTTCTTCCTCTTAGCTTCTTCATAAGTCCTTGGAATCTGACTTTGTTCAATCTTTCCAAGGAATGCTTGATGACTAGATGGCAAGAGGTCAAGGGAACAAACAGCTTGTATGGGATGAGCCACGGCCTGGTTGTTGTAGAAGACCCTAGTGTTTACCCAATTGGATGGATCTTTCCTAAGTCTAGTACTCCTCCTTAGTTGCTGAACAGGTGTTGCAGCCTCCTCTACAACCGTTTCCTCTTCCATTTGGTGAATAGGTTCCTCTATATCCACTTCCAAGTTGACTTGTTCTTGGCTTTGGGCCATAGCTTCTTCTTGGATTGGAGTTGGTTCTTGAGTTACCACCCCTTGTTCATTCTCTTGGGTATCTTGTGAACTACTTGGGGTTCTTTCTTCTTCGTGTCTTGAATCCTTTGGCACATCATTTCCCAAATGATTCAAGAGAAACCTCAAACTCGTAGCCAAATCAGAAGGTGACCTTGAGAGATCCTTCAGTCCTTCCCAATCTTTCTGATCATAATAGCTTCGTTCTTCTATGAACTTGACATCTCTAGACACATATGTCCTGTTGTTGCTCGGATCATAGCACTTATAACCCTTTTGTGTTGTCGAATATCCAAGGAACATACACTTGATGCTCTTTGCCTCCAACTTGTTTCTTAGATCACCTGGAACATACACAAAGCACACACACCCAAATACACGTAAATGATCAATGGAGGGTTTAGTTTTATTGAGTACCTCAAATGGGGATATGTCTTGCAAGACTTTGGTTGGAATCCGATTGATGAGGTAGCAAGCAACCAAGACTGCATCTCCCCAAAAACTTTTAGGAACATTGGTATGAAACATCATGGATCTTGCTACTTCCATTAAGTGTCGGTTCTTCCTTTCAGCAACTCCATTTTGTTGTGGTGTGTGTGGGCAGCTAGTTTGATGTAGTATTCCATGTTTGTTTAAGTGAGCTTTGAATCTTTGACTTGTGTATTCCCCTCCATTATCTGATCTTAACACTTTGATCTTGGCATTGAATTGATTAGTAACATAATTATGAAAGTTTATAAATGCCTCATAAACCCTATCTTTAGATGGAAGTAATGTAACCCATGTATATTTCGATTTCTCATCTATAAAGGTCACAAAGTATTTATTCCTATCTCTAGACATGCAAGGTGAGGTCCAAACATCGGAATGTACTAAATCAAAGCAATGCTCATAAATTGTAGACGATTTAGGGAAAACAACACGACAATGTTTGCCAAGGATACAAGCCTCACAAACTGAGTGATCATAAGCAACATTAGGCATTATTAAGCTTAAAGCACGAGCATGAGGATGTCCTAATCTAGCATGCCATAAGACATCTTTATTAGCAAAAACACAGGATTTGAAAGCTAAGGAATCCAAATTGCTTGGAGGAGTGTCCTCAAGAACATAGAGCTCATCTTGAGTCCCACCACTTCCAAGTATCTTACCACTCTTAATATCGTGAAAGTAAACATTGTTAGGTCCAAAAGTAACATTGCAATTCAGGTCTTTAGTAGCCCTTTTGACCGAAACTAGGTTAGACTTAAACTTAGGTACAAAGAAAGCAGTACTTTCTTTGTGAAATAGTCTTAATTTTCCGGTTCCTTCAATTGGAATACTCTTACCATCAGCTATAGTTACTTGTCCTAGACATGGTTCAATGTTCTTTAACAACCTAGCATTGCTAATCATATGGTGAGAAGCACCTGAATCCACTACCAACTTATGATCCGGTTTATCAAGCAATTTATGGGAGTAGAGTGTGATACCGGAGAGTTTTGAGGCATAGGCCTTGATGAGATCCTCCAAGTCACTCTTCTTAGCATACTCCATGGATACATTCATAGCTACCTCCCCTCCTTGGTTGGTTGAACTTGCCGGTTCAGTCACAACCTTTTGAGAGATGTTAGCCTTTGAATCCTTGAACCGGTTTGGCTTGAGATGAGGATGAAGTATCCAGCACTTGTCCTTGATGTGGCCATTCCTCTTACAATGTTCACACATCACACTCTTCCTATCCTCTTGCTTAAACACGCTCTTGTTGGCCATGACTAGTTCTCCTTTTCCACCAAACAAACCAATGTTGCCTTGCTCCTTCTGAATCCGTGAGCACACCTCTTCGAAATCAGGGAGTTTTGGCTCTCTTAGGATGGACTTAATCACATCCTTAAAGGCTGGATTTAGGTTGAGAAGGAGCCCAAATATCTTGTCTTGTTCCTTCCTTTCATTAAGCACCTTTGGATCCATAGAACTTGGTCTCAACATGTCAAGCTCGGACCATGTTGATTGGAACTTGCCTAGGAACTTTGTGAACTCCATATCCTCTTGGTGTAGATCATTGAGAGCCTTCTTAACCTCATACACACGGCTGAGGTTTGAAACATCCCCATACACCCTCTTGAGAGTGTCCCAAAGAGACTTGGCGGTTTCACAATGTGAATAAGCTTCAAGAATGGATGGGTCCAATGAATTTTGGAGGAATCCAAGGACTGATTGATCTTCTTGGAACCACCTAGCTTCTTCTTTTCTTGTTGCCTCATCCTTCTTCTCCTTTGGATCATCTATAGATGGAGTATTATCCTGCAAGATGTAATTCCAAAGTCCTTTGCCACAGATGGCTGTCTTGATGGTTCTTGACCATAATGTGTAGTTCAAGCCTTTGAGAACTACTGGTATCACCGTAGGCTTCAGGCTGGAACTGATTTGAACTGTATCCTCCATTGTTAGGCTTTGAAGAGCTCAAAGGAGGCAGGTTTTATTGTTGAATAAAACTGTGAGTTTTTAGTTTAAAAGCTGAAAGATTTTTGACAGAATTTTAGATTAGAAACTGAGAGATTTGAGTAGAAAATATAAGAAAATGATCTTATGCTCTGATACCATGAAAGAATATTGAGATTAGAGAGGAGAAATGTGAAGAATTGAATCCAGAAACTCAAAGAAAAGCATGAGAAGATGAGAAAATGTCTTAGACTTCTGGAGAAGAATCTCCTAAGAGTATATTCATACATTGAGTCTTTACAGCCCTTTTATAGAGGATTTACAATGTGAACACAAAAGAAAACGAATTCAAACTTGTGGATGAGTTTGAATAGAGGAGGAGCCTGTCAACAACCAATGAGAAGAGAGGGGAAGAGCTGCAGACTGTCTCATGACTGTTTGGTGTGGTTACCAAGACTGTGTGCAGCATGGACATGTCCTTTTCACCTTGATTCTTCTCCCAAGGCAGCTATTTAACCATTTTAACCATGTGGTTAATAATAACTCCCTCCTTTTTCTTTTCCCTTGTTATTCAAACTGAATTTCGTGCTCACACTTGCCTTGTAGGTCAAGATAGGTCTTATTTGATTTTCCTATGTCAATAACGAGCTTAGGATAGATTGGATTACTTGAACGTTTTGTGGTAGTTGTTTCAGTCTCAAATGTTGTTACAATATAGATAAGAGATAGCTTAATGTGGATGTTGGATACGTGTCATTCTAAACACTAACCAAAAGTTATGGACGATTTAATGCATACATGTCAAGTTGATCGGTGAGTTAAATTCATCTTTCTAAACTGATCATAGTGCGACTTGATTAAATGGTTATAAATGTAGCATAATGCGTGGCATCACTCAATTTAGGATAGATTGGATTACTTGAACGCATTGTGGTAGCTGTAATAGTCTCAAATGTTGTCACACTAAAGAAAATTGAGCTAGATTAACGTGGGCATTTGTTTCGTGTCATTCCGAACTCTAAATCAAAAGTTCCGGACGATTTAGTGCGGACATGTCAAGTTGATCGGATAGTTAAATTAATCTTTCTAAACTGATCATTGGTGCTCCTATAGTAAATGCTTATAGATGAAGTATAATGCATGATATCACACAGTTTGGGATATATTGGATTACTTGAATGCTTTGCGGTTGCTCTTTCACTCTCAAATGTTGTCACAATATAGAAAATTGAGATAGTTTAACGTGAATGTTGGATTCGAGTCATTCTGAACTCTAAATCAAAAGTTACGGATGACTTAGTGCATACATGTCAAGTTGATCTGCAAGTTGAAACGATCATTCTAAATTGAGTAAATACTTATAAATGAAGCCTAATGCGTCACATCACGCAGTTTGGGATGCATTAGATTACTTAGAGACATTGTAGTAGCTCTTTCAGTTTCAAATGTTGTCACAATATGGAAAATTTAGCTAGCTTAATGTGGGCATTGGATTCATGTCATTTTGAGTTCCAAATCAAAAGTTAAAGACGATTCAATGCAGATATGTGAACTTGATTAGCTAGTTAACATGATCATTCTAAACTGATCATTGGTGCTCATTGAGTAAAGGCATATAAACCAAACATAATGCATGACATCACGCAATTTGGGATAGATTGGATTAACATGGAGGCTTTTTCGTTGCTATTTTGCTCTTAAATTTTGTCACAATATAGAATATTGAGCCAGCTTAACGTGGGCTTTGGATTCATGTCATTCTGAACTTTAAATCAAAAGTTATGGATATTTTGTGCAGACATGTTGAGTTGATTGGCTTGTTAAAGTGATCGTTCTAAACTGATCGTTCTAAACTGATCATTAGTTCTCTTGAGTAAAGTCTTAGAAATGAAGCATAATGCATGGCATCACGCAGCTTAGGATAGATTGGATTACTTAAAGGCTTTGTGGTAGCTTATGCAGTCTCGAATGTTGGACAAAATATTATAAATTGAGCTAGCTTAACGTGGGCATTGGATTCGTATTATTCTGAACTCTAAATCAAAAGTTACGACGATTTCTTGCATACATGTCAAATTGATCGGCCAGTTAAATTGATCTTTCTAAGATGATCACTGGTGCTCATTGAGTAAAGGTTTACAAATGAAGCATTATGCATGGCATCACGTAGTTTGGGAAAGATTCGATTGCTTAGAGGCTTTGTCGTATCTATTTTGGTCTTAAATTTTGTCACAATATAGAAAATTGAGCAATCATAATGTCGACAATGGAATCGTGTCATTCTGAATTCTAAATCAAAAGTTATGTATGTTTTAGTGCGGACATGTCAAGTTGATATGGTAGTTAAAATGATAATTCTAAACTCATCATTGGTGCTCTTGTAGTAAAGGCTTATAAATGAAGCATAATGCTTGACATCATAGAGTTTGAGATATATTGGTTTACGTGAATGCTTTGTGGTACCTCTTTCACTCTCAAATGTTGTCACAATATAAAAATTTGACCTAGCTTAATGTCATCGTTTGATTCGTCTCTTTCAGAACTCTCAATCAAAAGTTACAGAGAATTTAGTGCGGACATGTCTAGTTAATCTGCCAGTTAAAGTGATCATTATAAATTGATCATTCTAAACTGATAATTAGTGCTCCTTCATAAAGGCTTAGAAATGAAGCATAATGCATGGCATCGCGCAGCTTAGGATAGATTGGATTACTTGAAGGCTTTCAGTCTCAAATATTGTCACAATATAGAAAAGTGAGCTAGCTTAATGTGATCATTGGATTCGTTTAATTTTGAACTCTAAATCCAAAGTTACGGATGATTTAGTGCAGACATGTCAAGTTGATCGGCCAGTTCAATTGAGCTTTCTATGATGATCATTGGTGCTCATTGAGCAAAGGTTTACAAATGAAGCATAATGCATGGCATCACAGAGTTTTTGATATATTGGATTACTTGAATGCTTTGTTGTAGTTCTTTCACTCTCAAGTGTTGTCAAAATATAGAAAGTTCAGCTAGCTTAATTTGGGCGTTGGATTCATGTCATTCTAAACTCTAAATCAAAAGTTATGGACGGTTTAGTGTGTACATGTCTAGTTGATCGGCCAGTTAAGCTCCTGAGTATAATGCATGGCATCACTCTGTTGAGGATACATTGGATTACTTGAAGGATTTTTGGGTAACTCTTTCAGTCTCAAATGTTGTTACATATGGAAAGTTGAACTAGATTAACGTGGGCGTTGGACTCCTGTCATTCTGAACTCTAAATCAATCGTTTCAGACAATTTAATGCGTACATGTCAAGTTGTTCGGCCAGTTAAAATGATCATTTTATTCTGATCATTGGTGCTCACTTAGTAAAGACTTAAAAATGCAGCGTAATGCATGCTTTCACGCAGTTGGGATATATTGGATTACTTGGAGTCTTTGTCATAGCTATTTCAGTATTAATTTTTTTCTTCACAATATTGAAAATTGAGTTACATTAATGTGGGGGTGGATTAGTTTCATTTTAAACTCTAAATCAAAATTTAAAGACGATTCAGTGCGGATATGTCAAGTTGGTCAGCTATTTAAATGATCATTCTAAACTATTCAATTGTGCTCATTGAGTAAAGGCATGTAAATGAGGCATAATTTGTGGCATCCCATAATTTGGGATTGAATGGATTACTTGTAGACTTCTTCGTAGTTATTTCAGTCTTGAATTTTGTCACAATATAGAATATTTATCTCAACATGGGCGGTTGATTCGTATAATTCTGAACTCTAAATAAAAAATTACAGATGATTTAGTACAGATATATAAAGTTGACTGGCAAGTGAAAGTGATCATTCTAAACTGATCATTAGTGCGACTTGATTAAAGGCTTATAAATGTAGCATAATACATGGCATCACGCAGTTTAGGATAGATTGGATTACTTGAAGGTTTGTGATAAATGTTTTCGTCACAAATGTTGCCACAAGCTAGAAAAGTGAGCTAGCTTAACGTGGGCGTTGGATTCGTTTCATTCCGAACTCAAAATCAAAAGTTATGGACGATTTAGTGTCAACATGTCAAGTTGATCGGATAGTTAAATTAATCTTCCTAAGATTATTATTGGTGCTCAATGAGCTAAGGTTTACAAATGAAGCATAATGATTGCATCAGTCAGTTCGGGATGGATTCGATTTCTTAAGGCTTTGTCGTTCCTATTTCGGTCTTAAATTTGATCACAATATAGAAAATTGAGATAGGTTAATGGGGGCGTGGATTCATATCATTCTGAACTCTAAATTAAAACTTACGGACGATTTAGTGTGGACATGTCAAGTTGATCGCTTAGTTAAAATGATCATTCTAAAATGATCATTGGCGCTCCTTGAGTAATGGCTTATAAAAGAACCAAATGCATGGCACCACACAGTTTGGGATCTATTGGATTACTCGGAGGATTTGCCATAGCTCTTCGGTCTTAAATTTTTTCACAATATAGAAATTTGAGTTAGCTTAACGTGGGTGTTGGATTCGTGTTATTCTGAACTCTAAATCAAAAGTTACGGACGATTTAGTGCGTACATGTCAAGTTTATCGGCTAGTTAAATTAATCTTTCTAAGATTATCATTGGTGCTCATTGAGTAAAGGTTTAAAAATAAAGCATAATGCATGGCGTTATGGAGTTTAGGATATATTGGATTACTTGAAGACTTTGTGGTAGTTATTTCAATCTCAAATGTTGTCACAATATAGAAGATTGAGCTAACTTAACGTTGGTGTTGGATTCTTGTCATTCTGAACTCTAAATCAAAAGTTACGGATGATTTAGTGCATATATGTCAAATTGATCGGCCAAATAAATTGATCTTTCGAAGATGATCATTAGTGCTCATTGATCAAAGGTTTACAAAAAAAGCATAATGCATGGCATCACGCAGTTTGTGATAGATCCGATTACTTGTTAGCTTTGTCATAGCTATTTCGGTCTTAAATATAGAAAATTGAGCTAGCTTAAAAATGCTTAAAAATGCATTCTAAACTGATCATTAGTGCGGCTTGATTAAACGCTTATAAATGTAGCATAATTCATGGCATCATGCAGTTTAGGATAGTTTGGATTACTTGAAGGCTTTGTGGTAGCTGTTTTAGTCTCAAATATTGTCACAAATATAGAAAATTGAGCTAGCTAACATGGGCATTGTATTCGAGTCATTCTGAACTCTAAATCAAAAGTTACGGACGATTTAGTGCGGACATGTCAAGTTGATCGGATAGTTAAATTAATATTTCTAAGATGATCACTGGTGCTCAATGAGCTAAGGTTTACAAATGAAGCATAGTGCATGGCTTAACGTGCGTGTTAAATTCGTGTCATTCTAAACTCTAAATCAAAAGTTAAAGAAGATTTAGTGCATAGAAGTCAATTTGATCGGAAAGTTAAAATGATCATTCTAAACTGATCATTGCTGCTCCTTGAGTAAAGGCTAAACAGTGAAGCATAATGCATGGCATCACACAGTTTTGGGATACACTGGATTACCTGGAGGCTTTGGCGTAGCTATTTCAGTCTTAAATTTTATAACAATATAGAAAATTGAGGTAGCTTCACGTGGGTTTGGATTCTTGTCATTTTGAATTCTAAATGAAAAATTATGGACGATTTCTGCATACAAGTCAAGTTTATCGGCTAGATAATTTGATCATTCTAAACTAATAATTGGTGCTCATTGAGCAAAGGTTTACAAATAAAGTATAATGCATGGCATCATGCAGTTTGGGAGAGATTGGATTACTTAGAGGCTTTAACACAATACAGAAAATTGAGGTTGTTTAACGTGGACGTTGGATTCGTGTCATTTTGAAATCTAAATCAAAAGTTACCAAAGATTTAGTTCAGAAATGTCGTAGCTATTTCAGTCTTAAATTTTATAACAATATAGAAAATTGAGTTAGCTTAACGTGGGTGTGTATTCTTGTCATTTTGAATTCTAAATGAAAAGTTACAGACGATTTTGGCAGAAATGTCAAGTTTATCGGCTAGTTAAATTGATCATTCTAAATAGATAATTGGTGATCATTGAGCAAAGGTTTACAAATGAAGTACAATTCATGGCATCATGCAGTTTGGGATAGTTTGGATTAATTAGAGGCCTTTAATTTTATCACAATATAGAAAATTGAGTTAGCTTAACGGGGGCGTTTGATTCGTGTCATTTTGAAATCTAAAACAAAAGTTACCGAAGATTTAGTTCAGAAATGTCCTGTTGATCGGGCAGTTAAAATGATCATTCCAAACTAATCATTGGTGTTGCTTGAGTAAAAGCTAACCGTAGCATAATGCATGGCATCACGCTGTTTGGGACCCATTGGATTACTTGGAGGCTATGCCATAGCTCTTTAAGTTTGAAATGTTGTCACAATATTGAAACTTGAGCTAGAATAACATGGGCATATGATTCATGCCAGTTTGAGATCTAAATGAAATATTAAAGACGATTTAGTGCAGAAACGACATGTTGATCAGCTAGCAAAATGATCATTCTTATCTGATCATTGGTGCTCATTGAGCAAAGGTTTAGCAATGCAGCATAATGCATGGCATTACACAATTTGGGATAGATTGGATTTTATGGAGGCTTTGTCGTTGCTATTTCAGTTTTAAATTGTCACAATATAGAATATTGAGCTAGCTTAACGTTGGCGTTGAATTTGTGTCATTCTAAACTCTAAAAAGGGTTATCGACGATTTAGTACTAACATGTTTGGTTTTTCAGCTAGTTAAAGTTATCATTCTAAATTGATCATTCTAAACTGATTATTAGTGCTCTTGGAGTATAGGCATGTAAATCAAGCATAATGGAAGGCACCACGTAGTTTAGGATGTATTGGCTTACTCGAAACCTTTATGGTAGCTCTTTCAGTATCAAATTTTGTCACAATATAGAAACCTGAACTGGCTTAACGTGGGCATTAGATTCGTGTCATTCCGAACTCTAAATCAATAGTTACAGACGATTTATTGCGTACATGTCAAGTTTATCGGCCAATTAAAATGACCATTCTAAACTGATCATTGGTGCTCCTTGGGTACATGCTAAGAAATTAAGCATAATGCAAGGCATCACGCAGTTTAGGAATGATTGGATTACTTGGAGGCTTCGTCGTAGCTATTTCGGTTTTAAATTTTATCACAATATAGAAAATTGAGGTAGCTTAATGTGGGCGTTGTATTCATGTTTTCTGAATTCTAAATGAAAAGTTACAGATGATTTAGTGCGGACATGACAAGTTTATAGGCTAGTTGATGAGGACATCAGGTCGTACATCCAGCCAGGAGACCAGACTGGCCGACCAGGAAGCTTGCCCGAGAGAGCCAGGCCATTTGGCATGTCTGCCGGACCAAGCAGTACCGCCGGACCCTAGACCAATAGGACCAGACCGGTCAGCATTGCCGGCGGAGAGGCCCAAGCTTCCGGAACACTTGGTGGCGACGTGGATGACACTGCCGGTCTCCTTGGTAATGCCACTGACCCCGGGATCAACTTGGCCGGTCCTGAAGGCATTCTGGCCAGTACCTCGCACAATCCAGCCGGTACAGCCGATCCAGCCGATCCAGCCGAGTACACGCGCATTTCCACTTCTACACAAGAAGACTCGGACCAGATGAGCTACCAGCTCCAGGACATGCACCTAGAGGAAGTCTCTACACCAGTGGTACCTCAAGGAGCAATGACAAGAAGCAGATCAAGGGCACTCTTCCACAAATTCAGGTTATGGGTCGACAACCTCCTAGAGGAAGATCGACTAAGGACAATGGGCCAGAAGTGCAAGGAAGAGTCCAAAGGCTTCTCAACAACACAAGGAACATCAAATACTTGGGCTTTAGTGGCAAGAGAGGTCAGGGCCCAAAGATTCCTAACCCTACTCCAAGTCGAAGACTAGGAGCAAGGCGCGTGCATGCCACAAGGACGGCCACCTTCCATTTCTTGGCCATGAGGTAAGTAAGGTAAGTTTTCAATAAGAATATTTGCCTCTTTCTGTTTTACAGGGTAGGATCTTGAATATTTACATTTATTGAGTCAAACACCTCAGAGGGCAAACCAATCTCAAGAGGAGACATGCCAGGTGGATGGAATTCATAGAAACCTTCCCGTACGTCATCAAGTACAAGAAGGGCAAAGACAATGTGGTAGCCGATGCACTATCAAGGAGGTTTGCCTTGATATCAACCATGGAGGCAAAGGTCCTAGGATTTGAGCACATCAAGGACCTCTACAAGGATGATCCTGACTCTGCTGAGAGCTACAAGGAGTGTGGCACAAGGAGTCATGGCAAGTTTTACAGCCATGAGGGATTCTTTTTCGGAGAAAGAAGGTTGTGCATACCACAAGGATTATTAAGGGAGCTTATCATCCGAGAAGCTCATGGAGGAGGACTCATGGGCCACTTTGGTGTCGACAAGACTCTAGCAGTGGTCAAGGAGCACTTCTACTGGCCACACATCAAGAGGACAGTAGAAGCTCATTTTGCAAGATGCATCACTTGCAAGAAGGCAAAGTCCCGAGTGCAACCTCACGGGTTGTATCTCCCACTGCCCATACCTACACATCCATGGGTAGAAATCTCAATGGACTTCGTTCTAGGCCTGCCCAAGATCAACCACAAGGATGCAATCTTTGTAGTGGTGGACAGATTCTCCAAGATGGCACACTTCATCCCGTGTGCCAATGTCAATGATGCCACGCAAACAGCCGAGCTGTTTTTCAAGGAGATAGTACGGCTTCATGGAGTGCCAAGGACCATCATATCAGACAGGGACACCAAGTTCTCAGCCATTTCTGGAGGACCCTTTGGGGGAAGCTAGGCACGAAGCTACTCTTCTCTACCACCTGCCATCCTCAAACCGATGGCCAAACTGAAGTTGTCAACAGGACACTATCAACTCTTCTCAGGACTACACTAGGGAAGAACCTCAAGACTTGGGTGGAGTGTCTGCCATTCATAGAGTTCGCTTACAACCGAGCCGTGCACTCAGCAACCAAGAAGACACCATTTGAAGTAGTATATGGCTTCAACCCTCTCACCCCATTGGAGCAAACGCCACTGCCACCAGCTGAGATGACCAACCTCAACGGAGCATCCAAGGCAGAGTTCATAAAGAAGTTACACCAGAAAGTAGCAGAAAACTTGGAGAAGAGGACCGGACAGTACGTGACTCATGCCAACAAGGGAATAAAGGAGGTGATCTTTCAACCAGGCGATTGGGTGTGGCTACACCTACGGCAGGAGAGGTTCCCAAACCTAAGGAGTTCCAAGCTAGAACCAAGAGAAGATGGACCATTCAGAGTTCTTGAGAGGATCAACAACAACGCCTACTGGATCGAGCTCCCAGGTGAGTTTAATGTGTCCAACACGTTCAACGTAACTGACTTAGCCCCTTTCCATGCAGATGAACCAGTTTTGAGGAAAACACCTACTGAAGAGGGAGGGGATGATGAGGACTTCAGGTCGTACATCCAGCCAGGAGACCAGACTGGCCGACCAGGAAGCTTGCCCGAGACAGCCGGGCCATTTGGCATGTCTGCCGGACCAAGCAGTACCACCGGACCCTCGACCAATAGGACCAGACCGGTCAGCATTTCCGGCGGAGAGGCCCAATCTTCCGGCACACTTGGTGGCGACGTGGATGACACCGCTGGTCCCCTTGGTGATGCCACCGTCTCCAGGATCAACTTGGCCGGTCCTGAAGGCATTCCGGCCAGTACCTCGCACAATCCAGCCGGTACAGCCGATCCAGCCGAGTACACGCGCATTTCCACTTCTACACAAGAAGACTCGGACCAGATGAGCAACCAGCTCCAGGACATGCACCTAGAGGAAGTCTCTACACCAGTGGTACCTCAAGGAGCAATGACAAGAAGCAGATCAAGGGCACTCTTCCACAAATTCAGCTTCTGGGTCGACAAGCTCCTAGAGGAAGATCGACTAAGGACAATGGGCCAGAAGTGCAAGGAAGAGTCCAAAGGCTTCTCAACAACACAAGGAACATTAGAGACTTGGGATTTAGTGGCAAGAGAGGTCAGGGCCCAAAGATTCTTAACCCTACTCCAAGTCGAAGACTAGGAGTAAGGCGCGTGCATGCCACAAGGACGGCCACCTTCCATTTCTTGGCCATGAGGTAAGTAAGGTAAGTTTTCAATAAGAATATTTGCCTCTTTATGTTTTGCAGGGTAAGATCTAGAATATTTACATTTATTGAGTCAAAGACATTTTAGGAATAGGTCCTTTTTCGATTATACACTTTTGTATCTTTTTCTTTTGTGCACTTTTGTAAATATTCCTTTTCTTATTTGAGTCGACCCTAGTAGGTCAAGCTGTCGAGCATATTAATAAGGCTCCTTCCAGCATTGTAGTTCGACAACCTTTTTGATATTAATAAAGTAGAACTTTTCTTCCAACAAGTTTTCTCTCAAGAATCTTGTGCGCTTAGAAGCTAGTCGAGACCAGCCCTCCTAGCTCTAAGTTTGTGATTTATCACGAGGTTCCATCGAATTCCAACCCAAAAACCCCTATCCAAGAAGTCTAAGGTCGAGTTTCTCACCTAACCTTCTCCAAATAGCCCACGCGCATATAAGCCTTGAATCGAGGCTTGTATCACTAGTTAAATTGATCATTCTAAACTAATCATTGGTGCTCACTGAGCAAATGTTTACAAGTGAAGCATAATGCATGGCATCACATAGTTTGGGATAAATTGGATTAATTGGAGCCTTTGTGGTAGCTATTTTGGTCTTAAATGATCACAATATAATAAATTTGAGGTAGCTATTTCAGTATCAAATGTTGTCACAATATAGAATATTTAGCTAGTTTAATGTGAGCATTGGATTCGTGTTCTGAACTCTATGTCAAAAGTTACAAACGATTTAGTGCGTACATTTCAAGTTGATCGGCCAGTTAAAATGATCATTCTACACTGATCATTGGTGCTCTATGAGTAAAGGTGTATAAATGAAACATAATGCATGGCATCACACAATTTGGGATAGATTGGATTTTATGGAGGCTTTGTCGTTGCTATTTCGGTTTTAAATTTTGTCAAAATATAGAATATTGAGCTAGCTTAACATTGGCGTTGAATTTGTGTCATTCAAAACTCTAAAAAAAGTTATCGACGATTTAGTGCTGACATGTTAGGTTTTTCAGCTAGTTAAAGTTATCATTCTAAATTTATCATTCTAAACCGATTATTAGTGCTCTTGGTGTATAGGCATATAAATCAAGCATAATGGAAGGCACCATGTAGTTTAGGATGTATTGGCTTACTCGAAGCCTTTATGGTAGCTATTTCAGTATCAAATTTTCTCACAATATAGAAAATTGAACTGGCTTAACTTGTGCATTGGATTCGTGTCATTCCAAACTCTAAATCAATAGTTACGGACGATTTATTGCGTACATGTCAAGTTTATCGGCCAATTAAAATGACCATTCTAAACTGATCATTGGTGCTCCTAGGGTAAATGCTAAGAAATTAAGCATAATGCAAGGCATTACGCAGTTTAGGAAAGATTGGATTACTTGGAGGTTTGGTCGTAGCTATTTCGGTTTTAAATTTTATCACAATATAGAAAATTGAGGTAGCTTAATGTGGGCGTTGTATTCATGTTTTCTGAATTCTAAATGAAAAGTTACAGATGATTTAGTGCGGACATGACAAGTTTATTGGCTAGTTGAATTGATCATTCTAAACTAATCATTGGTGCTCACTGAGCAAATGTTTACAAGTGAAGCATAATGCATGGCATCACATAGTTTGGGATAAATTGGATTAATTGGAGCCTTTGTGGTAGATATTTTGGTCTTAAATTTAATCAAAATATAATAAATTGAGGTAGCTTAATATGTGTGTTGGATTCATGTCATTTTGAAATCTAAATCCAAAGTTAAGGACGATTTAGTGCGGAAATGTCATGTTCATCGGCCAGTTAAAATGATCATTCTAAACTAATCATTGGTGCTCCTTGAGTAAAGGCCTATAAATGAAGCATAATGCATGACATCACACAGTTTAAGACACATTGGATTATTTGGAAGCTTTGTCATAGGTTTTTTAGCCTCAAATGTTGTCTCAATATTGAATATTGAGCAAGATTAACGTAGGCGAGCGATTCATATGATTTTGAACTCTAAATTAAATGTTAAACACAATTTAGTGCGGACATGTCAAGCTGATCAGCTATTAAAATGATCATTCTAAACTGATCATTGGTGCTCATTGAGCAAAGGTTTAGAAACGAAGCATAATGTATGGCATCGAGCAGTTTGGGATACATTGGATTACTTGGAGGCTTTTTCGTAGCTCTTTTAGTCTCAAATGTTGTCACAATATTGAAAATTGAGCTACATTAATGTGGCTGTTGGATTCATGTCCTTTTGAGCTCTAAATTAAATGTTAAAGACGATTTAGTGCTTACACGTCAAGTTGATAAGTTAGTTAAAATGATCATCCTAAACTGACCATTGGTACTCATTGAGTAAAGGCCATAAAAGAAGAATATTGCATGGTATCACACAATTTGGGATAGATTGGATTACTTGGAGGCTTTTTCGTCGCTATTTTGGTCTTATATTTTGTCATAATATAGAGTATAGAGGTAGGTTAACGTGGGTATTGGATTCGTGGCATTCAGAACTCTAAATCAAAAGTTATGGACGATTTAGTGTGGACATGTTAAGTGATCGACCAGTTCAAATGATCATTCTAAACTGATATTGGTGCTCCTTCAGTAAAAGCTTATAAATGAAGCATAATGCATCGTATCACGCAGTTTGGGATACATTGTATTACTTGGAATCTTTGTCGTAGCTCTTTCAGTCTCAAATGTTGTCAGAATATTGAAAATTTAGCTAGATTAACATGGACAATGGATTCATATCATTTTGAGCTCTAAATCAAAATTTAAAGACGATTTATTGATGTCAAGTTTATCAGCTGCTTAAAATGATCATTCTAAACTGATCATTGGTGCTCATTGAGCAAAGATTTACCAATGAAGCATAATGCATGGCATCATGCAGTTTGGGATAGATTGGATTACTTGGAGTCTTTCTCGTAGCTATTTCGGTTTTAAATTTTGTCAGAATATCGAATATTGAGCTAGTTTAACGTGTGCATTGGATTCGTGTCATTCGGAACTCTAAATAAAAAAGTTACAAATGACTTAGTGCGGACAGGCCAAGTTTATCAACTAATTAAATTGATCATTGTAAACTGATCATTGGTCCTCATTGAGCAAAGTTTTACAAATGCAGCATAAAGCATGGAATCCTGTAGTTTGGGATTCATTAAATTACTTGTACGCTTTGTCGTAGCTATTTGAGTCTCAAAAGTTGTCATAATATATAAAATTGAGCTATATTAATGTGGGCGTGGGATTCATGTAATTTTGACCTCTAAATCAAATGTTCAAGACGATTTAGTGCAGACAAGTCAAGTTGATAAGGTAGTTAAAATGATCATTCTAAACTAATCATTGCTGCTCATTGAGTAAAGACGTATAAATGAAGCATAATACATGGCATCACACAATTTGGGATAGATTGGATTACCTGGAGGCTTTATCGTAGATGTTTAAGTCATAAATTTTGTCACAATATAGTATTGAGCTTAACGTGGGCGTTGAATTTGTGTCATTCTGAACTCTAAATCAAAAGTTACGCACTATTTAATGCTGACATGTTAAGTCGATCGGCTAATTGAAGTGATGATTGTAAACTGATCATTAGTGCTCTTTGAGTAAAGGCTTATAAATGAAGCATAATGGATGGCATCATGCAGCTCTAGGTAGATTGGATTACTTGAAAGCTTTTTGGTAGCTCTTTCAATTTCAAATGTTGTCACAACATAGAAAATTGAGCTATCTTAACATGGGAGTTGGATTCGTGTCATTCTGAACTCTCTATCAAATGTTATGGACGATTGAGTGCATACATGTCAAATTGATCAGGTAGTTAAAATGATCACTTTAAACTGATCATTCTAAACTGATCACTCATAATTAATCATTTGTGCTCCTTGAATAAAGGTTTACAAATAAATTAAAATGTATGATATAACGCAGTTTGGGATAGATTCGATTACCTGGAGGTTTTGTTGTAGCTATTTCAGTCTTAAATGTTGTCACAATATTGAAAATTCATCTAAATTAATGTGGTCATTCATATAATTTTGAGCTCTAAAGAAAATATTAAAGAAGATTTAGTGCGGACATCTCAAGTTGATCAGCTAGTTAAAATGATTATTCTAGACTGATCATTAGTGCTCATTGAGCAAGGGTTTACAAATAAAGCATAATGCATGGCATCACGAAGTTTGGGATAGATTAAATTACTTTGGCAGTTGATTCGTTTCATTCTGAACACTAAATCAAAAGTTACGGAAATATTAGTGCATACCTTTCAAGTTTATCGGCTAGTTCAATTGATCATTCTAAACTGATCATTGGTGCTAATTGAGTAACGCATAAATTAAGCATAATGCATGGCATCACGCAGTTTGAGATAGATTGGATTACTTGGAGGCTTTGTCGTCGCTATTTTGGTCTTAAATTTTCTCACAATATAGAATATTGGGCTAGCTTAATGTGGCATTGGATTCGTGTAATTTTGTACTATAAATCAAAAGTTACGGATGATTGAGTGTAGACATGTCTAGTTTATCGCCTATTTAAAATTGATCATTGGTGCTCATTGAGCAAAGGTTTACAATTGAAGCATAATGCATGGCATCACGAAGTTTGGGATACATTGGATTACTTTGAGGTTTTGCCATAGGTCTTTCATTCTCAAATATTGTCATAATATTTAAAATTAAGCTAGATTAACTTGGGCGTTCGATTCACGTTATTTTGAGCTCTAAATCGAATGTTAAAAACGATTTATTACGGATTTGTCAAGTTGATCAGCTAGTTAAAAAGATAATTCAAAAGTGATCATTGGTGCCATTGAATAAAGGCGTATAAATGAAGCATAATGCATGGCGTCACACAATTAGAGATAGATTGGATTACTTGGAGCCTTTTTCATAGCTATTTTGGTCATAATTTTTATCATAATATAGAATATTTAGCTACCTTTACTTGGGTGTTAGATTCATGTCATTTTGAACTCTAAATTAAAAGTTACGGACTATTTAGTACGGACATGTCAAGTTGATCGGCCAGTTAAAGTGATCAATCTAAACTGATAATTGGTGCTCATTGGGCAATAGTTTACAAATGAATCATAATGCATGGGATCACTAAGTTTGGGATAGATTGGATTACTTGGAGGCTGTTCCGTAGCTATTTTGGTATTAAATTTTATCATAATATAAAAAATTGATGCAGCTTAACGTGGGCATTAGATTTGTGTCATTCTGAACTCTAAATAAAATTTTTTGGAAGATTTAATGTGGACACGTCAAGTTGATCGGCGAGTTAAAATGATCATTCTAAACAGATCATTAGTGTTCATTGAGGAAAGGTTTACGAATGAAGTATAATGCATGGCACCGCACACTTTAGGATACATAGGATTACAAGAAAGCTTTGTCATAGCTCTTTCAATCTCAAATATTGTCACAATATTGAGAATTGAGCTAGATTAACGTGCACGTTGGATTCATGTCATTTTGAGCTTTAAATCAAATGTTAAAGACGATTTATTGCGAACATGTCAAGTTGATCAGTTAGATAAAATGAACATCCTAAACTAACCATTGGTGGGCATTGAGTAAAGGCGTATAAAACAAAAATAATGCATGGCATCACGCAATTTGGGACATATTGGATTACTTGAAGGCTTTGTCATAGCTATTTCGGTCTTAGATTTTGTCACAATATAGAATATTGAGCTAGCTTCATGTGGGCGTTGGATTCGTGTCATTCTGAACTCTAAATCAAAAGTTAATGACAATTTAGTGTGACAGGTCAAGTTGATTGTCCACTTAAAGTGATCATTCTAAACTGATCACTCTAAACTGATCATTAGTGCTCCTTAAGTAAACGTTAAATGAAGCGTAATGCATGGCATCACCACTTCAGGATAGATTGGATTACTTGAAGGCTTTTTGGTAGCACTTTGAGTTTCAAATGTTGTTACAGTATAGAAAACTGAGCTAGCTTAACGTCGCTGTTGGATTCGTGTCATTCTGAACTCTAAATCAAAAATTACCAACGATTTAGTTCGTACATGTCAAGTTGATTGACCAGTTAAAATGATCATTCTAAACTGATCATTGGTGCTCTTTTAGTAAAGGGTTATAAGGGAAGCATAATGCATGGCATCACCAGTTCAAGATAGATTCGATTACTTGGAGGCATTGTTGTAGCTATTTCGGTCTTAAATTTTATCATAATATTGAATATTGAGCTAGCTTGACGGAGGCGTTAGATTCGTGTCATTCTGAACTCTAAATCAAAAGTTATGGACGATTTAGTGCGTATATGTGAAGGTTATCGTCTAGTTAGATTGATTATTCTAAACTGATCATTGGTGATCATTGAGCAAATGTTTACAAATAAAGAATAATGAATGGCATAACGCATTTTGGAATAAATAGGATTACTTGGAGGTTTTGTGATAGCTATTTTGGTTATTAATTTTATCAGATTATAGAAAATTGTGTTAGCTTAACGTAGGTGTTGGATTCGTGTCATTCTCAACAATAAATCAAATGTTGCAATCAATTTAGTGGGGACATGTCAAGTTGATCGACCAGTTAGAATAATCATTTTAAAACTCATCATTAGTGCTCCTTTAGTAGAAGCTTATAAATGAAGTATGATGCATGGCATCACGCAGTTTGGGGTACATTGGATTACTTGGATGCTTTGTCGTAGCTCTTTCAGCCGCAAATGTTGTCACAATATAGAATATTGAGATTGCTTAACGTGGCCGTTGGATTAGTGTCATTCAGAACTCTAAATCAAAAGATACAGACAATTTAGTGCAGACATGTCACGTTGATCAGCTAGTTACAATGATGATTCTAAACTGATCAGCGGTGAACATTGAATAAAGGGTTATAAATGAAGCATAACATATGGCATCATTCAATTTGGGATAGATTGGATAACTTGGAGGTTTTGTCGTAGCTATTTTGGTTTTAAATTTTATCACAATATAGAATATTGACCTAGCTTAACGTGGGCGTTGGATTCGTATCATTCTAAACTCTAAATAAAAAGTTACAGACGATTTAGTGCGGATATGTCAAGTTGACCGGCTAGTTAAATTGATCATTCTAAACTGATCATTAATGCAAGGTATCATGCAGTTTATGGAAGATTGGATTAGGTCACAAATATTGTCACAATATATAAAATTAGGCTAGTTTAACGTAGTCGTTGGATTCGTGTCATTCCAAACTACAAATCAAAAGTTACGTACGATTTAGTACGAACATGTCAAGTTGATCGGCCAGTTAAAGTAATCATTCTAAAGCGATCATTCTAAAGTGATCATTATAAACTGATCATTGGGGCTTCTTGAGTAAATGCTTTATAAATGAAACATAATCCATGGCATCTTACAATTTAGGATATATTGTATTACTTGAAGGCTTTGTGCTAGCTCTTTCAGTTTCAAATGATTTCACAATATAAAAAATTGAGTTACATTAAAGTGGGCATTATATGCGTGTCATTCTGAACTCTAAATCAAAAGTTACAGACAATTTAATGCATACATGTCAAGTTAATCAGCCAGTTAAAATGATCATTCTAACATAATCATTGGTGCTCATTGAGCAAAGGATTACAAATGAATTATAATGCATGGCATCACACAGTTTGGGATACATTGGATTAATTGGAGGCTTTGTCGTTGCAATTTCGGTCTTAAATTTTATCACATTATAAAAAATTGAGCTAGTTTAACATTGGCGTTGGATTCATGTCATTCTGAACTATGAATCAAAAGTTACAAATGATTTAGTGCGGACATGTCATGATTATCGGCTAGTTAAATTTACATTCCAAACTGAACATTCGAAACTGATATTGGTGCTCATTGACCAAAGGTTTCCAAATGAAGCATAATACTTGACATCACGCAGTTTGGGATAGATTGGATTAGCATGTTATAGCTATTTTGGTCTTAAATTTTCTCACAATATACAATATAGAGCTAGCTTAACGTTTGCACTGGATTTGTGTCATTCTGATTCCTAAATTAAAATTTACGGACGATTTAGTGCGCACTTGTCAAGTTGATCGGCCTGTAAAATGATCACTCTAAACTGATCATTACTGCTCCTTGAGTAAACGCTTATAAATAAAGTATAATGCATGGCATCACATATATCACGATAGATTGGATTACTTGAAGTCTTTGTGGTAGCTCTTTCAAACTCAAATGTTGTAACAATATAGAAAATTGAGCTAGTTTGACGTAAGCGTTGGATTCGTGTCATTCTGAACTATAAATCAAAAGTTCCGGACGATTTGGTGCGGACATGTCAAGTTGATTGGTCAGTTAAAGTGATCATTCTAAAGTGATCACTAGTGATCCTTGAGTAAAAGCTTATAAATGAAGCATATTTCAGTGAATCACACAGTTTAGGATCGATTGGATTACTTGAAGGCCCTATGGTAGCTCTTTCACTCTCAAATGTTGTCACAATATAGAAAATTGACGATTTAGTGCGTACATGTCAAGTTGATCGGCCAGTTAAAATAATCGTTCTAAACTGACCATTGGTACTCCTTGAGTCAAGGTTTATAAATGAAACATAATGCATGACATCACGCATTTTGGGATACATTGGAATATTTTGAGATTTTGTCCTAGCTATTTTGGACTTTAATTTTGTTGCAATTTAGAAAATTGTGCTAGTTTAACGTAGGCGTTGGATTCATGTAATTTTGAACTTTAAACCAAAAGCTACGGACGATTTAGTGCGGACATGTCAAGCTTATCGGCTAGTTACATTGATCATTATGAATTGATCATTGGTACTCATTGAGTAAAGGCTTAAAAATGAAGCATAATGCATGACATCACGCAGTTTATGATAGATTGGATTGCTTGAAGGCTTTGTGTTCACTCTTTCAGTGTCAAATGTTGTCAGAATATAACAAATTGAGCTACTATAACATGGGCATTGGATTCCTGTCATTCTAAACTATAGATCATAGGTTACTGACAATTTACTGCGTACATGTCAAGTTGATCGGCCAGTTAAAATGATTAGTCTAAACTGATCATTTGTGCTCGTTGAGAAAAGGTTCATAAATGAAGCATAATTCATAGCATCACACAGTTTATAATAGATTGGAATACTTGAAGGCTTTGCCGTTGCTCTTTCGGTCATAAATATTGTAACAATAAAAAAATTGAGCTATGTTAATGTGGGCGTTGGATTCGTGTCATTCTGAACTCTAAATCAAAAGCTACAGACAATTTAGTGCGTACATGTCATGTTGATCGGCCTGTTAAAATGATCATCAAAACTGATCATTGGTGCTCCTTGAGTAAAGGCTTATAAATGAAGCATAATTCATGGCATCACGCAGTTTGGGATACATTAGATTGCTTATAGGCTTTCTCATAGCTATTTTAGACTTAAATTTTATCACAATATAGAAAATTGAGCTCACTTAACATGGGAGTTGGATTCCTATCATTCTGAACTCTAAATATAAAGATACAGACAATTTAGTGCAGACATCTCAAATTGATCAGCCAGTTAAAATGATCATTCTAAACTGATCATTGGTGCTCTTTGAGCAAAAGCTTATAAATGGAGCATAATGCATTGCATCACACAGCTTGGGATAGATTGGATTACTTTAGGGCTTTGTCGTCGCTCTTTCAGTCTCAAATTTGTCACCATATTGAAAATTTACGTAGATTAACGTGGGCGTTCGATTCAAGTCATTTTGAACACTAAATCAAATGTTAAAGATGATTTAGTGCAGACAAATCATTCAAGTCATTTTGAGCACTAAATCAAATGTTAAACATGATTTAGTTAGACAAATCAAGTTGATAAGCTAGTTAAAATGATCATTCTAAACTGATCATTGGGGCTCATTGAGCAAAAGTTTACAAAAGCAGCATAATGTATGCCATCACGCAATTTTGGATAGATTGGATTACTTAGAGGCTTTGTATAGAATATTTCGGTCATAATTTTTGTCATAATATAGAATATTGAGCTACCTTAACTTGGGCGTTAGATTCGTGTCATTCTGAACTCTAAATTAAAAGTTACGGACTATTTAGTGCGCACATGTCAAGTTGATCGGCCAGTTAAAGTGATCAATCTAAACTGATAATTAGTGCTTATTGAGCAATAGTTTACAAATGAAGCATAATGCATGGCATCACTCAGTTTGGGATCGATAGGATTACTTAGAGCCTGTTTTGTAGCTATTTTGGTATTAAATTTTATCACAATATAAAACATTGAGGCAGCTTAACGTGGGTGTTAGATTCGTGTCATACTTAACTCAAAATAAAAAGTTTTGGACGGTTTAGTGTGGACACGTCAAGTTGATCGGCGAGTTAAAATGATCATTCTAAACAGATCATTGGTGCTCATTGAACATATGAAGCATAATGCATGGCATCGCGCAATTTGCGATACATTAATCACTTAGCCACTTTGTCGTAGCTCTTTGAACCTCAAATGTTGTCACAATATTGAAAATTGAGCTACATTAAAGTGGGTGTTGGACTCATATCATTTTGAGCTCTAAATCAACTATTAAAGACGATTTAGTGCGGACTTGTCAAGTTGATCAGTTAATTAAAATGATCATTCTAAACTGATCATTGGTGTCCATTGAGTGAAGGCGAAGAATTGAAACATAACACATGAAATCACGCAATTTGGGTTAGATTGAACTACGTTAACATGGGCGTTAGATTCGTGTCATTCCGAACTATAAATTAAAAGTTATGGATGATTTAATGTGGACATGTCAACTTGATCGGCCAGTTGAAGTGATCATTCTAAATTGGTGCTCATTGAGTAATGGTTTACAAATGAAGCTTAATGCAAGGTATCACCCAGTTGGGGATATATTGGATTACTTGGAGGCTTTATCGTAGCTATTTTGGTCTTAAATTTTATCACAATATATAAAATTGAGCTACGTTAACGTGTGTGTTGGATTTGTGTCATCCTAAACTCTAAATAAAAAGTTACGGACGATTTAGTGTGCACATGCCAAGTTGATCGACCAGTTAAAATGATCATTCTAAACTTATCATTGGTGCTCCTTGAGTAATGGCTAATAAATGAAGTATAATGCATGGCATCTGCAGTTTGGGATACATTGAATTACTTGTAGGCTGTGTTGTAACTCTTTCAGCCTCAAATGTTGTCACAATATTAAAAATTGAGCTAGATTAATGTGGGCATTCGATTTATATCATTTTGAACTCTAAATCAAATGTTAAAGAAGATTTAGTGCAGAAATGTCAAGTTGATCAGCGAGTTAAAATGATTATTCTAAACTGATCATTGGTGCTCATTGAGAAATGGTTTACAAATTAAACATAATGGATGGCATCACGAAATTTGGGATACATAGGATTACTATGAGGTTTGGTCGTGGCTATTTCAATCTCAAATGTTGTCACAATACTGAAAATTGAGCTAGATTAACGTGGGCGTTGAATTCATGTCATTTTTAGCTCTAAATCAAATGTTAAAGACTACTTAGTGCGCACATGTCAAGTTGATCAGTTAGTTAAAATGATCATCCTAAACTGACCATTGGGGCGCATTAAGTAAAGGCGTATAAAACAAGAATAGTGCATAGCTTCATGCAATTTGGGATAGATTGGATTACTTGGAGATTTTGTCATAGCTATTCGGTTCAATATTTTGTAACAATAAAGAATATTGAGCTAGCTTAACAAGGGCATTAGATTCAGTCATTCTGAACTCTAAATCAAAAGTTACGGACGATTTAGTGTTACATGTCAAGTTCATCGGCAACTTAAAGTGATTATTAACTGGTCACTCTAAACTGATCATTTATGCTCCTTGAGTAAAGTTATAAATGAAGTACAATGCATGTCATCATGCAGTTTTGGATAAATTGGATTACTTGAAGGCTTTGTGGTAGCTCTTTCAGTTTCAAATGTTGTCACAATATAGAAAATTGAGCTAGCTTAATGTCGCCGTTGGATTCGTGTCATTGAAAACTCTAAACCAAAAGTTACGCACGATTTAGTGCATACAGTTCAATTTGATCGACCTGTTAAAATGATCATTCTTACCTTATCATTAGTGCTCCTTTAGTAAAGGCTTATAAATGAAACATAATGCATGACATCACGCAGTTTGGAATACATTGGATTACTTGGAGGTATTGTTGTAGCTATTTGGGTCTTAAATTTTGTCAGAATATAGAATATTGACCTAGCACAACGTGGGCGCTGGATTCCTGTCAAACTGAAATCTGAATCAAAAGCTACGGACGATTTAGTGCGTACATGTCAAGGTTATCAGCTAGTTAAATTTATTATTCTAAACTGATCAATGGTGCTCATTGAGCAGATATTTACAACTGAAGCATAATGCTTGGAATCACGTATTTTAAAATAGATTGGGTTACTTGGAGGTTTTGACGTAGTTATTTTGGTTTTAAATTTTATCACAATGCAGAAAATTGAGGTAGATTAACGTAGGTGTTGGATTCGTGTCATTCATAACTCTAAATCTAAAGCTACGGAAAATTTAATGCCAACACATCAAGTTTATCGGCTAGTTAAATTGATCATTCTATATACCGATTATTAGTGCTCATTCAGCAACGCATAAATGAAGCATAATGCATGGCATCACGTAGTTTTAGATATATTGGATTACTTGCATGTTTTGTCGTATGTATTTCAGTCTTAAATTTTCGCACAATATAGAATATTGTGGTTGTTTTAATGTGGGTGTCGGATTCGTGTCATTTTGAACTCTAAATCAAAAGTTACGAACGATTTAATGCAGAAATGTCAAGTTTATCATCTAGTTAAATTGATCATTCTAAACCGATCATTGGTGCTCATTGAGCAAAGGTTTACAAGTGAAGCATAATGCATGGCATCACGAAGTTTATGATACATTGGATTACATGGAGGCTTTGTCATAGCTCTTTCAGTCTTAAATGTTGCCATAATATTGAAAATTGAGCTCTAAATCAAATGTTAAAGACGATTTAGTACAGACATATAAAGTTGATTATCTAGTTAAAATCATCATTCTAAAGTGATCATTGGTGCCCATTGAGTAAAGCGTATAAATGAAGCATAATGCATGGCATCACGTAAATTGGGATAGATTGGATTACTTAGAGCCTTTTTCGTAGCTATTTCGGTTTTAATTTTTGTAATAATATAGAATATTCAGGTACCTTATCGTGGGTGTTAGATTCGTGTCATTCTGAACTCTAAATTAATAGTTATAGAAGATTTAGTGTGGAAATATCAAGTTTATCGGCCAGTTAAAGTGATCAATCTAAACTGCTCACTACTGCTCATTGAGCAATGGTTTACAAATGAAGCATAATTTTGGGATAGATTGGATTACTTAGAGGCTGTTTCGTAGCTATTTTGGTATTAAATTTTATCACAATGTAGAAAATTGAGGCAGGTTAACATCAGCATTGGATTCGTGTCATACTGAACTCTGAATAAAAATTTACGTACAATTTAATGTGTATACGTCAAGTTGATCAGTGAGTTAAAATGATCATTCTAAATTTATCATTGGTGCTCATTGAGAAAAGGTTTAAAAATTAAGTATAATGCATGGCATCGCACAGTTTGGGATACATAGGATTACTAGGAAGCTTTGTCATAGCTTTTTCAATCGCAAATATTGTCACAATATTGAAAATTGAGCTAGATTAACGTGGGCGTTGGATTCATGTCATTTTGAGCTCTAAATAAAATGTTAAAGGGGATTTATTGCAAACATGTCAAGTTGATCAGTTAGATAAAATGATCATCCTAAACTAACCTTTGGTGCTCATTGAGTAAAGGCGTAGAAAACAAGAATAATGCATGGCATCAAGCAATTTGGGATAGATTGGATTACTTGAAGGCTTTGTCATAGCTATTTCAGTCTTATGTTTTGTCACAATATAGAATATTTAGCTAGCTTAACGTGGACGTTTGATTCGTGTAATTCCAAACTCTAAATCAAAAGTTAAGGACAATTTAGTGCGACATGTCAAGTTGATCGGCCACTTAAAGTTATCACTCTAAACTAATCACTCTAAACAGATTATTACTGCTCCTTGAGTAAAGGTTGTAAATGAAGCATAATGCATGGCATCACCAGTTCAGGATTGTTTGGATTACTTGAAGGCTTTGTGGTAGCTCTTTTAGTTTCAAATGTTGTCACAATATAGAAAATTGAGCTAGCTTAACGTCGCTGTTGGATTTGTGTCATTTTAAACTCTAAATAAAAAGTTACCAACGATTTAGTGCGTACATGTCAAGTTGATCGACCAATAAAAATGATCATTCTAAACTGATCACTGGTGCTCCTGTAGTAAAAGGTTATCAATGAAGTATAACGCATGGCATCACCAGTTCAAGATAGATTCGATTACTTGGAGGCATTGTTGTAGCTATTTCAGTCTTAATTTTTCTCACTATATAGACTATTGAGCTAGCTCAACGTGGGCGTTGGATTTGTCATTCTGAACTTTAGTGCGTACATGTTAAGGTTATTGGCTAGTTATATTGATTATTCTAAACTGATCATTGGTGCTTATTGAACAAATGTTTACAAATGAAGAATAATGCATGGCATAATGCATTTTGGAATAGATTGGATTACTTGAAGGTTTTCTGATAGCTATTTCGGTTATAAATTTTATCAAATTATAGAAAACTGTGGAAGCTTAACGTAGGTGTTGGATTCGTGTCAATCTCAACAATAAATCAAATCCTACAAACGATTTAGTAGGAACATGTCAAGTTGATTGACCAGTTAAAATAATGATTTTAAACTCATCATTGATGCTACTTTAATAAAGGCTTATAAATGAAGCATGATGCATGACATCACGCAGTTTGGGATACATTGGATTATTTGGACGCTTTGTTGTAGCTCTTTCGGCCGCAAATGTTATCACAATATAGAATATTGAGATAGCTTAACGTGGGCGTTGGATTAATGTCATTCAGACTCTAAATCAAAAGATACAAACAGTTGATCAGCTTGTTACAATGATCATTCTAAACTGATTATCGGTGCATATTGAATAAAGGCGTATAAATGAAGCATAACATATGACATCACACAATTTGGGATAGAATGGATAACTTGCAGGTTTTGTCGTAGCTATTTCGGTCTTAAATTTTATCCCAATATAGAATATTGACCTAGCTTAACGTGGGCATTGTATTCGTGTCATTCTGAACTTCAGATCAAAAGTTACGGATGATTTACTCCGGACATGTGAAGTTTATCAGATAGTTAAATTTATTATTTTAAACTGATCATTGGTGCTCATTGAGCAAACGTTTACAATCGAACCATAATACATGGCATCCCACAGTTTGGGATACATTGGATTATTTGGAGGCTTTGTCGTAGCTCTTTCTGTGTCTAATGTTGTCACAATATTGAAAATTGAGCTAGATTAACGTGGGCGTTGGATTCATGTCATTTTGAGCTCTAAATCAAATGTTAAAAACGATTTAGTGCAAACAAGTCAAGTTGATCAGCTAGTTAAAATGATCATTTTAAACTCATCATTGGGGCTCATTGCGTAAAGGTTATAAATAAAGCATATGCATGGCATCACTCAGTTTGGGATAGATTGGATAACTTGGATGTTTTGTCGTAGCTATTTCAGTCTTCAAATTTGTCATAGTATATAATATTGAGCTAGCTTAACGTGGGCGTTGGATTCGTGTCATTCTAAACTCTAAATAAAAAGATACAGACGATTTAGTGCGGAAATGTCAAGTTGGCTGGCCAGTTAAAGTGATCATTATAAACTGATCAATGTGCTCCTTGAGTAAACGCTTATATATGAAGCATAATGCATGACATCATGCAGTTTATGTTAGATTGGATTAATTGAAGGCTTTGTGGTAGCTCTTTCAGTCACAAATGTTATCACAATATAGAAAATTAAGCTAGTTTAACGTGGTGTTGGATTCTTGTCATTCCGAACTCTGAATCAAAAGTTATAGACGATTTAGTGCGGACATGTCAAGTTGTTCGGCCAGTTAAAGTAATCATTCTAAAGTGATTATTCTAAACTGATCATTGGGGCTTCAAGAGTAAAGGCTTATAAATGAAACATAATTCATGGCATCACACCGTTTAGGATAGATTGTATTACTTGAAGATTTTGTGGTAGCTCTTTCAATCTCAAATGATTTCACAATATAGAAAATTGAGTTTTTTTAAAGTGAGCATTGGATTCGTGTCATTCATAACTCTAAATCAAAAGTTACGAATGATTTAGTGCATACATGTCAAGTTAATCGGCCAGTTAAAATAATCATTCTAACATGATCATTGGTGCTCATTGAGCAAAGGATTACAAATGAACTATAATGCATGACATCACGCAGTTTGGGATACATTGGATTCCTTGGAGGCTTTGTCGTTGTAATTTTGGTCTTAAATTTTGTCAAAATATAGAAAATTGAGCTAGTTTAACGTGGGCGTTGGATTCATGTCATTCTGATCTGTGAATCAAAAGTTACCGATAATTTAGTGTGGAAATGTCATGTTTATCAGCTAGTTAAATTTACATTCCAAACTTATCATTCTAAATTGATCTTGGTGCTCATTGACCAAAGGTTTCCAAATGAAGCATAATACCTGACACCACTTAGTTTGGAATAGATGGGATTACTCGGAGCCTTTGTTATAGCTATTTTGGTCTTAAATTTTCTCACAATATACAATATTGAGCTAGCTTAACATGGGAATTGGATTTTTGTCATTCGGAATCCTAAATCGAAATTCACAGACGATTTAGTGCGGACATGGCAAGTTGATTGGCCAGTTAAAATGATCGCTCTAAACAGATCATTAGGCTCTTTGAGTAAACGCTTATAAATAAAACATAATGCATGGCATCACGTAGTTTAGGATAGATTGGATTACTTGAAGTCTTTGTGGTAGCTCTTTCAGTTTCAAAATGTGGTAGCTCTTGCAAACTCAAATGTTGTCACAATATAGAAAATTGAGCTAGTTTAACATGAGCGTTGGATTCGTGTCATTCTGAACTATAAATCCAAAGTTATGGACGATTTGGTGCGGACATGTCAAGTTGATTGGTCAGTTAAAGTGATCATTAGTGCTCCTTGAGTAAAAGCTTATAAATAAAGCATAATTCATGGAATCACACAATTTTGGATCGATTGGATTACTTGAAGGCCTTATGGTAGCTCTTTCACTCTCAAATGTTGTCACAATATAGAAAATTGAACTTCTTTAACATGGGCATTGGATTCGTGTATTTCTGAATTCAAAAACAAAAGCTATGGATGATTTAGTGTGTACATGTCAAGTTGATCGGCTAGTTAAAATAATCATCGAAACTGATTATTGGTGCTCCATGAGTAAAGACTTATAAATGAAGCATTATTCATGGCATCACACAGTTTATGATACATTGGATTGCTTAGAGGCTTTTTCGTAGCTATTTTGGACTTAAATTTTATCTCGATATAGAAGATTGAGCTCACTTAACATGGGAGTTGGATTCGTGTCATTCTAAACTTTAAATCAAAAGATACAAACGATTTAGTGCAGACATCTCAAGTTGATAAGCTAGTTAAAATGATCATTCTAAACTGATCATTGGTGCTCTTTGAGTAAAGACTTATAAATGAAGCATAATGCATGGCATCACGCAGCTTGTAATATATTGGATTAATTGGATGCTTTGTCGTAGCTCTCTTTCAGTCTCAAATTTGTCACCATATTGAATATTTAGCTAGATTAACGTGGGCGTTCGATTCATGTCATTTTGAGCTTTAAATAAAATGCTAAAGATGATTTAGTGTAGACATATCATGTTGATAAGCTAGTTAAAATGATCATTCTAAACTCATCATTGGTGTTCATTGAGCAAAGGTTTACAAATGCAGCATAATGCATGTCATCACGCAATTTTGGATAGATTGGATTACTTTAAGGCTTTTTCGTAACTATTTTGGTGTTAAATTTTGTCACAATTCATAATATTGAGCTAGCTTAACTTGTGCGTTGGATTCGTGTCATTCGGAACGCTAAATAAAAAGTTACGGATGATTTAGTGTGGACATGTCAAATTGATCGGCTAGTTAAAGTGATAATTCTAAACTGATCATTCTAAACTGATCATTCTAAACTGATCATTAATACCATTTTGAGATCTAAGTCAAATGTTAAAGACGATTTCAAGGGGACATGTCAAGTTGATCAGCTAGTTAAAGTGATAATTCTAAACTTTTCATTGGAGCTCATTGTCTAAAGGTTTACAAATGAACCATAATGCATGGCATTATGAAGTTCGGGATAGATTGGATTACTTGGAGGCTTTGTCGTAGCAATTTTGGTCTTAAATTTTGTCATAATATAGAACATTGAGCTAGCTTAATGGGGGCATTGGATTCGTGTCATTCATAACTTTAAATCAAAAGTTACTGATGATTTAGTGTAGACATGTCAACTTGATTGGCCAGTTAAAGTGATAATTCTAAACTCATCATTAGTGCTCGTTGAGTAAAGGGTTATAAGTGAAGCGTAATACATGAAATCATGCAGCTTAGGATAGATTGGATTACTGGAAAGCTTTGTGGTAGCCCTTTGAGTCTCAATTGCTGTCATAATATAGAAAATTAAGCTAGATTAAAGTGGGCATTGGATTCGTGTGATTTGGAATTCTAAATCAAAAGCAACGGATGATTTTGTGTGTATATGTCAAGGTTATCGGCCAATTAAAATGATCATTCTAAACTGATCATTGGTGTTTCTTGAGTAAATGCTTATAAACAAAGCATAATGCATGGCATCACGTAGTTTGGGACTCATTGGATTACTTAGAATTTGTTGTAGCTATTTCGAACCAAAATTTTGTAACAATATAGAAATTTGAGCTAGCTTAACGTGGGCGTGGGGATTTATGTCATTCGGAACTCTAAATCAAATGTTACGGATGATTTAGTGGAGATGTCAAGTTGATCAGCCAGTTAAAATTATCATTCTTAACTGTTCATTGGTACTCCTTGAGTAAAGGCTTATAAATGAAGAATAATACATAGCATCACACAGTTTGTGATAGATTGCATTACTTTGAGGACCTGTCGTAGCTGTTTCAGCCTGAAATTTTGTCACAATATAAAAAATTGAACTAGTTTAACGTGGATGTTGGATTCGTGTCACCTTAAACTCTAAATGAGATGTTTTGAACGATTTTGTGCGAACATGTCAAGTTGATCGGTAGTTGAAATGACAATTTTTAACTTATCATTGGTTCTCCTTGAGTAAAGGTTTATAAATGAAGCATAATGCATGGCATCACACACTTTGTGATAGAATGGATTATTGGGAGGCTTAGTCGTAGTTATTTAAGTCTAAAATTTTGTCACAATATACAAATTTGAGCTAGCTTAATGTGGGCGTTGGATTTAATGTCATTCTGAACTCTAAATCAAAAGTTACACACGATTTAGTGTGGACATGTCAAGTTTATTGGCTAGTTAAATTGATCATTTTAAACTGATCATTGGTGCTCATTGAGCAAAGGTTTACAGATGAAGCATCATGCATGGCATCACGCAGTTGTGGATAGATTGGATTACTTAGATGCTTTGTCGTAGCTATTTTGGTTTTAAATTTTATCACAATATAGAAATTGAGCTACCTTAACGTGAGCATTGAAATTCATGTCATTTTGAACTCTAAATCTTAAGTTCCAAACGATTTAGTGCGTACATGTCAAGTTTATCGCCTAGTTAATTTGATCATTTTAAACTGATAATTTGTGCTCATTGGGCAAAGATTAACAAACGAAGCATAACGCATGCATCACGCAATTTAGAATAGATTGGATTACTCGCAGGCTTTGTTGTGGCTATTTTGGTATTAAATTTTATCACAATATAAAAAATTGAGCTAGCTTAACATGGGCAGTTGATTCGTGTCATTATAAGCTCTAAATCATCAGTTATGGAAGATTTAATGCAGACATGTAAAGTTTATCGACTAGTTAAATTGATCATTTTAAACTGATCATTGGTGCTCCTTGAATAAAGGCTTATAAATGAAGCATAATGCATGGTATCACGCAGTTTGGGATAGATTGGATTACTTGCACGCATTTTTGTAGCTACTTTGGTCTTAAAGTTTGTCACAATATAGAATATTGAGCCAGCTTAACGTGAGCATTGGATTCGTGTCTTTCGGACCTCTAAATCAATAGTTACGGATGATTTAGTGCGTACATGTCAAGGTTATCAGCTAGTTATATTGATTATTCTACACTGATCATTGGTGCTCATTGAGCAAATGTTTACAAATAAAGCATAATGCATGGCATCACGCATTTTGGAATAGATTGGATTTTTTGTAGGTTTTGTCATTGCTATTTTGGTTTTTAGTTTTATCACAATATAGAAAACTGAGGTAGATTAATCTAGGTATTGGATTCATGTCATTCTTAGCTCTAAATCAAAAGTTACAGACAATTTAGTGTCGACGTGTCAAGTTGATTGACAAGTTAAAATAATTATTTTAAACTCATCATTTGTGCTCCTTTAGTAAACGATTATAAATGAAGCATGATGTATGGCATCACGTAGTTTGAGATACATTGGATTACTTAGACACTTTGTCGTAGCTCTTTGAGCCGCAAATGTTGTCACAATATTGAATATTGAGATAACTTAACGTGCGCGTTGGATTATTGTCATTCAGAACTCTAAATCAAAAGTTACGGACAATTTAGTGCGGATATGTCAAGTTGATCAACTAGTTAAAATGATCATTCTAAACTGATCATCTGTGCTCATTGAATAAGGGCGTTTAAATGAAGCATAACACATGCCATCTTGCAATTTGGGATAGATTGGATTACTTGGAGGCTTTGTCGTATCTATTTTGGTCTTAAATTTTATCACAATTAAGAATATTGACCTACATTAACGTGGTTATTGGATTCGTGTCATTCTAAACTCTAAATCAAAAGTTACAAATGATTTAGTGCAGAAATGTCAAGTTTATCAGATAGTTAAATTGATCATTCTAAACTGAACATTGGTGCTCATTGAGCAAAGATTTATAAATGAAGCATAATGCATGGCATTCCACGGGATACATTGGATTACTTGGACGCTTTTTCATAGCTCTTTCAGTCTCAAATATTGTCACAATATATAAAATTGAGCTAGGTTAGTGTGGGCGTTGGATTCATGTCATTTTGACCTCTAAATCAAATATTATAGACAATTTACCACGTTTTCAAGTTGATAATTCTAAACTGATCATTAGTGCACATTGAGTAAGGACTTATAAATGAAGCATAATGCATGGCATCATGAAGTTTAGGATAGATTGGATTAGTTGAAGTCTTTGTGGTAGCTCTTTCAATCTCAAATGTCGTCAGACTATAGAAAATTGAGATACATTAACGTGAGCATTGGATTCATGTCATTCTAAACTCTACATCAAAAGTTACGGCCGATTAAGTGCGGACATGTAAAGTTGATCGGCCAGTTAAAGTTATCATTCTAAACTAATCATTTTAAATTGATAATTAATGCTTCTTGAGTAAAAGCTTATGAATAAAGAATAATGCATGGAATCATGCAGTTTATTTTAGATTGGATTACTTGAAGGCTTTCTGGTAGTTTTTTCAGTCTCAAATATTGTCACAATATACAAAATTGAGTTACTTTAATGTGCGTGTAGGATTCGTGTCATTCCAAACTCTAAAACAAAAGTAACGCATGATTCAGTACATACATGTCAAGTTGATCGGCCATCTATAATAATCATTCTAAACTGATCATTGGTGCGTCTTGAGTAAAGGCTTACAAATGAAACATAATACATGGCATCATGCAGTTTGGGGTACATTGGATTACTTGGAGGCTTTGTCATAGCTAATTTGGTATTAAATATTGTCAAAATATTGAATATTGAGCTAGCTTAATGTGGGCATTGGTTTCATGTCATTTTGAATACTAAATCAAAAGGTACGGACGATTTTGTTTGGACATGTCAAGTTTATCGGCCAGTTAAATTGATCATTATAAACTGAACTTTGGTGCTCATTGAGTAACACATAAATGAAGCATAACGTATGGCATCACGTAGTTTGGAATAGATTGGATTACTTGGAGGCTTTTTCATAGCTATGTCTGTCTTAAATTTGAATACAATATATAATATTTAGCTAGCTTAACGTGTGCGCTGAATTTGTGTCATTCTAAACTCTAAATCAAAAGTTAGAGATGATTTAGTGCATAAATGTCAAGTTGATCGGCCAGTTAAAGTGATAATTCTAAATAGATCATTCTAAACTGATCATTAGTGCTCCTTGAGTAAATGCTTATAAAAGAAGCATAATTCATGGCATGACACAATTTAGGATAGATTGGATTACTTAAAGGCTTTGTGGTAGTTCTGTTAGTCTCTAATGTTGTCACAATGTAGGAAATTGAGCTACTTTATTGTGGGCATTCGATTTGTGTCATTCTGAATTCTATATCAAAAGTTACGGACGATTTAGTGCATACATGTCAACTTGATATACCAGTTAAAATGATCTTTCTAAACTGATCATTGGTGCTCTTTGAGTAAAAGCTTATAAATGAAGCATAATGCATGACATCACGCAGTTTGGAATAGATTGGATTACTCGAATGCTTCTATTTTGGTCTTAAATTTTGTCACAATATTTAGAAATGGGATACATTGGATTACTTGGAGGCTTTTTCGTAGCTATTTTGGACTTCAATTTTGTCACAATATAGAAAATTGAGCTAGCTTAACGTGGGCATTGGATTTATGTCATTTTAAACTCTAAATCAAAAGTTACAGACGATTTAGTGTGGACATGTCAAGTTTATCGGCTAGTTAAATTGATCATTGTAAACTGATCATTGGTGCTCATTGAGTAAATGCAAATGAAGCATATTGCGTGGCATTGCACAGTTTGGAATAGATTGTATTACGTCACTGTATAGAATATTGAGCTAGCTTAACGTGGGCGTTGGATTTATTGACATAGGAAAATCAAATAAGACCTATCTTGACCTACAAGGCAAGTGTGAGCACGAAAATTCAGTTAATATAACAAGGGAAATGAAAAAGGATGGGTTATTATTAACCACATGGTTGAAATGGTTAAATAGCTACCTTGGGAGAAGAATCAAGGTGAAAAGGACATGCCCATGCTGCACACAGTCTTGGCAACCACACCAAACAGTCATGCCTGCTGCACACAGTCTTGGTAACCACACCAAACAGTCATGCCTGCTGCACACAGTCTTGGTAACCACACCAAACAGTCATGCCTGCTGTCTCCTCTCTTCTCATTGGTTGTTGACAGGCTCCTCCTCTATTCAAACTCATCCACAAGTTTGAATTCGTTTTCTTTTGTGTTCACATTGTAAATCCTCTATAAAAGGGCTGTAAAGACTCAATGTATAATATACTCTTAGGAGATTCTTCTCCATAAGTCTAAGTCATTTCTCATACTTCTCTTTGAGTTTTCAGATTCAATTCTTCACATTTCTCCTCTATAATCTCAATATTCTTACATGGTATCAGAGCATAAGATCATTCTCTTATCTTTTCTACTCAAATCTCTCAGTTTCTAATCTAAAATTCTGTCAAAATTCATTCAACCATAAAAGCTGCTTCCTTTGAGCTCTTCAAAGCCTAACAATGGAGGATACAGTTCAAATTAGTTCCAGCCTGAAACCTACGGTGATAGCAGTAGTTCTCAAAGGCTTGAACTACACATTATGGTCAAGAACCATCAAGACAGCCATTTGTGGCAAAGGACTTTGGAATCACATCTTGGAGGATAATACTCCATCTATAGATGATCCAAAGGAGAAGAAGGATGAGGCAACAAGAAAAGAAGAAGCTAGGTGGTTCCAAGAAGATCAATCAGTCCTTGGATTCCTCCAAAATTCATTGGACCCATCCATTCTTGAAGCTTATTCACATTGTGAAACTGCCAAGTCTCTTTGGGACACTCTCAAGAGGGTGTATGGGGATGTTTCAAACCTCAGCCGTGTGTATGAGGTTAAGAAGGCTCTCAATGATCTACACCAAGAGGATATGGAGTTCACAAAATTCCTGGGCAAGTTCCAGTCAACATGGTCCGAGCTTGACATGTTGAGACCAAGTTCTATGGATCCAAAGGTGCTTAATGAAAGGAAGGAACAAGACAAGATATTTGGGCTCCTTCTCAACCTAAATCCAGCCTTTAAGGATGTGATTAAGTCCATCCTGAGAGAGCCAAAACTCCCTGATTTCAAAGAGGTGTGCTCACGGATTCAAAAGGAGCAAGGCAACATTGGTTTGTTTGGTGGTAAAGGAGAACTAGTCATGGCCAACAAAAGCGTGTTTAAGCAAGAGGATAGGAAGAGTGTGATGTGTGAGCATTGTAAGAGGAATGGCCACATCAAGGACAAGTGCTGGATACTTCATCCTCATCTCAAGCCAAACCGGTTCAAGGATTCAAAGGCTAACATCTCTCAAATGGTTGCGACTGAACCGGCAAGTTCATCCAACCAAGGAGGGGAGCTAGCTATGAATGTATCCATGGAGTATGTTAAGAAGAGTGACTTGGAGGATCTCATCAAGGCCTATGCCTCAAAACTCTCCGGTATCACACTCTACTCCCATAAATCGCTTGATAAACCAGATCATAAGTTGGTAGTGGATTCAGGTGCTTCTCACCATATGATTAGCAATGCTAGGTTGTTAAAGAACATTGAACCATGTCTAGGACAAGTAACTATAGCTGATGGTAAGGGTATTCCAATTGAAGGAACCGGAAAATTAAGACTATTTGACAAAGAAACTAATGCATTCTTTGTACCTAAATTTAAGTCTAATCTAGTTTCTGTCAAAAGGCTACTAAAGACCTCAATTGCAATGTTACATTTGGGCCTAACAATGTTTACTTTCAGGATATTAAGAGTGGTAAGATACTTGGAGGTGGTGTAACTCAAGATGAGCTCTATGTTCTTGAAGACCCTCCAAGCAATTTGGATTCCTTAGCTTTCAAATCCTGTGTTTTTGCTAATAAAGATGTCTTATGGCATGCTAGATTAGGACATCCTCATGCTCGTGCTTTAAGCTTAATAATTCCTAATGTCGCTTATGATCACTCAGTTTGTGAGGCTTGTATCCTTGGCAAACATTGTCGTGTTGTTTTCCCTAAATCGTCTACAATTTATGAGCATTGCTTTGATTTAGTACATTCCGATGTTTGGACCTCACCTTACATGTCTAGAGATAGGAATAAATACTTTGTGACCTTTATAGATGAGAAATCGAAATATACATGGGTTACATTACTTCCATCTAAAGATAGGGTTTATGAGGCATTTATAAACTTTCATAATTATGTTACTAATCAATTCAATGCCAAGATCAAAGTGTTAAGATCAGATAATGGAGGGAATACACAAGTCAAAGATTCAAAGCTCATCTAAACAAACATGGAATACTACATCAAACTAGCTGTCCACACACACCACAACAAAATGGAGTTGCTGAAAGGAAGAACCGACACTTAATGGAAGTAGCAAGATCCATGATGTTTCATACCAATGTTCCTAAAAGTTTTTGGGGAGATGCAGTCTTGGTTGCTTGCTACCTCATCAATCGGATTCCAACCAAAGTCTTGCAAGATATATCCCCATTTGAGGTACTCAATAAAACTAAACCTTCCATTGATCATTTACGTGTATTTGGGTGTGTGTGCTTTGTGTATGTTCCAGGTGATCTAAGAAACAAGTTGGAGGCAAAGAGCATCAAGTGTATGTTCCTTGGATATTCGACAACACAAAAGGGTTATAAGTGCTATGATCCGAGCAACAACAGGACATATGTGTCTAGAGATGTCAAGTTCATAGAAGAACAAAGCTATTATGATCAGAAAGATTGGGAAGGATTGAAGGATCTCTCAAGGTCACCTTCTGATTTGGCTACGAGTTTGAGGTTTCTCTTGAATCATTTGGGAAATGATCTGCCAAAGGATTCAAGACACGAAGAAACAAGAACCTTAAGTAGTTCACAAGATACCCAAGAGAATGAACAAGGGTGGTAACTCAAGAACCAACTCCAATCCAAGAAGAAGCTATGGCCCAAAATCAAGAACAAGACGACTTGGAAGTGGGTATAGAGGAACCTATTCACCAAATGGAAAGAGGAAACGGTTGTAGAGGAGGCTGCACCACCTGTTCAGCATTTAAGGAGGAGTACTAGACTTAGGAACACTAGGGTATTCTACAACAACCAGGCCGTGGCTCATCCCATACAAGCTGTTTGTTCCCTTGACCTCTTGCCATCTAGTCATCAAGCATTCCTTGGAAAGATTGAACAAAGTCAGATTCCAAGGACTTATGAAGAAGCTGAGAGCAAGAAAGAATGGTTAGATGCAGTAAGAGATGAGAAGGGAGCTATGGAAAGGAATCATACATGGGATATACAAGAACTTCCCAAAGGCAAGAAGGCTGTGAGTTCCAAGTGGGTGTTCACCATCAAGTATAAGAGCAATGGGGACATAGAAAGGTACAAGGCACGTCTAGTTGCAAGAGGTTTCACTCAGACATATGGAGAGGACTATACTGATACATTTGCACCGGTGGCTAAGCTACACACTGTAAGGGTTGTTCTTTCACTAGCTACGAATCTGACTTGGGACTTATGGCAAATGGATGTCAAGAACGCATTCCTACAAGGAGAACTTGAAGAGGAAGTGTATATGACTCCACCACCAGGCCTTGAAGATCTTTGCAAAGAGGGACAGGTTCTAAGACTTAGGAAGGCAATATATGGGTTGAAGCAGTCACCAAGGGCCTGGTATCACAAATTAAGCTCCACACTTACTGATAATGGGTTTAGGAAATCCCATTCAGATCATACTTTGTTCACTCGTCAAAACTCCAAAGGAATCGTGGCGGTCTTGGTTTATGTGGATGACCTTATCATCACAGGAGATGATAAGGAAGGAATTCAGTCCACAAAGGCCTTCTTAAACAGATCATTTGACATCAAGGATCTTGGAGAGTTGAAGTACTTCTTGGGTATTGAAGTGTGTCGGTCTCAAGAAGGGCTCTTTCTATCCCAAAGAAAGTATGCTCTTGATCTGTTGACAGACACGGGAAAGCTTGGGGCTAAACCGGCCAAAACTCCTCTTGAAGATGGCTACAAGGTCAACGGAAAGGGGAGAAAGCTGATGAGTTATTTAAGGATGTTTCTCAGTATAGGAGACTAGTTGGGAAGCTGATCTACCTCACCCTCACACGACCAGACTTGTGTTTTGCTGTGAATCAAGTGAGTCAACATATGCAAAAGCCTACTGTATATCATTGGAGCATGGTAGAAAGGATCCTTAGATACATCAAAGGATCTCCTGGTCAAGGTATATGGATGGGCAAGAATGGGAACACTGAGATTGTCGGGTATTGTGATGCGGATTGGGCTGGTGATAGGGTGGATAGGAAATCAACCACTGGGTATTGCACCTTCGTTGGTGGGAACTTAGTCACTTGGAAGACTAAGAAGCAGAAGGTGGTATCATGTTCTAGTGCTGAAGCAGAATATAGGGCTATGAGGAAGCTGACAAATGAAGTAACTTGGCTCAAAGCACTCTTGAAAGATTTCGGTATTGCACAACCAGGGCCAATTACCTTCCATTGTGATAATCAGGCAGCCATTCACATAGCTTCAAACTCAGTGTTTCACGAGAGGACCAAGCACATAGAGATCGACTGCCATAAGGTTAGGGAGAAAGTTCAAGATGGAACCATTCTGCCATGTTATACAAGGAGTGAAGACCAACTAGCTGACATCTTCACAAAGGCAGCAAGTCTCAAAGTTTGCAAGAACATCTTTAGCAAACTTGGGCTTGTTGATTTATCACACCCATGATCAAAGGTCTCCTAATCCAAGAGCAACACACTCTTTTTCCCTTATTAAGGTTTTGTCCCAAGTGGTTTTCCTTAATAAGGTTTTTAATGAGGTGTTGCCTTGGGTTCCCAAGCTTAAGACTTTAGGGTGATTCCAAAGTCTTTAGCTTGAGGGGAGTATTGACATAGGAAAATCAAATAAGACCTATCTTGACCTACAAGGCAAGTGTGAGCACGAAAATTCAGTTTGAATAACAAGGGAAATGAAAAAGGATGGGTTATTATTAACCACATGGTTGAAATGGTTAAATAGCTACCTTGGGAGAAGAATCAAGGTGAAAAGGACATGCCCATGCTGCACACAGTCTTGGCAACCACACCAAACAGTCATGCCTGCTGCACACAGTCTTGGTAACCACACCAAACAGTCATGCCTGCTGCACAGTCTTGGTAACCACACCAAACAGTAATGCCTGCTGTCTCCTCTCTTCTCATTGGTTGTTGACAGGCTCCTCCTCTATTCAAACTCATCCACAAGTTTGAATTCGTTTTCTTTTGTGTTCACATTGTAAATCCTCTATAAAAGGGCTGTAAAGACTCAATGTATAACATACTCTTAGGAGATTCTTCTCCATAAGTCTAAGTCATTTCTCATTTTCTCATACTTCTCTTTGAGTTTTCAGATTCAATTCTTCACATTTCTCCTCTATAATCTCAATATTCTTACAGGATTCGTGTCATTCTAAACTCTAAATAAAAAGTTACGGATTTTTTAGTGCGGATATGTCAAGTTGACCGGCCAGTTAAGGTGATCAATCTAAACTGATCATTAGTGCTCCTTGAATAAACGTTTATATATGAAGCATAATGCATGGCATCACGCAGTTTATGATAGACTGGATTACTTTAATGTTTTTTGGTAGCTCGTTCGGTCACAAATGTTGTCACAATATAGAAAATTGAGCTAGTTTAATGTCGGCGTTGGATTTGTGTTATTCGGAACTCTAAATCAAAAGTTATGGACGATTTAGTGCGGACATGTCAAGTTGATCGGCCATAAATGTAATCAGTCTAAGTGATCATTATAAACTGATCATTAGTGCTCCTTGAGTAAAGGCTTATAAATGCAGCATAATTCGTGGCATCCACAATTTGGGATAGATTAGATTACTTGAATGATTTGTGATAGCTCTTTCAGTCTCAAATGATTTCACAGTATAGAAAATCGAGTTACTTCAAAGTGGGCATTGGATTCGTGTCATACATAACTCTAAATCAAATGTTACGGATGATTTAGTGCGAACATGTTAAGTTGATCGTATAGTTAAAGTGATTAGAACTGATCATTAGTGCTCCTTGAGTAATGGCTTATAAATGAAGCATAATTCATAGCATCACACAATTTAGGATAGATTGGATTACTTGAAGGCTTTGTGGTAGCTTTTTTAGTCTCAAATGATTTCACAATATAGAACTCTAAAATGGGCATTGGATTCGTGTCACTCTGAACTATAAATGAAAAGTTACGGACGATTTTGTGCATACATGTAAAGTGAATTGGCCAGTTAAAATGATCATTCTAACATGATCATTGGTGCTTATTGATCAAAGGTTTACAAATAAACTATAATGGATGGCATCATGCAGTTTGGGATACATTGGATTACTTGGAGCCTTTCTCGTTGCTATTTTAGTCTTAAATTTTGTCAAAATATAGAAAATTGAGCTAGTTTAACGTGGGCATTGGATTCATGTCATTCTGAACTATTAATCAAAAGTTACGGATGATTTATTGCGAACATGTCATGTTAATCAGCTAGTTAAATTGATCATTTCAAACTGATCTACCTATTGAAATGAACATTTTAAACTGTTCATTGGAACTCCTTGAGTAAGGATTATAAATGAAACATAATGGATAGCATCACGCAGTTTGTGATAGATTGCATTACTTTGAGGATTTTTCGTAGCTATTTCAGTATTAAGTTTTTTCACAATATGGAAAACTGAACTAGCTTAATGTGGGTGCTGGATTCGTGTCGCTTTGAACTCTAAATGAAAAGCTACGAACGATTTAGTGCGAACATGTCAAGTTGATCGGCCAGTTCAAATGACCATTTTTTAACTGATCATTGGTGCTTCTTGAGTAAAGGCTTATAAATGAAGCATAATGCATGGCATCACAAAGTTTGAGATACAATGGATTACTGGCAGGCTTAGTCGTAGCTATTTAATTCTTAAAATTTGTCACAATATACAAAATTGAGCTAGCTTAATGTGGGCATTGGATTTCATGTCATTGGGAACTCTAACTCAAAAGTTACAGACCATTTAGTGTGGACAGTTAAGTTTATCGACTAGTTAAATTGATTAATCTAAACTGATCATTGGTGGTCATTGAGCAAAGGTTTACAAATGAAGCATAATGCATAGCATCACACAGTTTGGATTACTTGGAGGCTTTGTCGTACCTATTTCAGTTTTAAATTTTATCACAATGTAAATTATTAAGCTAGTTTAACGTGGACGAGGATTCGTGTCATTCTGAACTCTGAATTAAAAGTTACTAACGATTTAGTGCGGATATATCAAGTTGATCTGCCAGATAAAATGATCATTCTAAACTAATCATTGGTGCTCATTGAGTAGAGGTTTAAATATGAAGCATAATGCATGACATCAAGGAGTTTGTGATACATTTGATTACTTAAGAGCTTTGTCATAGCTATTTTGGTCTTGTATTTTGTCACAATATAGCAAATTGAGCTAGCTAAATGTGGGAGTTGGATTCGTGTTATTTTGAGCTCTCAATCAGAAGTTACAAACGATTTAGTGCGAACATGTCAAGTGGATCGACTAGTTAACATGATCATTCTAAACTGATCATTAGTGCTTCGTGAGTAAAAGCATATAAATGAAGCATAATGCATGGTATCACGCACTTTGGAATATATTGGATTACTTGGAGACTTTTTCGTAGCTCTTTTAGTCTCAAATGTTGTAACAATATATTAAATTTGAGCTAGCTTTAGGTGGGTGTTGGATTCGAGTCATTTTGAACTTTAAATCAAAAGTTGTGGACAATTTAGTGCGGGCATGTCAAGCTGGTCGGTGAGTTAAAATGATTATTCTAAACTGATCATTGGTGCACCTTGAGAAAAGGTTTACAAATGAAGTATAATGCATAGGATACATTGGATTTCTTGGAGGCTTTTTCATAGCTCTTTCAATCTCAAATATTGTCACAATATGGATTGAGCTAGCTTAACGTGGGCGTTGGATTCGTGTCATTCTGAACTCTAAATCAAAACTTAGAGATGATTTAGTTCGGACATATCAAATTGATCGGCCAGTTAAAGTTATCATTCTAAGCTGATCATTGGTGCTTCTTAAGTAAAAGCTTATAATTGAAGTATAATACATGGCATGACGCAGTTTGGGAACATTCGATTACTTCCACGCTTTTTCATAGCTCTTCAAGTCTCATATGCTTTCACAATATGGAAAATTGAGCTACCTTAACGTGGGCATTGGACTCATATCAGTTTGAGCTGTAAATAAAAAATTAAAGGCGATTTAGTGTAGTCATGTCAGGTTGATCAACTAGTTAAAATGATCATTTTAAACTTATCATTTGTGCTCCTTGAGGAACGGCTTATAAATGATGCATAATGTATGGCATCACGCAGTTTGGAATACATTGGATTACTTGGAGGTTTTTTCATAACTCTTTCATTCTCAAATGTTGTCACAATATGGAAACTGAGCTAGCTTAATGTGGGTGTTGGATTCATATCATTTTGTGATCTAAATCAAAAGTTAAAGACGAATTAGTGCGGACATGTCAAGTTGATCACCTAGTTAAAATGATCGTTCTAAACTGATCATTTTTGCTCCTTGAGTAAGGGCGTATAAGTGAAGCATAATGCATAACATGATGAAGTTTGGGATAGATTGGATTACATGGAGGCTTTGTCGTAGCTATATCGATCATAAATTGAGTCACAACATAGAAAATTGCGCTAGATTAACGTGGGTGTTGGATTCGTGTCATTTTGAAATCTAAAATCAAAAGTTACATACGATTTCGTGTAGACATGTCAAGTTGTTTGGCCAGTTAAAATGATTATTCTAAACCGATCTTTGGTTTTCCATGATTAAAGGCTTATAAATGAATCATAATGCATGACATCTCGCAGTTTGGGATACATTGGATTACTTGGAGACTTTATTGTAGCTCTTACCATCTCAAATGTTGTCACAATATAGAAAATTAAGCTAGCTTAATGTGGCGTTGTATTCGTGTCATTCTAAACTTTAAATCAAAAGTTACAAACGATTAGTGCGGACAGGTCAAGTTGATCAGCCTGTTAAAACGATCATTCTAAACTAATCAATTGTGCTCCTTGAGTAAAATCTTATAAATGAAGCATAATGTATGGCATCACGCAGTTTTGGATATATTGGATTACGTTGAGGCTTTGTAGTAGCTCTTTCAATTTCAAATGTTGTCACAATATGGAAAATTGAGCTAGGTAAATGTGGGCATTGGATTCATATCATTTTAAACTCTAAATCAAAAGTTAAAAACGATTTAGTGCAGACATGTCCAATTGATCATCAAGTTAAAACGATCATTCTAAACTGATCATTTTTGCTTCTTGAGTAAGGGCGTATAAATGAAGCATAATGCATAACATTACGCAGTTTTGGATAGATGGAATTACTTGGAGGCTTTGTCGTAGCTATTTCGATCCTAAATTTTGTCATAATATTGAAAATTGAGCTAGCTTAACGTGGGTGTTGGATTCTTGTCATTCTGAATTATAAATCAAAAGTTACATACAATTTAGTGCGAACATATCAAATTTTTTGGCTAGTTAAAATAATCATTCTAAAATGATCATTGGTGCTATATGATTAAAGGCTTATAAATGAAGCATAATGCATAGCATCATGTAGCTTGGGATACATTGGATTACTTGGGGGCCTTGTAGTAGCTCTTTCAGTCTGGAATATTTTAACAATATAGAAAATTGAGCTAGTTTAACATGGGCATTGGATTCGTGTTATTCTGAACTATAAATCAAAATTTATACACGATTTAGTGGGGAGATGTCAAGTTGATCGGCCAGTTAAAATGATGATCCTAACTGATCGTTGTTGCTCCATAAGTAAAGGCTTATAGATGAACCATAATACATAGCATTATGCATTATGGGATACATTGGATTACTTGTAGGCTTTGTAGTAGTTTTTTCAGTCTCAAATGATGTCAAAATATGGAAAATTGAGTTACCTTAATGTGGGCGTTGGATTCATATCATTTTGAGATCTAAATAAAAAGTTAAAGATGATTTACTGCAGACATGTCAAGTTGATCAGTTAGTTAAAATGATCATTATAAACTGATCATTTTTGTTCCTTGAGTAAGGGAGTATAAATGAAGCATAACCCATAACATCATGCAGTTTGGGATATAATTTATTACTTGGAGGCTTTTTCGTAGCTATTTTGATCTTAACTTTTTTCACAATATAGAAAATTGAGCTAGCTTAACTTGAGTGTTGGATTCGTGTCATTTTGAACTCTAAATTAAAACTTACATATGATTTAGTGCGGACATGTCAAGTTGTTCGGCCAATTAAACTGATCATTCTAAACTGAGTATTGGTGCTCCATGATTAACGGCTTATAAATGAAGCATAATAGATGGCATCATGCAGTTTAGAATACATTGGATTATTTGGAGGCTTTGTCGTAGCTATTTTTGTCTTAAACATTCTCATAATACAGTAAATTGATCTAGCTTAACGTGGATGTTTGATTCGTGTCATTCTGAACTCTAAATCAAAAGGTAAGGACCATTTAGTGGGGAGATGTCAAGTTGATCAGCCAGTTAAAATGATCATTCTAAACTTATCATTGGTGCTACTTGAGTAAAGACTTATAAATGAAACATAGTGCATGACATCACACAGTTTGGGATACATTGGATTACTTGGAGGATTTGTAGTAGCTATTTCAATCTCAATTGTTGTAAAAATATAAAAACTTGAGCTAGTTTAATGAGGGCGTTGGATTCATATCATTTTGATATCTAAATAAAAAGTTAAGAATGATTTAGTGCCTACATGTCGAGATGATCAGCTAGTTAACTCTAAACTGAACTTTTTTTCTCCTTGAGTGAGGCAATATAAATTAAGAATAATGCATAACATCCCGCTGTTTTGGATTGATTGGATTATTTGGAGGCCTTGTCGTAGCTATTTCGATCTTAAATTTTGTCACAATATAGAAAATTGAGCTAGCTTAACATGAGCATTGGATTCTATATTTTGAGTTCTGAATCAAAAGTTATGGATGATTTTGTGCGGACATGTCAAATTGTTCGGCCTGTTAAAATGATCATTGCTGCTCCGTGATTAAACGCTTATAAATGAAGCATAATGCAAGGCATCACGCAGTTTGGGATACATTGTATTACTTGGAGGCTTTGTAGTAGCTCTTTCTGTCTCGAATATTTAAACAATATAGAAAATTGAGCTAGCGTAACGTGGGTGTTGGATTCGGGTCATTCTGAACTCTAAATCAAAAGTTACAGTCGATTTAGTGGGGAGATGTCAAAATGATCGGGCAGTTAAAATGATATTTCTAAACTAATTATTGTTGCTCCATGAGTAAAGGCTTATAGATCAAGCATAATGCATGGTATTAAGCATTTTTGGGATACATTGGATAATTTGGAGGCTTTGTAGTAGCTCTTTCACTCTCAAATGTTGTAAAAATATGGAAAATTGAGCTACCTTAATATGTACTTAGGATTCATATCATTTTGAGCTAGTTAAATACGATTTAGTGTGCACATGTCAGGTTGATCAGCTAGTTAAAATGATCATTGTAAACTGATCCTTTTTGCTCCTTGAGTAAGGGAGTATAAATGAAGCATAATGCATAACATCACACAGTTTGGGGTAGATTGGATTACTTGTAGGCTTTCTCGAAGCTATTTCGATCTTAAATTTTGTCACAATACAATAAATTGAGCTAGCTTAATTTGGGTGTTGTATTCGTGTCATTTTGAATTTTAAATTAAAAGGTACCTATGATTTAATGCTGACATGTGAAATTACTCGGCCAGTTAAAATGATCATTGGTGCGATGTGATTAAAGGCTTATAAATGAAGCATAATGCATGGCATCACACAGTTTGGGATACATTGGATTACTTGGAGGCTTTGTTGTAGCTCTTTCTGTTTCAAATATTTTAACAATATAGAAAATTGAGCTAGCTTAACGTAGGCGTTGGATTTTTGTCATTCTGAACTCTAAATCAAAAGTTATAGTCGATTTAGTTAGGAGATATCAAGTTGATCGGTAAGTTAAAATGATCTTTCTAAACTAACCATTGTTGCTCCATGAGTAAAGGCTTATAGTTCAAGTATAATGCATGGTATTACACATTTTTGGTATACATTGGATTATTTGGAGGCTTTGTAGTAGCTATTTCAGTCTCAAAAGCTGTCAAAATATGGAAAATTGAGCTAGGTTAATGTGGGCGTTGGATTCATATCATTTTGAGCTCTAAATCAAAAGTTAAATACGATTAAGTGCGCACATGTCAGATTGATCAGCTAGTTAAAATGATTATTTTAAACTGATCATTTTTGCTCCTTGAGTAAGGGGGTATAAATGAAGCATAATGAATAACATCACGCAGTTTGGGGTATATTGGATTAATTGTAGGCTTTTTCGAAGCTATTTCGACCTTAAATTTTGTCATAATACAGTAAATTGATCTAGCTTAACTTAGGTGTTGTATTCGTGTCATTTTGAACTTTAAATTAAAGGTTACATACGATTTAATGCGGAGATGTCAAATTATTTGGCCAGCTAAATGATCATTGGTGCTCCGTCATTAAAGGCTTATAACTGAAGCATAACACATGGCATCACACAGTTTGGGATACATTGGATTACTTGGAGACTTTGTAGGAGCTCTTTCAGTCTAAAATATTTTAACAATATAGAAAATTAAGCTAGGTTAACGTGGGCGTTGGATTCGTGTCATTTTGAACTCTAAATCAAAAGTTACAAAGGATTTAGTGGGGAGATGTCAAGTTGATCGGCCAGTTAAAATGATCTTTCTAAACTTATCATTGTTGTTCCATAAGTAAAGGCTTATAGATCAAGCATAATGCATGGCATTACGCATTTTGGGATACATTTGGATTATTTGGAGGCTTTATAGTAGCTCTTTTGGTCTCAAATGTTGTCAAAATATTGAAAATAGAGCTAGCTTAATGTGGGCATTGGATTCATATGATTTTGAGCTCTAAATCAAAAATTAAAGACGATTTAGTGAGGACATGTCAGCTGATCAGGTAGTAAAATTGATTATTCTAAACTGATCATTTTTGCTCCTAGAGTAAGGGAGTATAAATGAATTATAATGAATAACATCACGCAGTTTGGGGTAGATTGGATTACTTGTATGCTTTGCGAAGCTATTTGGACCTTAAATTTTGTCACAATACAGTAAATTGAGCTACCTTAACTTGGGTGTTGTATTCGTATCAATTTGAACATTAAATTAAAATTACATACAAGTTAATGCGGACATGTCAAATTGTTCGGCCAGTTAAAATAATCATTGGTGCTCCGCGATTAAAGGCTTATAAATGAAGCATAATTCATGGCATCACACAGTTTGGGATACATTGGATTACATGGAGGCTTTGTAGTAGCTCTTTCAATCTCAAATATTTTAACAATATAGAAAAATGAGCTAGCTTAACGTGGACGTTGGATTCGTGTCATTTTGAACTCTAAATCAAAAGCTATAGTCGATTTAGTGGGGAGATGTCAAGTTGATCGGCCAGTTAAAATGATCTTTCTAAACTAATCATTGTTACTCCATGAGTAAAGGCTTATAGATAAAGCATTTTTGGTATACATTGGATTATTTGGAGGCTTTGTAGTAGCTCTATCAATCTCAAATGTTGTCAAAATATAGAAAATTGAGCTAGGTTAATGTGGGCGCTGGATTCATATCATTTTGAGCTCTAAATCAAAAGTTAAAGACGATATCTTGCAGACATGTCAGCTGATCAGCTAGTTAAAATGATCATTATAAACTGATCATTTTTGCTCCTTGAGTTAGGGAGTATAAATGAAGCATAATGCATAACATCACGCAGTTTAGGGTATATTGGATTATTTGGAGGCTTTGTCGTATCTATTTCGATCTTAAATTTTGTCACAATTCAGAAAACTTAGCAAGCTTACCTTCGGAGTTGTATGCGTGTCATTTTGAATTTGAAATTAAAAATTACATACGAGTTAATGTGGACATGTCAAATTATTCGACCAGTTAAAATGATCATTGGTGCTCCGTCGTTAAAGGCTTATAAATGAAGCATAATTCATGGCATCACGCAGTTTGTGATACATTGGATTACTTGGAGGCTTTGTAGGAGCTCTTTCAGTCTTGAATATTTTAACAATATAGAAAAATGAGTTAGATTAACGGGGGCGTTGGATTCGTGTCATTTTGAACTCTAAATCAAAAGTTACTAACGATTTAGTGGGGAGATGTCAAGTTAATCGGCCAATTAAAATGATATTTCTAAAATCATTATTGTTGCTCCATGAGTAAAGGCTTATAGATCAAGCATAATGCATGTCATTACGCATTTTGGGATACATTGGATTACTTGGAGTCTTTGTAGTAGCTCTTTCAGTCTTAAATATTGTCAAAATATGGAAAATTGAGCTAGTTTAAATTGGGTGTTGGATTCATATCATTTTGAACTCTAAATCAAATGTTAAAGATGATTTAGTGCGGACATGTCAGATTGATCATCTAGTTAAAATGATCATTTTCTAAACTGAATATTTTTGCACCGTGAGTAAGGGCATATGAATGAAGCATAATGCATAATATCATGCAGTTTGGGATAGATTGGATTACTTGGATGCTATGTCGTAGCTATTTTGATCTTAAACTTTGTCACAATATAGAAAATTGAGCTAGCTTATCATTAGTGTTGGATTCATGTCATTTTGAACAACACCCAACGAGAAGGCGGCCAAGAGACGACCAACCGCATAGGAATAACCAACCCAATCCTCGTGACCCTTTGGCTAGCCTTAAACTCAAGATTCCCACTTTCCATGGAACCAATGACCCTAAGGATTATCTAGAGTGGGAAAAGAAGATAGAAATAGTCTTTGATTGTAGAGAATACACTCAGGATAGTAAGGTTAGAGTAGCATCAACTGCTTTTAAAGATTATGCCTTAAGTCGGTGGGATCAATTAGTTACTTCTAGGAGAAAGGCTGGGGATTTGGCTATTGATTCGTGGAACCAGATGAAAGTAATAATGAGGAAAAGGTTTATACCTAGCCAATACCATAGGGAACTTCACCTTTAGCTTAGAAACCTATCTTAAGCTTAAAAATCGTCTCTAACTTTTTATTTAGAGTTCAGAATGACACGAATTCAACACCCAACTAAAGCTAGCTCAATTTTCTATACTGTGACAAAGTTTAAGACTGAAATAGCTATGACAAAGCCTCCAAATAATCCAATGTATCCCAAACTACATGAAGTCATGCATTATACTTCATTTATAAGCCTTTACTCAAGCAGCACCAGTGATCGGTTTAGAATGATCATTTTAAGTGGCCAATCAAATTGGCTTGTCCGCACTAAATCATCTGTAAGTTTTGATTTAGAGTTCGGAATGACACGAATCCAATGCGAACATTAAGCTATCTCAATTTCCTATATTATGACAAAATTTCACTCCAAAATAGCTACAAAAAAGCATCCAATTATTCCAATATATCCCAAATTGCGTGATGCGATACATTATGATTCATTTATAAGCTTTTACTCCAGGAGCACGAATGATCAGTTTAGAATGATTATTTTAACTAGCTGATCAACTTGACATGTCCGCACTAAATCGTCTTTAACATTTGATTTAGAGCTCAAAATAACATGAATCAAACACCCACATTAAGCTAGCTCAATTTTTCATATCGTCAAAACATTTGAGACTGAAAGAGCTAATACAAAGCATCCAAGTAATCCTATGTATCTCAAACTGCGTAATGCCATGCATTATGATTCATTTATTAACCTTTACTTCAGAAGCACCAATTATCAGTTTAGAATAATCATTTTAACTGGTCGATCAACTTGATATGTACGCACTAAATTGTCCATAGTTTTTGACTTACAGTTCAGAATGACATGAATCTAACACCCAAGTTAAGCTAGCTCAAGTTTCCATATTGTGACAACATTTGTGACTGAAAGACCTACGAAAAAGGCTCTAAGTAATCAAATGTATCCAAAGCTGCGTGATGCCATGCATTATGCTTCATTTATAAGCCTTTACTCAAGGAGCACCAAGGATCAGTTTAAAATTATCATTTTAAATGGCCGATCAACATGACATATCCGCACTAAATGGTCCCTAACTTTTTATTTAGATTTCAGAATAACACGAACCCAACGTCCACATTAAACTAGCTCAATTTCCTATATTGTGACAACATTTATGACTGAAAGAGCTACGACAAAGCCTCCAAATAATCCAATGTATCCCAAACTGTGTGAAACCATGCGTTATGCTTCATTTATAAGACTATACTCAAGGAGTACCAATGATCAGTTTTGAATGATCATTTTAACTTGCCGATCAACTTGACATTTCCGAACTAATTCGTGTTTAACATTTAATTTAGAGCTCAAAATAACATGAATCGAACACCCACATTAAGCTACCTCAATATTCCATATTGTGACGTCATTTGAGACAAAAAGCGCTATGAAAAATCATCCAAGTAATCCAATGCATCCCAAACTGCGTGATGTCATGTGTTATGCTTCATTTAGAAGACTTTACTCAAGGAGCACTGATTAGTTTTGAATGATCATTTTAACTGGCCGATTAACTTCACATGTTTGCAATAACCGTCCGCATCTTTTGATTTAGATATTAGAATGACACGAATCCAATGCCCACGTTAAGCTAGCTCAATTTTATATACTGTGGCAAACATTTCTGACTAAAAGAGCTACGAAAAAGACTCCTATTAATCCAATGCATACCAAACTGTGTGATGTCATGCACTATGCTTCAATTATAAGCCTTTAGCACCAATGATCAATTTACAATTATCATTTTAACTGACCGATTAACTTGACATGTACGCACTAAATCATCTTTAACTTCTAATTGAGAGTTCAGAATGACATGAATCAAATGCCCACGTTAACCTAGCTCAATTTTCTATATTTTGACAACATTTGAGACTGAAAGAGCTAGGACAAAGCCTCCAAGTAATCGAACGTATCCCAAACTACGTGATGCCATACATTATGCTTTATTTATAACCCTTTACTCAAGGAGCACCAATGATTAATTTAGAATGACCATTTTAATTGGCCGATCAACTTGACATGTCCGAACTAAATCATCTGTAACTTTTGGTTTAGAGTTCAGAATGACACGAATCCAACGCCCACGTTAAGCTATCTCAATATTCTATATTGTGCAAAATTTATGACCAAAATAGCTACGAAGAAGCCTTAGAGTATTCAGATCTATCCAAAATTGCATGATGCATGCATTATGCATCTTTATAAGCATTTACTTGAGGAGCACCAATGATCAGTTTAGAATGATCATTTTAACTAGCTGATCAACTTGACATGTCTACACTAAATCCTCCATAACTATTGATTTATAGTTCACAATGACCCGAATCCAACGTAAACGTTAAGCTAGCTAAATTTTCTATATTGTGACAACATTTGAGACTGAAAGAGCTACAACAAACCTCAAAGTAATCCAATGTATCCCAAACTGCGTGATGCATTGCATTATGTATCATTTATAAGCCTTTACTCAATGAGCAACAATTATCAGTTTCCAATGATCATTTATATTTGCCGATAAATTTGACTTGTCAGCACTAAATCATCCTTAACTTTTGATTTAGAATGTAGAATGACACGAATCCAATGCCCTCATTAAGCTAGGTCAATAGTATATATTGTAACAAAATTTAGCACCAAAATAGCTACGAAAAAGCATCCAACTAATCAGATCTATCCTAAACTTCGTCATGCCATGCATTACGTTCTTTATAAGCCTTTACTCAAGGAGCACCAATGATCAGTTTAGAATGATCATTTTAGCTAGCTGATCAACTTGACATGTCCGCACTAAATAATTTTTACCTTTTGATTTTGATCCCAAAATGACATGAGTCTAACGCCCACATTAATCTAGCTCAATTTTCCATATCGTGACAACATTTGAGAGTGAAAGAGCTACTACAAAGCCTCCAAGTAATCCAATGTATACCAAACTGTGTGATGTAATGCATTATGCTTCATTTATAAGTCTTTAATTAAGGAGCACTAATGATCAGTTTAGAATGATCATTTTAACTGGTCGATCAACTTGACATGTACTTACTAAATCGTCTTTAAATTTTGATTTAGACTTCAAAATGACATAAATCCAACGCCCAGGTTAAGGTAGCTCAATTTTCTATATTGTGATAACATTTGAGACTTATAGAGCTACGACAAAGCCTCCAAGTACTCCAATGTATCCAAAACTCCGTGATACCATGCATTATAGTTCATTCACAAGCCTTTACTCATGGAGCACCAATGATCAATTTAAAATGATCATTTTAACTGGCCATTCAACTTGACATGTTCAAACTAAATCATCCATAACTTTTGATTTAGAGTACAGAATGACACGAATCCAACGCCCACGTTAAGCTAGCTCAATATTATATATTATGACAAAATTTAGCACCGAAATAGCTATTTAAAAGCCTCTAACTATGCAAATCTATCCTAAACTGCGTGATGCATGCATTGTGCTTCTTTATAAGCCTTTACTCAAAGAGTACCAATGATAAGTTTAGAATGATCATTTTCCATATTGTGAGAAAATTTGAGACAGAAAGAGGTACTACAAAGCCTCCAAGTAATCTAATAAGCTGCGTGATGCCATGCATTATGCTTCAGTTATAAATCGTCTGTAATTTTTTATTTAGAGTTCCGAATGACACGAATCCAATGCCCACGTTAAGCTACCTTAATTTTCTATATTGTGACAACATTTGAGACTGAAAGAGCTACGACAAAGCCTCCAATAATCCAATATATCCCAAACTGTGTGAAGCCAAGCATTATGCTTCATTTATAAGCCTTTACTCAAGCAGCACCAATGATCAGTTTAGGATGATCATTTTAAGTGACCGATCAAATTGACATGTACGCACTAAATCGTCCGTAAGTTTTGGTTTAGAGTTCAGGATGACACAAATCCAATGCCCATGTTAAAACTAGCTCAATTTTCTATATTGTGATAAAATTTAACTCCGAAATAGCTAGGAAAAAGCCTCCAAGTAAGCCAATCAATATTGTAACGACATTTGAGACTGAAAAAGCAGCGAAAAGGACTCCAAATAATCCAATGCATACCAAACCGGTGATGACATGCATTGTGCTTCAATTATAAGGCTTTACTCAAGGAGCACCAATGATTAGTTTAGAATGATCATTTTAACTTGCCGATCAACTTCACATGTCCCCGCTAAATCGTCTTTAAATTTTGATTTAGAGCTCAATATAACTTGAGTCCAACGCCCACCTTAAGCTAACTTAATTTTCCATACTGTGACTACATTTGAGGCTTAAGGAGGTACGAAAAAATCCTCCAAGTTATCCAATGTATCCCAAACTGCGTCAAGCCATGGATTATGCTTCATTCATAAGACTTTACTCAATAAGCACCAATGATCAGTTTAGAATGATCATTTTAACTTGCCGATCAACTTGACATGTCCGCACTAAATCCTCCATAATTTTTTATTTAGAGTTCAAAATGATACGAATCCATTCCCACATTAAGCTTGCTCAATTTTCTAAATTGTGACAAAATTTAGGACCAAAATAGCAACGAAAAAGCCTCCAAGAAATCCAATCTATCCCAAACTGCGTGATGCGATGCATTATGCTTTATTTATAAGCATTTACTCAAGGAGCATCAATGATCAGTTTAGAATGATCATTTTAATTTACTGATAAAGTTGACATGTCAGCACTAAATCGTCTTTAACTTTTTATTTAGAGCTCAAAATAACATGAGTCCAGCGCCCCCATTAAAATAGCTTAATTTTCTATAATGTGACAACATTTGAGACTAAAAGAGATACGAAAAAGCCTGCAAGAAATCGAATATATCTCAAACTCCGTGATGACATTCGTTATGTTTCATTTATAAGCATTTTCTCAAGGAGCACCAGTGATCAGTTTAGAATGATCATTTTAACTGACCGATAAATTTGACATGTCCGCACTAAATCATTTGTACCTTTTAATTTAGAGGTCAGAATGACACTAATTCAACGCCCACGTTAAGCAAGCTCAATATTCTATACTGTGACAAAATTAAACACAGCAATAGCTACGAAAAAGCCTCCAAGTAATCAGATCTATCGCAAACTGCGTGATGGCATGCTTTATGTTTCTTTATAAGCCTTTACTCAACGATCATCAGTTTAGAATGATCATGTTAACTAGTCAATCCACTTGTGACTCCTATGCCCACAATAACATGACTCCAGTGCCCAAAAGAACATGACTCCAGTGCCCAAAATAAACAAGCTCAATTTTCCATATTGTGACAACATTAGACATTGATCGAGCTATGAAAAAGCCTCCAAATAATCCAATGTATCCCAAACTGCATGAAGCCATGCAAAACCTCCAAGTAATCCAATGTATTGCAAACTACTTGATGGCATGCATTATACTTCATTTATAAGGCATTACTCAGGGAGCAACAATGATCAGTTTGGAATGATCATTTTAACTGTTCAATAAACTTGACATGTCCACCTAAATTGTTCGTAACTTTTGATTTAGAGATCAGAATGACACGAATCTAACGCCCACGTTAAGCTAGCTCAATTTTCCAAATTGAAAAAACATTTAAGTCAAAAATAGCAAAGAATAAGCCTCTCAGTAATCCAATCTTTCCCAAACTGCGTAATGTGATGCATTATGCTTCATTTATAAGCCTTTACTCAAGGAGCACCAATGATCAGTTTAGAATTATCATTTTAACTAGCTGATCAACTTGATATATCCGCACTAAATCGTCTTTAACTTTTGATTTAGAGCTCAAAATAACATGACCCCACCACCCATATTAAACTAGCTCAATTTTCCATATTGTGACAATATTTGAGAGTGATAGAGCTACGAAAAAGCCTCCAAATAATCCCATGTATCCCAAACTTAGTGAAGACACGAATTATGCTTCCTTTATAAAAGACTTTACTCAAGGAGCGCCAATGATCAGTTTGGAATGATTATTTTAACTTGACGATTAACTTGACATGTCCGCACTAAATTGTCTGTAACTTTTGATTTAGAGCTCGGATCTACACGAATTCAATGCCAAATATTCTATACTGTGACAAAATTTAACACCAAAATAGCTACGAAAAAACCTCCAGGTAATCTCATCTATCCCAAATTGCGTGATGCCATGCATTATGATTTTTTGTAAGCCTTTACTCAAGGAGCACCAATGATCAGTTTAGAATGATCATTTTTACTGGCTCATCAACTTGACATGTCCGCACTAAATCATCTTTAACTTTTGATTTAGAGCTCAAAAAAACATGAGTCCAACGCTCACATTAAGGTAGCTCAATTTTTCATATCGTGACAACATCTAAGACTCAAAGAGCTAGTACAAAGCCTCCAAGTAATCCAATGTATCCCAAACAGCATGATACTATGCATTATGCTTCATTTATAAGACTTTACTCAAGGAGCACCAATGATCATTTTAGTAAAATCATTTTAACTAGTCAATCAACTTGACATGTGCGCACTAAATTAGCCGTAACTTTTGATTTACAGTTCAGAATGACACAAATCTAACGCCCACGTTAAGCTAGCTTAATTTTCCATATTGTGACAACATTTGACACTGAAAGAGCTACGAAAAAGCCTCAAAGTAAGCCAATGTATCACAAACCGCGTGATGTCATGCATTATGCTTCATTTATAGGACTTTACTAAATGAGCACCAATGATCAGTTTAGAATTATCATTTTAGTTGGGAGATAACTTGAGATGTCTGCACTAAATCGCCCATAACTTTTTATGTAGAATTCCGAATGATACGAATCCAACCACCACGTTAAGTTAGCTCAATTTTCTATATTGTGACAACATTTGAGACTGAAAAAGCTACGAAAAATCTCCAAGTAATCTAATGTATCCTAAACTGCGTGATGCTTTGCATTGTGCTTCATTTATATGCGTTTACTCAATGAGCCCCAATGATCAGTTTAGAATGATCATTTTAATTGGCCAATCAACTTGACATATCCGCACTAAATCATCCATAACTTTAGATTTATATTTCAGAATGACACGAATCGAATGTGCACCTTAAGCTAGCTCAATATTCTAGATTGTAACAAAATTTAGCACCGAAATAGCTATGAAAAAGACTCCATTATGCCTAAACTGCGTGATGCCATGTATTAAGCTTCTTTATAAGCATTTACTCAAAGAGCACCAATGATCAGTTTAGAATGATGATTTTAACTAGTTGATCAACATGACATGTCTCGACAAAATCGTCATTAACTTTTGATTTCGAGATCAATATAACATGAGTCCAACGCCCACATTAAGCTACCCCAATTTTTCATATCGTGACAACATTTGAGGCTGAAAGAGCTATTACAATGCCTCTAAGTAATCCAATGTATCCTAAACTGGCCGGTGCCATGCATTATTCTCCATTATTAAGCCTTTACTCAAGGAGAACCAATGTTTAGTTTAGAATGATCATTTTAAGTGGTCGTTCAACTTGAGATGTCCTCACTAAATCTTCCGTAATTTATGATTTAGATTTCTGAATGACACGAATCCAACATCCACGTTAAGGTATCTCAATTTTTCATACTGTGACAACATTTGAGACAGAAAGAGATGCGAGAAAGCCTTCAAGTAATCCAATGTATCCCAAACTGTGTGATGCCATGCGCTATGCCTTATTTATATGCCTTTACTCAAGAGCACCGATGATAAGTTTAGAATTATCATTTTAACAGGCCAATCAACATGACATGTCCGCACTAAGTCGTCTATAATTTTTGATTAAGAATTCAGAATGACACGAATCCAACGCCCATGTTAAGCTTGCTCAATTACCTATGTTGTGACAACATTTGAGTCTAAAAGAGCTACGACAAAGCCACCAAGTAATACAGTGTATCCCAAAATGCGCGAAACCATGCATTATGCTTCATTTATAAGTCTTTACTTAATCATCACCAATGATCAATTTAGATAGATCATTTTAAGTGGCCGATCAACTTAAGCAGCACCAATGATCAATTTAGAAAGAACATTTTAAGTGGCCTATCAACTTGACATGTACGCACTAAATCGTCCGTAACTTTTGATTTAGAGGTCAGAATGACACGAATCTAACACCCACATTAAGCTAGCACAATTTTCAATATTGTGACAGAATTTAACTCCGAAATAGCTACGAAAAGGCCTCGACATAATCCAATCTATCTCAAACTGCGTGATGCCATGAATTATGATTCATTTATAAACCTTTACTCAAGGAGCACCAATGATCAGTTTAGAATGATCATTTTAACTAGCTGATCAACTTCACATGTCCGCATTAAATCATCTTTAAAGTTTGATTTAGAGCTAAAAATAATATGAGTCCACCACCACATTAAACTAGCTAAATTTTCCATATTGTGACATCATTTGAGACTAAAAGAGCTACGAAAAAGCCTCCAAGTAATCAAATGCATCCCAAACAGTGTGATGCCATGAATTATGCTTCAATTATAAGCCCTTACTCAAGGAGCACCAATAATTAGATCAGAATGATCATTTTAACTAGATGATCAACTTGATATTTCCGATATAACTTTTGATTTATAGCTAAAAATAACATGAGTCTAACGCCCACCCTAGGCTAGTTCAATTTTGAATATTGTGACAACATTTCAAACTAAAGCAGCTATGAAAAAGCTTCCAACTAATCCAATGTATCCCAAACTGCGTCATTTCATGCATTATGCTTCATTTACTAGCCTCTACTAAAGGAGTACCAATGATCAGTTTAGATTATCATTTTAAGTGGAACTTGATATCTCCGCACTAAATCGTTCATAACTTTTGATTTAGAGTTCAAAATGACACGAATCTAACACCAACGTTAAGCAACTCAATTTTCTATATTGCGACAACATTTGAAACTGAAAGAGCTATGACAAAGCATCCAAGTAATACAATGCATCCCAAACTACGTGATGTCATGCGTTATGCTTCATTTATCAGCCGTTACTCAAGGAGCACAAATGATTAGTTTAGAATGAACATTTTAAGTGGCTGATCAACTTGACATTTCCGCTCAAAATAATCCATAACTTTTGATTTATAGTTCAAAATGACACAAATCCAATGTGCACGTTAATCTAGCTCCATATTCTATATTGTGACAAAATTTAACACCGAAATAGCTATGAAAATGCCTGCACTAAATCCAATCCATCCAAAACTGCGTGGTGCCATTTATTATGCTTCATTTATAAGCCTTTAGTCAAGGAGCACCAATGAAAAGTTAAAAATGATCATTTTAACAAGCTGATCAACTTTACATGTCTGCACTAAATCGTTTTTAATTTTTGATTAAGAGCTCCAAATGACATGAGTCCAACGCCCACTTTAACGAACTCGATATTCCATATTGTGACAACAATTGAGATCGAAAGAGCTGCATACAAAGCCTCCAAGTAATCGAATGTATCCCAAACTGTGTGATGCCATGCATTATGCTTCATTTATAAGCTTTTACTCAAGCAGCACCAATGATGCGTTTGGAATGATTATTTTAACTGGCTGATCAACTTGACATGTCCGCACTAAATCATCCATAATTTTTTTATTTAGAGTTCAGAATTATACGAATCCAACACCCACGTTAAGCTAGTTAAATTTTAAATATTGCAACAACATTTGAGACTGAAAGGGCTACGACAAAGCCTCCAAGAAATCTAATGTAGTCCAAACTGCGTGATGCAATGCATTATGGTTTATTTATAAGCCTTTACTCAAGGAGCACCAATAATCCGTTTAAAATTATCATTTTAACTGGCCTATAGAGTTGACATGTCCACACTAAATCGTTCGTAATTTTTGATTTAGAGTTCAAAATGACATGAATCCAACACCAACGTTAAGCTTGTTCAATTTTCTATATTGTTACTATATTGAGACGAAAAGAGCTACAAAAAGCTTTCAAGTAATCCTATGTATCCCAAACTGCGTGAAGCTATGTATTATGCTTCATGCATAAACCTTTACTCCAGCAACAACAATGATCAGTTTTGAATGATAATTTTAAGTGGCAGATCAACTTGACATATCCACACTAAATTGTCTGTAACTTTTGATTTAGTGTTCAGAATGACAAGAATTCAACGTCCACGTTATGCTAGCTCAATTTTCAATATTGTGACAAAATTTAACTCCGTAATAGCTATGAAATAGCCTCTAAGCAATCCAATCTATTGCTGGATGTCGTTCATTATGCCTTATTTATAAGTCTTTACTCATGAAGCACTACCAATGATCAATTTACAATGATCATTATAACTAGTTGATACACTTGAGATGTCCGGACTAATTCGTCTTTAACTCTTGATTTAGAGCTCATGATAACATGAGTCCAATGCTCATATTAAGCTAGTTAAATTTTCCATATCGTGACATCATTTCAGACAGAGAGAGCTACTACAAAGCAACCAAGTAATCCAATTTGTCCCAAACTGCATGATGCCACGAATTATGCTTCATTAATAAGCCTTTACTCAAGGAGCACCAATGATCAATTTAGAATGATCATTTTAACTGGTCGATCAACTTGACATGTGCGCACTTAATCTTCCATTGCTTTTGATTTAGAGTTCAGAATGACACGAGTCCAACGCCCACGTTAAGCTAGATCAATGTTCTACATTTTGACAGCATTTGAGACTCAAAGAGCTACAAAAAACCCCATGTAATCCAAAGTATCCTAAACTGTGTGAAGCTATGCATTATGCTTCATTTATAAGTCTTTACTCAATGACCACCAATGACCCATTTAGAATTATTCTTTTAATTGGCCGATCAACTTGATATGTCCGCACTAAATCGTCCATAACTTTTGATTTAGAGTTCAGAATGACACGAATCCAACGCCCACGTTTAGCTAGCTCAATTTTCTATATTGTGACAACATTTGAGACTGAAAGAGCTGCGACAAAGCGTCCAAGTAATAAAATGTCTCCTAAACTGCGTGATGCCATTCATTATGTTTCATTTATAAGCCTTTACTCAAGGAGCACCAATGATTAGTTTAGAATGATCATTTTAACTAGCAGATCAACTTGACATATCCGCTTTAAATCGACCATAACTTTTGATTTAGAGTTCCGAATGACATGAATCACATACCCACGTTAAGCTAGCTCAATATTCTATATTGTGACAAAATTTAACACCGAAATAACTACGAAAAACCCTCCAACTAATCCAATCCATCTCAAACTGCGTGATGCCACATATTATGTTTCATTTATAAGCCTTTTCTCAAGGAGTACCAATTATAAGTTAAGAATGATCATTTTAACTAGTCATGTTCCTACTAAATCTTCTTTAACTTTTGATTTAGAGCTCCAAATGACATGAGTCCAACACCCACGTTAACTAACTTAATTTTCCATATTGTGACAATATTTGGGACTGAAAGAGTTACATACAAAGCCTTCAAGTAATCCAATGTATCCCAAACTGCGTAATGACATGCATTATGCTTCATTTATAAGCCTTTACTGAAGGAGCACAAATGATCAGTTTCGAATGATCATTTTAACTGGCCGATCAACTTGACATGTCTGCAATATTTTGTCTGTAACTTTTGATTCATAGTTCAGAATTATATGAATCCAACGGCCACGTTAAGCTAGATAAATTTTAAATATTGTAACAACATTTGAGAATGAAAGAGCTACGACAAAGCCTCTAAGAAAGAAATTTAATGTACCCCAAATTGTGTGATGCCACACATTATGCTTCATTTATAAGCCTTTACTCAAGGAGCACCAATGATCAGTTTAGAAAGATCAATTTAACTGGCCGATAGACTTGACATGTTCACACTAAATCGTCCGTAATTTTTGATTTAGAGTTCAGAATGACATGAATTCAATGTCCACATTAAACTAGCTAATGTTTCTATATTGTGACAACATTTGGGACTAAAAGAGCTATGACAAAGCCTCCAAGTAATCCAATGTATCCCGAACTGCGTGATGCCATGAATTATGCTTCATTTGTAAGCTGTTACTCAAGCAAAACCAATGAACAGTTTTCAGTGATCATTTTAAGGGGCCGATCAACTTGACATGTCCGCACTAAATCGTCTGTAACTTTTTATTTAGAGTTCAATATGACAAAAATTCAACACCCACGTTAAGGTAGCTCAATTTTCTATATTTTGATAAAAATTAACTCCGAAATAGCTATGAAATAGCCTCCAATTAATCCAATGTATCCCAAACGGTGTGATGTCATGCATTATGCTTCATTTATAAGCCTTTACTCATGGAGCACCAATGAAAAGTTTAGAATCAAAATAACATGAGTCTAATGCCCACCTTAAGCTAGCTAAATATTCCATATGGTGATAATATTTGAGACTGAAAGAGCTATGAAAAAACCTCCAAGTAATCCAATGTATCCCAAACAGCATGAAGCCATGCATTATGCTTTATTTATAAGCCTTTACTCAAGGAGCACCAATGATCAGTTTAGAATGATCGTTTTAACCGTCTGATCAATTTGACATGTCCACACTAAATCGTTCGTAACTTTTGGTTTAGAGTTTAGAATTAACGAATCCAATGCCCACGTTAACCTAGCTCAATTTTCTATATTGTGATAAAATTTAAGACCAAAATAGCCACGAAAAAGCCTCAAAGTAATCCAATGTATCTTGAACTGTGTGATGTGATGTATTATACTTCATTTATATCCATTTACTCAAGGAGCGTCAATGATCAGTTTAGAATGATCATTTTAACTCGCTGATCAACTTGACATGTCTGGCACTAAATCAACTATAACTTTTGATTTAGAGCTCAAAATTACATGAATCCAACGCCCATGTTAAGCTAGCTAAAGTTTCCATATTTTGACAAGATTTTGAGACTAAAAGAGCTACGACAAAGCCTCAAAGTAATACAATGTATCCTAAACTGCAAGATCCAATGTATTATGCTTTATTTATAAACCTTTAGTCAAGGAGCGCCAATGATCAGTTTAGAATTATCATTTTAACTGCCCTATCAAATTGACGTGTCCGCACTAAATTGTTCGTAACTTTTGATTCAGAGTTCATAATGACTCGAATCAAACACTAACGTTAAGATAGCTTAATTTTCTATATAGTGACATAATTTAAGACTGAAATAGCTACAATAAAGCCTCCATGTAATCCCATCTATCCCAAACTATGTGATGCCATGCATTATGCTTCATTTATAAGCCTTTATTGAAGGATCACCAATGATTAGCTTAGAATGATCATTTTAACTAGTTGATCAGCTTGACATGTCTGGCACTAAATTAGCAATAACTTTGGAATTAGAGCTCAAAATTACATGAATCCAACGCCCATGTTAAGCTAGCTCAATTTTCCATATTGTGAAAACATTTTGAAACTGATGGAGCTATGATAAAGCCTCCAAGTAATCCAATGTATCCAAAACTGCGAGATGCCATGCATTATGCTTTATTTATAAGCCGTTACTCAAGGAGCACCAATGAACAGTTTAGAATGATCATTTTAACTGGCCAGCCAACTTGACATGTCCGTACTAAAAGGTCCGTAACTTTTGATTTAGAGTTCAGAATGAAATGAATCCAACACACAAGTTAAGCTAGCTCAATTTTTTGTATTGTGACAAAATTTAAGACCAAAATAGCTATGAAAATTTTCCAAGTAATCCAATCTATCCCAAAGTGTGTGGTGTCATGCATTATGCTTCATTTATATGCCTTGGCCAACTTGGTAGCAGCAATGATCAGTTTAGAATGATCATTTTAACTAGGTGATCAACTGGACATGTCTGCACAAAATCGTCTTTAACTTTTGATTTAGAGCTCAAAATGACATGAATCCACCGCAAACGTTAAGCTAGCTCAATTCTCCATATTGTGAAAACATTTGACACTGAAAGAGCTAGGAAAAAGGCTCCAAGTAATCTAATGTTTTCTGAATTGTGTGACGTTATGCAATATGATTCATTTATAAGTCCTTACTCAAGGACCACCAATGATATGTTTAGAATGATCATTTTAACTGGCCGATCAACTTGACATGTTTGCCCTAAATCGTCTGTAACAATTGATTTAGAGGTACAAATGACATGAATCTAACGCCCACGTTAATATAACTCAATTTTCTATATTGTGACAAAATTTAAGATTGAACTAGCTACGACAAAGCCTCCAAGTAAACCAATCTATCTCAAATTGTGTGATGCCATACATTATGTTTAATTTATAAGCCTTTACTTAAGGAGCAGCAATGATCATCTTAGAATGGTCATTCTATCTAGTTGATCAACTTGACATGTCCCGCACTAAATCGTCTTTATCTTTTGATTTAGAGCTCAAAATTACATGAGTCGAATGCCCATGTTAAGCTAGCTCAATTTTCCATATTGTGAAAACGTTTGAGACTGAAAGAGCTAGGAAAAAGGCTCAAGTAATCCAATGTTTTCCAAACTGCGTGATGCTATGCATTATGCTTCATTTATAAGTCGTTACTCAAGGACCACCAATGATATGTTTAGAATGATCATTTTAACAGGTCGATCAACTTGACAAGTGTGCCCTAAATCATCCGTAACTTTAGAGTTACGAATGGCACGAATCCAACGCCCACGTTAAGCTACCTCATTTTTTTATATTGTCACAAAATTTAACACCGAAATAGCTACGACAAATACTCCTAGTAATCCAATCTATCCCAAACTGCGTTATGCCATGCATTATGCTTCAATTATAAACCCTTACTCAAGGAGCACCAGTGATCAATTTAGAATGATCATTTTAACTAGCTGATCAACTTGACATGTCTGCAATAGATCGTCTGTAACCTTTGATTAAAAGTTCAGAATTACAGGAATCCAACACTCACGTTAAGCTTGCTCAATTTTCTATATTGTGACAAAATTTAAGGCCGAAATAGCTATGAAAAAGCTTCCAAGTAATCCAATCTATCTCAAATTGTTTGGTGCTATGCATAATGCTTCATTTATAAACCTATGCTCAAGGAGTACCAATGATCAGTTTATAATGATCATTTTAACTAGCTGATCAAATTGACATGTCCGCACTAAATCGTCTTTAACTTTCGATTTAGAGCTCAAAATGACAAGAATCCAACACCCAAGTTAAGCTAGCTCAATTTTCCATACTGGACAACATTTGAGAGTGAAAGAGCTACAACAAATCCTCAAAGTAATCCAATGTATCCCAAACTATGTGATGCGATGTATTATGCTACATTCATATAGCTTTACGCAAGAAGCGTTAATGATCAGTTTAAAATGATCATTTTAACTTGCCGATCAACTTGACATGACCGCACTAAATATTTCATAACTTTTGATTTAGAGTTCAAAATTACACGAATTCAACGCCCACGTTAGGCTAACTCAATTTCCTATATTGTGACAAAAGTTAAGACCCAAATAGCTACAACAAAGTCTCAAAGTAATCCAATCTATCCCGAACTGCGTGATGCCATGAATTATGCTTTATTTATAAGCTTTTGTTCAAGGAGCACCAATGATCAATTTAGAATGATCATTTTAACTAGATGATCAAATTGAAATGTCTATCACTAAATCAGCTATAACTTTTGATTTAGAGCTCAAAATTACATGAATCCAACGCCCATGTTAAGCTAGCTAAATTTTCCGTAATGTGACAACATTTTGAGACTTAAAGAGCTACGATAAAGCTTCAAAGCAATCCAATGTATCGAAAACTGCGACAGGCCATGCATTGTGCTTTATTTAGAAGCCTTTACTTAAGGAGCACCAATGATCAGTTGAGAATGATCATTTTAACGGGCCGATCAACTTGAAATGTCTGCACTAAATCGTACGTAACTTTTGATTTGGAGTCCAAAATGTCGTGAATGCAACACTCACGTTATGGTAGCTCAATTTTCTATATTGTGACAAAATTTAAGACCAAAATAGCTATGAAACTCTTCTAAGTAATCCAATCTATCCCAAAGTGTGTGGTGTCATGCATTATGCTTCATTTATAAGCCTTTACTCAAGGAGCAGCAATGATCAGTTTAGAATGATCATTTTAAGTAGGTGATCAGCTTGACATGTCCGCACTAAATCCTCTTTAACTTTTGATTTAGAGCTCAAAATGACATGGATCCAACAACCACGTTAAGCTAGGTCAATTTTCCATATTGTGAAAACATTTGAGACTGAAAGAGCTCGGAAAAAGGGTCCAAGTAATCTAATGTTTTCCAAACAGCGTGATGTTATACATTATACTTTATTTATAAGTCCTTACTCAAGGACAACGAATGATATATTTAGAATGATTATTTTAACTGGCCGATCAACTTGACATGTTTGCCCTAAATCATCCGTAACAATTGATTTAGAGTTATGAATGACATGAATCCAATGCCCACGTTAAGCTGGCTTATTTTTTATATTGTGACAAAATTTAACACCGAAATAGCTACGACAAAGCCTCCAAGTAATCCAATCTATCCAAAACTATGTTATGTCATGCAATATATTTCATTTATAAGCAGAAATGATCAGATTAGAATGATCATTTTAACTAGCAGATCAACTTGATATGTCCGCACTAAATCGTCTTTAACTTTTGATTTAGAGCTCAAAATTACATGAATCCAACGCCCACGTTAAGCTAGCTCAATTTTCCATATTGTCACAATATTTTGAGACTAAAAAAGCTACAAAAAATCCTCAAAATAATCCAATGTATCTTAAACAGCGTGGTGCAATGCATTATGGTTCATTTATAAGCTTTTACTAAAGGAGCACAATGATCACTTTAGAATCATCATTTTAACAGGACGATCAACTTGACATGTCCACATTAAATCGTCCGTAACTTTTGATTTATAGTTCAAAATGACACGAATCCAACGCTCACATTAATCTAGTTCAATTTCTATATTGTGATAAAATTTAATATCAAAATAGCTATGACAAAGCCTCCAAGTAATCCAATCTATCTCAATTTGTGTGATGCCATGCATTATGTTTAATTTATAAGCCTTTACTTAAGGAGCACCAATGATCATCTTAGAATGATCATTTTAACTAGTTGATCAACTTGACATGTCCCGTACTAAATCATCTTTAACTTTTGATTTAGAGCTCAAAATGACATGACTCCAATGCCCACGTTAAGCTAGCTCAATTTTCCATATTGTGAAAACATTTGAGACTAAAAGAGTTAGGAAAAACGCTCAAGTAATCCAATGTTTTCCAAACTGCGTGATGCTATGCATCATGCCTCATTTATAAGTCTTTACTCAAGTACCACCAATGATACGTTTAGAATGACTTTTTTAACAGGCCGATCAACTTGACATGTTTGCCCTAAATCATCCGTAACTTTAGAGTTACGAATGACACGAATCCAACGCCCACGTTAAGCTAGCTCATTTTTTTATATTGTCAAAAAATTTAACACTAGAATAGCTACGAAAAAGCCACCTAGTAATCCAATCTATCCCAAACAGAGTTATGCCATGCATTATGATTCATTTATAAGCCTTTACTTAAGGAGCACCATTGATCGATTTAGAATGATCATTTTAACTAGCTGATCAAATTGACATGTCAACCATAAATCGTCCGTAACTTTTGATTAAAAGTTAAGAATGACACGAATTCAACACTCACGTTAGTTAAGCTAGCTCAATTTTCTATATTGTAACAAAATTTAAGACCGAAATAGATACAAAAAAGCTTACAAGTAATCTAATCTGTATCAAAGTGTGTGGTGCTATGCATTATACTTTATTTATAAGCCATTGCTCAAGGGGCACCAATGATTTGTTTAGAATGAGCATTGTAACTAGCTGATCAACTTGACATGTCCGCAATAAATAGTATTTAACTTTTGATTCAGAGCTTTAAATGACATGAGTCCAACGGTCGCGTTAAGCTAGCTAAATTTTCCATATTGGGACAACATTTGAGACTGAAAGAGCTAGTAAAAAGCCTCAAAGTAATCCAATGTATCCCAAACTGCGTGATCCCATGCATTATGCTTAATTTATAAGCCTTTACTAAAGGAGCACCATTGATCAGTTAAGAATGATCATTTTAATTGTTGATCAACTTGACATCCACACTAAATCATCCATAACTTTTGATTTACAGTTCATAAACCTGACGTTAAGCTAGCTCAATTTTCCATATTGTGACAACATTTGAGACTGAAAGAGCTACGACAAAGCCTCAAAGTAATCCAATGTATTTCAAAATGTGTTATGCCATGCATTATGTTTCATTTATAAGCTTGTACTAAAGGAACAACAATAATGAGTTTTGAATGATCATTTTAACCGGCCGATCAACTTGAAATATATGAACTAAATCTTCCATTACTTTTGATTGAGAATTTAGAATGACATGAATCCAAGGCTCATGTTAACCAAGCTCATTTTTCTATATTGTGACAAAGTTTAAGATCAAAATAGCTACAACAAAGCCTCCAAGTATTCCAATCTATCCTAACTACATGATGCCATGCATTATGATTCATTTAGAAGTCATTTCTCAAACAACACAAATTATCAGTTTAGAACGATCACTTTAACTAGCTAATCAAGTTGAAATGTCCGCACAAAATGGTCTCCAACTTTTGGTTTAGAGCTCAAAATTATATGAATCCAATGCCGACATTAAGCTAGCTCAATTTTCCATATTGTTACTATATTTGAGAATGAAAGAGCTTCGACAAAGCTTCAAAGTAATCCAATGTATCTCAAACTGTGTGATACCATGCATTATGCTTCATGTATAAGCCTTTACTCAAGGAGCAGCAATGATCATTTGAGAATAACCATATTAACCGGCTGATCAACTTGACATTCCGCACTAAATCGTCCATAACTTCTATTTAGAGTCCACAATGACACGAATCCAACGTTCTAGTAAAGCTAGCTCAATTTTCTATATTGTGACAAAATTGAAGACCGAAATAGTCACGACAAAGTGTAAGAGTTAACTAATCTATCCCAATCTGTATGATGCAATGCATTATGCTTCATTTATAAGCCTTTACTCAAGGAGCACGAATAATGAGTTTAGATTGATCATTTTAACTAGCTGATCAACTTGACATGTCCGCAATAAATCTTTTTTAACTTTTGTTTAGAGCTCAAGATGATATGAGTCTAACGCTCAAATTAAGCTAGCTCTATATTTCATAGGATGACAAAATTTAATATTGAAATAGCTACGACAAACCTCCAAGTAATCCAATATGTCTATAACTGCGTGATGTTATGTATTATGCTTCATTTATACGCCTTTAGTCAAGGAGCAAAAATGATTAATTTGGAATGATCATTTTAACTAGCTGATCAACTTGACAACACCGGAGAGCTACAACAAAGCCTCCAAGTAATGCAATATATCCAAAACTGTGTGATGTCATGTAGTATTCTGCATTCATAAGCTTTTACTCAAGTAGCACCAATGACTAGTTTAGAATGATCATTTAGCTCGCCGTTCGACTTGACATATCCGCACTAAATCGTCCGTAACTTTTGGTTTAGAGTTCAAAATGACTGGAGTCCAACGTCCATGTTAAGCTAGCTTAATTTTCTATATTGTGAAAAAATTTAAACCGAAATAGCTGCAACAAAGACTCCAAATAATCCAATATATCCCAAACTTTGTGATGATATGCATTATGCTTCATGTATTTGCCGTTACTCAAGAACCACCAATGATCAGTTTAGAATGATCATTACTCAAGGAGCACCCAGGATCAGTTTAGAATGATCATTTTAACTAGCCGATCAACTTGACATATCTGCACTAAATCTTCCGTAACTTTTCATTTAGAGTTCACAAAGCCACGAATCCAATGTCCACGTTTAGCTAGCTCAATTTTCTGTATTTTGGCAAAATTTAAGACCAAAATAGCTATGAAAAAGCCTCCAAGTAATCCAATCTATCACAAACTGCGTGATGCCATGCATTATATTTCATTTATTAGCCTTTAGTTAAGGAGGATCAATGAGCAGTTTAGAATGATCATTTTAACTAGCTGATCGTCTTTTACTTTTGATTTGGAGCTCAAAATGACATGAGTACAACATCCCCGTTAAGCTAACTCAATTTTCCATATTGTGACAACATCTGAAACTAAAAAGCTACGAAAATGTCTCCAAGTAATCCAATGTATCCCAAACTGCAAGATGTCATGCATGATGCTTCATCTATAAGCCTTTACTCAATGAGCACTAATGATCATTTTGGAATTATCATTTTAACTGGCCAATAAACTTGATATGTTCGCACCTAATCATCTTTAAATTTTCATTTAGAGTTCACAATGACACGAATCGATTACCCACGTTAATCTAGCTCAATTTTCAGTATTGTCACAAAATTTAAAACCAAAATAGCTACGACAAAGCCTCCAGGTAATCCAATCTATCCCAAACTCCTTGATGCCACGCATTATGCTTCATTATATAACCCTTTACTTAGGAGCACACATGGTCAGTTTAGAGGTCAAAATGATATGAATCCAATGCCCATGTTAAGCTAGCTCAATTTCCATATTGTGACAACATTTGTGACTGAAAGAGCTACGAAAAAGCCTGCAAGTAACCCAATGTATCTCAAACTATGTGATGCCATGCATTATGTTTCATTCAATAAGCCTTTACTCAAGGAGCACCAATGATAAGTTTAAAATGATCATTTTAACTGGCCGATCAACTTGACATGTGCCCACTAAATTGTATGTAACTTTTGATTTAGAGTTCGGAATGACACGAATCCAACGCCGACGTTAAGCAAGCTCAATTTTCTATATTGTGACAAATTTTAAAACCGAAATAGCTTCGATAAAGCCTTCACATAATCTAATGTATCCCAAACTGCGTGATGCCATGCATTATGTTTCATTTATTAGCCTTTAGTTAAGGAGGATAAATGAGCAGTTTAGAATGATTATTTTAACTAGTTGATCGTCTTTTGCTTTTGATTTGGAGCTCAAAATGACATGAGTACAACATTCACGTTAAGCTAACTCAATTTTCCATATTGTGACAACATTTAAAACTAAAAAGCTACGAAAATGTCTCCAAGTAATCCAATGTATCCCAAACTGCGTGATGTCATGCATGATGCTTTATCTATAAGCGTTTACTCAAGGAGCACTAATGATCATTTTAGAATTATCATTTTAACTGGCCGATCAACTTGACATGTTCGCACCTAATCGTCTGTAACTTTTCATTTAGAGTTCACAATGACACGAATCGAATGCCCACGTTAAGCTAGCTCAATTTTTAGGATTGTGACAAAATTCAAAACCAAAATAGCTACGACAAAGCCTCCAGGTTATCCAATCTATCACAAACTCTTTGATGCCACGCATTATGCTATGTTTATAAGCCTTTACTCAAGAAAGCAGATTATCAATTTAAAATGATCATTTTAACTAGCGGATCAACTTGACAAGCCCGCACTAAATTGTCCATAACTATAATCATTTTAACTGGGCGATCAACTTGATAGACCCGCACTAAATCGTCTGTAACTTTTGATTTAGAGTTCAGAATTACACGAATATAATGCCACTTCAAGCTAGCTCAATTTTTTATATTGTGATAATATTTGAGACTGAAAGAGCTACAGAAAGGCCGCCAAGTAATCCAATGTATCCCAAACTACGTGATGCCATGGAGTATACTTCATTTATAAAGCTTTTACTCATGGAGCATCAAAGATCAGGTTAGAATGATCATTTAAGTGGCTGATCAACTTGACATGTCTGCACTAACTTGTCCGTAAATTTTGATCTAGAGTTCAAAATGACAGGAATCCAACACCCACGTTAAACTAGCTAAATTTGTCTATATTATGACAAAATTTAAACCGAAACAGCTACAACAAAGACTCCAAGTAATCCAATCTATCCCAAGCTGCGTGATGTTATGCATTATGCTTCATTTATACGGCCTTACACAAGGAGCAAAAATGATCAGTATAGAAAGATCATTTTAAGTAGCTGAGCACCTTGACATTACCGGACTAAATTGTCTTTAATTTTTCATTTATAGCTCAAAATTATATGAATCCAACGCCCGCGTTAAGCTACCCCAATTTTTCATTTTGTGACAACTTTGTTGAGTGAAAGAGCTACGAAAAAACCCCCATGTAATATGATATATCTCAAACTGCGTGATGGCATGCATTATACTTCGTTTATAAGCCTTTACTCAAGGAGGACGAATGATCAGTTTAGAATGATCATTTTAATTGGTCGATCAATTTGACATGTCCAAACTAAATCGTCTGTAACTTTTGATTTAAGGTTTAGAATGAAACGAATCAAATGCTCACGTTAAACTAGCTAGATTATCTATATTGTGACAAAATGTAAGACCAAAATAGCTACGACAAAGCCTCCAATTAATCTGATCTATCCCAAACTGTGTGATGCCATGCATTATGCTTTATCCATAAGCCTTTACTTAGGAGCACCAATGATTTTTGTAGAATGATCATTATAACAAACTGATGATCTTGACATGTTTGTACTTAATCTTCTTTAACTTTTGATTTAGAGATCAAAATGATATAAATCTAATGTCCAAGTTAATCTAGCTCAGTTTTCCATACTATGACAACATTTGAGACTGAAAGGGCTACTACAAAGCCTCCAAGTAATCCAATCTATCCCAATCTTCATGATGTCATGCATTATATTTCATTTATAAGCCTTTACTGAAGTAGCACCAATGATCAATTTAGAAATGATCATTTTAACTACCTGATCAACTTTACATGTCTGCCCTTAATCGTCTTTAACTTTAGATTTAGAGATCATAATGAGATGAATCTAACGCCCACGTTAAGGTAGCTCAATTTTCCATATTGTGACAAAATTTGAGACCGAAATACGTACGACAACGCCTCAAAGTAATTCGATCGATCCTGAACTGCATGATGTCATGTATTATGCTTCATTTATACAACCTTACTCAAAGAGCAAAAATGATCAGTTTAGAATGATCATTTAGAGTAGCTGATCAACTTGACATGTCGGCAGTAAATCGCCTTTAACTTTTGATTTTGTGCTCAAAATGATATGAATCCAATGCCCACGTTAAGCCTACTTAATTTTCCATATTGTGACAGGATTTGAGATTGAAAGATCTACTACAAACCGTCCTAGTAATCCAATGTATCCTAAACTGCATGATACCATGCATTATGCTTCATTTATAAGCCTTTACTCAAGGAGCACCAATGATCATTTTAGAATGATCATTTTAACTAGCTGATCAACTTGGCATCTCCCCAAATCGTCTGTAACTTTTGATTTAGAATTCGGAATGACATGAATCCAATGCCCACGTTAAGCTAGCTCGATTTTCTATATTGAAACAATATTTGATACTGAAAGAAGTACTACATAACTTCCAAGTAATCCAATGTATCCCAAACTGCGTGATGCCTTCCATTATGCTCCATTTATAAGCCTTTAATCACGGAGCACCAATGATATGTTTAGAATGATCATTTTAACTGGCCGATCAACTTGACATCTCCCCACTGAATTGTACATAACTCTTAATTAAGAGTTCAAAATGACACGAATCCAATGCCCACATTAATCTAGCTCAATTTTCTATATTGTGACAATATTGGAGCCTGAAAGAGCTACTACAGAGCCTCCAATTATTCCAATATATCCCGACCTGCATCATGTCATGCATTATGCTTCAGTTATAAGCCTTTAATCACGGAGCACCAATGATCAGTTTAAAATGATCATTTTAACTGGCTGATTAACTTGAGATGTCCGCATTAAACCGTTTGTAACTTTTGATTTAAAAATCAGAATGACACAAATCCAACACCCACGTTTAGCTAGCTCCATTTTCTATACTGTGAAAAAATTGAAACCGAATTAGCTAGGACAATGCCTCCAAGTAATCGAATTTATCCTAAATTGCGTGATGTTATGCATTATACTTCATTTATACTCCCTTACTCAAGGAGCAAAAAGGATTAGTTTAGAATGATCATTTTAACTAGATGATCGTCTTTTACGTTTGATTTGGAGCTCAAAATGATATGAGTACAACGCCCACGTTAAGCTAGCTCAATTTTCCATATTGTGACAACATTTGAAACTAAAAAAGCTATGAAAGAGCCTCCAAGTAATCCAATGTATCCCAAAATACATGATATCATGCATGATGCTTCATTTATAAGCCTTTACTGAAGGAGCACCAATGATCATTTTAGAATTATCATTTTAACTGGCCGATCAATTTGACATGTTCGGACCTAATCGTTTGTAACTTTTCATTTAGAGTTCACAATGACACGAATCCAACGACCACATTAATCTAGTTTAATTTTCTGTATTGTGACAAAATTTAAAACCGAAATAGCTAGGCAAAGCCTCCAGGTAATCCAATCTATCCCAAAGTCCTTGATGCCATGAATTATGCTTTATTTTATAACCTTTTACTTACGAGCACTCATGATCAGATTAGAATAATCAATTTAACTAAGGGATCAACTTGACATGTTAACACTAAATCATCTTCAATTTTCGATTTATAGGTCAAAACGATATAAATCCAATGCCCACGTTAATCTAGCTCAATTTTCCATATTGTGACAACATTTGTGACTAAAAACCTACGAAAAAGCTTGCAAGTAACCCAATGTTTCCCAAACTATGTGATGCCATGCATTATATTTCATTCAATAAGCCTTTACTCAAGGAGCACCAATGTTCAGTTTAGAATGATCATTTTTATTGGCTGATCAATTTGACATGTCCCCACTAAATCGTCTATAACTTCTGATTTAGAGTTCGGAAAGACATGAATCCAACGCCCACGTTAAGCAAGCTCAATTTTCTATATTGTGACAAAATTTAAAACCAAAATAGCTTCGACAAAGCCTCCAAGTAATCCAATGTAGCCCAAACTGCGTGATGCCATGCATTATGCTACATTTATAAGCCTTTACTCGAGGAACACCGATGATCAGTTTAAAATGATCATTTCAACTGGCCTATCAACTTGATAGGTCCACAATAAATCTTCCATAACTATGATCATTTTAACTGGACGATCAACTTGAGAGGACCGCACTAAATTGTCTGTAACTTTGAATTTAGAGTTCAGAATTACACGAATACAATGCCACTTTAAGTTAGCTCAATTTTCTATATTGTGACAACATTCGAGTATGAAAACCGAAAGGCCGCCAAGTAATCCAATGTATCTCAAACTTCGTGATGACATGCATTCTGCTTTATTTATAAGGCTTTACACAAGGAGCACCAATGATCATTTTAGAATGAGTATTTTAAGTGGCCAATCAACTTGACATGTCTGCAATAAATCCGTTGTAACTTTTGATTGAGAGTTAAGAATGACACGAATCCAACGCCCACGTTAATCTAGCTCAACTTTCTATATTGTGACAAAATTTAAGCCGAAATAGCTATTACAAAGCTTCTAAGTAATTCAACCTATCCCAAACTGCGTGATGTCATGCATTATGCTTCATTTATTAGCATTTACTCAAGGAGCACCAATTATCAGTTTAGAATGATCATTGATAATATCTGATCAACTTACATGTCTGCACTAAATCGTCTTTAACTTTTGATTCAAAGCTCAAAATGACAAGAGTCAAACGCCCACATTAAGCTAACTGAATTTTTCGTATTGTGACAACATTTGAGACTGAAAGAGCTACGATGAGTTTAGAATAATCATTTTAACTAGCCGATCAACTTGACATTTCCGCACTAAATCGTCCATAACTTTTGATTTATATATCAGAATTACATGAATCCAACGCCCACGTTAAGCTAACTCAATTTTCTATCTTGTGAGAACATTTGAGACTGAAAGAGCTATGACAAAGCCTCCAAGTAATCCAATGTATCCCAAACTGCGTGATGCCATGCATTATGCTTCATTTATACGCCCTTACTCAATGAGCAAAAATGATCAGTTTAGAATGATCATTTTAAGTGGTCGACGACTAGACATATCCGCACTAAATCTTCCATAACTTTTTATTTAGTGTTCAAAATGACACGAATGCAATGCCCACGTGAAACTACCTCAATTTTCTATATTGTGATAAAATTTAAACCAAAATAGCTACGACAAAACTTCCAAGTAATCCAACCTATCAAAAACTGTGTGATGTCATGCATTATGCTTCATTTATTAGGCTTTACTCAAGTAGCACCAATGATGAGTATAGAATGATCATTTATAATAGCTAATAAACTTACATGTCCTCATTAAATCGACTTTAACTTACGATTTAAAACTCAAAATGACATGAGTCTAACGCCTAGTTAAGCTAACTGAATTTTCCGTATTGTTAGAACATTTGAGATTGAAAGAGCTACGATAAAGCCTGAAAATAATCCAATGTATTCCAAACTGCGTGATGTCATGCATTATTTTTCATTTATAAGCCCTTACTCAAGGAGCAAATATGATCAGTTTAGAATGATCATTTTAAGTAGCTGATCATATTGACATGTCGTCACTAAATCGTATTTAACTTTTGATTTTGAGCTCAAAATGATATGAATCCAATGCCAACATTAAGCTAGTTTAATTTCCCATATTGTGACAATGTTTCAGACTAAAAGAGCCATGACAAAGCCTTCAAGTAATCCAATGTATCCCAGATTGCGTGATGCCATGCATTATGTTTCATTGCTACGCCTTTACTCAAGGAGCACCAATGATCAGTTTAGAATGATCAGTTTAACAGGCCGATCAACTTGACATGTCCGCACTAAATCGTCCGTAACTTTTAATTTAGAGTTACGAATGACTGGAATCCAATGCCCACATTAAGCTAGCTCAAATTTCCATATTGTGATAAAATTTGAGACTGAAGAGCTACTACAAAGATTTCAAGTAATCCAATGTATCCTAAACTATGTGATGCCATGCAATTATAAACCTTTAATCACGGAGCACCAATGATATGTTTAGAATGATCATTTTAACAGGCCGATCAACTTCATATGTCCTCACTAATTTGTCCATAGCTTTTGATTTTGAGTCGGAATGACACGAATCCAATACCCATGTTAAGTTAGCTCAATTCTCTATATTGTGACAAATTTTAAACCAAAATAGATAAGACAAAGCCTCCAAGTAATCCAATCTATCCCAAGTGCTTGATGTTATGGATTATGCTTCATTTATACGCCCTTACTCTAGGAGCAAAAATGATCAGTTTATAATGATCATTTTAAGTAGTTGATCAAGTTGACATGTTCGCACTAAATCTCTTTAAATTTTGATTTAGAGCTCAATATGATATGAATAGAACACCCACGTTAAGACAGCTCAATTTTCTATATTGTGACAGCATTTGAAATTGAAAGAGCTACGAAAAAGCGTCGAAGTAATCTAGTGTATCACAAATTGCGTGATGCCATGCATTATGCTTTATTTATAAGCTTTTACTCAAACAATATCAATGATCAGTTTAGAATGATCAGTTTAAATTGCCGATCAACTTGACATGTCCGCACTAAGTCGTCCGTAACATCTGATTTAGAATTCAAAATGACACAAATCCAACGCCCACGTTAAACTAGCTCAATTTTTTATACTGTGGCAAAATTTAAACTAAAATAGCTATGAAAAAGCCTCCAAGTAATCCAATCTATCCCAAACTACGTAAGGTTATTCATTATGCTTCATTCATATAACTATACTCAAGGAGGAAAAACGATATTTTTAGAATTATCATTTGGACTAGCTGATCAACCTCACTTGTCCGCACTAAATCATCTTTGACTTTTCATTTAGAGCTCAAAAGGATATGAATCCAACACCCACGTTAGGCAAGCTCAATTTTCCAAATTGTGAAAAGATTTGAGAGTGAAAGAGCTACTACAAAGCCTCCAAGTAATCTAATGTATCCGAAACAGCTTGATGTCATGCAGTATACTTCATTTATAAGCCTTTAATCACGGAGCACCAGTAATTAGTTTAGAATTATTATTTTAACTAGCCAAAAAATTGACTTATACGCACTAAATCGTATGTAACTTTTTATTTAGAGTTCAAAATGACACGAATCCAACACCCACGTTAAGCTAGCTTAATGTTCTATATTGTGAAAAAAAATTTAAGATCCAAATAGTTACGACAAAGCCTCCATGTAATTCAATATATCCTTAACTGTGGGATGTTATGCATGATGCTCCATTTATACGCCCTGACTCAAGGAGCATAAATGTTCGGTTTATAATGATCATTTTAACTAGCTGATCAACTTAACATTTAAGCACTAAATCGTCTTTAACTTTTTATTTAGAGCTCAACATGATAAGAATCCAACCCCCACATTAAGATATCTCAATATTTATTTTGTGAAAAAAATTGAGACTAAAAAAGCTACTACAAAACTCCAGGTAGTCCAATGTATCCCAAATTGCGTGATACCATGAATTATGTTTCATTTATAAGTCTTTGCTCAAGGAGCACCAATTATCAGTTTATAATGATCATTTTAACTGGTCGATCAACTTGACATCTCCCCACTAAATCATCCATTACTTTGATTTAGAGTTCAGAATGTCACGAATCCAACACACACGTTAAACTAGCTCAATTTTCTGTATTGTGACAATATTGAAAACTAAAAGAGCTACTATAAAACCTCCAAGTAATCCAATGTATGCGATATGCCATGCATTATGCTTCATTTATAAGCCTTTAGTTTAGAATAATCATTTTAACTGGCCGATCAACTTGACATGTTCGCACTAAATTGTTTGTAACTTTTGATTTAGAGTTCAGAATGACACAAATCCAACTTCCACGTTAAGTTAGCTCCATTTTCTATATTGTGACAAAACGTAGACAGAAATAACTAAGATAAAGCCTCCAAGTAATCCAATCTATCACAAAATTCGTGATGATATGCATTATGCTTCATTTATATGCCTTTACTCAAGTAGAAAAAAATGATCAGTTTAGAATGTTCATTTTAAATAGATGATCAACTTGACATGTGCGCACTAAATCGTCTTTAACTTTTGATTTAGAGCTCAAAATGATATGAATCCAACGCCAACATTAAGCTAGTTTAATTTTCCATATTGTGACAATGTTTTACACTAAAAGAGCTACGACAAAGCCTACAAGTAATCCAATGTATCTCAGACTGCGTGATGCCATGCATTATGTTTCATTATGTTTCATTGATACGCCTTTACTCAAGGAGCACCAATGATCAGTTTAGAATGATCAGTTTAACACGCCGATCAACTTGACATGTCCGCACTAAATCGTCCGTAAATTTTAATTTAGAGTTACGAATGACTGGAATCCAATGCCCACGTTAATGTAGCTCAAATTTCCATATTGTGACAATATTTGATACTAAAAGAGCTACTACAAAGCTTCCAAGTAATCCAATGTATTCTAAACTGTGTGATGCCATGCATTTATAAACCTTTAATCACGAAGCACCAATGATATGTTTAGAATGATCATTTTAACTGGCCGATCAACTTCACATGTCCTCACTAAATCGTCCATAGCTTTTGATTTTCAGTTTGGAATGACACGAATCCAATACCCACGTTAAGTTAGCTCAATTCTCTATATTCTGACAAAATTTAAACCGAAATTGTAAAGACAAAGCCTCCAAGTAATCCAATCTATCCCAAGCGCTTGATGTTATGGATTATGCTTCATTTATACGCCCTTACTCAAGGAGCAAAAGTAATCAGTTTAGAATGGTCATTTTAAGTAGTTGATCAAGTTGACATGTTCGCACTAAATCTCTTTAACTTTTGATTTAGATCTCAAGATGATATGAATCCAACACCCACGTTAAGGTAGCTCAAATTTTCCATATTGTGACAACATTTAAGACTGATAGAGCTACGAAAAAGCGTCCAAATAATCAAATGTATCACAAATTGTGTGATGCCATGCATTATGCTTCATTTATAACCCTTTATTCAAAGAGTACCAATGATCAGTTTAGAATGATCAATTTAAATGGCCGATCAACTTGACATGTCCGAACTATGTTGTCCGTAACTTTTGATTTAGAGTTCAGAATGACACGAATCCAACGCCCACGTTAAGCTAGCTAAATTTTTTATACTGTGGCAAAATTTAAACTAAAATAGCTACAAAAAGCCTCCAAGTAATCCAATCTATCCCAAACTACGTGATGTTATTCATTATGCTTCATTCATATGCCCTTACTCAAGGAGGAAACACGATGTTTTTAGAATTATCATTTTAACTAGCTGATCAACTTGACTTGTCCGCACTAAATTATATTTAACTTTTCATTTAGAGCTCAAAAGGATATGAATCCAACACCCACGATAAGCTAGCTTAATTTTCCAAATTGGGACAAAATTTGAGAGTGAAAGAGCTACTACAAAGCCTCCAAGTAATCTAATGTATCCGGAACTGCTTGATGCCATGCCGTCTGCTTCATTTATAAGCCTTTAATCACGGAGCACCAATAATCAGTTTAGAATTATCATTTTAACTGGCCAAAAAACTTGACATATATGCACTAAATCGTATGTAACTTTTGTTTTAGAGTTCAAAATGGCACGAATCCAACACCCACGTTAAGCTAGCTTAATGTTCTATATTGTGAAAAAAATTTAAGATCCAAATAGCTACGACAAAGCCTCAATGTAATTCAATATATCCTTAACTATGGGATGTTATGCATGATGCTCCATTTATACGTCCTCACTCAAGGAGAAAAAATGTTCGGTTTATAATGAGCATTTTAACTAGCTGATCAACTTGACATTTAAGCACTAAATCGTCTTTAACTTTTTATTTAGAGCTCAACATGATAAGAATCCAACCCCCACATTAAGATATCTCAATTTTTATTTTGTGAAAAAAAATTGAGACTAAAAAAGCTACTACAAAGCCTCCAGGTAGTCCAATGTATCCCAAATTGCGTAATACCATGAATTATGTTTCATTTATAAGCCTTTGCTCAAGGAGCACCAATGATCAGTTTATAATGATCATTTTAACTGGTCAATCAACTTGACATCATCCCACTAAATCATCCGTTACTTTGATTTAGAGTTCAGAATGTCACGAATCCAACACACACGTTAAACTAGCTCAATTTTCTGTATTGTGACAATATTGAAAACTAAAAGAGCTACTATAAAACCTCCAAGTAATCCAGTGTATGCGATATGCCATGCATTATGCTTCATTTATAAGCCTTTCGTTTAGAATAATCATTTTAACTGGCCGATCAACTTGACATGTTCGCACTAAATTGTTTGTAACTTTTGATTTAGAGTTCAGAATGACACAAATCCAACTTCCACGTTAAGTTAGCTCAATTTTCTATATTGTGACAAAATTTAGACTGAAATAACTAAGATAAAACCTCCAAATAATCCAATCTATCACAAAATTCGTGATGATATGCATTATGCTTCATTTATATGCCTTTACTCAAGTAGCAAAAATGATCAGTTTAGAATGTTCATTTTAAATAGATGATCAACTTGACATGTGCGCACTAAATCGTCTTTAACTTTTGATTTAGAGCTCAAAATGATATGAATCCAATGCCAACGTTAAGCTAGTTTAATTTTCCATATTGTGACAATGTTTTACACTAAAAGAGCTACGACAAAGCCTACAAGTAATCCTATGTATCCCAAACTGTGTGATGCAATGCATTATGTTTCATTGATACGCCTTTACTCAAGGAGCACCAATGATCAGTTTAGAATAATCAGTTTAACACGCCGATCAACTTGACATGTCCGCACTAAATCGTCCGTAACTTTTAATATAGAGTTACGAATGACTGGAATCAAATGCCCACGTTAAGGTAGCTCAAATTTCCATATTGTGACAATATTTGATACTGAAAGAGCTACTACAAAACTTCCAAGTAATCCAATGTACTCTAAACTGTGTGATGCCATGTATTTATAAACCTTTAATAACGAAGCACCAATGATATGTTTAGAATGATCATTTTAACTGGCCGATCAACTTCACATGTCCTCACTAAATCGTCCATAGCTTTTGATTTTGAGTTTGGAATGACACGAATCCAATGCCCACGTTAAGTTAGCTCAATTCTCTATATTATGACAAAATTTAAACCGAAATTGTTAAGACAAAGCCTAAAAAGTAATCCAATCTATCCCAAGCGCTTGATGTTATGGATTATGCTTCATTTATACGCCCTTACTCAAGGAGCAAAAGTAATCAGTTTAGAATGATCATTTTAAGTAGTTGATCAAGTTGACATGTTTGCACTAAATCTCTTTATCTTTTGATTTAGAGCTCAAGATGATATGAATCCAACACCCACGTTAAGGTAGCTCAATTTTCCATATTGTGACAATATTTAAGACTGAAAGAGCTACAAAAAAGTGTCCAAGTAATCCAATGTATCACAAATTGTGTGATACCATGCATTATGCTTCATTTATAACCCTTTACTCAAAGAGTACCAATGATCAGTTTAGAATGATCAATACTTGACATGTCCGCACTAAGTCGTCCGTAACTTTTGATTTTGAGTTCAAAATGACACGAATCCAACGCCCATGTTAAGCTAGCTAAATTTTTTATTCTTTGGCAATATTTAAACTAAAATAGCTACAAAAAAGCCTCCAAGTAATCCAATCTATCCCAAACTACGTGATGTTATTCATTATGCTTCATTCATATGCCCTTACTCAAGGAGGAAACACGATATTTTTAGAATTATCATTTTAACTAGCTGATCAACTTGACTTGTCCGCACTAAATCATATTTAACTTTTCATTTAGAGCTCAAAAGGATATGAATCCAACACCCACGATAAGCTAGCTTAATTTTCCAAATTGGGACAAAATTTGAGAGTGAAAGAGCTACTACAAAGCCTCCAAGTAATCTAATGTATCCGGAACTGCTTGATGCCATGCCGTCTGCTTCATTTATAAGCCTTTAATCACGGAGCACCAATAATCAGTTTAGAATTATCATTTTAACTGGCCAAAAAACTTGACATATATGCACTAAATCGTATGTAACTTTTGATTTAGAGTTCAAAATGACACGAATCCAACACCCACGTTAAGCTAGCTTAATGTTCTATATTGTGAAAAAAATTTAAGATCCAAATAGCTACGACAAAGCCTCCATGTAATCGAATCTATACCTAACTGTGGGATGTTATGCATGACGCTCCATTTATACGCCCTTAATCAAGGAGAAAAAATATTCGATTTAAAATGACCATTTTAACTAGCTGATCAACTTGACATGTAGGCACTAAATTGTCTTTAACTTTTTATTTAGTGCTCAACACGATATGAATCCAATACCCACATTAAGCTATCTCAATTTTTATTTTGTGAAAAAATTGAGACTAAAAAAGCTACTACAAAGCATCCAGGTAGTCCAACGTATCCCAGACTGTGTGATACCATGAATTATATTTCATTTATAAGCATTTGCTCAAGGAGCACCAATGATCATTTTAGAATGATCGTTTTAACTGGTTGATCAACTTGACATCTCCCCACTAAATCGTCCGTTACTTTGATTTAGAGTTCAGAATGTCACGAATCTAACGCCCACGTCTAACTACCTCAATTTTATGTATTGTGACAATATTGAAGACTGAAAGAGCTACTATAAAACCTCCAAGTAATCCAATGTATGCGATATGCCATACATTATGGTTCGTTTATAAGCCTTTAGTTTAGAATAATCATTTTAACTGGCCGATCAACTTGACATGATCGCACTAAATTATCCGTAACTTTTGATTTAGAGTTTAGAATGACAAGAATCCAACGTCCACGTTAAGTTAGCTCAATTTTCAATATTGTGGCAAAATTTATACCAAAACAGCTAAGATAAAGCCTCCAAGAAATCCAATCTATCCCAAACTCCCTAATGTTATGCATGCTTCATTTATACGCCCTTACTCATGGAGCAGAAATGATCAGTTTAGAATGATCATTTTAACTAGATGATCAACTAGACATGTCTACACTGAATCGTATTTAACTTTTGATTTAGAGCTCAAAATGATATGAATCAGAAGCCCACGTTAACCTAGCTCAATTTTCTATATTGTGACAAAATTTAAGACTGAAAGAACTATGACAAAGCCGCTAAGTATTCCATTGTGTACCGCAGCGTGATGGCATGCATTATGCTTCATTTTATAAGCATTTAGTCAAAGAGCACCAATGATCAATTTAGAATGATCATTTTAACTAGCTGATCAACTTGACATGTCCACACTAAATCGTCTTTAATTTTTCATTTAGAGCTCAAAGGGATATGATTCCAATGCCCACATTGAGCTAGCTCAATTTTCCATATTGTGACAACATTTGAGAGTAGAAAAGTTATTACAAAGCCTCCAAGTAATCCAATGTATCCCAAACTGCGTGATGCCATGCAGTATGCTTCATTTATAATCCTTTAATCACGGAGCAACAATGATCAGTTTATAATGATCGTTTTAATTGGCCGAACAACTTTACATGTCCGCACTAAATCGTATATAACTTTCGATCTGTAGTTCAAAATGACACGAAACCACTACTAATGTTAAGCTAGCTCAATTTTATATATTGTGGCAAAATTTATGATCAAAACAGCTATGACATAGCGTCCAAGTAATCCAATCTATCCCAAACTGCTTGATGTTAGCATTATGCTTCATTTATATGCCTTTTCTTAAGGTGGAAAAACGATCAGTTGAAAATGTTTATTTTGACTAGATGATCAACTTGACATGTCCGCACTAAATCGTATTTAACTTTTGATTTATACCTTAAAATGATATGAATACAACGCCCACGTTGAGCTAGCACAATTTTCCATATTGTAACATCATTTGAGAGTGGAAGAGCTACTACAAAGCCTCGAAGTAAACCACTGTATCCCAAACTGCGTGATGCCATGCAATATGCTTCATTTATAAGTCTTTAATCATGGAGCACCAATGATCAGTTTATAATGATCGTTTTAATTGGCCGAAAAACTTTACATGTTCGTACTAAATCGTATGTAACTTTTGATTTAGAGTTCAAAATAACACGAATCGAATACTCGTGTTAAGCTCGCTCAATTTTGTATATTGTGAGAAGATTTAAGATCAAAATAGCTATGAAATAGCATCCAAGTAATCAAATCTATCCAAAATGCGTGATGTTATGCATTATGCTTCATTTATATGCCCTTACCCAAGGAGCAAAAATGTTCATTTTAGAATACTCATTTTAACTAGCTGATCAACTTGACATGTAGGCACTAAATCGTCTTTAACTTTTGATTTAGAGCTCAAAATGTTATGAATTCAACGCCCACATTAAGCTAGCTCAATTTTGTTTATTCTGACAACATTTGAGATTGAAAGAGCTACTACAAAACCTGCAAGTAATCCAATGTATCCCAAACTGCGTGATACCATGCATTATGTTTCATATATAAGCCTTCACTCAATGACCACCAATGATCAGTTTAGGATGATCATTTTAACTGGTTGATCAACTTGACATCTCCCTACTAAATTGTCCGTTACTTTGATTTAGTGTTAAGAATGACAAGAATCAAATGCTCACGTTAATCTAGCTCAATTTTCTATATTGTGACAATACTTGAGACTGAAAGAGCTACTATAAAGCCTCCAAGTAATCCAATGTATGTGAAACTCCGTGATCCCATGCATTATGCTTCATTTATAAACCTTTAATCATGGAGCACCAATGATCAGTTTAAAATAATCATTTTAACTGGCCGATCAACTTGACATGTCCGCACTAAATTGTCCGTAACTTTTGATTTAGAGTTCAGAATGACAAAAATCCAACGTTCACGTTAAGTTAGATTAATTTTCTATATTGGGACAAAATTTAGATTGAAATAGCTAAGATAAAGCCTCCAAATAATCCAATATATCCCAAATTGCGTGACGTTATGCATTATGCTTCATTTATACGCCCTTACTAAAGGAGAAAAAATGATCAGTTTAGAATGATCATTTTAACTAGCTGATCAACTTGACATTTCCGCACTAAATCGCCTTTAACTTTTGATTTATAGCTCAAAATGATATGAATCCAACGCCCACGTTAACCTATCTCAATTTTCCATAATGTGACATTATTTAAGACTGAATGAGCTATAACAACACCTCCAAGTATTCCAATGTGTCCCAAACTGCGTGATGCCATGCATTATGCTTCATTTATGAGCCTATAGTCAAAGAGCAAGAATGATTAGTTTAGAATGATCATTTTAACTAGCTGATCAACTTGACATGTCCACACTAAACTGTCTTTAACATTTCATTTCGAGCTCAAAATGTATGATTCCAACGCCCACATTGAGGTAACTCAGTTTTCCGTATTGTGACAACATTTGAGAGTGAAAGAGTTACTACAAAGCCTCCAAGTAATCAAATGTATCCCAAACTGCATGATGCCATGCAGCATGCTTCATTTATAAGCCTTTAATCACGGAGCACCGATGATCAGTTTAGAATGATCATTTTAATTGGCCGAACAACATTACATGTCCGCACTAAATCGTATGTAATGAGTGACTGTAGTATTGCTCAGTATCAAATGGTGGCTGGTTTATCCTAAGTCAGTCATTGATGGATGTTTCTATTTCAGCTTTCATGGTTGCCATACTTTCATCCATCGTGGCTTTAAAGGAATCAAGGAGTTTTTTATTGGAGTTTGAGGATTCTTCTCTATTATTGCAGGTTCCTACCATAGTACCTGGCAAATTCAGACAACTAAACAACTAAAAGGTTCAAATTAAAACACAGAAACTGACACAACAATTCGCTGAAACAAAGACACAACAATTCGCTGAAACAAAGACACAACAATTCGCTGAAACAAAGACACAACAATTCGCTGAAACAAAGACACAACAATTCGCTGAAACAAAGACACAACAATTCGCTGAAACAAAGAGACAAGAACCAAGACAAACCCTAGCAATGTATGTTCTAGACCCTTTGAACTCTGGTTTTGAAATGGGTGAGTGTAACAAATTTAGATTCATTTTGAAACATTTTTAATTGGTATTCCTGGTTCTATTAAGTCTTAAGAACAAGTTTCATTCAGGTTTTGATCTCTAAAATATTCAAACAAAAGGTGATAAACTCGGATTAACAAAAACAATTTTTTAGAACCTCAACTGTACCTATTGCATGTTTCACAAGTTTTGTCCATTATAAATCGGTTCTAAACTATTTTCAAGTTAATTTCGAGGTTTTTCAAAGATCAAAGATCAAGTTTAAAAAAGAAACAAACCCAGATGGTTTGTAGAGATACGACCTAGTTTGGAGTGGACTCTGATACCACTTGATGTGATATTGATGAGGATCAATCCCCTGATCAACTCCAAATGGTTGTGGAAGAGTAGATGAATGGATTGAAGTTGCGGAATGGGTGAAACGATGGTGTAACTTGCGGATGTGTGAGCTCTTAAGTGGATGGATCCGAGAACAAGGGGAAATGGATGATACTTCTCAAGTATCATTGAAAATCCTTGGACTATCTCCTTGCTCTGTGTGAATGACAAAGGCCAGGCACGTTGGACAAGGAGTGAATCGAAGTGAAACTTCCAAGGGTGATGAAGATCCCTTAGACTTTCGGCTCTTGAGAGGAATGAGAAAGTGTTCTAAAATTCCTTATTCAAGAGAATGATCAAACGAGTTTAAGAAGGAGATTTTCTATTAAAATGTTTGATGATTCAGAAAGAAGGATACAATAGGGTACTTATAATAGCCTAGGAAATTGAAAATGACTACTAAAATTCTACCAAAACTATAATGGAAATACTTAGGGAATTATAAAGACAACTAAGACAATGAATAAGAAGTAAATTATGATTTGACTTGATTCTTCCTCTCTTATTTCGTGGATGATGAGATAGAATGGGCCTTGATTTACCAAATGGTTGCGGTAAAGTACCTTGGGCTTGCCTCAATAAAAACCAATCTTGGAAAACCCATTGGGACAAAACTAAGAATATGGAAAAAGAGTACAATGCAGGGCACCTCTCTTGGTGAGGTTTAGGTGGCTTGAATCACAACCAATGTGGCTGGATTCACACACACTAAACTTGCCTGAATGGTGTTGAGAAGGTGCTGTAGTTTTGTCTTAAGTTTGGCTTGCTTGGATCGGATAATGGGGCCATTGAAGATTTGTAAGCTTTCATCTCCAATATCCGTGGGTTCTAGCTGCTCCTTTGAATCTTTAGTGGCTTCTTTCACCTCTGCTTGAAGTTGCTCCCTAGGTTGTGGTTCCTTGTTGGCCATGCTCACATCAATTGGATTACGTGGAGGCTTTTTCGTAGCTATTTCAGATTAAAATTTTGTCTTAATATAGAAAAATGAGCTAGCTTAATGTGGGCGTTGGATTCGTGTCATTCTGAACACTAATTCAAAAGTTATGGACGATTTAGTTTGGGCATGTCAAGTTGATCGGCCAATTAAAATGATCATTCTATATACACCCTTGGTGCTCCTTGAGTAAAGGCTTATAAATGAAGCATAATGCATGGCATCACACAGTTTGAGTTACATTGGATTACTTGGAGGCTTTTTACTAGCTCTTTCACTCTCTAATGTTGTCACAATATGGAAAATTGAGCTAGTTTAATGTGGTCGTTGGACTCATATTATTTTGAGCTCTAAATCAAACTTTAAAGATGATTTAATACGGACATGTCAAGTTGATCAGCAAGTTAAAATTATGATTCTAAACTGATCATTGGTGCTCCTTGAGTAAATACTTATAAATGAAGCATAATGCATGGCATCACATAGTATGGGATACATTGGATTATTTGAAGGCTTTGTCGTAGCTCGTTCAGTCTCAAATGATGTCACACTACAGAAACTTGAGCTTGTTAAATGTGGGCATTGGATTCGTATCATTCTGAACGTGTATCGAAAGTTACGCATGATTTAGTGCGTACATGTCAAGTTGATCGGCCAATAAAAATATTCATTCTAAACTGATCATTCTCCTTGAGTAAAGGCTTACAAATGAAGCATAATGCATGGCATCATGCAGTTTGGGATGCATTGGAATACTTGGAGGCTTTTTCGTAGCTCTTTCGCAATTTGGAAAATTGAGCCAGCTTAACGTGGGCGATGGATTTGTTTCATTTTCAACTCAAAATCAAAAGTTACGGACGATTTAATATAGACATGTAAAGTTAATCAAACAGTTAAAATGATCATTCTAAAATGTTCATTCTAAACTGATCATTGGTGCTCCTTAAGTAAAAGCTTATAAATGAAGCATAATGCATGGCATAATGCAGTTTGGGATACATTGGATTAGTTGGAGGCATTGTTGTAGCTCTTTAAGTCTCAAATCATGTAACAATAAAGGAAATTGAGCTTTCTTAACGTAAATGTTGGATTCGTGTAATTCTGAACTCTAAATCAAAAGTTAAAAACGATTTAGTGCAGAAATGTCAAGATGATCGGCCAATTAAAATGATCATTCTAAACTGATCATTGGTGCTCATAAAGTAAAGGCTAATAAATGAAGCATAATGCATGACACCGCGCAGTTAGGGATACATTGGGTTACTTGGAGGCTTTTTCGTAGCTCTTTCAGTCACAAATGTTGTCACAATATGGAAAATTAAGCTAGCTTTATGTGCGAGTTGGACTCATGTTATTTTTAGCGCTAAATCAAAAGCTAAATAGGATTTAGTGCAGACATGTCAAGTTGATCAGGTAGTTAAAATGATCCTTCTAAACTGATCATTGTTGTCCCTTGAGTACAGGCTTCTAAAGGAATCATAATGCATGGCATCACGTTGTTTTGGGTAGATTAGATTACTTGGAGGATTTTCGTTGCTGTTTTGGTCTTAAATTATGTCACAATATAGAAAATTGAGTTTGCTTAACGTGCGCGTTGGATTCGTGTCATTATGAACTCTATATCAAAAGTTATAGACGATTTAGTGCAAAGATGTCAAGTTGATCGGCCAGTTAAAATGATCATTTTTACGTGATCATTGGTGCTTCTTGAGTAAAGGCTTATAAATGAAGCATAACACATGACATAACGTAGTTTGGGACACATTTAATTACTTGGAGGCTTTGTCATCGCTCTTTCAGTCTCTGATCTTGTCATAATACAGAAAATTGAGCTAGCTTAACATGGGCGTTGGATTTATGTCATTCTGAACTCTGAACTGTTATGGATTCGTGTCAATCTGATTTATGGATTCGTTTCAATCTGAACTGTTATTCAAAATCTACAGAAGATTTACTGCAAAAATGTAAAGTTGATCGCCCAGTTAAAATGATCACTCTAAATTGATCATTGGTGCTCCTTGCCTAAAGACTAACAAGGGAAGCATAATGCATGGCGTCATGCAGTTTTGAATACATTGGATTACTTGGAGGCTTTGTCGTAGCTCTTCAAAACTCAAATGTTGTCACACTACTGAAAATTGAGCTAGTTTAACGTGGGCATTGGATTCGTATCATTATGAACTCTAATTCAAAAGTTACGGTCAATTTAGTGCTGACATGTAAAGTTGATCGGCGAGTTAGAATGACCATTACAAACTGATCATTGGTGCTCCTATAGTAAAGGCTTATAAATGAAGCATTATGCATGACATCAAGCATTTTGGGATATAATGGATAACTTGGAGGCTTTTTCGTAGCTCTTTTAGTCTTAAATATATTCACAATATGGAAAATTGAGCTAGCATAACATGGGTGTTGGATTCGTGTAATTCTGAACTATAAATCAAAAGTTAAGCACGATTTAGTTCGAACATGTCAAGTTAATCGGCCAGTTAAAATGATCATTCTAAACTGATCATTAGTGCTCCATAAGTAAAGGCATAAAAATGAAGCATAATGCATGGCATCACGTATTTTGGGATACATTGGATTACTTGGAAGCTTTTTCGTAACACCTTCAGTCTCAAATGTTGTCACAATAATGAAAATTGAGCTAGTTTAACGTGGGTGTTGGACTCATGTCATTTTAAACTGTAAATCAAAAGTTAAAAAACGAATTAGTGCGGATAGGTCAAGTTGATCAGCTAGTTAAAATGATCATTATAAATTGATCATTGGTGCTCATTGACTTAAAGCTTATAAATAAAGCATAATGCATGGCATCACGCCGTTTGGGATACATTGGATTACTTGGATGCATTGTCGTAGATTTCTCAGTCTCAAATGTTGTAACAATATAGAAAATTGTGCTAGTTTAACGTGGTTGTTGGATTCGTGTCATTCGGAACTCTAAATCAAAAGTTATAAACGATTTAGTGTGGACATGTGAAGTTGATCAGCCAGTTAAAATAATCATTCTTAACTAATGATTGGTGCTCCTAGAGTAAAAGCTTATCAGTGAAGCATAATACATGGCATCACGCAGTTTGGGATACATTGGGTTACTGGGAGGGTTTTTTGTAGCTCTTTCATTCTCAAATGTTGTCACAATGTGGACAATTGAGCTAGATTAATGTGGGATTGTACTCATGTTATTTTGAGCGCTAAATCAAAAGTTAAATAGGATTTAGTGTAGACATGTCAAGTTGATCAGCTAGTTAAAATGATCATTCTAAACTAATCATTGGTGTCCTTTGAGTGAAGACTTATAAATGAAGCATAATGCAGACGATCATTCTAAGCTGATCATTGTTGCTCCTTGAGTAAATACTTATTAATGAAGCATAATGCATTGCATCACACAGTTTGGGATACATTGGATTACTTGGAGGCTTTGTCGTAGCTCTTTCAGTCTCAAATGTTGTCAAAAGATAGAAACTTAGGCTAGCTTAACGTGCGCGTTAGATTCGTCATTCTGAACTCTCAATCAAAAGTTGAAAAGATTTTGTGTGGATTTTTCAAGTTGATCGGCTAGTTAAATGATCATGTTAAATAGATCACTGGTGTTCCTTGAGTAAAGGCTTATAAATGAAGCATAATGCATGACATCACTCAGTTTGGTATGCAACGGATTACATGGAGGCTTTGTAAGAGCTCTTTCAGTTTCAAATGTTGTCAGAATATGGAAAATTGAGCTAGTTTAACATGAGTGTCGGACTCATGTCATTTTGAGCTCTAAATCAAAAGTTAAAGATGATTTAGTGCAGACATGTCAAGTTGATAGCCCAGTTAAAATCATCATTCTAAACTGATCATTGGTGTTCCTAGAGTAAAGTATTATAAATGAAGCATTATGCATGGCATCACACAGTTTGAGATGCATTGGATTACTTGGAGGATTTTTCATAGCTCTTTCAGTCTTAAATGTTGTCACAATCAGGAAAATTGAGCTAGCTTAACGTGGGCGTTGGATTCGTGTAATTCTGAATTCTAAATAAAAAGTTACGTACAATTTAATGCGAACATGTCAAGTTAATCGGCTAGTTAAAATGATCACTCTAACCTGATCATAGGTACTCCTCAAATAAAGGCATATAAATGAAGCATCATGTATGGCATCACGTATTTTTGGATACATTGGATTATGTGGAGGTTTTTCGTAACTCTTTCAATCTAAAATGTTGTCACAATATAGGAAATGGAAATAGCTTAACAGTGGTGTTGGGCTCATGTCATTTTGAGCTCTAAATCAAAAGTTAAAGACGATTTAGTGCGGAAATATCAAGTTTGATTACCTACTTAAAATGATCTTTCAACAATATAGATCTTTTAGTCTCAAATGTTGTAACAATATAGAAAATTGAGCTAGCTTAACATGGGCGTTTGATTCGTGTGATTCAGAACTCTAAATCAAAAGTTATGGACGATTTAGTGCGGAAATGTCAAGTTGATCGACTAGTTAAAATGATCTATCTACACAGATGATTAGTGCTTGTTGAGCGAAAGCTTATCAATGAAACATAATGCATGGCGTCACGTAGTTTGGGACACATTGGATTACTTGGAGCTTTGTCGTAGCTCATTCAGTTTTAAATATTGTTGCAAAATAGAAAATTGAGCAAGCTAAACGTGGGCGTTGGATTCGTGTATTTCGGAACTCTAAATCAAAAGTTACGCACGATTTAGTGCACACAAGTCAAGTTGATCGGCCAGTTAAAATAATCATTTTAAAGTGATCATGCTCCTTAAGTAAAGGTTTATAAATGAAGCATAATGCATGACATCACACAGTTTGGGATAGATTGGATTACTTGGAGGCTTAGTCGTAGCTATTTCGGATTTAAACTTTTTCACAGTCTTAAAAATTAAGCTAGATTAACGTGGGCACTGGATTTGGGTTATTTTGAACTATAAATAAAAAATTATGGATGATTTAGTGCGGACATGTCTAGTTGATCGGCCATTGATCATTGGTGCTACTTGAGTAAAGAGTTATAAATGAAGCATTATGGATGGCATCATGCAGTTTGGCATACATTGGATGTGGACGCTTTGGCGTAGCCCTTTTAGTCTCAAGTACTGTCAAAATATAGAAAATTCAGCTAGGTTACATGGGCATAAGATTCATGTCAATCTGAACTGTTAATCAAAATTTACATAAGATTTAGTGCAAACATGTAAAATTGATCGGCCAGTTAAAATAATCACTCTAAATTGATCATTGGTGCTCCTTGCCTAAAGGTTAACAAGTGAAGCATAATGCATTGCATCATGCAGTTTGGAATACATTGGATTACTTGGAGGCTTTGTGGTAGCTCTTCCAAATTCAAATGTTGTCGCACTATTGAAAATTGAGCTAGCTTAACGTGGGCATTGGATTCGTGTGATTATGAAGTCTAAATCAAAAGTTACGGACAATTTAATGCTGACATGTAAAGTTGATTGGCAAGTTAAAATGGCCATTCTAAACTGATCATTGGTGCTGCTAGAGTAAAGGCTTATAAATGAAGCATTATGCATGGCATCACGCATTTTGGGATATAATGGATAACTTGGAGGCTTTTTCGTAGCTCTTTTACTCTAAAATATATTCACATTATGGAATATTGAGCTAGTTTAACGTGGGAGTTGGATTCGTGTAATTCTGAACTCGAAATCCAAAGTTACGAACGATTTAGTGCGAACATGTCAAGTTAATCGGCCAGTTAAAATGATCATTCTAAACTGATCATTAGTGCTCCATAAGTAAAGGCATATAAAATGAAGCATAATGCATGGCATCACGTATTTTGGGACACATTGGATTACTTGAAAGCTTTTTCGTAACATTTTCAGTCTCAAATGTTGTCACAATATGGAAAATTGAGCTAGTTTAATGTGGGTGTTGGACTCTTGTCATTTTGAACTCTAAATCAAAAGTTAAAAATGAATTAGTGTGGACATGTTAAGTTGATCATCTAGTTAAAATGATCATTCTAAACTGATCATTGCTGCTCATTGACTCTAAAACGAATTAGTGCGGCATTGGATTCGTGTCATTGTGAACTCTAAATCAAAAGTTACAGATGATTTTGTGTGGACATGTGAAGTTGATCAGCCAGTTAAAATGATCATTCTAAACTAATGATTGGTGCTCCTTAAGTAAAAGCTTATCAGTGAAGCATAATACATGGCATCACACAGTTTGGGATACATTTGGTTACTTGGAGGCTTTTTGTAGCTATTTCATTCTCAAATATTGTCACAATATGGAAAATTGAACTAGCTTAATGTGGGCATTGTACTCATGTTATTTTGAGCGCTAAATCAAAAGTTAAAGAGGATTTACTGTAGACATGTCAAGTTTTTGTCATTCTGAACTCTCAATCAAAAGTTGAAAAGTTTTTGTGCGGATTTTTCAAGTTGATCGGCAAGTTAAATGATCATGCTAAATTCATCAATGGTGTTCCTTGAGTAAAGGCTTATAAATGAAGCATAATGCATGACATCACACAGTTTGGTATTCAACGGATTACGTGGAGGTTTTGTAACAGCTCTTTCAGTTTCAAATATTGTCAAAATATGGAAAATTGAGCTAGTTTAACATGAGTGTCGGACTCATGTCATATTGAGCTCTGAATCAAAAGTTAAAATGATTTAGTGCAGACATGTCAAGTTGATAGCCTAGTTAAAATCATCATTCTAAACTGATCATTGGTGTTCCTAGAGTAAAGGCTTATAAATGAAGCATTATGCATGGCATCACGCTGTTTGAGATGCATTGGATTACTTGGAGGATTTTTCTTAGCTCTTTCAGTCTTAAATGTTGTCACAATCAGGAAAATTAAGCTAGCTTAACGTGGGCGTTGGATTCGTGTCATTCTGAACTCTAGATAAAAAGTTACGTACAATTTAGTGCGAACATGTCAAGTTAATTGTCCAGTAAAAATGATCATTCTAACCTGATCATTGGTACTCCTTAAGTAAAGGCATATAAATGAAGCATAATGTATGGCATCACGTATTTTGGGATACATTGGATTATGTGGAGGTTTTTGGTAACTCTTTCAATCTAAAATGTTGTCACAATATGGAAATGGAACTAGCTTAACGTGGGCGTTGGGCTCATATTATTTTTAGCTCTAAATCAAAAGTTAATGGCGATTTAGTGTGGAAATCTCAAGTTTGATTACCTAGTTAAAATGATCTTTCAACGATATAGATCATTTAGTCTCAAATGTTGTAACATTATAGAAAATTGAGCTAGCTTAACATGGGCATTCGATTCGTGTGATTCTGAACTCTAAATCAAAAGTTACGGAAGATTTAGTGTGGAAATGTCAAGTTGATTGGCTAGTTAAAATGATCTATCTACACATATGATTGGTGCTTGTTGAGTGAAAGCTTATCAATGAAACATAATGCATGGCGTCACGTAGTTTGGGATACATTGGATTACTTGGAGCGTTGTCGTAGCTCATTCAGTTTTAAATATTGTTACAATGTAGAAAATTGATAAAGCTTAACGTGGGCGTTGGATTCGTGTATTTCTGAACTCTAAATCAAAAGTTACGGACGATTTAGTGCGGACAAGTCAAGTTGATCAGCCAGTTAAAATAATCATTCTAAAGTGATCATGCTCCTTAAGTAAAGGCTTAAAAATGAAGCGTAATGCATGGCATCACACAGTTTGGGATAGATTGGATTACTTGGAGGCTTAGTCGTAGCTATTTCAGATTTTAATTTTTTCACAGTCTTAAAAATTAAGCTAGATTAACGTGGACACTGGATTTGGGTTATTTTGAACTATAAATCAAAAATTATGGACGATTTAGTGCGGACATGTCTAGTTGATCGGCCATTGATCATTGGTGCTACTTGAGTAAAGAGTTATAAATGAAGCATTATGGATGGCATTATGCAGTTTGGCATACATTGGATGTGGATGCTTTGGCGTAGCCCTTTTAGTCTCAAGTATTGTCAAAATATAGAAAATTGAGGTAGGTTACTTGGGCATTAGATTCGTGTCAATCTGAACTGTTATTCAAAATTTACAGAAGATTTAGTGCAAACATGTAAAATTGATCAGCTAGTTAAAATGATCACTCTAAATTGATCATTGGTTCTCCTTGCCTAAAGGTTAACAAGTAAAGCATAATACATTGCATCATGCAGTTTGGAATACATTGGATTACTTGGAGGCTTTGTGGTAGCTCTTCCAAATTCAAATGTTGTCACACTATTGAAAATTGAGCTAGCTTAACGTGGGCATTGGATTCGTGTCATTATGAAGTCTAAATCAAAAGTTACGGATAATTTAATGTTGACATGTAAAGTTGATTGGCGAGTTAAAATGACCATTCTAAACTGATCATTGGTGCTGCTAGAGTAAAGGCTTATAAATGAAGCACTACGCATGGCATCACGCATTTTGGGATATAATGGATAACTTGGAGGCTTTTTCGTAGCTCTTTTAGTCTTAAATAAATTCACAATATGAAAAATTGAGCTAGTTTAACGTGGGAGTTGGATTTGTGTAATTCTGAAC
>CM032165.1:24620563-25130595 GCA_018901935.1 Pugionium cornutum | reverse complement strand
TAATGAAGAATAATGCGTGGCATCAAGCATTTTGCAATTGATTGTATTATTTGGAGGCTTTATCGTAGCTATTTCAGTATGTAAATTTTTCACAATATAGAAAAGTTAGCTAGTTTAACGTGAATGCTGGAATTTTTCACAATATATTCTGAGCTTTGAATCAAAAGTTATAGACGATTTAGTTAGGACATGTCAAGTTGATCTGCAAATTAAAATGATCATTCTAAACATATCATTGGTCCTCATTGAGTAAATGCTTATTAATGAAGCATAATGTGTTGCATCACATAGTTTGCAATAGATTCAACTACTTGGAGGCTTTGTTGTAGCTATTTACGTCTTAAATTTTGACACAATATAGAAAATTGACGTAGTTTTAAGTGGGCATTGGATTCATGTCATTCTGATCTCTGAATAAAAAGTTATACACGATTTAGTACGGACAATATAGAAAATTGATCTAGCTTAACGTGGGCATTGGATTCGTGTCATTCTAAGACCTGAATCAGAAGTTATGGATGATTTTTTGCGGATATGTCAAGTTGATCGGCGAGTTAAAATGATCACTCTAAGTTGATCATTGGTGGTCATTGATTAAAAGCTTATAAAAGAAGCATAATGCATGGCATCAAGCAGACTGTCATAGAGTGTATTACTTGAAAGCTTTGTCGTAGCTATTTCAGTCTTAAATTTTTTAACAATATAGAAATTGAGCTAGTTTAATGTCGCCATTGGATTAATGTCATTATGAAATTCGAATAAAAATTTATAGCCGATTTAGTGCATACATGTAAAGGTGGTCGGCCAATTAAAATGACTATTCTAAACTGATCATTACTGCTCATTGAGTAAAGGCTTATTAATGAAGCATAATGCATGGCATCAAGCAGTTTGCGATAGATTGGATTACTTGGAGGCTTTGTCATAGCTATTCCAGTCCTAAATTTTATCACAATATAAAACATTGAGCAAGCTTAATGTGAGTGTTAGATTCGTTTCATTCTGAGCTCTGAATCAAAAGTTACACACGATTTAATGCGGACATTTCAAGTTGATCGATAAGTAAAAATGATCATTTTAAAGTTATCATTGGTGCTCATTGAGTAAAGACTTATTAATGAAGCATAAGGTGTGGCATCACGTAGTTTGCGATAGATTCGATTAGTTGGTGGCTTTGTCATAGCTATTTCAGTCTTCCATTTTGTCACAATATATGAAATTGGCTTAGCTTAACGTGGACGTTGGATTCGTGTCATTTTAAGCTCTGAATCAAAAGTTATGGACGATTTCTAACTGACATGTCAAGTTGACCGGCTAGTTAAAATGATCATTCTAAACTGATCATTGGTGCTCATTGACTAAAGGCTTACTAATGAAGCATAATGTGTGGCATCACCCAGTTTGCGATAGATTCTGTTACTTGGAGGCTTTGTCGTAGCTATTTCAGTCTTTAATTTTGCCACAATATAAAAAATTGGGCTAGGTTAACGTGGGCATTGTATTCGTGTCATTCTATGCTTTGAATCAAAAGTTATGGGCGATTTCCTGCTGACTTGTCAAGTTGACCGGCTAGTTAAAATGATCATTCTAAATTGATTATTGATGCTCATTGAGTAAAGGCTTATTAATGTAGCATAATTCATGGCATCAAGCAAATTGCGATAGATTTGATTACTTATAGGCTTTGTCGTACCTATTTCAATTTTAAATTTTTTCACAACATAAATAATTGAGCTAGCTTAATGTGAGAGTTGATCAGTCAGTTAAAATGATCATTCTAAACTGATCATTGGTGCTCATTGAGTAAAGGCTTATTAATGAAGTATAACACATGGCATCACTCAGTTTCCGATAGATTTAATTACTTGAAGGATTTGTCGTAGCTATTTCTGTCTTCAACTTTGTCACAATATAGAAAATTGAGCTAGATTAACGTGGGTATTGGATTTGCGTCATTCTGAGCTTTGAATCAAAAGTTACAGAATATTTTGTGCAGACATGTCAAGTTGACAGGTAGTTAAAATGATCATTCTAAACTGATTATTGGTGCTCCTTTAGTAAATGCTTATAAACGAATCATAATGAATGGTATCACGCAGTTTGGGATAGATTTGAGTACTTGATTTCTTTGTCTTAGCTATTAAGGTTTTTAATTTTGTCACAATATAGAAGACTGAAGTAGCTTAATGTGGGCATTGGATTAGTGTCATACTGAGCTATGAATCAAAAGTTACGGACAATTTTGTTGGCACATGTCAAGCTGATCGGCTAGTTAAAATGATCATTCTAAACAGATCATTAGTCCTCATTAAGTAAAGGCTTATTAAGGAAGCATATTGCATGGCATCAAGCACTTTGCGATAGATTGCATTACTTGGAGGTTTTATCGTAGATAATTCAGTGTTAAATTTTGTCACAATATAAAATTGAGCTAGCTTAACGAGGGCATTGGATTCGTGTCATTTTGAGCTTTGAATGAAAAGTTACGGGCGATTTTATGCGTATATGTCAAGTTGATCGTAGAGTTAAAATGATCATTCTGAACTGACCATTGGTGTTCATTGAGTAAAAGCGTATAAATGAATAATAATGCGTGGCATCAAGCATTTTGAAATTGATTGTGTTATTTGGAGGCATTATTATAGTTATTTCAGTCTAAATTTTTTTCACAATATAGAAAATTGAGCTAGTTTAACGTGAGTGCTGGATTCGTGTCATTCTGAGCTCTAAATCAAAAGTTATAAATGATTTAGTACGGACATGTCAACTTGATCTGCCAATTAAAATGATTATTCTAAACTGATCATTGGTGCTCATTGAATAAATGCTTATTAATGAAGCATAATGCATGGCATCACACATTTTTCAATAGATTACACTACTTGGACGCATTGTTGTAGCTATGTTAGTGTTAAATTTTCACATGATATAGAAAATTGGGGTAGTTTAACATTGGCATTGCATTCGTGTCATTCTGAGCTCTGAATCAAAAGTTATAGACGATTTCGTGCGGACCTGTCAAACTGATCTACCAGTTAAAATTATCATTCCAAATTGATCATTGGTGCTCATTGAGTAAAGGAATAAATCAAGCATAATGCATGGCATCACGCTATTTGCGATAGATTCAATTACTCGGACGCTTTGTCATAGCTATTTCAGTTCTAAATTTTGTCACACTATATAAAATTGAGCGAGCTTAACGTGGGCATTAGATTCGTGTCATTTTGAGCTGTGAATCAATAGTTATGGGCGATTTCGTGCGGACATGTCAAGTTGACTGACAAGTTAAAATGATCATTCTAAACTGATCATTGGTGCTCACTTAGTAAAGGCTTATTAACGAAGCATAATGCATGGCATCAAGTAGATCGTGATAGATTGGATTAGTTGGGGACTTTATAATAGCTATTTCTGTTTTAAAGTTTTTCACAATATAGAAATTTGAGCTAGCTTAACGTGAGCGTTTGATTCTTGTCATTCAGAGCTATGAATCAAAAGTTATAGACAATTTCGTGCGGAGATGCAAGTTGATCTGCCAATTAAAATGATCATTCTAAACTGATCATTGGTGCTCATTGAGTAAAGGCTTATTAATGAAGCATAATACGTGGCATCACATAGTTTGCTATATATTCAATTACTAAGAGGCCTTGTCGTAACTATTTCAATCTTAAATGTTTTTCATAATATAGAAAATAGAGCTAACTTAACGTGGGTGTTGGATTCGTGTCATTCAGAGCTCTGAATAAGAAGTTATAGACATTTTTGTGCAGACATGTCAAGTTGATCGGCGAGTTAAAATGATCATTCTAAGTTGATCATTAGTGCTCATTAATTAAAAGTTTATAAAAGAAGAATATTGCATGGCATCACGCAGATTGTGATAGAGTGTATTACTTGAAGGTTTTGTCGTAGCTATTTCAATCCTAAATTTTGTACAATATAGAAAATTGAGCTAGTTTAATGAGAGCGTTGGATTCGTGTCATTATGAGCTCCAAATATAAGGTTAAAGATGATTTAGTGCGGACATGTAAAGCTGATCGGCAAGTTAAAATGATCATTCTAAACTGGTCATTAGTGCTCATTGAGTAAAGGCTAATTAACGAAGCCTAATTCATGGAATCACGCAGTTTGCTATAAATTGGATTACTTGGAGGCTTTGTCGTAGCTATTTCAATCTTAAATTTTGTCACAATCCAAAAAATTGAGCTAGTTTAATGTGAGCGTTGGATTCGTTTCATTATGAGATTTGGATCAAAAGTTACAGACGATTTAGTGCGGACATGTTAAGTTGATTGGTCAGTTAAAATGATCATTCTAAACTGACCATTGGTGCTCATTGACTAAAGGCTTATTTAATGAACCATAATGCAAGGCAACACGCAGTTTGCGATAAATTCGATTACTTGGAGGCTTTGTCATAGCTATTTCAGTCTTCAATTTTTTCACAATATAGAAAATTGAGCTTGCTCAACGTCGGCATTGGATTCGTGTCATTCGAAGCTCTAAATCGGAAGTTATGGATGATTTCTTGCCGACATGTCAAGTTGACCGGCTAGTTAAAATGATCATTCTAAACTGATCATTGGTGCTCCTTGAGTAAAGGCTTATAAATAAAGCATAATTCATGGCATCACGAAGTTTTGGCTAGATTGGATTACTTGGAGGCTATATCTTAGCTACTTCGGTCTTAAATTTTGTAACAATATAGAAAATTGAACTAGCTTAACATGGAAATTGGACTCCTGTCATTCTGAGCTTTGAATCAAAATTGGAGACATGTCAAGCTGATCGGCTAGTTAAAATGATCATTATAAACTGATCAGTAGTGCTCACTGAGTAAAAGGCTTATTAAAGAAGCATAATGCATGGCATCAAGCAGTTTGCGATAGATTGGATAACTTGGAGGCTTTGTCGTAGCTATTTCAGTCGTAAAGTTTGTCACAATATAGAAAATTGAGCTAGCTTAACGTGGAAATTGGATTTGTGTCACTTTGAGCTCTGAATCAAAAGTTACACACCATTTTGTGCGGACATGTCAAGTTGATCGGCGAGTTAAAATTATCATTCTAAATTGATCATTCGTGCTCTTTGAGTAAAGGCTTATAAAGGAAGCATATTGTGTAACATTAAACAGTTTGGGACGGTTTGAATTACTTGGGGGCTTTGTTGTAGCTATTTCGGTCTTAAATTTTGTAAAAATATAGAAAATTGAGTTAGCTTAATGTGAGTGTTGGATTCATGTCATTATGAACTCTAAATCCAAAGTTACACACGATTTAGTGCAGACATGTCAAGTTGATCGGCCAATTAAAATGATCATTCTAAACTGATCAATGGTGCTCATTGAGCAAAGGTTTACAAATGAAGACTAATGCATGGCATCACGCACTTTGGGATATGTTGGATTACTTTGAAGCTTTGTAGTATCTCTTTCAGTGTCAAATATTAGCTAACTTAACGTGGGCTTCTGATTCATGTGATTTTGAACACTAAATTAAAATTAACGTGGGCTTCTGATCAGCTAGTTAAAATGGTAATTCTAAACTAATCATTGGTGTTGATTGAGTTAAGGCATATAAACGAAGCATAATGCATGTCATCATGCAGTTTAGGAAATTTTGTAATACTTGTAGGCTTTGTCGTAGCTATTTCGTTCTTAAATTTTGTCACAATGTAGAAAATTGAGCTAGCTTAATGTGGACGTTGGATTCATGTCTTTTTGAACTCGAAATCAAAAGTTATGGAGGATTTAGTGCGACATGTCAAGAGTATCGGCTAGTTAAAATGATCATGCTAAACTGATAATTGGTGCTCATTGAGCAAAGGTTTACAAACGAAGCATAATGCATGGCATCACGCAGTTTGGGATATATTGGATTACTTTGTCGCTTTGCCGTGGCTCTTTTAGTCTCAAATGTTGTCACAATATGGAAAATTGAGCTAGCTTAACGTGGGCATGGGATTCTTCTCATTTTGACCACTAAATTAAACGTTAAAGACAATTTAGTGCGGACATGTCAACTTGATCAGCTAGTTAAAATAATCATTCTAAACTAATCATTGGTGCTGATTGAGTAAAGGCGTATAAATGAAGCATAATGCATGTTAACACGCAGTTTGGGAAAGATTGGAATACTTGGAGGCTTTTGTCATAGCTATTCCGGTCATAAATTTTGTCAAAATATAGAAAATTGAGCTAGCTTAAAGTGGGCCTTGGATTCGTGTCATTTTGAACACCTAATCAAAAGTTATGGACAATTTAGTGCGAACATGTCAAGTTGATTGGCCAGTTAAAATAAACATTCTAAACTGATCATTGGTGCTCATTGAGCAAACATTTACAAATGAAGACTAATGCATGGCATCACGCAGTTTGGGATATAATGGATTACTTTTAGGCTTTGTCGTAGCTGTTTGAGTCTCAAATCTTGTCCCAATATGGAAAATTTAGATAGGTTAACGTGGGCATTGGATTAATCTCATTTTGATAAGTAAATTTAAAGTTAAAGACCATGTTGTGCGGACATGTCAAGTTGATCAGCTAGTTAACACGATCATTCTACACTGATCAGTCGTGCTGATTGAGCAAAGGTTTACAAATGAAGCATAATGATTTGCATCACGCAATTTTGGATATATTGGATTACTTTGTGCCTTTGTAATAGCTCTTTCAGCATCAAATATTTTCACAATATGGAATATTGAGCTAACTTAACGTTGGCATTAGATTCATGTCATTTTGAATATAAACTAGAAGTTCAAGATGATTTAGTGCGGACATGTCAACTTGATCAGCTAGTTAAAATGATCGTTCTATACTAATCACTGGTGGTCCTTGAGTAAAGGCATATAAATGAAGCATAATGCACGGCATCACGAAGTTTGGGATCGATTGGATTGCTTAGAGGCTTTGTCGTAGCTATTTTGGTCTGAAATTTTGTCACAATATAGAATATTGACCTAGCTTAACGTGGGCGTTAGATTCGTGTCATTCTGAATTCTAAATCAACAGTTACGGACGATTTAGTGCTGAAATTCCAAGTTATTCGGCTAGGTAAAGTGATCATTCAAAATTGATCATTGGTGCTCATTAAACAAATGTTTACAAATAAAGCATAATACATTGCATCACACAGTTTGGGATATATTGGATTACTTTTGAGGCTTTGTCGTAGCTCTTTCAGTCTCAAATATTATCAAAATATAGAAATTGAGCTAGCTTAAAGTAGGCGTTGGATTCGTGTCATATTGAGCACTAAATTAAAAATTAAAGACGATTTAGTGCAGACACGACAATTTGATCAGCTAGTTAAAATGATCATTCTAAACTAATCATTAGTGCTGATTAAGTAAAGGCGTATAAATGAATCATTATGCATGGCATCAAGCAGTTTGGGATAGATTGGATTACTTGGCAGTTTTTTCGTTGCTATTTTCATTTTAAATTTTGTCACAATATAGAAAATTGAGCTAGCTTAATGTGGGTGTTTGATTTGTGTCATTCTGAACTCTAAATCAAATGTTACGCACGATTTAGTGTGGACATGTACTGATCATTGGTGCTCCTTCAACAAAGGTTTGCAAATAAAACATAATGAATGACATCACGTAGTTCGGGATATATTGGATTACTTGGATGTTTTGTCATAGCATTTTGGTATTAAATTTTCTCACAACATAGAAATTTGAGCTTGCTTTACTTCGGCGTTGGATTCGTGTCATTTTGAAATGTAAATCAAAAGTTCTGGACGATTTAGTGTGAACATATCAAGTTAATCGGTCAGTAAAAATAAATATTCTAAACTGATCATTGGTGCTCATTGAGCAAAGGTTTACAAATGAAGCATAATATGTGGCATCATGCAATTTTGGATATATTGGATTACTTTGTGCTTTGTCGTACCTCATTCAGCCTCAAAAGTTGTCACAATATGGAAAATTGAGCTACGTGGGCATTGGATTCATCTCATTTTGGGCTACAAATTAATACTTAAAGACGATTTAGTGCGGACATGTCAAGTTGATCAGATAGTTAATATGACCATTCTAAAATTATCATTGGTGCTCATTGAGAAAATGTTTACAAATGAAGCATAATGCAAGGCATCACGCAGTTTGCGATATATTGGATTACTTTGGGGCTCTATCATACCTCTTTCAGTCTCAAATGTTGTCACAATATGGAAAATTGAGCTAACTTAATGTTGGTGATGGATTCAGGTCATTTTGAAGTCTAAATTAAAAGTTAAAGTTGAGTTAGTGCGGACATGTCAAGTTGATCAGGTAGTTAAAATGATCATTCTAAACTGATCATTGGTACTTATTGAGTAAAAGCGTATAAATGAGCATTATGCATGGCATCACGCGGTGTGGGATAGATTGGATTACTTGGCGGTTTTTTCGTTGCTATTTTGACCGTAAAGTTTGTCACAATATTGAAAATTGAGCTAGCTTAATGTGGGCGTTCGATTTGTGTCATTCTGAACTCTAAATCAAATGTTATGGACGATTTAGTGCGGACATGTACTGATCATTGGTAGTCCTTGAGCAAAGGTTTGCAAATAAAGTATAATGAATGACATCACGCAGTTTGGAATATAATGGATTGCTTGGATGTTTTGTCATACATTTTGGTATTAAATTTTCTCACAACATAGAAATTTGAGCTTGCTTAACTTCGGCATTGGATTCGTGTCATTCTGAAATGTAAATCAAATGTTATGGATGATTTAGTGTGAACATATCAAGTTAATCGGCCAGTTAAAATGAACATTCTAAACTGATCATTGGTGCTCATTGAGCAAAGGTTTACAATTGAAGCATAATATGTGGTGTCACACAGTTTGGGATATATTGGATTACTTTGTGCTTTGTCGTACCTCATTCAGTCTCAAAAGTTGTCACAATATGGAAAATTGAGCTACGTGGGCATTGGATTCATCACATTTTGGCTATAAATTAAAACTTAAAGGAAGATTTAGTGCGGACATGTCAAGTTGATCAGCTAGTTAAAATGATCATTCTAAACTGATTATTGGTGGTCATTGAGCAAAGGTTTACAAATGAAGTATAATACATGGCATCACGCAGTTTGGATATATTGGATTACTTTGAGGCTTTGTCATACCTCTTTCATTCTCAAATGTTTTCACAATATTGAAAATTAAGCTAACTTAATGTAGGCGTTGGATTCATGTCATTTTGAACTCTAAATTAAAAGTTATAGACGAGTTAGTGCGTACATGTCAAGTTTATCAGTTAGTTAAAATGATCATTCTAAACTGATTATTGGTACTGATTGAGTAGAGGCTTATAAATGAGCATTATGCATGGCATCACGCAATTGGGGATATATTGGATTACTTGGAGGCTTTGTCATAGAATTTTGGTATTACATTTTCTCACAGCATTGAAATTTGAGCTAGCTTTAATTGGGCGTTGGATTTATGTCATTCTAAAATGTAAATCAAAAGTTATGGACGATTTAGTATGGACATGTCAAGTTAATCGGCCAGTTATAATGAACATTCTAAACTAATCATTGGTTCTCATTGAGGAAAGATTTACAAATGAAGCATAATACATGGCATCATGCAGTTCGAGATACATTGGATTAATTTGTGCTTTGTTGTACCTCTTTCAATCTCAAATGTTGTCACAATATGGAAAATTGAGCAAGTTTAACGTGGGCATTGGATTCATCTCCTTTGGGGCTCTAAATTAAAAGTTAAACACGATTTAGTACGGAAATGTCAAGTTGATCAGCTAGTTAAAATGATCATTATAAACTGATCATTGGTGCTCATTGAGTAAAGACATATAAATGAAGCAAAATGGATGGCATCACGCAGTTTGGGATATGATCGATTACTAGGAGGCATTATCGTATCTCTTTCACTCTCAAATATTGTCACAATAAAGAATTTTGATCTAGCTTAACATAGGTGTTGGATTTGTGCCATTCTGAACTTTAAATGAAAAGTTACAGAGGAATTAGTTCAGAAATTTCAAGTTGATCGGCTAGTTAAAATGATCATTGTAAATTGATCATTGCTGCTCATTGAGCAAAGGTTTACAAAAGAAGCATAATGCATCGCATCACGCCGCTTGGGGTATACTGGATTATTTTGAGGCATTGTCGTAACGCTTTCAGTCTCAAATATTGTCACAATATGAAAAATTGAGCTACTTTAACGTGGGCGTTGGCTTCATCTCATTTTCTGCTCTAAATTAAAAGTTAAAAACGATTTAGTGCGGACATGTCAAATTGATCAGCTAGTTCAAATGATTTTTCTAAACTGATCATTGGTGCTCGTTAAGTAAATGCCTATAAATGAAGCATATAGCATGGCATCATACAGTTTGGAATAGATTGGCTTACTTGATGGCTTTGTCGTAGCTATTTCAGTCTTAAATTTTATCACAATATAACAAATTAATCTAGATTAACGTGGGTGTTGGATTGGTGTCATTCTGAACTGTAATCAAAAGTTACAGACGATTTAGTGCGCACATGTCAAGTTGATTGGCCAATTAAAATCATCATTCTAAACAGATCATTGGTGCTCTTTGAAGGAAGCATAATGCATGACATCACCCAATTTGGGATATATTCGATTACTTTGAGGCTTTGTCGTAGCTATTGTGGTGTTAAATTTTTTCACAATATAGAAAATTGAGCTAGCTTAACGTGGGAGTTGGATTCATGTCATTCTGATTTCTAAATCAAAAGTTACTAACGATTTAGTGCAGACATGTCAAGCTGATCGGCCAGTTAAAATGATCATTCTAAACTGATCATTGGTGCTCATTGAGTAAAGGTTTACAAAAGAAGCATAATGCATGGCTTCACGCCATTTGGGGTATATTGGATTACTTGGAGGCTTTGTCGTAGCTTTTTCACACTCAAATATTGTCACAATGTAGAATATTGAGCTAACTTAACGTGCGTGTTGGATTCATGTCATTTTGAGCACTAAATTAAAAGTTAAAGAGGATTTTGTGCGGACATGTCAACTTGATCATCTATTTAAAATGATCATTCTAAACTGATCATTGGTGCTCATTCGGTCATAACTATTTCTGTCCTAAATTTTTTCACAATATAGAAAATTGAGATAGATTAACGTGGGCGTTGGATTCGTGTCATTCCTAACTCTGAATCAAAAGTTAAAAACGATTTAGTGCTGACATGTCAAGTTGATCAGCTAGTTTTACTGATCATTCTAAACTGATATATTTGGTGCTCATTGAACAAAGTTTACAAATGAAACATAATGCATGGTATCACGCAGTTTGGGATAGATTGAATTACTTGGAGGCTTTGTTGTAAGCTAGTTCAGTCTTAAATTTTGTCAAAATATAGAAAATTGAGCTAGATTAACGTGGTCGTTGGATTCGTGTCTTTTTGAACTCTAGAACAAAAGTTACGGACGATTTAGAGCTGACATGTCAAGTTGATCGCCCAGTAAAAATGATCTTTCTAAACTGATCATTCTAAACTCATCATTAGTGCTCCTTCCGTAAAGGCTTATAAATAAAGTATAATGCATGGTATCATGCAGTTTAGGATAGATTGGATTACTTGAAGGCTTTGTGGTAGTTCTTTCAATCTCAAATGTTGTCACAATATTGAAAATTGAGCTACCTTAATGTTGGCATTGGGTTCGTGTCATTCTGAACTCTAAATGAAACGTTATAGATGATTTAGTGCGTACATGTAAAGGTCATCGGCCAGTTAAAATGGTCATTCTAAACTGATCATTGGTGCTTATTGAGTAAATGCTTATAAATGAAGCATAATGCATGGTATCATGCAGTTTGTGATACATTGGATTGCGTAGAGGCAGTTTCGTACTATTTCACAATATAGGAAATTGAACTAGCTTAACGGGGGAATTAGATTCATGTCATTCTGAACTCTAAATCAAAAGTTACAGATGATTTAATGCGGACATGTCAAGTTTATGAGCGAGTTAAAATGAACAATCTAAACTGCATTGGTGCTCATTAAGCAAAGGTATACCAAATAAAGCATAATACACGGCATCACTGATTTTGGGATATGTAGAACTAGTTTGAGGCTTTGTCATATAGCTCTTTTAATCTCAAATGTTGTCACAATATGGAATATTTAACTATTTCAACGTGGGCGTTGGATTCATGTCATTTTGAGTTATAAATCAAATGTTAAAGATGATCTAGTGAGGACATCTCAAGTTGATTAGATAGTTGAGCAGTGAGGACATCTCAAATGAGGACATCTCAAATGTTAAATGATCATTTTAAACAGATCTTTGGTGCTAATTGAGCAGTTGTTTACAAATGAATCATAATGCATGGCATCACGCAGTTTGGGATAGATTGGATTACTTGGAGGCTTTTTCTTAGCTATTTTGGTCTTAAATTTCGTCACAATATAGAAATTTGAGCTCGGTTAACGTGGGCGTTGGATTTGTGTCATTTTGAACTCTAAATAAAAAGTTTCGGACACTTTAGTTCGTACATGTGAAGTGGATCAGCCAGTTAAATTGATCATTCTAAACTGATCGTTGGTGCTCCTTGTAAAGGCTTATAAATGAAGCATAATACATGGCATCACGTAGTTCAGGATACATTGGATAACTTGGAGGCTTTGTCATAGCTATTTTGGTTTTAAATTTTCTCACAATATTGAAAATTGAGCTAGCTTGCGTGGCCCTTGGTTCATGTTATTTAAACTCTTAATCAAAAGTTTTGGATAATTAAGTGCGGACATGTCAAGTTGATCGGCCAGTTATAGTGACCATTATAAACAAATCATTGGTGCTCATTGAGCAATGGTTTACAAATGAAGCATAATGAATGGCATCACACAGTTTGGATAGATTGGATTTTGTGGAGGATTTGTCGTAGCTATTTCGGTCAGAAATTTTGTCACAATATAAAAGATTGAGCTACCTTAACGTGGACGTTGGATTCATCTCATTCTAAACTCTACATCAAAAGTTACGGACAATTTAGTGCATACATGTCAAGTTGAACGGCGTGTTAAAATGATCGTTCTAAACTAATCATCGTTGAGTAAAGGCTTATAAATGAACGATAATGCATGGTATAACAAAGTTTTGGATACATTGGATTAGTTAGAGGCTTTTTCGTATCTTTTTTGGTATAAAATTTTGTCACAATATAGAAAATTGAGGTAGCTTAACGTGGGCACTGGATTCGTGTCATTGTGAACTGAACTCTGGATCAAAAGTAAAAGACGATTTAGTGCAGACATGTCAAGTTGATAAACTTATTTTATTGATCATTCTAAACTGGTCATTGGTGCTCATTGAACAAAGTTTACAAATAAATCATAATGCATGGTATCGAACAATTTGGGATAGATTGAATTACTTGGAGGATTTATCGTAACTATTTCGGTCTAAAATTTTGTCACAATATAAAAACTTTAGCTAGAATAAAGTGGGCGTTGGATTCAAATCATTCTTAACTCTAAAGAAAAAGTTTTGGAGGATTGAGTGTAGACATTTCAAATTGATCGGCCAGTTAAAGTGACTATTCTAAACTGATCATTGGTACTTATTGAGCAATGGTTTATGAATGAACCATAATGCATTTCATCACGCAGATTGGAAAGATTGGATTATTTGGAGGTTTTTTTGTAGCTATTTCGGTCTTAAATTTGTCAAAATATAGAAAATTAATCTAGATTAACGTGGGCTTTGGATTCGTGCCTTTCTAAACTATAAATCAAAAATTTCGCACGATTTACTGCAGACATGTCAAGTTGATCAGCCAGTTAAAGTGGCTATTCTAAACTAATCAATCTAAACTGATCATTCTAAACTGATCATTCTAAGCTGATCATTAGGGACCCTTGAGTAAAGGCTTATAAATTAAGCATAATGCATGACATCACGCAGTTTATGATAGATTTGATTACTTTAAGGCTTTGTGGTAGTTCTTTCAATCTCAAATATTGTCAAAATATAGAAAATCGAGCTAGCTTAACATGGGCGTTGGATTCGTGTCATTTTAAACTCTAAATCAAAAGTTGCGGATGATTAAGTAAGGACATGTTAAGTTCATCGGCTAGTTAAATTGATCATTCAAAACTGATATCCGGTTCTAATTGAGTAAAGGTTTACAAATGAAGCATAATGCATGGGATCAAGCAGTTTGGGATAGATTAAATTACTTAGAGGCTTTGTCGTAGCTAGTTCGGTCTTAATCTTTGTCACAATATAGAGAATTGAGCTAGGTTAACGTGGGAATTGTATTTGTGTCATTCTGAACTCTAAATAAAAAGTTAAAGATGATTTGACTACTACAGCCTTAATGACAAAAAAGCTTACAAAGGTTTATTTATTAAAAAGAACACAAATGAATCAGAAGATGACACATGTCCAGCAGCACACGATCCAGTGACTCCAAATTCGTTATGCATGTAGGTTGGATTTGGTGTATCATCCGCACAGAAATAATACTAGTTGTGTTTCCGTTGACTAGTTTTGGCTGCATTGGTGAGGTGAGCTTGAGACATTGTTGTAGTTGGCCAACTCGGACGATGATCCATTACGAGGAGTGTTGTGCTTATTAAATTCTGCCAAACTAAAGTGCATTGACAACACAAGGGAGGCCACCTGAAGATTAAGAACCCTAAACCCTATGACATGCCAACAAACAAAACTCCTGCAGATGCAAAACATGATTGTGCAGAAATTTTGTCACAATATAGAAAATTGAGATAGTTAACATGGGCGTTGGATTCATGTCATTCTAAACTCTAAATCAACAGTTACGGACGATTTAGTACGGACATGTCGAGTTTATCGGCTAGTTTAATTGATCATTCGAAATTGATCTTTGAATCTCATTGAGTGAAGGTTTACAAATGAAGCATAATGCACGGGATCACGCAGTTTGGGATAGATTGATTTACTTGGAGGCTTTGTTGTAGCTACTTCGGTCATAAATTTTGTCACAATATTGAGAATTGAACTAGCTTAACGTGGGTGTTGGATTTGTGTCATTCTGAATTCTAAACCAAATGTTAAAGACGGTTTGACTACTACGGCCTTAATGACCAAAAAGCTTACAAAGGTTTATTTATTAAAAAGAACACAAATTAATCAGAAGATGACACATGTCCAGCTGCACACGATCCAATGACTCCAAATTGGTTATGCATGTAGATTGGATTTTGTGTATCATCCGCACAGAAATAATGCTAGTTGTATTTGCTTTGACTAGTTTTTGCTGCATTGGTGAGGTAAGCTTGAAACATTGTTGTGGTTGGCCAAGTCGGACAATGATCCATTACGAGGAGTGTTGTGGTTATTAAATTCTGCCAAACTAAAGTGCATTGACAACACAAGAGAGGCCACCTGAAGATTAAAAACCCTAAACCCTATGACATGCCAACAAACAATATCTCCTGGAGATGCAAAACATGATTGTGCATAAATTTTTTCAAAATATAGAAAATTGAACTAGGTTAACGGGTGTTGGATTCATGTCATTCTAAACTCTAAATCAAAAGTTACGGACGATTTAGTATGGATATGTCAAGTTCATCGGCTGGTTAAACTGATCATTCGAAATTAATCTCCGTTTCTCATTGAGCAAATGTTTACAAATCAAGCATAATGCATGGGATAAACCAGTTTGGGATACATTGAATTACTTGGAGGGTTTGTTGTAGCTACTTCGGTCTTAAATTTTGTCACAATATAGAGAATTGATCTACCTTAACGTGTGTGTTGGATTTGTGTCATTCTGAACTCTAAATCAAAAGTTAAATACGGTTTGACTACTACAACCTTAATGACAAAAAAAAGCTTGCAAAGGTTTATTTATTAAAAAGAACACAAATGAATCAGAAGATGACACATGTCCAGCTGCACACGATCCAATGACTCCAAATTCGTTATGCATGTAGATTGCATTTGGTGTATCATCCACACAGGAATAATACTAGTTGTGTTTCCTTTGACTAGTTTTGGCTGCATTGGGGAGGTGAGCTTGAGACATTGTTGTGAGTGGCCAAGTCGGACAATGATCCATTACGAGGAGTGTTGTGGTTATTAAATTCTGCCAAACTAAAGTGCATTGACAACACAAGAGAGGCCACCTGAAGATTAAGAACCCTAGACCCTATGACATGCCAACAAACAATATCTCCTGGAGATGCAAAACATGAGTGTGCATAAATTTTGTCACAATATGGAAAATTGAGCTAACTTAACGTGGGCATTCGATTCATGTCATTCTAAACACCAAATCAAAGTTATGGACAATTTAGTATGGACATGTCAAGTTCATCGGCTAGTTAAATTGATCATTCGAAATTGATCTCCGGTTCTCATTGAGGAAAGGTTTACAAATGAAGCATAATGCATGCGATCACGCAGTTTGGGATAGATTGAATTACTTGGAGCCTTTTTTGTAGCTACTTTGGTCTTAAATTTTATCACAATATAGAGACTTGAGCTATCTTAACGTGGGCGTTGGATTATTGTCATTCTGAACTCTAAATTAAAAGTTAAAAACGATTTAGTGCGGACGTGTCAATTTGACCAGCCAGTTAAAATGATCATTCTAAACTGATCATTGGTGCTTATTGAGCAAAGGTTTACAAATGAAACATAATAAATGTCATCACGCATCTTGGAAAGATTGGATTAGTTGGAGGCTTTTTCGTAGCTATTTCGGTCTTAAATTTGTCAAAATATAGAAAATTGAGCTAGATTAACGTGGGCGTTGGGTTCATGTTATTTTAAACTATAAATAAAAAATTTTGCACGATTTACTGCGGACATGTCAAGTTGATCGCCCACTTAAAGTGACTATTGTAAACTGATAATTCTAATCTGATCATTCTAAACTGATCATTCTAAACAGATCATTCTAAACTGATCATTCTAAATTGATCATTAGTGATCTTTGAGTAAAGGCTTATAAATGCAGCATAATGCATGGCATCACGCAGTTTATGATAGATTTGATTACTTTAAGGCTTTGTGGTCGTTCTTTCAGTCCCAAGTGTTGTCACAATAAAGAAAATTGAGCTAGATAAACTTGGGCGTTGGATTCGTGTCATTCAAAGCTCTAAATCAAAAGTTACAAACGAATTTGTACGGACATGTCAAGTTCATCGGTTAGTTAAATTGGTCATTCAAAACTGATCTCCGGTTCTCATTGAGCAAAGGTTTACATATGAAGCATAATGCATGGGATCACGCAGTTTGGGATAGATTGAATGACTTGGAGGCTTTGTCGTAGCTACTTTGGTCTTATATTTTGTCACAATACAGAGAATTGAGCTAGATTAACGTGAGCGTTGGATTTGTGTCATTCTGAACTCCAAATAAAACGTTAATGACGATTTGACTACTATAGCCTTAATGACAAAAAAGCTTAGAAAGGTTTATTTATTAAAAAGAACACAAATGAATCAGAAGATGACACATGTCCAGCTGCACAGGATCCAATGACACCAAATTCGTTATGCATGTAGATTAGATTTGGTGTATCATCCACACAGAAATAATACTAGTTGTGTTTCCTTTGACTAGTTTTGGCTGCATTGCTGTGGTGAGCTTGAGACATTGTTGTGGTTGGCCAAGTCGGACAATGATCCATTACGAGGAGTGTTCTGGTTATTCAATTATGCCAAACTAAAGTGGATTGACAACACACGAGAGGCCACCTGAAGATTAAGAACCCACCCTATGACATGCCAACAAACAATATCTCCTCGAGATGCAAAACATGATTGTGCATAAATTTTGGCACAAAATAGAAAGTTGAGTTAGTTTAACGTTGGCAATGAATTCATGTTATTATAAACACTAAATCAAAAGTTATGGATGATTTATTACGGATATGTCAAGTTCATCGGCTAGTTAAATTGATCATTTGAAACTAATCTCCGATTCTCATTGAGGAATGGTTTAGAAATGAAGCAGAATGCATGGGATCACGCAGTTTGGGATAGATTGAATTACTTGGAGACTTTGTCGTAGCTACTTCACTGTTTTATTTTGTCACAATATAGAGACTTGAGCTAGGTTAAGTGGGAGTTGGATCTGTGTCATTCTGAATTCTAAATCAAAAGTTAAAGATGATTTAGTGCGAACATGTCAAGTTGATCAGCCAGTTAAAATGATCATTCTAAACTTATCATTGGTGCTCATTGAACAAAAAGTTTACAAATTGACGCAGTTTGGAAACATTGGATTATTTGGAAGTTTTTTTGTAGCTATTTGGCTTTAAATTTGTCAAAATATAGAAAATTGAGCTAACTTAACGTGGGCGTTGGATTCGTGTCATGCAAAACTATAAATCAAAAAATTTGCATGATTTACTGTGGACATGTCAAGTTGATCGGCCAGTTAAAAGTGACTATTCTAAACTGATCATTCTAAACTGATCATTCCAAACTGATCATTCTAATTTGATCATTCTAAACTGATCATTCCAAACTGATCATTCTAAACTGATCATTCCAAACTGATCATTAGTGATCTTTGAGTAAAGGCTTATAAATGAAGCATAATGCATGTTATCACGAAATTTATGATAGATTTGATTACTTTAAGGCTTTGTGGTAATTCTTTCAATCTAAAAGTTTGTCACAATATAGAAAATTGTGCTAGTTTAGCGTGGATATTAGATTCGTATCATTCAAAACTCTAAAAAAAAAGTTACGGACGATTTAGTACAATTATGTCAAGTTAATCGGCTGGTTAAATTCATCATTTGAAACTGATCTCCGGTTCTCATTGAGCAAAGGTTTACAAATGAATCATAATGAATGGGATCACGCAGTTCGGAATAGATTGAATTATTTAGAGGCTTTGTTGTAGCTATTTCGGTTTTAAATTTTGTCACAATATAGAGAATTGAGCTCGTTTAACGTGGGCGTTGGATTTGTGTCATTCTGAACTTTAAATCAAAAGTTAAAGACGATTTGACTACTACAGCCTTAATGAAAAAAAAGCTTACAAAGATTTAATTATTAAAAGAACACAAATGACACACATGTCCAGCTGTACACGATCCAATGACTCCAAACTCGTTATGCATATAGATTGGATTTGGTGTATCTTCCGCACAGAAAAAGTACTAGTTGTGTTTCCTTTTACTAGTTTTGGCTGCATTGCATGGTGAGGTGAGCTTGAGACATTTTTGTGGTTGGCCAACTCGGACAATGATCCATTACGAGGACTGTTGTGGTTATTAAATTCTGCCAAACTAAAGTGCATTAACAACACAAGAGAGGCCACCTGAAGATTAAGAACCCTAAACCCTATGACATGCCAACAAACGATATCTCCTGGAGATGCAAAACATGATTGTACATAAATTTTGTCACAATATAGAAAATTGAACTAGCTTAATGTGGGCATTGGATTCATATCATTCTAAACTCTAAATCAAAAGTTACGGACGATTTAGTACGCACATGTAAAGTTCATCTGCTAGTTAAATTGATCATTCGAAACTGATCTTTCGTGCTCATTGACCAATGGTTTACAAATGAAGCGTAATGCATGACATTACACAGTTTAGTATAGATTGGATTATTTGAAGGCTTTGTTGTAGCTATTCGGTCTTAAATTTTTTTAAAACACAGAAAATTGAGCTAGTGTAACATGGGTGTTGGATTCGTGACATTCTGAATTCTAAATCAAAAGTTTCGGATGATTTAGTGGGTCATGTCAAGTTGATCGGCCAATTAAAATGATCATTCTTAACTAATCATTGGTGTTCCTTGCATAAATGCTTATAAATGAAGTATAATGCAAGGCATCACGCCGTTTGGGATACCTTGAATTACTTGAAAGATTTTTCATAGCTTTTTCAATTTCAAATGTTGTCATAATATTGAAAATTGAACTAGGTTAACGTGGGCATTGGATTCAAGTCATTTGGAGATCTAAATGAAATGTTGAAGATGATTAGTGCGAACATGTCAAGTTGATCTCTTAGTTAACATGATCATTGATGATTGATGCTCATTGAGCAATGGTTTACAAATGAAGAATAATGCATGGCATCGTGCAATTTAGGATAGATTGGATTACTTGAAGGATTTGTCGTAGCTATTTTTGTCTTAAATTTTGTCACAATATAGAAAATTGAACTAGATTAACGTGGGCGTTGGATTCGTGTCTTTCTGAACTCTAGATGAAAAGTTACAGACAATTTAGAGCGGACATGTCAAGTTGATCGCTCAGTTAAAATGATATTTCTAAGCTTATCATTGGTGTTCCTTGTGTAAAGGCTTATGAATGAAGCATAATTCATGGCATCACACATTTTGGGATTCATTGGATTACTTGGAGGCTTTGTTGTATCTCTTTAAGTCACAAACGTTGTCACGATATTAAAAATTGAGTTAGATTAACATGGGCGTTGGATTCATGCCGTTTTGAGCTCTGTATCAAATGTTAATGAATATTTAGTGCGGGAATGTTAAGTTGATCAGCTAGTTAAAATGATCATTCTAAACTTATTATTGGTGCTCTTTGAGCAATGGTTAACAAATGAAGCATAATGCATCGCATCACGCATTATGGAATAGATTGCATTGCTTGGAGGCTTTGTCCTAGCTGTTTTGGTCAAACAATTTGTCACAATATTGAAAATTGAGCTAGCATAACGTGAGTGTTGGATTCGTGTCATTCTGAATTCTAAATTAAAAGTTACGAACGATGTAGTGGGAAGATGTCACGTTGATCATCCAGTTAAAGTGGCCATTATAAACTGATCATTCTAAGCTGATCATTGGTGCTCATTGAGAAAAGGTTTCAAATGAAGCATGATGCATGGCATCACGCAGCTTAGGATAGATTGGATTACTTGGAGGGTTTGTCGTAGCAATTTTGGTCCTAAAATTTATTACAATATAGAACATGGAGCTAGATTAACGTGGGCGTTGGATTCGTGTCATTCAGAACTCTGAATCAAAAGTTAAACATGATTTAGTACGGACATGTTAAGTTGATTAGTTAGCTAAAATGATCATTCTAAAATGATCAGTGCTCATTGAGCAATGGTTTACAGTTGAAGCATAATGCATGACATCACGTAGTTTAGGATATATTGGATTACTTGGAAGCTTTGTCGTAGGTATTTTGGTCTTAAATATTGTCACAATATAAAAATTGAGCTAGGATAACGTGGGCGTTGGATTCATGTTATTCTGAACTCTAAATCAAAAGTTTCGGACTATTAAGTGCCGTACTATTAAGTGCGGACATGTCAAGTTTATCGGCCAGTTAAAGTGAACATTCTAAACTGATCACTGGTGATCCTTGAGCAAAGGCTTGTAAATAACACATAATGCAAGGCATTACGCTGTTTGGGATATATTGGGTTACTTGGAGGCTTTATCGTAGCTATTTTGGTCTTAAATTTAGTCATAATATAGATAATTGAGCTAGCTTAACTTGGGGTTGGATTCATCTTATTCTGAACTCTAAATGAATAGTTAGAGATGATTTAGTGCGGACATGTCCAGTTTATCGGCTAGTTAAATTGATCACTCTAAACTGATCATTGGTGCTCATTGAGCAAAGGTTTACAAATGGTGCGTGACATCACGCAGTTTGGGATAGATTAGATTACTTGGAAGCTTTGTCGTATCTATTTTGGTCTTAAATTTCAACAGACTATATAAAATTGCGTTAGCTTAACATGGGCGTTGGATTCGTGTCGTTCTGAGCTCTAAATCAAAAGTTTTGGACGATTTAGTGCAAACATGTTGAGTTTATCGGCTAGTTAAAATGACATTCTATACTGATCATTGTAAACTCATCATTAGTGCTTCTTGAGTAAAGGCTTATAAATGAGGCATAATGCATGACATTACGCAGTTTGGGATAGATTGGATTACTTGAAGGTTTGTGGTAGTTCTTTCAGTCTGAAATGTTGTCATAATATAGAAAATTGAACTAGCTTAACATGGGCGTTGGATTCATGTCGTTCTGCGCTCTAAATCAAAAGTTACGGACGATTTAATGTGCACATGTCAAGTTTAATGGCTAGTTAAATTGATCATTCTAAAATGATCATTTGTGCTCATTCAGAAAAGGTTTACAAATGAGGCATAGTACATGACATTACGCAGATTGGGATAGAACGGATTACTTGGAAGCTTTTTCGTAGCTATTTTGATCTTAAACTTTGTCGCAACATAGAAAATTAAGCTAGCTTAAGGTGGACGTTGGATTCATGTCATTCTAAACTCTAAATCAAAAGATCCTGACGATTAAGTGCAAACATGTCCAGTTTATCGGCTAATTAAATTGATCATTCTAAACCGATCATTGGTGCACATTGAGCAAAGGTTTACAAATTAAGCATGGTGCATGACATCAGGCAGTTTGGTATAGATTGGATTATTCGGATGTTTTGTCGTAGCTATTTTGGTCTTAAATTTTACCATAATATAGAATATTGAGCTAGCTTAACGTGGGAGTTGGATTCTTCTCATTCTGAATTTTGAATCAAATGTTAAACACGATTTAGTGCGTACATGTCAAGTTTATCACCTATTTAAAATTATCATTCTAAACTGATCACTGGTGCTCATGGAGCAATGGTTTACAAATGAAGCATAATGCATGGCATCACGTAATTTGGGATAGATTGGATTACTTGGATGCTTTGGTTAAGATATTTTCGTATTATATTTTGTCACAATATATAAAATTAAGCTAGCTTAACCTGGGCGTTGGATTCCGGTCATTGTGAACTCTTAATCAAAAGTTTCGTACGATTTAGTGCGGACATGTAAAGTTGATCAGCAAGTTAAAGTGACATTATAAACTGATCATTGGTGCTCTTTGAGTAAGCGCTTATAAATAAAGCATAATACATGGTAACACGCAGTTTGGGAAACATTGGATTTTTTGTAAGCTTTGTTGTAGCTATTTCAGTCATAAATTTTGTCACAATATAGAAAATTGAGCTAGCTTAACGTGTGCATTAGATTCATGTCATCCTTAATTCTAAATCACAAGTTTCGGAAGATTTAGTGCAGACATGTCAAGTTCATCGGCCAGTTAAAGTGACATTCTAAACTGATCATTGTAAACTCATCATTAGTGCTACTTGAGAAAAGGCTTATAAATGAAGCATAATGCATGACATAACAGAGTTTGCAATAGATTGGATTACTTGAAGGTTTGTGGTAGTTCTTTCAGCCTAAAATGTTGTCACAATATAGAAAATTGAACTAGCTTAACATGGGCATTGGATTCATGTTATTCTGCACTCTAAATCGAAAGTTACACACGATGTAGTGCGGACATGTCAAGTTTATCGGCTAGGTAAATTGATCATTCTAAAATGATCACTTGTGCTAATTGAGAAAAGGTTTACAAATGAAGCATAGTGCATGGAATTACGCAGTTTGGGATAGAATGGATTACTTGGAGGCTTTTTCGTAGTTATTTCGATCTTAAATTTTCTCGCAACATAGAAAATTGAGCTACCTTAAGGTGGGCTTTGTATTCATGTCATTCTAAACTCTAAATCAAAATATCCAGACCATTTAGTGCGGACATGTCCAGTTTCGGCAAACTAAATTGATCATTCTAAACTGATCATTGGTGCACTTTGAGCAAAGGTTTACAAATGAAGCATGGTGCATGGCATCAGGCAGTTTGGGATAGATTGTATTACTTGGAGGCTTTGTCGTAGCTATTTTGGTCTTAAATTTTATCACAATATAAAATATTGAGCTAGCTTAACGTGGGAGGTGGATTCTTCTCATTCTGAATTCTGAATCAAAAGTTAAACACGATTTAGTGCGGACATGTCAAGTTTACCAGCTATTTAAAATGATCATTCTAAACATATCATTGCTGCTCCTTTAGTAAAGACTTATAAATTAAGCATAATACATAGCATCACGCAGTTTGGGATACATTGGACTACTTGGAGGCATTGACATAGATCTTTCAATCTCAAATGTTGTTAGAATATGGAAAATTGAGGTTGCTTAACGTGGGCATTGGACAGATGTCATTTTGAGCTATAAATGAAAAGTTAAACACGATTTAGTGCGGACATGTCAAGTTGATCGGCAAGTTAAAATGATCAATGTAAACAGATCATTGGTGCTCCATGAGTAAAGGCTTATAAATGAATAATAATGTATGGCATCACAAAATTTGGGATACATTGGATTTCTAGGAGGCTTTTTCGTAGCTATTTAAGTCTCAAATGTTGTCAAAATATGGAAAATTGAGCTCTCTTAACGTGGGCGTTGAACTAATATTATTTTTAGCTCTAATTCAAAAGTTAAAAACGATTTAGTGCATACATGTCAAGTTGATCAGCAAATTAAAATGATCATTCTAAACTGATCATTGGTGCTCCTTGCATAAAGGTTTATAAATGAAGTATAATGCATGGCATCACGCAGTTTCGGATACATTTGATTACTTGGAGGCTATGTTGTAGCTCTTGCAATCTCAAATGTTATCACAATATAGAAATTGACCTAGTTTAACGTGGGCGTTGGATTTGTGGCATTCTGAATCATAAATAAAAAGTTACGGACAATTTAGTGCTGACATGCCAAGTTGATCATCAAGTTAAAATGATCATTCTAAACTGATCATTAGTGCTGCTTGATTAAAAGCATATAAATGAGTACAATGCATGGCATCATGCAGTTTGGGCTACACTAGATTACTTGGCGGGGTTTTCGTAGGTTTTTTTCAGTCTCAAATGTTGTCATAATAAGGAAACTTAAGCTAGGTTAACGTGGGTGTTGGACTCATGTTATTTTGAGCTCTAAATCAAAAGTTAAAGACGATTGAAGCGTACATGTCAAGTAGATCAGCTAGTTAAAGTAATCATTCAAAACTGATCATTGGTGCTCTTTGAATAATGACTTAAAAATAAAGCATAGCGTATGGCATCAGGTAGTTTGGGATAGATCGGATTACTTGGAGGATTTGTCGTAGCTATTTTGGTCTTATATTTTGCCACAATATAGAAAATTGAGCTTGCTTACCGTGGGCATTGTATTCATGTCATTTTGAGCTCTAAATCAAAAGTTAAGACAATTTAGTGTGTACATGTCAAGTACATCAGCTAGTTAAAATGATCATTCTAAACTGATCATTGGTGCTCTTTGAGTTATACCTTATAAATGAAACATAACGTATGGCATCACATAGTTTGGGATAGATTGGATTTCTCGAAGGATTTGTCGTAGCTATTTTGGTTTTAAATTATGTTACAATATAAAAAATTGAGCTAGCTTAACGTGGGTATTGGATTCATGTCATTTTAAACTCTAAATCAAAAGTTATGGACGATTTAGTGCAGAGATATCAAGTTCATCGGCCACTTAAACTCATTTTAAACTAATCATTGGTGCTCCTTCAGTAAAGGCTTATAAATGAAATATAATGTATGGCATCACACAGTTTGGTATGCATTGGATTTCTTGGAGGTTTTTTCACATCTCTTTTAGTTTCAAATGTTGTCAAAATATGGAAAATTGAGCTCTTTTAACGTGGGCGTTGAACTAATGTTATTTTGAGCTCTAAATCAAAAATCAAAGAAGATATAGTGCATATATGTCAAGTTGATCAGCAAATTAAAATGATCATTCTAAACTGATCATTGGTGCACCTTGCGTAAAGGTTTATTAATGAAGTATAATGCATGGCATCACGCAGTTTAGGATACATAGGATTACTTGGAGGCTATGTTGTAGCTCTTGAAATCTCAAATGTTGTCACAATATAGAAATTGACCTAGCTTAACGTGGGCGTTGGATTCGTGGCATTCTGAATTTTAAATAAAAAGTTACGGACAATTTAGTGCGGACATGCCAAGTTGATCATCAAGTTAAAATGATCATTCTAAACTGATCATTGGTGCTCCTTGATTAAAGGCTTATAAATGAGTACTATGCATGGCATCACGCAGTTTGGGCTACATTACATTACTTGGCAGGTTTTTCTTAGGTCTTTCAATCTCAAATATTGTCATAATATGGAAAATTAAGCTAGGTTAACGTGGGCGTTGGACTCATGTTATTTTGAGCTCTAAATCAAAAGATAAACACGATTGAAGCGTACATGTCAAGTAGATCACCTTGTTAAAATAATCATTCAAAACTGATCATTGGTGCTCTTTGAGTAATGGCTTATAAATGAAGCATAACGTATGGCATCACGTAGTTTTGGGATAGATCGGATTACTCGAAGAATTTTTCATAGCCATTTTGGTCTTAAATTTTGTCACAATATAGAAAATTGAGCTAGCTTACCTCGGGCATTGGATTCATGTCATTTTGAGCTCTAAATCAAAAGTTCATACAATTTAGTGTGTACATGTCAAGTAGATAAGTGAGTTAAAATGATCATTCTAAACTTATCTTTGGTGCTCTTTGATTTATGCCTTATAAATGAAGCATAATGTATGGTATCACGAAGTTTGGGATATATTAGATTACTCGGAGGATTTGTCGTAGCTATTTCGGTCTTAAATTATGTTACAATATAGAAATTTGAGCTAGCTTAACGTGGTAATTTGATTCATGTCATTTTGAACTCTAAATCAAAAGTTACGGACGATTTAGTGCAGAGATGTCAAGTTCATCGGCCAGTTAAAATCATTCTAAACTAATCATTGGTGCTCCTTGAGTAAAGGCTTATAAATGAAGCATAATATATGGCATCACACAGTGTGGGTTACATTAGATTTCTTGGAGGCTTTTTCGTAGCTCTTTTAGTCTCAAATGTTGTCAAAATATGGAAAATTGAGCTCTCTTAACGTGGGCATTGAACTAATGTTATTTTGAGCTCTAAATCAAAAGTTAAAGACGATTTAGTACATACAAGTCAAGTTGATCAGCAAATTAAAATGATCATTCTAAATTGATCACTGGTGCTCCTTGCGTAAAGGCTTATAAATGAAGTATAATGCATGGCATCACGCAGTTTGGGATACATCTGATTACTTGGAGGCTATGTTGTAGCTCTTGAAATCTCAAATGTTGTCACAATATAGAAATTGATCTAGCTTAACGTGGGGGTTGGATTCGTGGCATTATGAATTTTAGATAAAAAGTTACGGACAATTTAGTGCGGACATGCCAAGTTGATCATCAAGTTAAAATGATCATTCTAAACTTATCATTGGTGCTCGTTGATTAAATGCTTATAAATGAGTACAATGCATGTCATCACACAGTTTTGGCTACATTAGATTACTTGGCGGGTTTTTCGTAGATCTTTCAGTCTCAAATGTTGTCATAATATGGAAAATTAAGCTAGGTTAACGTGGGCGTTGGGCTCATGTTATTTTGAGCTCTAAATTAAAAGTTACAGACGATTGAAGCGTACATGTCAAGTAGATCAGCTAGTTAAAGTAATCATTGAAAACTGATCATTGGTGCTCTTTGAGTAATGACTTATAAATAAAGCATAGCGTATGGCATCACGTAGTTTGGGATAGATCGGATTACTTGGAGGATTTGTCGTAGCTATTTTGGTCTTATATTTTGTCACAATATAGAAAATTGAGCTAGCTTACCGTGGGCATTGTATTCATATCATTTTGAGCTCTAAATCAAAAGTTAAGACAATTTAGTGCATACATGTCAAGTACATCAGCTAGTTAAAATGATCATTCTAAACTGATCATCGGTGCTCTTTGAGTTATGCCTTATCAATGAAACATAATATATGGCATCACATATTTGGGATAGATTGGATTTCTCGGAGGATTTGTCGTAGCTATTTTGGTTTTAAATTATGTTACAATATAAAACATTGAGCTAGCTTAACGTGGGTATTGGATTCATGTCATTTCGAACTCTAAATCAAAAGTTATGGACGATTTAGTGCAGAGATATCAAGTTCATCGGCCACTTAAAATCATTTTAAACTAATCATTGGTGCTCCTTGAGTAAAGGCTTATAAATTAAATATAATGTATGGTATCACACAGTTTGGTATACATTGGATTTCTTGGAGGTTTTTTCATATCTCTTTTAGTTTCAAACGTTGTCAAAATAGGAAAGTTGAGCTCTTTTAACGTGGGCGTTGAACTAATGTTATTTTGAGCTCTAAATCAATAATTAAAGACGATATACTGCATATATGTCAAGTTGATCAGCAAATTAAAATGATCATTCTAAACTGATCATTGGTGCTCCTTGTGTAAAGGCTTATTAATGAAGTATAATGCATGGCATCACGCAGTTTAGGATACATTGGATTACTTGGAGACTATGTTGTAGCTCTTGAAATCTCAAATGTTGTCACAATATAGAAATTGACCTAGCTTAACGTGGGCGTTGGATTCGTGGCATTCTGAATTTTAAATAAAAAGTTACGGACAATTTAGTGTGGACATGCCAAGTTGATCATCAAGTTAAAATGATCATTCTAAATTGATCATTGGTACTCCTTGATTAAAGGCTTATAAATGAGTACAACGCATGGCATCACGCAGTTTGGGCTACATTAGATTACTTGGCAGGTTTTTCGTAGGTCTTTCAGTCTCAAATGTTGTGATGACATTGGACTCATGTTATTTTGAGCTTTAAATCAAAAGATAAAGACGATTGAAACGTACATGTCAAGTAGATCACCATGTTAAAATAATCATTCAAAACTTATCATTGGTGCTCTTTGAGTAATGGCTTATAAATGAAGCATAATGTATGGCATCACGTAGTTTGGGATAGATCGGATTACTCGGAGGATTTTTCGTAGCTATTTCGGTCTTAAATTTTGTCACAATATAGAAAATTGAGTTAGCTTACCTCGGGCATTGGATTCATGTCATTTTGAGCTCTAAATCAAAAGTTAATACAATTTAGTGTGTACATGTCAAGTAGATCAGTTAGTTAAAATGATCATTCTAAACTGATCATTGGTGCTCTTTGATTTATGCCTTATAAATGAAGCATAATGTAAGGTATCACGAAGTTTGGGATATATTAGATTACTCGGAGTATTTGTCGTAGCTATTTCGGTCTTAAATTATGTTACAATATAGAAATTTGAGCTAGCTTAACGTGGGAATTTGATTCATGTCATTTTGAACTCTAAATCAAAAGTTACAGACGATTTAGTGCAGAGATGTCAAGTTCATCGGCCAATTAAAATCATTCTAAACTAATCATTGGTGCTCCTTGAGTAAAGGCTTATAAATGAAGCATAATGTATGGCATCACACAGTTTTGGTTACATTAGATTTCTTGGAGTCTTTTTCGTAGCTCTTTTAGTCTCAAATGTTGTCAAAATATGGAAAATTGAGCTCTCTTAATGTGGGCGTTGAACTAATGTCATTTTGAGCTCAAAATCAAAAGTTAAAGACGATTTAGTGCATACATGTCAAGTTGATCAGCAAATTAAAATGATCATTCTAAACTGATCACTGGTACTCCTTGCGTAAAGGCTTATTAATGAAGTATAATGCATGGCATCACGCAGTTTAGGATACATTGGATTACTTGGAGGCTATGTTGTAGCTCTTGAAATCTCAAATGTTGTCACAATATAGAAATTGACCTAGCTTAACGTGGGCATTGGATTCGTGACATTCTGAATTTTAAATAAAAAGTTACAGACAATTTAGTGCGAACATGCCAAGTTGATCATCAAGTTAAAATGATCATTCTAAATTGATCATTGGTGCTCCTTGATTAAAGTCTTATAAATGAGTACAATGCATGGCATCACGCAATTTGGGCTACATTAGATTACTTGGCAGGTTTTTCGTAGGTCTTTCAGTCTCAAATGTTGTGGTAATTTGGAAAATTAAGCTAGGTTAACGTGGGCGTTGGACTCATGTTATTTTGAGCTCTAAATCAAAAGATAAAGGCGATTGAAGCGTACATGTCAAGTAGATAACCTTGTTAAAATAATCATTCAAAACTGATCATTGGTGCTCTTTGAGTAATGGCTTATAAATGAAGCATAACGTATGGCATCACGTAGTTTGGGATAGATCGGATTACTCGGAGGATTTGTCGTAGCTATTTCGGTCTTAAATTTTGTCACAATATAGAAAATTGAGTTAGCTTACCTCGGGCATTGGATTCATGTCATTTTGAGCTCTAAATCAAAAGTTAATACAATTTAGTGTGTACATGTCAAGTAGATCAGTTAGTTAAAATGATCATTCTAAACTGATCATTGGTGCTCTTTGATTTATGCCTTATAAATGAAGCATAATGTATGGTATCATGAAGTTTGGGATATATTAGATTACTTAGAGGATTTGTCGTAGCTATTTCGGTCTTAAATTATGTTACAATATAGAAATTTGAGCTAGCTTAACGTGGGAATTTGATTCATGTCATTTTGAAATCTAAATCAAATGTTACAGACGATTTAGTGCAGAGATGTCAAGTTCATCGGCCAGTTAAAATCATTCTAAACTAATCATTGGTGCTCCTTGAGTAAAGGCTTATAAATGAAGCATAATGTATGGCATCACACAGTTTAGGTTACATTAGATTTCTTGGAGGCTTTTTCGTAGCTCTTTTAGTCTCAAATGTTGTCAAAATATGGAAAATTGAGCTCTCTTGACGTGGGCGTTGAACTAATGTCATTTTGAGCTCAAAATCAAAAGTTAAAGACGATTTAGTGCATACATGTCAAGTTGATCAATAAATTAAAATGATCATTCTAAACTGATCACTGGTGCTCCTTGCGTAAAGGCTTATTAATAAAGTATAATGCATGGCATCACGCAGTTTAGGATACATTGGATTACTTGGAGGCTATGTTGTAGCTCTTGAAATCTCAAATGTTGTCACAATATAGAAATTGACCTAGCTTAACGTTGGCGTTGGATTCGTGGCATTTTGAATTTTAAATAAAAAGTTACGGACAATTTAGTGCGGACATGCCAAGTTGATCATCAAGTTAAAATGATCATTCTTAATTGATCATTGGTGCTCCATGATTAAAGGCTTATAAATGTGTACAATGCGTGGCATCACGCAGTTTGGGCTACATTAGATTACTTGGGAGGTTTTTCGTAGGTGTTTCAGTCTCAAATGTTGTGATAATATGGAAAATTAAGCTAGGTTAACGTGGGCGTTGGACTCATGTTATTTTGTGCTCTAAATCAAAAGATAAAGACGATTGAAACGTACATGTCAAGTAGATCAGATAGTTAAAATAATCATTCAAAACTGTTCATTGGTGCTCTTTGAGTAATGCCATATAAATGAAGCACAGTGTATGGCATCACGTAGTTTGTGATAGATCGGATAACTCAGAGGACTTGTCGTAGCTATTTCTGTCTTAAATTTTGTCACAATATAGAAAATTGAGCTAGTTTACCGTGGGCATTGGATTCATGTCATTTTTAGCTCTAAATCAAAAGTTAAGGAACTTTAGTGTGTACATGCCAAGTATAACATCAGCTAGTTAAAATGATCACTATAAAACTGATCATTGGTGCTCTTTGAGTTATGCCTTATAAATGAAGCATAATGTATGGCATCAGGTAGTTTGGGATAGATTGGATTACTCAGAGGATTTGTCGTAGCTATTTCGGTCTTAAATTATGTTACAATATAGAAAATTGAGGTACCTTAACGTGGGCATTGGATTCGTGTCATTTTGAACTCTAAATCAAAAGTTATGGACGATTTAGTGCAGAGATGTGAAGTTCATCGGCCAGTTAAAATCATTCTAAACTAATCATTGGTGCTGCTAGAGTAAAGGCCTATAAATAAAGCATAATGTATGGCATCACACAGTTTGGGATACATTGGATTTCTTGGAGGCTTTTTCGTAGCTCTTTTAGTCTCAAATGTTGTCAAAATATGAAAAATTGAGCTCTCTTAACTTGGGCATTGAACTAATGTTATTTTGAGCTCGAAATCAAAAGTTAAAGACAATTTAGTGCATACATGTCAAGTTGATCAGCAAATTAAAATGATCATTCTAAACTGATCGTTGGTGCTCCTTGCGTAAAGGCTTAGAAATGAAGTATAATGCATGGCATCACGCAGTTTCGGATACATTTGATTACTTGGAGGTTATGTTGTAGCTCTTGAAATCTCAAATGTTGTCACAATATAGAAAGTGACCTAGCTTAACCTGGGCGTTGGATTCTTGACATTCTGAATTTTAGATAAAAAGTTACAGATAATTTAGTCCGGACATGCCAAGTTGATCATCAAGTTAAAATGATCATTTTAAACTGATCATTGGTGCTCCTTGATTTAAAGCTTATAAATGAGTACAATGCATGGCATCACGTTGTTTGGGCTACATTAGATTACTTGGTGGGTTTTTTGTAGGTCTTTCAGTCTCAAATGCTGTCATAATATTGAAAATTAAGCTAGTTTAACGTGGGCGTTGGACTCATGCTATTTTGAGCTCTAAATCAAAATTTAAATACGATTGAAGCGTACATGTCAAGGAGATCACGTAGTTAAAATAATCATTCAAAACTGATCATTGGTGCTCTTTGAGTAAAGGCTTATAAATGAAGCATAATGTATGGCATCACATAGTTTTAGATAGATCGGATTACTTAGAGGATTTTTCGTAGCTATTTCGTTCTTAAATTTTGTCACAATATAGAATATTGAGCTAGCTTAACGTGGGCATTGGATTCATGTCATTTTGAGCTCTAAATCAAAAGTTAAAGACAATTTAGTGCGTACATGTCAAATAGATCAACTGGTTAAAATGATCATTATAAACTGATAATTGGTCCTTTTTGAGTCATGCCTTATAAATGAAGCATAATGTATGGCATTACATAGTTTGGGATAGATCGTATTACTCAGATGATTTGTCGTAGCTATTTTGGTCTTAAATTATGTTACAATATAGAAAATTGAGCTAGCTTAATGTGGGCATTGGGTTCATGTCATTTTGAAGTCTAAATCAAAAGTTACGGACGATTTAGTACAGAGATGTCAAGTTCATAGGGCAGTTAAAATCATTCTAAACTAATCATTGGTGCTCCTTGAGTAAAGGGTTATAAATGAAGCATAATCCATGGCACCACGCAGTTTGGGATACGTTGGATTACTTGGAGGATTTGTGGTAACTCTTTCAGTCTCTAATGTTGTCAGAATATGGAAAATTGAGCTTGTTTAACGTGGGCATTAGACTGGTGTCATTTTGAGATATAAATCAAAAGTTAAAGACATTCTAAATACATTAGTGATCCTTGAGTAAAGGTATATAAATGAAGAATAATGCATGACATCACACAATTTGGGATACATTGGCTTAGGTGGAGGCTTTATCGTAGCTCTTTTAGTCTCAAATGTTTTGACAATATTAAAAATTGAGCAAGCTTAACATGGGCGTTGGATTCGTGTCATTCTGAACTCTAAATCAATAGTTACTGATGATTTAGTGCAGACATGTCAAGTTGATCGCCAAGTTAAACTAATCATTCTAAACTAATCATCGGTGCTCTTTGAGTAAAAGGCTTATAAATAAATCATAATGAATGATATCATGCAATTTGGGAAAGATTGGACTACTTGGAGGTTTTGTTGTAGCTATTTCCATCTTAAATTTTGTCACAATATAGAAAATTGAGCTACCAAAACACCGGCATTCGATTCGTGTCATCTTAAACTGCAAATCAAAAGTTACAGATGATTTCGTGTAGACATGTCAAGTTGATCGGCTAGTTAAAATGATCATACAAAACTGATCATTGGTGCTATTTGAGTAAAGGCTTATAAATGAAGCATAATGTATGACATCACCTAGTTTGGGATATATTGGATTATTTGGAAGATTTTTCGTATCTACTTCGGTCTTAAATTTTTTCACAGTATAGAAAATTGAGCTAGCTTAACATGAATGTTGGATTTGTGTCATTCTGAACTATAAATCAAACTTACAGATGATTTAGTGCGAACATGCCAAGTTTATTGGCTAGTTAAAATGATCATTCTGATCTGATCACTGGTGATCATTGAGTAAAGGGGCTTATAAATTAAGCAAAATGAATGGCATCACTCAGTTTTAGATACATTGGATTACTTAGAGGATTTGTCGTAGCTCGTTCACTCTAGAATATGAAAAATTGAGTTAGCTTTTTGTGGGCGTTGGACTGATATCATTTTGAGATCTAAAACAAAAAATTGAACAAGATTTACAGCGAACATGTCAAGTTGATTGAGCAGTTAAAATGATCATTCTAAACATATCATTGCTGCTCTTTTAGTAAAGATTTATAAATTAAGCATAATGCATGCCCTAGAAGAAAACAACGTTTTACCGACAGCTAGTTTTGTCAGAAAAACGTCGGTAATACCGATTACCATCCACTTTCCGAAGAAATTGTCTATCAGAATTATTTTGTCGGAAATTAAATTCTGTCGGGAACGTATCTGGAATTTCCGATGGCTTGGCGATAAAACTTGCCGTCAGAAACTTCCGACGGATATTCGATGGTTTGTTACCATCGGAAAACTCCGAAGGATATTCAATAGAACACATCTGTCGGAAATTCTCGACGAATTTGTGTTGGAAAGTTTTGCGATCACGGTTGCCGTCTATTTCCAGATGGTTTTTACGCGTAGGGATGTAGGCGACACGTTTCCAACGGAAATTGCCGTCGGAAGTAATAGACGACAGCATCCATCGGAAATAACCAATTAATTGAAAAAAAATAAAAACTTTATTTTTTAAAAAATTTCATTAAACATTTTGAAAATATATTTATTTTTAAAAATATTTATTAAATTTATATTAAATTTATTTCTAAAATATATTTTTAAATTTAATTAATATTTATATTAAATTACATTAATATTTTTAAATATTTTAAAAAATAATAATACAATTAATAAAAATAATATTCATTATAAATATAATAATTAAACAATTGTTTTAAAATAGAAATTACAACGGAGGGGCACGAGGAGAATGAGCAGAGAAAAAATCATCAGACAACTTGTTTTTTATCATTTCTACAATACTTTTGAGATTATTCATCTCTATTTTCATAGCTGCCATTTCTTCTTTCAGTGGTTCATTCTCCTCGTTTCTACCTTGATGATAACTTTTAGAAAATGGTACTTCTTATTATTAGAAAATTATTAGAAAATTATTAGAAAAACAAAAAATATTATTAGAAAATTATTATAATATTAATTATATATAAAAAATAAAATCAAACTTACATCAAGAACGAAACGGTTAATTTCAGAACGAGGCAATTCGGCGAACGAAGATGAAGAACCAACTTGAGACTACTCGGTTAAAATATCACTTTTCTTCTTTTTTTTATTTTTTCGATGATCTCACTAACGAGACCATCTTGGATACGACCAGTGTTTTTGTTCGTGTGTACGGCCTCAAGAAGTTGCAAGTGATCTGGATGCGCTCCAATTTTTTGTGCATAAAAGTAAAAAAAATTCTAAATTAATAATTTAAAATTTTCAAATAATAATAAATAAAATTAATATAATAATTAATTTACCAATAGATCGGCTTGTGTAAAAAAACTAGTCGATCCGACATTGTGCATATAAATGTCTTTGCCTCCTCGGTCGCTCTTCCGGTTTCTCGAATTAGTTATCGAGATGACTTCAGCGCTGAAAATTCCCAATAACGAATAAACTCGTTCCAAACCGACTCATTCAACCCTCTTGGTTTATCTTTTCCATTTTTCCATTTTTTTCCACTCGTTCATGTGGCGGTAAAATTGTACTTAACCCTCTTTTTCAAAAAACGTTTACACCAATTTTTAGTTCATGGGATCCCATATAAATTCTTGGTGCGAAATTTTATTTATATATTACTAAAAAGTATTATTAAAAACTATTTAAAACAATAATATATTGAAAATTTAAATAACATATAGCAAACGTCCTGAACCAAATCTGACGTTTTTCGTACGAAATATCTCTAAATTTGGTATATGGTTTGTTCAAAAGAGAATGAAGCATCTTTAATATAGATTTGCTTATTCCGTTGTTTGAAATACCAAACCTACAAATTTTTTTATTAGAATAGCGTTTAAATAATTATTTTAAATATAATTATAGAATAGCGTTAAAATAATTATTTTAAATATAGTTATAGAAAATTTAATTTACCATATCGAGTTTCTTTGACGTCTCGGATCGAGAAATGTAACAAGTTCACGATCAGACTGCTGAACCAATTCTTTATTTGTCATTGGTCGGAAAGAATCATTTACAGATGATTCTGCAACTTAAGTTGGTATACAACTCGGAGTCGATGACTCACCACGTCTTTGGTAATCTTGATACGACCTATGATTGGGATATTTTATCAATCTATTTACATTTACTATTTGCCATTTGTTTTTAAAATATTGAATTATTTAAAATAATAATAAATTATTTTTAATTTTATTCTTTTGAAAAAATTAACGTTTATTCTTTGGAGCTTTTGCAAATAGATCAAACTAATATCATCAATAATTTTATATTTCTTAAACTCTAATTATTTTTTTCAAAAATTATTATAAAACTAAAATTAATTTAAACAATAAATTTTCAAAAATTATTAAACTTAAAGCTTTTTTTCAGTAAAACTTTTACAAAGAAAATAAACTTGAAAATCAATTTGATCAACATTTCTACAACAAAATCAACTTAAAAATCAATTTGAAAATGAACTTATAATTAGGTTGTATATGTAGTAACTTTGGGAAATAACTTTGGGACACTTTAGGCTTGTATATCGCCGGAAATAACTTATATACGAGTCTCGAAGATATCAACACAGAACTGGAATCTTAAAATAGCAAGATTTCAACTCATAGCCGCGATTTCTACTTTTAGTGGTTCATTCTCCTCGTTTCTACCTGCAGATATTGCGCCACAAGTAGTCCTGGATGATAACTTTTAGAAAATGGTACTTCTTGTAAAAACAAAAAAATATTATTAGAAAATTATTATAATAGTAATTATATATAAAAAATAAAATCAAACTTACATCAAGAACGAAATGGTTAATTTCAAAACGAGGCAATTCGGTGAACGAAGATGAAGAACCAACTTGAGACTACTCGGTTAAAATATCACTTTTCTTCTTCTTTTTTTCCGATGATCTCACTAACGAGACCATCTTGGATACGACCAGTCTTTTTGTTCGTGTGTACGGCCTCAAGAAATTGCAAGTGATCTGGATGCGCTCCAATTTTTTGTGCATAAAAGTAAAAAAAATTCTAAATTAATAATTTAAAAATTTTCGAATAATAATAAATAAAATTAATATAATAATTAATTTACCAATAGATCGGCTCGTGTAAAAAAACTAGTCGATCCGGCATTGTGCATCTAAATATCTTTGCCTCCTCGGTCGCTCTTCCGGTTTCTCGAATTAGTTATCGAGATGATTTCAGCGCTGAAGATTCCCAATAACGAATAAACTCGTTCCAAACCGACTCATTCAACCCTCTTGGTTTATCTTTTCCCTTTTTCCATTTTTTTTCCACTCGTCCATGTGGCGGGAAAATTGTACTTAACCCTCTTTTTCGAAAATTTTTTACACCAATTTTTAGTTCATGGGATCCCATATAAATTCTTAGTGCGAAATTTACTTATATATTACTAAAAAGTATTATTAAAAACTATTTAAAACAATAATATATTTAAAATTTAAATAACATACAACAAACGTCCTGAACCAAATCTGACGTTTTTCGTATGAAATATCTCTAAATTTGGTATATGGTTTGTTCAAAAGAGAATAAAGCATCTTTAATATAGATTTGCTTATTCCGTTGTTTGAAATACCAAACCTACGAATTTTTTTATTACAATAGCGTTTAAATAATTATTTTAAATATAATTATAGAATAGCGTTAAAATAATTATTTTAAATATAATTATAGATAATTTAATTTACCATGTCGAGTTTCTTTGATGTCTCGGATCGAGAAATGTAACAAGTTCACGATTTTCTTTAATTGTCATTGGTCGGAAAGAATCATTTACAGATGATTCTGCAACTTAAGTTGGTATACAACTCGGAATCGATGACTCACCACGTCTTTGGTAATCTTGATACGACCTATGATTGGGATATTTTATCAATCTATTTATATTTACTATTTGCCATTTGTTTTTAAAATATTGAATTATTTAAAATAATAATAAATTATTTTTAATTTTATTCTTTTGAAAAAATTAACGTTTATTCTTTGGAGCTTTTGCAAATAGATCAAACTAATATCATCAATAATTTTATATTTCTTAAACTCTAATTATTTTTTTCAAAAATTATTATAAAACTAAAATTAATTTAAACAATAAATTTTCAAAAATTATTAAACTTAAAGCTTTTTTTCAGTAAAACTTTTACAAAGCAAATCAACTTGAAAATCAATTTGATCAACATTTCTACAACAAAATCAACTTAAAAATCAATTTGAAAATGAACTTATGGTACCTACGTAATCCCAACAAGAAAATCAACTTGATCATATAATCATCACAACTGGACAAATATCATTAGGTCGTATATGTAGTAACTTTGGGAAATAACTTTGGGAAATAACTTTGGGAAATAACTTTGGGACACTTTTAGCTTGTATATCGCCGGAAATAACTTGTATACGAGTCTCGAAGATATCAACACAGAACTGGAATCTTAAAATAGCAAGATTTCAACTCACAACCTAAAATTATAGGACAGAATCAAGTCTAAAAATCTCCTCTTTTTTTAGCATTTACGAAACAACAAATAAAACACAGAAATCAAAATCGAACCTTTACATTAAAACTCTCAACGATCCAAATTTAAAAAAATCTAACAAATCTATATTATGTTATAAAACTTACATTATTTACGACCACGGATCGAATTCCGGCGACGACAGCAGGTTTTTCGGCGAGAACGCGGCGGGGAGGCGAATAGATTTCGGTGCAAAGAAACGCGAGAGAGAAAAGAGAAGAAACGGCCGTAGGTTATATTAAATATTTATGACGGTAATTTTCATCGGGAATCCGTCGGCAATGAAATAAATATTTAAATAACGGCCGTAGGTTATATTAAATATTTCTGACGCTTTTGTCGGAAAACCGATGGTTTACCGTCAGGTTTTACCATCGATTTCCCGATGGCTGCAACCGGAGGTCCCTCGGTATTCCGTCGGAAACCCGTCGCCATGTCGTTGGAAAATTTTGATGATTTTATGTCCGTCGGAAATGCCGTCGGAAATGTTGATGCTTTCTTGTAGTGATGGCATCACGCAGTTTGGGATACATTGGATTATTTGGAGGCTTTGACAAACTCTTTCAATCTCAAATGTTGTTAGAATATGGAAAATTGAGGTTGCTTAACGTGGACGTTGGACTGATGTCATTTTGATCTCTAAATCAAAAGTTAAACACGATTTAGTGCGGACATGAAAAGTTGATTGGCAAGTTAAAATGATCATTCTAAACAAAAAATTGGTGCTCCTTGAGTAAAGACTTATAAATGAAGCATAATGTATGACATCACACAGTTTGGGACACATTGCATTTCTTGGAGGCTTTTGCGTAGCTCTTTTAGTCTCAAATGTTGTCACAAATATGGAAAATTGAGCTCTCTTAACGTGGGCGTTGGACTAATGTCATTTTGAGCTCTAAATCAAAAGTTAAAGACGATTTAGTACATGTCAAGTTGATCAGCAAATTAAAATGATCATTCTAAACTGATCATTGGTGCTTCTTGTGTAAAGGCTTATAAATGAAGTATAATGCATGGCATCACGCTGTTTGGGATACATTTGATTAGTTGGAGGCTATGTTGTAGCTCTTGCAATATCAAATGTTGTCACAATATAGAAATTGACCTACCTTAACGTGGGCATTGGATTCATGGCATTTTGAATTTTAAATAAAAAGTTACGGACAATTTAGTGCGGCTTCATGGAGTGCCAAAGACCAGGGAGATAGTACGGCTTCATGGAGTGCCAAAGACCATCATATCAGACACGGACACCAAGTTCCTCAGCCATTTCTGGAGGACCCTTTGGAGAAAGCTAGGCATGAAGCTACTCTTCTCTACCACCTGCCATCCTCAAACCGATGGCCAAAATGAAGTTGTCAACAAGACACTATCAACTCTTCTCAGAACTACACTAGGGAAGAACCTAAAGACTTAGGTGGAGTGCCTGCCATTCATAGAGTTTGCTTACAACCGAGCCGTGCACTCAGCAACCAAGAAGACACCATTTGAAGTAGTATACGGCTTCAACCCTTTCACCCCATTGGAGGAGCAAATGCCACTATCACTAGCTGAGATGACCAACCTCAATGGAGCATCCAAGGCAGAGTTCATAAGGAAGTTACACCAGAAGGTAGAAGAAAACTTGGAGAAGAGGACCGGACAGTACGTGACTCATGCCAACAAGACAAGAAAGGAGGTGATCTTTCAACCAGGCGATTGGGTGTGGCTACACCTACGGCAGGAGAGGTTCCCAAACCTAAGGAGTTCCAAGCTAGCACCAGGAGGAGATGGACCATTCAGAGTGCTCGAGAGGATCAAAAACAACGCTTACCGGATCGAGCTCCCATGTGAGTTTAATGTGTCCAATACGTTCAATGTTACTGACTTGGCCCCTTTCCATGCAGATGAACAAGTTTTGAGGACAAAACCTACTGAAGAGGGAGGGGATGATGAGGACATCAGGTCGTACATCCAGTCAGGAGACCAGACTGGCCGACCAGGAAGCTTGCCCGAGACAGCCGGACCATCTGGCACGCTTGCCGGCCCAAGCAGTACCGCTGGACTCTCGACCACAAGGACCAGAGCAACCAGCATTGCCGGCGGAGAGACCCAAGCTTCCGGCACACTTGGTGGCAACGTGGATGACAGCGCTGGTCCCTCTGGTGATGCCGCCAACTCCGGGATCAACTTGGCCGGTCCTGAAGGCATCCCGGCAAGTACCGCGCACAATCCAGCCGGTACAGCCGATCCAGCCGAGTACACTCGCATTTCCACTTCTACGCAAGAAGACTCGGACCAAATGAGCTACGAGCTCTAGGACATGCAACTAGAGGAAGTCTCTACACTAGTGGTACCTCAAGGAGCAATGACAAGAAGCAGATCAAGGGCACTCTTCCACAAATTCAGCCTATGGGTTGACAAGCTCCTAGAGGAAGATCGACTAAGGACAATGGGCCAGAAGTGCAAAGTAGAGTCCAATGGCTTCTCAATAGCACAAGGGACATCAGAGACTTGGGCTTTAGTGGCAAGAGAGGTCAGGGCCCAAAGATTCTTAACCCTACTCAAAGTCGAAGACTAGGAGCAAGGCGCGTGCATGCCACAAGGACGGCCACCTTCCATTTCTTGGCCATGAGGTAAGTTAAGGTAAGTTTCAATTCGAATATATGCCTCTTTCTGTTTTGCAGGGTAGGATCTAGAATATTTACTTTTATTGAGTCAAAGACATTTTAGGAATAGGTCCTTTTTCGATTATACACTTTTGTATCTTTTCCTTTTGTGCACTTTTGTAAGTTTTCCTTTTCTTATTTGGGTCGACCCTAGAAGGTCAAGCTGTCGAGCATATTAATAAGGCTTCTTCCAGCATTGTAGTTCGACAACCTTTTTGATATTAGTAAAGATAGAACTTTTTCCCCAACAAGTTTTCTCTCAAGAATCTTGTACGCTTAGAATCTAGTTAAGACCAGCCCTCCTAGCTCTAAGTTTGTGATTTATCACGAGGTTCATCATCCCTCGTGTGGTTCACTTCACCTTTCCATCGAATACCAACCCAAAAACCCCTATCCAAGAAGTCTAAGATCGAGTTTCTCACCTAAACTTTTCCAAACAGCCCACGCGCATACATCCTTGAATCAAGGCTTGTATCATTTTTGTACTCGGCTGGATCGGCTGTACCGGCTGGATTGTGCGTGGTACTGGCCAGGATGCCTTCAGGACTGGCCAAGTTGATCCTAGAGTTGGCGGCATCACCAGAGGGACCGGCGGTGTCATCCACGTTGCCACCAAGTGTGCCGGAAGCTTGGGCCTCTCCGCCGGCAATGCTGGTTGCTCTGGTCCTTGTGGTCGAGGGTCCGGCAGTACTGCTTGAGCCAGCAGGCGTGCCAGATGGTCCATCTGTCTCGGGCAAGCATCCTGGTCGGCCAGTCTGGTCTCCTGGCTGGATGTACGACCTGATGTCCTCATCAGACTTGATGCCCGAGATACTCGTGACTTGGTCGGATTTCGGACAGTATTGGTTGGGAGCAATTGAGTTGTTCGAGAGGGCCAGTGCGTGGGAATGGTTACTGGGCTGATGCGCAGCAACGGTTAGCGCTTGGGCAAGGCACGGGAACGGTTACTCGGCCCAATGCACAGGAACGGTTACCAGGACCCGAGCGCCTGGGCGAGGCGTGAAAACGGTTATTTGGCCTGATGCGTGGGAACGGTTACCAGGACCCGAGCGCCTGGGCGAGGCGCGGGAACGGTTATTCGGCCTGGTGCGTGGGAACAGTTACCTGGTCCCGAGCGCTTGGTCGATATACGGGATCGGTTACTCGGCCCAATGCATGGGAACGGTTATCCAATCCCGAACGCTTGGTCGAGATGCGGAAATGGTTACTCGGTCAGTTTTCTGAGAGCTCTATAAAGAGAACTCAGAAAGATAGAGAGATTGCGAGTGAAATTCCAAGAGGGAAAGGAGGAGCCGAGTCTGTGCAACCGTGGTTGAGTCTATGTGAACCGTGGTCGAGTGTGCGTGAACCATGGTCGAGCCTCTGCGAACTGTGGTCGAGTCTATGTGACCGTGAACGAGTTTGGACGAGCTGTTTGGGAAATTTTAGCGCAAGAGGTTTCAGATTATCTGATTCTGAGAAAATCTAAGGTGAGTGTGTGACCATGGCCTAAGTTTAGGATCGTTTCTTACTAGATTCGATAGTCTGTTGCATTATTGTTCTTGTGCTTGTCACAATTGCTCTGTTGGCTGTCCGTGAATTCGACTTATCCGACTCGACGGTTTAGATGGGGCATGCGATTGGGGCTGAAATGCTCGCCAAGGCTTGTCTGATTGCAGGAGGACTCGTCGATAGGCGTGGATGAATTGCATGTGATGGTTCTATTCTGATACTTAGACTAAGATTCGATGTTTGGATTGATTTCTCACTTTGGTTCGGTGAGATGGGATGACCGCTCTCACAAAGAAATTATGTTGCTTATGCCTCCATTTTTGGTCGCAGGTTCAAAGACTAACCGTGATGGTTTTCGAGATATCCGATCTGACCGCGAGACTAAGGATAAGGAGGAAGGGATGGTAGGGTTGGGTAGATCGATCTAGTTCATTGTAATAGCTTATTAGCAAACGTTCAATTATACTAGAATCGGTTCATTAATTCAAGTTTCTGTTTAAATCAACCTTTACTCATTCTAAACTGGACTAACCAAACCTCAATCACGAAAAATTCTTAGTAAAATCGTAAATCTAACCCGGGTAAGTATGAAAATCCGGGTTAGGGCTCTACAGGAGGCCCTTCGTGAAGTTATCAACAAGTTACTCGGATGTCGGAATATATTGCATAATAATGTCACCTTTGACAACCTTTTCTCATACAAAATGGTAGTTAATTTCAATATGTTTCGAGCGAGCATGATGAACAGGATTGACAGTCATATAAGTTTTCTGATGTTATCACAATAGATCTGAACAGGGTGAGGAAGAAAGAGACAAAGCTCGCGAATTAGCTAAGTAATCCAGTGAGACAAAGCTAGTGAAGTAGCTGAATAATCCAGTGAGACTCAGCAACAGCAAAGGCAAGCGAGTGGTATTAAGACTCAGCACTAGAACGAGAGACTGTAGGTTCTTTCTTGGCGCGCCATGAAATAAGATTGGGACCGAGAAAAATAGCATAGCTAGAGGTAGAGCACCGAGTGTCAGAACAACCTGCCTAATCTGCGTCAACAAAAGAAAGTAGACCCCGCTAAGGCCTTCCTCGGGGTAGTCGCATTACCACCGGGCGGATAAGCATCAGTCTTAATGGAGCCGGGGTATTAACTCATAGAAGTTCGATACAGTAGTCCGTAGCAAACAAACATACTCTCCATAGGGTATTGCTCCCCCTGAGGTACTAACCCTAAAAATCGAAAGCTCCCCTCTTTTTCTCCATCCATAACCACCAGTTGTAGCAGAGGAAGTAACAGTCAGTGGCTTCTCCCGGGGCCCTACCCTTGCTCTTTTCTTTCTCGGGCGCAGTCAAAAGATATACGAAGTTACAGAGAAATAGATAAAGAAGTTCAGCTGCCAGAGTGGATCCTATTCCGTATTTACCAGCGGGATTCATCCGTGTAAGGCGTTCCTCGGAGGAACTCGTCCAAGCACATGTCTCCTTTATCTGTTTTCAGCCAGCCTAAGCGCCCTACTTTACCTACTTTAAATGTAAATCTTCCTTTCATCAAAGCCTTCATGTTCATTGAATACTCGCTTCACTATGTGTAGCTCGCTCCCTCTCATGAAAGCCGAACTGGCGCCTTCTTTGATAACTGGGTTAGGGTTACCGAAGGCAATCTGGCAGGCAAAGATTCCCCTTTTATTCGGCAGCCACCTTTGATGTAACTAAACTAGATAGAGTTTGGGTCACGAATTTGGATTTATCGATCCAAGGGAACCAAATGAAGCATCTTTTTATCCATCATCTTTCTTACTCAACGGAGAAGCAAGTCCTACTTTCCTGGGAGAAAGGTAAATGCATACTTTTAAAATGAATACCCGCTAGCTGTAGCAAAGGAAGAAGGCGTATAGACTCTGCCTGATCTGATCACAAACATGTACTGATTTAGTTCCATTTAATTGTTCCAAAAGAGTCTTCATGTTCGTAGAGTATGTAGAGAGATCCGGATTTCTTTCACGCAGAGAAGCTATTTCTTGTTCCAGCTGATACACTCTCGAAGATCAGTTGCAACTTCATTTCAAGCTTCGTGACCTCGGTCCTCTCAAGTACTTCCTTGGGCTTTAAATTGCTCGGTCTACAGAGGGTATTTCAGTTTATCAATGCAAATATGCTCTGGATCTTCTTGATGAGACAGGTTTGTTGGCTCGCTGAGACCTCTTCTATCCCTATGGAACCTAATCTCAAGCTGTCTAAGGATTCTGGTGGCGACCTGGTTGATGCAGAGTTGTATCGTAGGCTTATTGGCAGGTTGATGTATCTGACTATTACTTGTCCAGATATCACTTTTGCTGTCAACAGGTTAAGCCAGTTCTCATCAGCATCTCGTACAACCCATATGCAGGCAGTTTACAAGGTTTTACACTATGTGAAAGGGACAGTTGGGCAGGGTCTTTTTTATTCTGCTACATCTGATCTTCAGCTCAAGGCTTTTGCTGATTCTGACTGAGCTTGGGCTTCTTGTCCCAACACAGGGCGCTCTGTAACTGGCTTCTGCATGTTCACTGGTTCCTCTCTAGTTTCTCAATCAATACCCATGTCTTGTTCTTGTTCTTGTTCAAGGACTTCATCTCCTCATCCATTGCTTGTTTCCAGCTTTTCGAATCTGAGTCTCTGATTGCTTCTTGATAACTGTTTGGCTCAGGATAACTTCCATCCTCTTTCATAGTGAGAGCATAGCCAACGAAGTTTGATTCTTCAAATCTTCTAGAACCTTTGATGTTTCTTCTTGGTCTATCTCTGGTTGTTGATAGGTTTCAAGGTCTTGATGTTCAGATTGTTCTTCAGTTTCTTGTGAATCTTACTTCTCTTGATCTATCTCCTGGTTAGAGGTGTCAACTGTTTCAGTGTTTTCATTAGCTTCCAAAGCTCCACCTTGCTCATTGATCTCACCTTCTTCAGTATCAAAACCAAGGTCTATCACAAATTTTACTAGGCTCTTGTTCTGCTTGCATTCCCGCCCAGACCTTTATCTCATCTTCTTTGAAGACTACATCTCTGCTGATTACACATTTCTTTTCTTACTCAGCCAGATCCTGTAACCCTTTACCACTTGAGGATAGCCAACAAATACTCCTTTCTTAGCTCTAGGCTTCAGCTTTCCTTCATCACTGTCAATGTAAGCAACACACCCCAATCTCCTGAGATATGAATGAGTAGGGACTGATTGAAACCATATCTCATCTGGAACTTGGAAATTGATTGCTGTGGAAGGGTATTTGTTGATGATGTGCACAGCTGTGTTTGCAGAATCTGCCCTGAAAGTCTTGGGAAGTCCACACTCACAAAGCATACTTCTGACCTTTTTAATGATCGTGCGTGTAACATTTCGGGCCTAAATTTAAACCATGAGGTCCACATAAATTGAAGTGAGGGTGTAACGGACAATTGTTCTGAAACCCTAATTAACCCTAATGGCTATATAAGACGTCGTCAAAGGGGATTAGAGGCAGCCGCGCATCAGAAACAAAAGCAAGAAGAAAGAGAGAGATTTCGATAGATCCAAAGGGTAGAAAGTTCAGCGTTGGAGAGCCACGGTGTTCATGTGTACCATCGTCGGAGGAAGAGAAATCTATGCACGACCAACGATTCCAACATTCCATTAACCCAGGTTTCGCAGTGAGGTGAGACATGACCTATGATTTTCATTATACAATTATGTATATGTATTTTGATGAGTGCTTCATTTAGGGAAGAAATTAGAGGTTGAAATCATGTGTGGTGTTAGGGTTTTAATTAATTGTTGCAAGAATTAAGGACGTTTTTATCAAGAAAAAGGAGTTAAACCTATTAGGGATTTATTAAATAATAAATAAATAAATATTAAAAAAATGAATAGGAATGTGGTGATCTACTTGTGTGGTGTGATGGAGAAAATAGTAGAAATATTATGTTAATTTATTATTTTAATGGAGATTATTATGTTGACTTAATTATTAGAAAAAGATAAATTATTATGTGTTGGTTTATTGGTTAAGGATACTAAATTATTTATGGTGGATTATGGTATAGTAAAATGAACCATAATCAATTAATTAACTGAAATAAACTAATATAATAATTAGATAAATATTAAACATTAGTCTAAGCAAGTATAATGGTTGATTCATTAATGTGAGAATAAATATTTGGTGAATGTGATATTCACATAACGCGGGTATGGTGGAATCGAGTAATGTTAGTTGGTTTAACTACGTTGATGGGTGTTGGGCTACGACAACAGCGGTGTTGAGTCGTAGTTCATTAACGGCTGGCAGGCCGGAAACAACCGTCGACGTGACGGGAGCTCGACGTGAGCGAATAGGCCGACGTGGCCGTGGTGTTATAAGCCGACGTGGCTTTGGGGGTTCCGAATCCTTAAACCGACGTGGTTAGGGATGAGGAGGAGTGGTTGTGACTTAGACAAACACGGTTTAAATACATATATCTTGGTAGTATTTGTGTCAACTTTTGTGGAATCAATCGTGCTAGTTTCATTCATAAATAAAGTAATTATCAAAATTATATATATACTTGTATAATGGAAATATGTGGGTAGGCGTGATTGTTTCACTGAGTAATTATGTTACTCATGCCTCCTTTTGGATGCAGATGAGTTCGAGCAATAGTGATGCACTGACTCGGGGTGGTGCTATGTTTTGGGAATTTTTAAACATTATTTATATATTTTTATTTTGAATCTTGAGTATCGTTAGATTTTTTTAAAGGTTATTTTCTTATGTTTTTTTTAATAATTTTATACTTGGGTTTGACGAGAATTCTTTTAATAAAAAGAATTATCACTTATACTTTATATGAATTTTCAAATAAATTATAAGTTAAGTACGAGGCGATGACACGTGTCATGTATTTTGGAGACGGGTGTTACAATTTTGGTATCAGAGCGAGGTTGCTACTCCGGTTCTGATCCGGAGAGCTCTGTTTTAAAGTTTTAGTAGTTAAAAAAAAAGTATTTTCAATGGGGGAGCACCACTCAGAATAACTTACGTGAAGTCATTTAAATTTCGTTGATTTATAATGTTATTGTAGTATAATGTGTGAATCGAGTGTTTATGTGGAAAATATGCCGCCGAAGAGTGTTATTCGTAGGACTTATTTGCGTATTAGAGATTGTCAGCGAGACTATAATGGTTGGCCGCTTGAGCAGGAAGGTGTTGCTCCAACTCAACAACCAGCCGTTGTTGCTCTAGTGGTGGATTATGCAGTGCTAAATGCAGCTGTGATGTGAGAAATGCATGAGGCGTTAGCGTTTTAGTTGCAGCAAGTTCCTGTAGCAAATCGAATACCAAGAGTTGTAGTGCCCAAGCATGCAGCTCTTGAGTTCGCTGCACTCGAGCCTCTTGTTCAAGAGTTTGGGGCACCTCAATACTCACCACCATCTACTCTAGTGCCAAAGATGCAAGTACGGGATCAAGGCCCACATATTGGAATACTTTGAAGATGTGAACGAATTTGAATAATTTAGTGGAGGAATGGATCCGATTACAACACACAACTGGGTGAATATGTTAGATAAGAACTACGAGACCATCATGTGTTCGATTGAGTTTTGGAAGCAATTGGCGATTTAATATTTAAGGGACGAAACACAAGTTGGTGGATAGCATTGTCATTAGTACTCATGCAAATCACATGCTTAGTTGGCACGACTTTAAGGAGGAATTTGCACGGATGTATTTTCCACAAGAGGCAGTAGACCAAATGGTTATTTTATTTGTCGATCTTTGACAGGGGTCAAAGTCAGTACGGGAGTATGATCTAGAATTTTTGTCTATTTATAAGCTTTAGAGGGAGAGGAACAAACGAATATGACATGATACTCAAGTTTCAAAGATGTTTGACGCTAGAGGTGAAAAAAAATTGTTGCATAGTGCAAAAGTACAATAACATGGTCAATTTAGTGGGAACAACGTTCTTAGTGGAACAAGGCATTGAGGCGGAAACCAAACAGGAAAAAGTGACCCAAGCAAGGATAGAAAAATTAGTTGAGTTGTAGAAATATACCATGGATAATTAGAATATCGGCTTGTAGAGATTAGAGGGGTGCTCACTTGTTTTAAGTGTGGTTAGAATGGACACATCCGGGTGCATTGTTCATACGGATCACTTAAGGGTAGTACTAGAAAAGTTACGAGAATACAAGTTATATGCTAAGTTGAGCAAATGTACTTTCTGGCAGAAGAAGATTGGCTTTCTAGGTCACGTTGTGTCTGAAGCTGGAGTACCAGTGGATCCGGAAAAAAAAAATTTGTAGCGATTATGGGATGGCCGACACCCAGAAACGCAACAGAGGTCCGTAGTTTTCTGGGCCTAGCAGGTTACTATCAAAAATTTGTTGAAGGATTTGCGAGTATAGCGAAGCCTATGACTCAACTTACGGGAAAGGATGTGAAATTTAATTGGACCGAAAAGTGTGAGGAGAGCTTTCGAAGGTTGAAAGGGCATTTGACTAAAACTCCAATATTGGTTTATCAAGGACTGGGGTACCATATTTGGTATACACTGACGCATCAGGGTCATGATTGGGTTGTGTGCTGATGCAGCAAGAACGAGTAATTGCCTATGCATCTAGAGAGTTAAGGAAATATGAGATAAATTATCCCATCCATGATTTATAATTGGCAGCAGTTGTTTTTGCTTTAAAAATTTGGCGTGCGTATTTATATGGGGAAAAAGTCCAAGTTCTTACTAATCACAAGAACTTAAAATATATATATTTACGTAACTAGATCTTAATCTGAGATAGAGGAGATGGATGGAGCTACTAGCAGATTATGACTTAGCAATCGCATACCACCCGGGAACGGCTAACATGGTAGCAGATGCATTAAGTAAAAGGAGAAATGACATATCAAAAGAACGAGAAGTAGAGGAGTTAGTGGCTTCCTTGGGAAAAATTAAGTTTGTGTGCTACTACGATTACCAAAGATGCCACAGGATTGGAAGCCATAAACCGGTCATACTTACTTTGGAAAATATGTGAGGCTCAAACGGTAGACGATGCACTCAGAAAAGCTGTGGATAATAATGTGAAAGGATACCATACCGCAGACAATGGAACCTACTTGTACAGGAATGGGGTAGGTGTTCCCAATGTTAAGGAATTAAAAGATGAGATCTTATCGCAGGCACACCACTCACGTTTTGCAATCCATCCAGGGGCGACTAAGCTATATCGAGATCTAAAACGTTATTATCATTGGAACGGTATAAAACGGGATAGCGCAGAATGGGTAGCGAAGTGCCAACTAGTATAGGTAGAACGTAGAGTACCTGGTGGGTTATTTGCAAAGTCTACCGTTGCCTAAATGGAAATAGGATATGATCACTATGGATTTCGTGAAGTGCACCCAAGGATAATTAGTGAACTGGATATGGTTTGGGTAATTGTTGATCGACTTACGAAGCCAGCTCATTTTTGGCGATTAAGAAGACAGACAATGTGGACCACTTAGCAAGAGTATATGTGGAGATGATTGTTAGGTTGCATGGGGTTCCAATGAGCATTGTTTCGGACCAAGATCCGAAATTTACCTCAATATTTTTTTTGCAGGCATTGCAAAAGGCACTTGGGACGAAAGTGCATCTGAGTACTGCGTATCACCCAAAGACAGATGGACAGTCGGAAAGAATAATTTAACCCTTGGGAATATGTTGCGAGTGTGTATGTTGCATAGGGGAGGTCGTTGGGAGAAATATTTACCGTTAGTAGAGTTTGCGTACAACAATAGCTATCATAGGAGCATAAAGATGTCACCATATGAGGCTTGTATGGACGACCTTGTCGGACACCACTTTGCTGGACAAAAGTGGGAGAGCGTAGAGATTTGGAACCTGAGTTGGTTCAAGAGACAGTGGATCCAATGGAAACTCTTCGTGCAAGACTAAAGGAGGCTCACGATCGTCAGAAGAGTTACGCTGATAAAGGGAGAAGGGAATTGGAATTTAGAGTGGGAGACGAGGTGTATTTGAACATGAGGGTATTCAAAGGAGTAGATAAGAATAAAAAGTTGGGAAAACTCAAACCACATTTTATGGGGCCTTATCCAATTACTGAAAGGATTGGTACAATTGCATATAGATTGAGATTACCAAAGGAGTTAGCAGCGTTTCATGATGTGTTTCATGTATCAGTCCTCCGAAAAGTTGTCAAAGAACCCCAACTCATTATGCAGCAACCCCAAGAGGAATTGGAAGAAATCTTAGTAAACCGATAAAAATCGCTGGACAACAAAAATTTGATATGCAAGGGAGGAATGTTAAATCAGTACGTGTTCGTTGGAAAAGAGACAGAATTGAAGAAAAGACGTTGGAGTCTAAACATCATATGAGAATTAATTACCATGATCTTTTTAAGGACCACGACGAGAGGGAGGTGGAACCATCGAATTCGGGGACGAATTCTTCTGTGGTGGGGGAGAATTGTAACATTCCGGGCCTAAATTTAAACCATGAGGTCCACATAAATTGAAGTGAGGGTATAACGGACAATTGTTCTGAAACCCTAATTAACCCTAATGGCTATATAAGACGTCGTCAAAGGGGATTAGAGGCAGCCGCGCATCAGAAACAAAAGCAAGAAGAAAGAGAGAGATTTCGACAGATCCAAAGGGTAGAAAGTTCAGCGTTGGAGAGCCACGGTGTTCGTGTGTACCATCGTCGGAGGAAGAGAAATCTATGCACGACCGACGATTCCAACATTCCATTAACCTAGGTTTCGCAGTGAGGTGAGACATGACCTATGATTTTCATTATACAATTATGTATATGTATTTTGATGAGTGCTTCATTTAGGGAAGAAATTAGAGGTTGAAATCATGTGTGGTGTTAGGGTTTTAGTTAATTGTTGCAAGAATAAGGATGTTTTTATCAAGAAAAAGGAGTTAAACCTATTAGGGATTTATTAAATAATAAATAAATAAATATTAAAAAATGAATAGGAATGTGGTGATCTACTTGTGTGGTGTGGTGGAGAAAATAGTAGAAATATTATGTTAATTTATTATTTTAATGGAGATTATTATGTTGACTTAATTATTAAAAAAAGATAAATTATTATGTGTTGGTTTATTGGTTAAGGATACTAAATTATTTATGGTGGATTATGGTATAGTAAAATGAAGCATAATCAATTAATTAACTGAAATAAACTAATAGAATTATTAGATAAATATTAAACATTAGTCTAAGCAAGTATAATGGTTGATTCATTAATGTGAGAATAAATTTTTGGTGAATGTGATATTCACGTAACGCGGGTATGGTGGAATCGAGTAACGTTAGTTGGTTTAACTACGTTGATGGGTGTTGGGCTACGACAACAGCGGTGTTGAGTCGTAGTTCATTAACGGCTGGCAGGCCGGAAACAACCATCGATGTGACGGGAGCTCGAAGTGAGCGAATAGGCCGACGTGGCCGTGGTGTTATAAGCCGACGTGGCTTTGGGGGTTCCGAATCCTTAAACCGACGTGGTTAGGGATGAGGAGGAGTGGTTGTGACTTAGACAAACACGGTTTAAATACATATATCTTGGCAGTATTTGTGTCGACTTTTGTGGAATCAATCGTGCTAGTTTCATTCATAAATAAAGTAATTATCAAAATTATATATACTTGTATAATGGAAATATGTGGGTAGGCGTGATTGTTTCACTGAGTAATTATGTTACTCATGCCTCTTTTTGGATGCAGATGAGTTCGAGCAATAGTGATGCACTGACTCGGGGTGGTGCTACGTTTTGGGAATTTTTAAATATTATTTATATATTTTTATTTTGAATCTTGAGTATCGTTAGATTTTTTTTAAAGGTTATTTTCTTATGTTTTTTTAATAATTTTATACTTGGGTTTGACGAGAATTCTTTTAATAAAAAGAATTATCACTTATACTTTATATGAATTTTCAAATAAATTATAAGTTAAGTACGAGGCGATGACACGTGTCATGTATTTTGGAGACGGGTGTTACAGTGCGGTTCATCCTTTCAGCTACCCCGTTCTATTTTCTATCCGGAACAATCACGCCTACCCACATATTGACTTATTGATTTTCTGTTTCTCTTTGAAGAAGACAAGATGAGAATCCTTTCAATTGCTTATCAATTGCTTATTCTCTCCGTTGATTACAATTTTCTTGATCCAATTCTGAATAGAAGAGATTTCACCTACTTTCATTCACTTCCTTATAGGAGGTTGGGAAAGTTAGCTTCCTACAAGAAGGGATTGCTTCTAGTTCCTTAACACTCATTGATTGGAATGGAATGGGAATGCTGATCAGGAGGAATAAGAATACATTGACCAGAGGTGTTCCTCGGGGATGAAAAGGAATTGGTCTGACCCGATCTATTTATCCGGACGGGACTAGGAAAGATTGTTTTCTGACCTAACGGCCCCTCATCAATTAATTAATGAGAATTAGAGCTTCCCTTCCCCTTACAGGCGAGCTTTCACTTCCCTTCCCCAGCTTTGAAGTAAAGGCAAGTAACTTCATCAACTAGTGGGACATGCCCAGAAAGAGCTAGCTGCTGAGTAGGTTGCTCGAGAAGGCTATTAGGGTAATAAAACAATCCTGCAATCGAATCCCCAGCGACTGTTCTCGCTGTTATCGGAATAAGCGCTGTTAGGAGTACTAGCAGGAAGAGTAAGTAGCACTCTGACTTTCATTTTGAAAGAATGGGTGCACGACAAATAGCTTATATAAGATCGGATGCAGACGCTTTTGGGACATGAAACGGCCACTTCCCCTAGCTAGTACAATCTTGATGCCGAGACTAGATTCTAAACTAGGGTTTGGAACTGGTATTGTCAAAGAGGCGATTCTCAATGCATATGAGAAGGCAATTCAAAGACTTTTTTACTGTTTCAAGAAATTCCTCGGAGGGGTTCCTTGGTGCTGTCCGTCTTCATGGCCTCAATAATACTCAGTATTGTACTGGCCAAACCCGTTTCGCAGCATGGAGTATACCTCAATCTCGGTTAGTTCTGTTTTGGCTTTTTCCCCAATTCCCCACTCATGTCTGTGTGAAGGATGCGATGTCTTTCTCTAGCCGGCATGTCCCAACCAGGCTATTACCGAGGTGTTGTTATAGCAGTGCCATCTATCAGTTCATGTGGTAGGAGGAACCCAATCCCTTCTATAACTTCGGAAAGATTTAGCAGTACTTTCTTATGATGACCTGGTTGGTTATACTCAGGTCTGGCCGCAAAGTGTTCTTGCCTCTATCATTAAATCGGGTAGCCCCTGTTTCTGGTGTTTTAGTCACCTTCCAATGGCTCTTTTCCCAATCACATCCCCGAAAGACAGAAAGAAATACAAAGATTACCATTAGGCGAAAGCAGGCGTTCCTTGGGGTGAAGACTTTCTATTTTCAGATCATTGGGAGTCTAGTTATGCTTTCTTTTGAATCAAAGTTAAAAGCATTCAGACATGGGATTTGTTAAGTGCATTCAGCATCAGTATCTGTTTTCTTTACTGGTGTAATTGTAGAGAAGATGTAGACACAACTTACTTAATTCAATTCAAACCCTGTGCGAAGGAACTCAGGAATCACTTCCCCTTCACCGAAAACAACATAAGAAGGAGTGTTCTAAGGCCAGTAGAAAAAAGTGAGTGTTTGATGTAGCATATCTACTGTTCACTATCAACCATAGGCGTTCCTCTCCTTTTCAGTTGATTCACTCCGTTCCTCTCCGTGTAATAAATACCTCGAGGAGTATGGCATCGATTATGAAGAAAGATTTGCTCCTGTTGCCAAAATGATTACTGTTCATATCCCGTTGGCTGTTCCGCACATTCACCATAGGTCTTTACATCAGATGGATGTTCAAAATGATTTTCTTAATGGTCATCTTAAGGAGACACTTTATATGCTATGCAACCTCCTCCTGGCTACCAGAAAGCGGAAAAAACTCTTGTTTTTCGTCTTCGTAAATCTCTATATGGATTGAAACAAGTGCATTGTTTGATAAATTTCAAACTATCTGAGAATTGAGGAACACCAAGTATGATTTGATTTTAGGGCCTGGAGCTCATCATCTATGGCTTTGTGCCAACATGCGAGTTCTGCTGTCTGCTTATAGGTAGAAGGGACATGAACATAATGAAAAGTAGTAAAAAAAGAAGATGAAGCACCATATATTTCAGGATAATACCTATATCAGACAGTAGATACAGATTGACGATTGAAACGTCGAAGAGGAACTACAGATTCAGATGGTGCAGAAGCTACAGAGAGTTCTGAGTCATTACCTACTAGGGCCGAAAGAAGGTGGTGGCAAGACCGTTGCATTATTTGCTGGGCTTTGACAGATCGATTCCGTCGAAGTTTTCTCAGGATCTAAAAAGGAAGATAAGAAATGGAGGATGTGGGTGGTGCAAGTGGTGTGGGTGAAGAAGCATAATATAATAAAAAAATTTCAAAAAGACAACGTTTTGGGAAACATCTTGGATCCAGACGACATACCTCCTCTGGAATTCCAATGAAGCGGCTGGACAAACAGGACGAGGGGCATAGAAACAGAAAGCCAAAATTGGAATGATTGGATAAAAGAGATGCTGGAAAATGCCGAGATTGTAAAACAGTGGGTGGAGGTCTCCGAGCCTTTTTCTTTAGAAGAAGTATCGTCAGATCAGCACACCTTACAGATAGAGGCGATGAGCAGCCTATGGTGCCCAGAAACCAGCTCAAACAAAATGAGATGGGGTGAATCACATTCACTGCCGTGGACGCCCATGTGCTTCATAATTTGCCTAAAAGAGTCAAGTCTGGCTGCAGCGTCTTGTGAAAGTTTTCAAGAACTACTGTCGTGGTTAGCCGACGCTCATCAATCAGGCTGCATATGATAAAATAGCCAAGAAAATGATGTTGGATTAATGGATCACATACTTCCGAACAAAAGTAACAAGAGATTCAATTATCCCCAAATAGGTTTATATGCCGACCTGCTTACGAAGTCCCTTTGGTTAGTGCTCAGTCAGTAGTAACTAGATCTCACGTCGGGTGCCGCTTAATCAGTTTACCGGATTCCTTCTGTCTTTATCACAAATTTTTTTCTTCTCTTGGAGTACAGATCAGTGCTCCTACACTACAGCTCAAAACATACTTTGTATCGATCGATTGGCTTATAAGTAGGAACGGAACCTTCTTTTCTCAACTCAAATGCTTCGAGTTTAAGTTAGTGTTCATTGCTTACTAGTAAATTGATATTATCAGTTTATCCTAAGTGGGGAGACGAAGATAATTGCGGATTTCACGCAAAATGAATTCTACCAAAGCATTCTACTTTGAATTAGATCGCTCGCGACCTATGTTAATCAAAGGAATGAATAGTTGACAAGCAATAGATAAAAATAAGTAGAAGAAAATATGCGATTACCACTTCGATTGGATTATTCTTTCTTTAGCCATAATAAAGGCTGTGTTCAAGCGGAGGAATAGAAATGCGTTAGTGACTTCGATTTGAAGAAATGTATACCTAACGGCCCAAGAAGGGGCAGTTCACCAAGAGGAGCCAGGGGCTAGCGAAGAAGAAGAATCAGGGGCCCCTAACTCTCCGACTTTTGCAGAAGCAGAATTGAAAGACTTTTTATCAGTTGAAACTCCTACACAATTGAGGAGGACCTCGAGTTCGATAGATTGTTCGAGGAGATCTACGACAAAAGGGAAAATCTTATTCTCACCCCCCCCCCCCCCCAAATCCACTTTCTTCTATGATGAATATAGTCAATTTCGTCCTCGTGGACGATTCAGATATGTCTGAACTCATATATATATATATATATATATATATATATATATATGACTTATATCTAAATGGAATCCAGTCCTTATATTTAAAAGAGTTTGACTCTACATACCTCCAGGAAATGCTACCTTTTTTTAGCATGGGAGGGTAATTATTGGAGATTGAGGGAGGACAGGTTGGTTGGAGGACACCTTGGTCAAAAGCGTTCCTCGGAGGAACTCGACCATTTGTTGGAAGAGGTGCATAGGGACTCGAGTGAAATACACAGACGTTACTAGAGAAAGAAGTTCTCTAGAAGAGATCCATAGGGACTCGAGTGAAACGAGAGGCATGGAGTGACTCGACTAAAAAAAAAGGGCGTAAGCATGATTCCGGGGCGGAGCCGTATGACGAGAGAGTGTAGACTATGGAACTCAGGGAGCAAAACCCTAAAGAAAGTTCAAGAAGCTATGAAGAGTGGTAAACTCTAAAAGGAAAGATGGAAACTGTGGAGTTGGATGATAAAGATGGAAAGTAACGATTGCATAATATAAATTTTTTGGCCTCGTCATCAAAAGCGGCTTCCAGTTGCTCGGAAATTTTCAGCTATATGGGGGCTTGGATGGTTAGAAAAAACTATTGATCAAGAAGTTGGTCAATTTTTGAATGAAAGAAGGTAAAAGAACGAGAGTTCGTGCTATTGTTTATCAAACTTTTCATCGCCCAGCTCAAACTGAACGCGATGTAATCAAACGTATGGTTGAGGCCGTAGAGAATATAAAGCCCATATGTGAAGTAGCAAAAGTAGGAGTAGAGGGTACTATTTATGATGTCCTTGTGTGCTTTAGGCGAAATTCCTTTTCTGGCATATGCTTCAGTGAGCTCGGTTCAGGAACTTTCCTCCATTGAGATTTGAAAAAAGATTGCCAAATCGTTCTCTATCAAATCTTCATCTAGAGCCAAATGAAATAGATTCCCCCTGCCTCCTGGCTACACTGGGCGAGAAGAAGACATTGAGAATTCATGGGAAGAATCTGCTTGCTCGACCAAGGAGAGAGGAAAGAGAATAAAAAAAGTGTGAATATGTACAGTCCCTCGTGAGGCCGCTTATTCGTCAATTGTTCCTTCTTGGCTTCCTGAGTATGTAATGCGATTGAAGCTTTTAGAGAATCTCGTAGTAATTTAAGAAATCCAGGTAGGAAAAGTGCTCAATAGGTATCCCCCGTAGCCCTTCGGTAAATATAGCGGAAATATAACCGATGCTTTGACTTGACTCTCTGATAAGCCAATAGCAGTATATTACAATAAAAAGAATCAGCTGGAAGAAGAAGAAACAGATCAAAGGGAAGAAAATGCAGAACAAATAGTTGGTGGAAAAGATGAAAACAGCACGTGAGCTGCACATGAAGTAAAATTAAAAGATAAATCCCTCTAATTGATAAAGAGTATTTGCAGTTAGAAAGAAGAGAAGAGAGTATTTAAACTCTCATTGTTATTTTGTTCTTTTTTATGCTTTTGTACTGTGAGGAGGCAGCCTGCGTGCTGTGGGCGAATTGAGAGAGAGAGAGATTTCAGGAAGTATTTTCTGGGTTTTAATCTTTGCAAACAATCGTTATCTTCATTTGAATCAATAATATTGTTCATCACTGTTAGAGATTGTTAAATATTGTTGTGTTACATCGTGAGAGGGAGCTGGATTCTTAACATTGGTGCGGTGAGCCCGACGAACCTCGCGATCCATGGAGCCTTTTCGTGACGAGAGTTTATCGACGGCACCGAGCTCGACGACACAGACCCCAATCGCCAGAAGTTTTGACGAAATCTTTCGTCGTTTGGATGCCCTAGATTCGGGATATTGCGGTGCCGTTGCAGGACAACTCAATGCAGAAGAGTCACTACACTGGCTGGAAATGAAGTGGGAGGCGAAAATAGACTCCAAGTTCGAAGCTTTTCAAATTTCCATGGAGAAAATGATTTCCAACCACTTCGACCGCCTTGTGACTGCACTGCCCAGGCTGGAATCTCAGCGGTGTACCGGCGAATCTAGCTATCAGCAACGTTCTCCAGGCGGGGAACCAAAACAGATTCATGTAGATTCAATTGAATCGATTTCAAAACTCAAAATCGATGCAGCTGAATCAACCACAAAAATTGATGTTGTTCAGGAAAAGAAATCAATTCTGGACATAGATTCGCTGAAGGAAAAGGATACTCGTCATGCGACGGATTTAATCACGGAATTTGCTTGTATTCATCCAAAGATTTCACATAATCAGGTACTTATTTCTAAGCTAGAACCAAGCCTTCATATTCACACTAAATCAATGGATGATTGTGAGTATTCCTATTCTGGTCATGACTTTGGTGTGTGGTTTGATAATCTAGAAGAGATATTAGAAGTTTCATTTGTGAAGAAACATGACAAGAATTATCAATTGTGGATATATGTCATTGACAAGCAAGTTGCACACCACATGTTTGATAAATAGTTTCTAAGAATACAACGTCGGAAGAAGCAAAAATATGGCAAGTCCTGGAAATTTAAATACCGACAAAAGATTGTGCTGAGAGTTCTGCCACAAAAATGTTATTCATTCAGTGTAAGAGGGAGAAATAAGTATTTCAGCTCTTCTTTTAATACTTTGGAGAGATCAAAGTGGGAAGAGAAGAACTCTAAGTTTATAAGAGAGATGAATCATCATTCTAATATGGTGTGGTTACAATACAAATTGAGATTGACATGTGTTTCCAAGAGCTTGAGACACATCCTCTTCGTGAGTTTTTGGTCCGGCACAAGATCGAGATTATGGGAATTCTTTTTTGGGGTTATTGTTGTTGATAAGGATAAAACACAAAATGATGAAGTTGCTGGAACAACAACAAGTAACCATTCTTCAAAGATTCTCGTCGTTTTTTTTTATTTTGATTTTTCAGAACCCGTTGTGGTAGCTACAAAAGTTGTGGTGGTTACTTCACTAGAGGTCTCTGGATCAACACCAAAAGGGACAGTGATGATGTTGACTTGGTTGCCTCAACAAGTCCACATGAACTTGTTTAATTGTCGAAAAATTAAGAGTGTGGCAGCAATTGAATGCTTAAATCATCATGAGAAGGAAAAGCTCTCAACTTCTTGGTTGGTTAGATTTCACAAGAATTTATGTGTTGAACTACATCTGGTCCTTTACGGAACGAACATTATCGAGTTATATTATGCAAATTTGGACGAGAGATTCTACTTTTCAGTGTGGCATTATCGAGTTTGGTCGCTCGGAAGGCAACGCAAGATCATGAGAATATGTGGCATTTGGTGTCTGACATCTCAAGCTTATTTCTGGATTTTGAGCTTGAGGACAAACTTATCAAAGGAAAGGAGCACCAAAAATTTCGAACTTGAGACGTTACTGCACAATCGTGATGAGATGCTGCTGGAAATTAAGGTTGCACTTCAACGAGCACATGACATTATGCAGAAACACGTAGATAAACATAGAAGGGGTGTTGTTTTTCAAGAGGGAGTTCAAGTTTACTTGAAGCTAAGACCTTGTAGACAACACACGGTCGCACAACGCAACAATCAGAAACTTGCAGCTCAGTTCTATGGTCCATTCCATGTCATTGAACGAATTGGCAGGCTCGCCTACAAGCTTCAGCGTCCACCAACCTCCAAAATTCATCCCGTCGTCCACGTCTCACAGCTTAAAGGCACTGTCGGAAATGGAACTCAGATTTTTCCATTACCGGTGAATTGGTTAGATGTTTGTGACGCTCAGCCGGATCCGGAGGCAGTCTTGGAGACATGGTACAATGTGGCAGGGCACCTAGAACTCTTAATCTTTTGGAAGGGTAAGGCGATGCATGATAACTCTTGGCACGCAGCAACCACAATCAAGAACCAATACCCACAATTCAAGCTTGAGGACAAGCTTCTCAAAGGGGGGAGTATTGATAAGCCAATAGCAGTATATTACAATAAAAAGAATCAGCTGGAAGAAGAAGAAACAGATCAAAGGGAAGAAAATGCAGAACAAATAGTTGGTGGAAAAGATGAAAACAGCACGTGAGCTGCACATGAAGTAAAATTAAAAGATAAATCCCTCTAATTGATAAAGAGTATTTGCAGTTAGAAAGAAGAGAAGAGAGTATTTAAACTCTCATTGTTATTTTGTTCTTTTTTATGCTTTTGTACTGTGAGGAGGCAGCCTGCGTGCTGTGGGCGAATTGAGAGAGAGAGAGATTTCAGGAAGTATTTTCTGGGTTTTAATCTTTGCAAACAATCGTTATCTTCATTTGAATCAATAATATTGTTCATCACTGTTAGAGATTGTTAAATATTGTTGTGTTACATCGTGAGAGGGAGCTGGATTCTTAACACTCTCCCCTCTAACCCTTTGCGCTCCTACCTGCGGATTGCCAGAAAAGACATGTGAATACACCCCTCATGCTTTGCGTTCTTTGCTTTGTCCAAATACTTACCTGCACCTATAAAATAACTATACACCACTGTGGACTAATAGTTGAACGCTTTATGAAATGTCCGTGGTCAGAATAGAAGTCTTCTTTCAAGGAAGTGAAGGTGGAGGTAGACCGACTCGCTTTTCTGTTTTGTCTTTGCCCGCCTCTTCCCCAACAAATCAAATATCTTATCCCTGCCCTTATTGACTAAAGGGATGCTTAGACCTGGACTCCCACGACTATTAAGAAAGCACTGAAGCACTGCTCTTTCTTTCCTCACATCTACCTAACCAAGAACGACTACCCTTAAATAAGTTCAGAAAGGGATTAACCCTGGTACCGAAATGAACCTGATTTGGCCGGAGTGAATAGTAAGTTGCTGCTACCTTTGCTGCCGTAAGAGGACTCAGTCTCACACAGCTGAAAGAGAAGATGCGCTACTAATGCGTCTCAACGCTCCACCAATACTTGCAACTAGTTAAGAAAGAATGACTACTGACTACTTTGAAAGTATAGATCAAGAGATTGGATGTAATCTCTCTGGTCAGATCGTGCTCTTCATTGACGGAGAGTCCTCGCTTTGTATAGACAGCAGTACAAGCAGTCCTGGAAGACCTATTTCATCTTTCCTTTTTTTTACTTTTCCATCTATATAAAGAGAAAGTTTTGGATTCCTACTTTCCTCTTACGAAGGAAAATAGGATTTCATCAAATCCTAGGTATATAAAGAGAAAGTTTTGGATTCCTGATGTGCTCCTACAAGCTAAAATAGGGTTTCTTACTTTTGCCGGTATATAAAGAGAACGTTTGCGATGTAAGACGTGTTCTTACGAAGGAAAATTGGATTGCTAACTTTTGCATCTATATAAAATGAAAAGCAAGTTTTTCTATCAGGAAAGAGGTAAGGACAGATCTGCCGAAGAAGGATCGGGATTAGAACTAGTCTGAAGCTTAAGGCTTTTGCTATTCAAGAAGACTCTCCCTGCTGGCTCTATGTATGCTATAGCTCCTGAAAGTGTGAGTTTGGCCCCTAGATACAAAGAAAGGTAAAAGAAAGAGGAGAGTGATGTTTCATTTCAAGTGAGAGATCTCGTGGAGGTATACATGAGAACAGAGAAGTATCCGTAGGATGAAGAACCGGAAAGTCAGATAAAAGTGGGAATGACAGTCCGGCTACCGGAGGAGCTATTTAACTATTATCAACTATTTAGTCTCTGAGTGGATTTTCCAATAGATGGGAGCAAGGAGATTCTGTCTGAAGAAGGACGTTGAAGTTAGTGCGTAAACAAAACAGCAGGAGAGGTCTGGAGTGGACACCATCCTTCAATCTCTTAGCCCTCCGAAGTAAATACTCTTTTTCCATCAGCTGGAAATGTATCCTAAGTAGAAGTAACTGAACTGGCTTAGAACGACTCAGAGATTGATGAAAGAACCTCTCGGAAGGGAACTAGGATCTATTGGAATGGAAGAGGTGCAAATCTTATATGATTGTACTTCTTAGATGACCTTCAAATATAAGAACTTGCTCAAAATCAAAGGTCTTTCTAACGACCTATCAATAAGCGACTCAAGCTTTCAAACTTTATAGATTGAAATAGCTTTACCTAGCCCGAGGAAAGCCTGCTCTGCTTGAACAACTCTTGCTTTTCCAGCTCCATTTGCACTAGTGGGAATGGAATTTGAAAGTCATTCTTTTTCAGTCTTAAAAATTGTTACAATATGGAAAATTGAGCTACCTTAACGTAGGCGTTGGACTCAAGTCATTTTGAAATCTAACCAAAAAATTATAGACGATTTAGTCCATACATGTCATTTTGAGATCTAACTCAAAAATTAATTACGATGATCATTCTAAACTGATCGTTGGTGCTCCTTGAGTAAATGCTTATAAATGAAGCATAATGCATGGCTTAATGCAGTTTGAGATACATTAGATTACATGGAGGCTATGTTGTAACTCTTGCAGTATCAAATGTTGTCACAATACAGGAACTTGAGCTAGCTTAACTTGGGCGTTGGATTTGTGTCATTCTAAACTCTAAATCAAAAGTTACGGACGATTTAGTGCGGACATATCAAGTTGATCATCAAGTTAAAATGATCATTCTAAATTGATCATCAGTGATCCTTTGTTAAAAGCTTATAAATGAGTATAAATGAGTACAAAAATCATGTAGTCGCAAATTTGTCACAAATAGTCCCAAAAGAGTCGCAAAATTTGCGACCAAATTGGAGTGGCAAAATGATTGTTTTCTTGTAGTGGTGTGGCATCACGCTTTTTTGGGCTACATTGGATTACTTGGCGGTTTGTTCGTAGCCCTCTTTTCTCAAATGTTGTCATAATATGGAATATTGAGCTAGGTTAACATGGGTGTTGGAGTCATGTTATTTTGAGCTCTAAAACAAAAGTTAAAGACAATTCAGTGCGTAAATGTCAAGTTGATCAGGTAGTTAAAATGATCATTCTAAACTGATCATTGGTTCTCCTTAAGTAAAGGCTTACAAATGAAACATAATGCATGCGATCACGCAGTTTGGGATACATTGGATTACTTGGAGGCTTTGTAGTAGCTCTTTCAGTCTCAAATATTGTCGGAGTATGGAAAATTGAGCTTGTTTAACATGGGCGTTGGCCTGATGTCAATTTGAGCTCTAAATCAAAAGTTAAAGACACTTTAGTGTGGACATGTAAAGTTGCTCGGCCAGTTAAAATGATCGTTCTAAACTGATCATTGGTGCTCCTGGAGTAATGGCTTATAAATGAAGCATAATGAATGGCATCACAAAATTTGGGATACATTGGCTGGTTTGTAGGTTCGTCGTAGCTCTTTCAGTCTCAAATGCTGTCACAATATTGAAAATTGAGCTAGCTTAATATGTTCGTTGGATTCGTGTCATTCTGAATTCTAAATCAAAAGCTACAAACGATTTAATGCAGATATGTCAAGTTGAACGGCAAGTTAAAATGATCATTCTAAACTAATCATTGGTTCTCCTTGAGTAAAGGATTATAAATGAGTATAATACATGGCATCACAAAGTTTGGGAACCATTGGATTATTTGGCGGCATATTCGTATCTCTTTCAGTCTCAAGTGTTATCAAAATATAGAAAATTGAGATAGCTTAACATGGGCGTTGGATTCGTGTCATTCTTAACTCTAAATAAAAAGTTACAGACGATTTAGTGCGGTCATGTCAAAGTTATCAGCTAGTTAAAATGATCATACTAAACTGATCATTGGTGCTCTTTGAGTAAAGGCTTATTAATAAACCATAATTCATGGCATCACACAGTTTGGGATACATTGGACTACTTGGAGGCTTTATCGTATCTATTTGAGTTTCAAATATTGTCAAAATACGGAAAATTGAGCTAGCTTAATGTGGGCGATGGACTCATGTAATTTTGAGCTCTAAATCAAAATAAAGATGATTTAGTGCGTACATGTCAAGTCGATCAACTAGGTACAATTACCATTCTAAATTGATCATTGGTGCTCCTTGAGTAAAGGCTTATAAGTGAACCATAATGTATGGTATCACGCAGTTTGGGATAGATTGAATTACTTGGAGGATTTGTCGTAGCGGTTTTGGTATTAAATTTTGTCACAATATAGAAAATTGAGCTAGTTTAACGTGGGTGTTGGATTTGTATCATTTTGACCACTAAATCAAAAGTGTGGACGATTTAGTTCTGATATGTCAAGTTGATTGGCCACTTAAAACGATCATTCTAAACAGATCATTGGTGCTCCTTAAGTAAACGCTTATAATGAAGCATAATGCATGGCATCACGTAGTTTGGCATACATTGGATTACTTGGAGGCATTGTCGTAGGTCTTTGAGTCAAATGTTTTCCAAATGTGGAATATTGAGCTTGCGTAACGTGGGTGTGGGACTGATGTCATTTTGAGCGAAAAATCAAAAGGTAAAGACGATTTAGTGAGGACATGTCAAGTTGATCAGCTAGTTAAATTGATCATTCTAAACAAATCATTGGTGTTCCTTGAGTAAGGGCTTATAGGTGAAGCATAATATATAACATCCCATTGTTCGGGATACAATGGATTACTTAAAGGCTTTGTCAAAGCTCTTTCAGTCTCAAATGTTGTCACAATATAGAAAATTGAGCTAGCTTAACATGGCCGTTGGATTCTTGTCATTCTGAACTCTAAATCAAAAGTTACGCACAATTTAGTGCGGACATGTCAGGTTGATCATCGAGTTAAAATGATCATTCTAAACTGATCATTGGTGCTTCTTGATTAAAAGCTTATAAAGAAAGCATAATGCTTGGCATCATGCAGTTTGGAATACATTGTAATACATGGAGGCTTTGTAGTAGCTCTTTCAGTCTCAAATGTTGTCGAAATATGGAAAATTGACCTAGCTTAATGTGGGCGTTGGACTCATATCATTTTGAGCTCTAAATGAAAAGTTAAAGACGATTTAGTCTGGACATGTCAATTTGTTCAGCTAGTTAAAATGATCACTCTAAACTGATCATTGGTGCTCCTTAAGTAAAGGCTTATAAATGAAGCATAATGTATGGAATCACGTAGTTTGGGATAGATTGGATTACATGGAGCCTTTGTTGTAGCTATTTCGGTGTTGAATTTGATGACAATATAGAAATTGAGCTAGATTAACGCGGGCATTGGATTCATGTCATTTTGAACTCTAAGTAGAAAGTTACAGATAATTTAGTGTGGAAACGTCAAGTTGATCGACCAGTCAAAATGATCTTTCTAAGCTGATCATTGGTGCTTGTTGAGTAAGGGCTTATAAATGAAACATAATGCATGGCATTACGCACTTTGGGATACATTGGATTATTTGGAGGCTTTGTTGTTGCTAATGTGGTCTTAAATTTTGTGACAATACAGAAAACTAAGCTAACTTAACGTGGGTGTTGGATTCATATCATTCTAAATTCTAAATCAAAAGTTACGGACGATTTAGTGCGGACATGTCTATTTGACCGTCCAGTTAAAATGATCATTCTAAACTGATCATTGATACTCCTTGAGTAAAGGCTTATTAATAAAGTATAATGAATGGCATCATGCAGTTTGGGATATAATGACTTGGAGGATTTGTCGTACCTCTTTCAGTCTCAAATGTTGTCAATATATGGAAAATTGAGCTTGCTTACGTGGGCGTTGGTCGGATGTCATTTTCACCTCTAAAACAAAATTTAAAGACAATTTAGTTCGTATGGTCAAGTTGATCGGCCAGTTAAAATGAACATTCTAAAAAGATCATTGGTGCTGCTTGAGTAAATGCTTATAAATGAAGCATAATGCATGGCATCATTGGGTTACCTGGAGGCTTTGTTGTAACTTTTTCAGTCTTAAATGTTCTCACAATATAGAAAATTGAGCTAGCTTAACGTTGACGTTGCATTCGAGTCATTCTGAACTCTAAATCAAAAGTTACAAACGATTTACTACGGACATGTCAAGTTGATCATCCAATTAAAACGATCATTCTAAACTGATAATTGGTGCTCCTTGAGTAAAGGTTTATAAATGAAGCATAATGCATGACATCCCACAGTTTGGGATACATTGCATTACTTGTAGGCCTCTTACTAGCTCTCTCAGTTTCAAATGTTGTCACAATATGGAAAATTGAGCTAGTTTAACATGGTCATTGGACTCATGTCATTTGAGCTCTAAATCTAAAGTTAAAGATGATTTATAGCGGACATGTCAAGTATATCAGCTAGTTAAAATGATCAATCAAAACTGACCATTGGTGCTCCTTGAAAAAAGGCTTATAAATAAAGCATAATGAATGGCATTACGCAGTTTGCGATAAATTAGATACTTGGACACTTTTTCGTAGCTATTTTGGTGTTAAAGTTTGTCATAATATAGAAAATTGAGCTATCTTAAGGTGGATGTTTGATTCGTGTCAATTTGAACTCTAAATCAAAAGTTACGAACGTTTTAGTGCGGACATGTCAAGTTGATCGGCCTGTTAAAATGATCATTCTAAACTCATCATTGGTGCTCCTTGAGTAAAGGCTTATTACAAATGAAGATTAATGCAAAGCATCACACAGTTTGGGATACATTGGGTTACTTGGAGGCTTTTTCGTATCTATTTCAGTCTCAAATGTTGTCAGAATAACAAAAATTTAGGTTACTTAACGTGGGCGTTGGAATGATGTCATTTTGAGCTTTAAATCAAAAGTTAAACACGGTTTAGCCCGGACATGTGAAGTTGATCGGCAAGTTAAAATGATCATTCTAGATAAATCATTGGTGTTGAATAAAGGCTTATAAATGAAGCATAATGTATGGCATCACACACTTTGCGATACATTGGATTACTTGGAGGTTTTATCGTAGATCTTTCAGTCTCAAATGTTGTCACAATATAGAAAATGGAGCAAGCTTAACATGGTCGATGGATTCGTGTCATTTTTAACTCTAAATCAAAAGTTACGAACGATTTAGTGTGGACATGTCAAGTTGATCATCGAGTTAAAATGATCATTCTAAACTGATTACTGGTGCTCCTTGATTAAAAGCTTAAAAATGAAGTATAATGCATTGTATCATGAAGTTTGGAATACATTGGAATATTTGGAGACTTTGTAGTAGCTCTTTCAATCTCAAATGTTGTCACAATATGTAAAATTGAGCTAGTTTAACATGGGCGTTGGATTCTTGTAATTCTGAACTATACATCAAAAGTTAAAGACGATTTAGTGTGGACATATCAAGTTGATCGGTCAGTTAAAATGATCATTCTAAACAGATCATTGGTGCTCCTTTAGTAAAGGCTTATAAATGAAGCCTCATACATATCATCACAGAGTTTGGGATACAATTGATTACTTGGAGGCTTTGTTGTATCTCTTTCAGTCTCAAATGTTATCGCAATATAGAAAATTGAGGTAGCTTAAAATGGTCGTTCGATTTGTGTCGTTCTGAAATCTAAATCAAAAGTTACGGACGATTTATTACAGACATATCAAGTTGATCATCCAGTTAAAATGATCATTGTAAACTGATCATTGGTACTCATTGATTAAAAGCTTATAAATGAAGCATAATGCATGGCATCACGCAGTTTCGAATACATTGGAATACTTGGAGGCTTTCTACTAGCTCTTTCAATCTCAAATGTAGTCATAATATCGAAGATTGAGCTACCTTCATGTGGGTGTTGGACTCATATCATTTTGAGCTCTTAAGCAAAAGTTAAAGATGATTTAGTGCAGACATGTCAAGTTGTTCAGCTAGTTAAAATGATCACTCTAAACTGATCATTGATGCTCCTTGAGTAAAGGCTTATAAATGAAGCATAATGAATGGAATCATCTAAACTGATCATTGGTGCTCCTTGGAGGATTTTTCGTAGCTTTTTCAATCTCAAATGTTGTCAGAATATCGAAAATTGAGTTAGCTTAATGTGAGCATCGTACTTATGTCATTTGCAGCTCTAAATGAAAAGTTAAACACGTTTTATTGGATACATGTCAAGTTGATCAGCCAGTTAAAATAAACATTCTAAAAAGATCATTGGTGCTGGTTGAGTAAAGGCTTGTTTGGAATAGATTGGATAATCGGCCAATCTATGACATCACGCAGTTTGGAATAGATTGGATTATTTGAAGGCTTTTATTTCAATTTTAAATTGTGTCACAATATAGAAAATTCGGCTAGCTTAACGTGGGCTTTGGATTCGTGTAATTCTGAATTCTAAATCAAAAGTTACGGACGATTTGGTACGGATATGTCAAGTTGACCGACCAGTTAAAATTATCATTCTAAACTGATCATTGGTGCTCCTTGAGTAAAGGCTTATAAATAAAGCATAATACATGGCATCACGGAGTTTGGGATACATTGGATTACTTGGAGGCTTTGACATAGCTCTTTCAGTCTCAAACGTTGTCAGAACATGGAAAATTGAGTTTGGTTAACGTGGGCGTTGGACTGGTGTGATTTTGCGCTCTAAATCAAAAGTTAAACACGATTTAGTGTAGACATTTCAAGTTGATTGGCAAGTTAAAATGATCTTTCTAAATAGATCATCGGTGCTCCTTGATCATAAATTAAGCATAATGTAGGGTATCACACAGTTTGGGATACATTGGATTAGTTGTAGGCTTTTTCGTAGGTCTTTCAGTCTTAACTGTTGTCACAATGTAGAAAATTGAGCTAGCTTAACATGTGCGTTGGATTCGTGTAATTCTGAACTCTAAATCAAAAGTTACGGACGATTTAGTGCGAACATTTCAAGTTGATTGGCCAATTAAAATGATCAATCTAAATTAGTCATTGGTTATCCATGAGTATAAATGAGTATAATGCTTGGCATCACGCTGTTCGGGATACATTGGATTACATGGGGGATTTTTCGTTGCTGTTTCAGTTTCAAATATTGTCACAATATAGATAATTGAGCTAGATTAACATGGGCGTTGGACTCATAAAATTTTGAACTCGAAATCAAAAGTTAAGAACTATTTAGTGTGTACATATCAAGTTGATCAGCTAGTTAAAATGATCATTCTAAACTGATAGTTGGTGCTCATTGAGTAAAGGCTTATAAATGAAGAATAATGTATGGCATCACACAGTTTGGGATCGATTGGATTACTTGGAGGATTTGTCGTAGCGGTTTCGGTCTTAAATTTTATCACAATATAGAAAATTAAGCTAGCTTAACGTGGGCGTTTGATTCGTGTGATCTTGTGCGGAGATGTCAAGTTGATCGGCAGATTAAAATGATCATTCTAGAACATTGGTGCTAAATGAGTTAAGGCTTATAAATCAGTATAGTGCATGGTATCACACAATTTGGGATACATTGGATTACTTGGCGGCTTTTTCGTAGCTCTTTCATTCTCAAATGTTATTAAAATATGGAAAATTGAGATAGATTAACGTGGGCGTTGGACTCATGTCATTTTAAGATCTAAATCAAAAATTAAAGAACATTTAGTCCATACATGTCAAGTTGATCAGTAAGTTACAATGATCATTCTAAATTGATCATTGGTGCTCCTTGAGTAAATGCTTATAAATGAAGCATAATGCATGGCATCAAGCAGTTTGGGATACATTGGATAAATTAGAGGCGACGCTGTAGCTCATACAGTCTCAAATGTCATCACAATATAAAAAATTAAGATAGCTTAACGTGGGTGTTGGATTCGTGTCATTCGGAACTCTAAATCAAAAGTTACGAACGATTTATTGCATACATGTCAAGTTGATCATCAAGTTAAACTGATCATTCTAAACTGATAATTGGTGATCCTTGATTAACAGCTTATGAATGAGTATAATGCATGGCATCATACAGTTTGGGCTACATTGGATTACATGGCGGTTTTTCGTAGCTCTTTTAGTATCAAATGTTGACATAATATAGAAAATTGAGCTAGGTTAACATGAGCTAAGTTGATCAGGTAGTCGAAATATTCATTCTAAACTGATCATTGGTGATACTTGAGTAAAGGCTTATAAATGAAGCATCATATATGGCATCATGAATTTTGGGATATATTGGATTACTCAGAAGATTTGTCGTAGCTATTTTGGTCTTAAATTTTGTCACAATTAAGAAAATTGAGCTAGGTTAACGTGGACATGGGATTCATGTGATTTTGAACTCTAAATCATAAGTTATAAACGATTTAGGGCAGACATTTCAAGTAGATCATCAAGTTAAAATGATCATGCTAAACTGATCATTGGTGTCCTTGATTAAAAGCTTATAAATGAGTAGAATGCATGACATCACGCAATTTGGTATACATTGGATTACTTGGTGGTTTTTACTAGCTCTTTTAGTAACATAATTATTCAGTGAAACGATCACGCCTACCCACATATTCCCATTACACAAGTATGTATCTAACCTTGATAATTACTTTATTTAGGAATGAAATATATCACGATTGATCCCACAAAGAGTCGATAACAGTACTACCAATATATATGTATTTAAACCGTGTTTGTATAAGTCACAACCATCCGTTCTCATCCCTAACCACATCGGTTTAAGGATTCGGAACCCCCCCCCCTCCCCCCCCAAGGGACGTCGGCTTTCCACCACGGCTACGTCGGCCTATTTGCTCACTTCGAGCCCCCGTCACATCGACAGTTGTTTCCAGTCTCCCATCCGTTAATGAACTACGACTCAACACCGATGTTGTCGTAGCCCAACACCCATCAACGTAGTTGAACCAACCAACGTTGCTCAAATCCACCATACCCGCATTACGTAAATATCACGTTCACCAGAAATTTATTCCCACATTAATAAATCAAACACTATACTTGCTCAGAGTAAATATTTAATATTTATATAATAATCATATTAATTTATTTTAATTAATTAATTTATTATGGTTCATTTTACTATACCATAATCAACCATAAATAATTTAGTATTCTTAACCAATAAAACACATAATAATTTATCTAAGTCAACATAATATCTCACTTAAAATAATAAATTAACCTATTCTACTCTCTTCCCCCACCACATACGTACACCACCACATTCCTATTCATCTTTTCAATATTTATTTATTTATTATCTAATAAACTCCTACTATGTTTAACTCTTTTTTCCTCATAAAAACACCATCATTTTTGTAACAATTAACTAAAACCCTAACAGAACATATGATTCAACCTCTAATTTTCTCCCTAAACGAATCACTCATCAAAATACATATACATAAGTGTATAATGAAAATTGTAGATCCCGTCTCACCTCACGGCAACGTTACTGGAACATTGGAATAGTCGGTCGTGCGTAAATTTCTTTTCTTCTGACGATGGTACATACGAGCACCTAGACTCTCCAACGCTGAACTTTCTATCTCTTTCTTCTTGCTTTTGTTCTGATGAACGGCTGGCTCTAATCCCTGTTGACGACGTTTTATATAGCCATTATGGTTAATTAGGGTTTGAGAAGAATTGTCCATTATACCCTCACTTCTTGTTCTGTGGGCTTCACGGTTTAAATTTAGGTCCAGGATGTTACAATTCTCCCCCACCACAAAAGAATTCGTCCCCGAATTCGATGGTTGAACCTCACTCTCTTCGTGGTCCTTACAAAGATCAGGATAATTGATTCTCATATGACATTCCGACTCCCACGTTTCTTCTTCAGTTCTATCTCTTTCCCAATGAACATGCACTGATTTAACATGCTTCCCTTACAAATCAACTCTTCGTTGTCCAGTGATTTTTACCGGTTTACTAAGAATTGTCAAGCTTACATCCAAATCCTATGGTGGTTGCTGCATAATGAGTTTGGGGTTTTTGATAACTTTTCAGAGGACTAATACATGAAACACATCATGAAACGCAGTTAACTCCTTTGGTAATTCCAATCTATATGCAACTGTATCAATCCTTTCAGTAATTGGATAAGGCCACATAAAACATGGTTTGAGTTTTCCCAACTTCTTATTCTTATATGCTCCTCTGAATACTCATTTTCAAATACACCTCGTCTCCCACTATAAACTCCAATTTTCTTCTCCCTTTATCAGCGCAACTCTCCTGACGATCGTGAGCCTCTTTTAGTCTAGCACAAAGAGTTTTCATTTGATCCACATTCTCTTGAACCAACTTAGGTTCCAGCAAAGTGGTGTCTGACAAGGTCGCCCATACAAAGCCTCATATGGTGACATGTTTATACTACTATGATAACTATTGTTATACGCAAAATCTGCTAACGGTATATATATCTCCCAACAAACTCCCCAATCCAACATACACACTCGCAACATATCATCAAAGGTTTGAATTGTTATCTTCGACTATCCATCCGTTTGCAGATGATGTGCGGTACTGAGATGCATTTTCGTCCCCAGTACCTTTTGGAACGCCTGTAAAAATATTGAATAATTTTTGGATATTTGTCCAAAACAATGTTCGCTGCAACCCTATGCCGCCTAACAATAACTTCCAAGTATATTTTTGCTCACTGGTCAACATTGTCTGTTTTTTTAGTCGCAAAGAGATGAGCTGACTTCGTAAGTAAATCAACAATTATCCAAAATGTATCTAACTTATTAACTGTCCTTGGAAGCCTTGTCATAAAATCAATAGTGACCATATCCCATTTCTTCTCAGGCAACGGTAAACTTCGAAATAACTCAATATGTACTCTACGTTTTGCCTTTATTAATTGGGACGTAAAACACTTCGCTACTCATTCTGAAACATCTGATTTTATGATGTTCCAATGGTAATAACATTTTAGATCACGCTACAACTTTTTCGTCCCCGGATGGATTGCGAAACGTGACTGGTGTGCATGCTAAGATCCCATCCTTTTGTTCCTTAACATTGGAAACACATACCCAATTCCTATACAAGTCGATCACATTGTATGCGGTATGGTATTCTTCCAGATTATTATCCAGAGTTTTTTTTAGTGCATCATCTACCTTTTGAACCTCACATATTTTCCAGAGTAAGTCTACTCGATTTATGGCTCCTATGGCATCTTTGGAAACAACAGCAACACACGAGCTTAATTTTTCCAAGAAAACTTCTTGCTCCTCCGCTTTTTATTTTCTTGATATGTCATTTCTTCTTCTACTTAATGCATTTGCTACCATGGTAGCCTTACGGGATGGTATGTGATTTCCAAATCATAATCTGATAGTAGTTCCATCCATCTTCTTTGTCTCAAATTAAGGTCTGGTTGCGTAAATATATATATATTTTTAAAAATCTTGTGATCAATAAAAACTTGGACTTTTTCCCCGTACAAATACGCATGCCAAATCCTTGAAAAAAAAACCACTGCTAATTTCAAATACGAATGTGGGGTGGAATAATTGATCTCATATTTTATCAACTGCCTAAACGCATAGGAAATTATTCGTTCTTCCTGCATTATCACATAATCCAATCCTAACCTTCATACATTAGCGTATACTAAATATGGTAGCTCTATCTTTGGTAAGGTCAATATTGAAGTCTCAATCAAATACTCTTTAAACTTCTAAAAGCTCTCTTCACACTCTTTTGTCCATTTAAACTTCACATCCTTTTCTATGAATTGAGTCATAGGCTTGATCATACTCGCAAATCACTCAACAATTTTTCAGTAATAACCCGTTAGGTCAAGAAAACTACAAAACTATGTTGCATTTTTGGTGCCGGTCATCCCATAATCGTTGTCATTTTTTTTGTTTTTTTTTGGATTCATTGATACTCCAACTCCAGACACAACATGACCTAAAACCCCAATTTTCCTCTCCCAAAAACTATATTTGGTCAACTTAGCATATAACTTGTACTCGCGATCTTGCTAGTACTACCCTTAAGTAGTCCACTTGAACAATGCATCCGGATGTGTCCATTCTGACCACACTTAAAACAAGTGAGCACTCTTCTAATCTCTAGAAGCCCATATTCCAATTATCCATGGTAAGTTTCTACAGCTCAACCAATTTCCCTACCCTTGCTTGGGCCACGTTTTTCCAATTTGGTTGCCGTCTCAATGCCTTGTTCCACTAAAAACGATGTTCCCACTAAATTGACCATGCTATTGTACTTTTGCACTATGCAACAATTTTTTCACCTCTAGCCACAAACATCTTTGAAAATTAAGCATCATGTCATATTCGTTTGTTCCTCTCCCTCTGAAGCTCATAAATACACAAAAATTCTAGATCATACTCCCGTACTGACTTAGACCCCTATCAAAGATCGACAAACAACATAACCATTTGGTATACATCCTCTTGTGGAAAATACTCCCGTGCAAATTCCTCCTTTAAGTCGTGCCAACTAAGCATGTGCTTTGCATGATTACTAATGACCACACTATCCCACCAACTTGTGTTTCGTCCCTTAAGTATTGAATCGCCAATTGCTTTCAAAACTCAATCGAACACATGATGGTCTCGTAGTTCTTATCTAACATAGTCACCCAGTTGTGTGCTGTAATCGGATCCATCCCTCCAATAAACTTATTCAAATTCCTTAACATCTTCAAAGTATCCAAATATGTGGGCCCTGATCTCGTATTGGCATCTTTGGCGCTAGAGGAGATGGTGGTGAGTGTTGAGGTACCCTAAACTCTTGAACAAGAGGCTCGAGTGAAGCAAACTCAAGAGCTGCATGCTCGGGCACTACAACTCTTGGTGTTCGGTTTTCTCATGAACTTCCTACAACCAATGGGTTAACGCCTCACGCATTCCTCGAATCACAACTGCACTTAGCACTACATAATCCACCACGAGAGCAACAACAGCTGGTTATTGAGCTGGAGCAACACCTTCCTGCTCAAGCGCCTGATCATTATGGTTTTGCTGACGATCTCCAACACGCAAATAAGTCCTACGATTAACACTCCTCGGTGGCATATTATCCACATAAACACCCGATTCACACATTACACTCCATTAGTATTATAAATCAACGAAATTTAAATGACCTCACGTAAGTTACTCTGAGTGGTGCTCCCCCATTAAAAATACATTTTTAGTACTAAAACTTTAAAACAAAGCTCTCCGGATCAGAACTAGAGTAGCAACCTCACTCTGATACCAAAATTGTAACACCAGTCTCCAAAATACATGACACATGTCATCGCCTCGTACTTAACTTATAATTCATTTGAAATCTCATTTAATAGATAAAGTATAAGTAATAATTCTTTTTATTGAAAGAACACTCGTCAAAACCAAGTATAAAATAATTAAAAAAAACATAAGACAATAACTTTAAAAAATTCAACGATACTCAAGATTCAAAATAAAATAAATAAGTAATGTTTAAAAATTCTCAAAACGTAGCACCACCCCGAGTCACTGCATCACTACTGCTCGAACTCACCTGCATCCAAAAGGAGGCATGAGTAACATAATTACTCAATGAATCGATCACGCCTACACACATATTCCCATTATACAAGTATGTATTTAATCTTGATAATTAATTTATTTAGGAATGAAAACTAGCACGATTGATCCCACAAAGAGTCGACAACAATACTACCAATATATATGTATTTAAACCGTGTTTGCCTAAGTCACAATCACCCCTTCTCATCCCTAACCATGTTGGTTTAAGGATTCGGAACCCCCCCCAAGCCACGTCGTCTTACCACCACAGCCACGTCGGCCAATTCGCTCACGTCGACGGTCGCCTAACCACGTTGGTTTAAGGATTCAGAACCCTCCAAGCCACATCGGCTTTCCACCACGAACACGTCGGCCTATTTGCTCACATCGAGCTCCCATCACGTCGACAGTTGTTTTTGGCCTGCCAACTGTTAATAAACTATGACTCAACACCGCTGTTGTCGTAGCCCAACACCCATCAGCGTAATTGAACCAACTAACGTTGCTCAAATCCACCATACCCGCGTTACGTGAATATCTCATTCACGAGAAATTTATTCTCACATTAATAAATCAAACATTTTACTTGCTCAGAGTAAATATCTAATAATTATCTAATAAACATATTAATTTATTTCAATTAATTAACTGATTGTGGTTCATTTTACTATACCATAATCAACCATAAATAATTTAGTATTCTTAACCAATAAAACACATAGCAATAATTAAGTCAACATAATAATCTCCCTTAAAATAATAAATTAAACTAATATTTCTACTTCCCTCTTCCACCACACACGTACACCACCACATTCCAACTCATCTTTTTAATATTTATTTATTTATTATCTAATAAATTCCTAGTATGTTTAACTCTTTTTTCCTCATAAAAACACCATCTTTTTTGCAACAATTAACTAAAACCCTAACAGCACACATGATTCAACCTCTAATTTTCTCTTTAAATGAAGCACTCATCAAAAGACATATACATCAGTGTATAATGAAAATCGTACATCCCGTCTCAGCTCACGGAAAAGCTTGGGTTAATGGAACATTGGAATCGTCGGTCATGCGTAAATTTCTTTTCCTCCGATGATGGTACCCACGAGCACCTGGACTCTCCAACGTTGAACATTCTATCCCTATCTTCTTGTTTCTGTTCTGATGAACGGGTGCCTCTAATCCTTGTTCACGACGTCTTATATAGCCATTAGGATTAATTAGGGTTTCAGAAGAATTGTCTCTTATACCCTCACTTTTAGTTCTATGGGTTTCACGATTTAAATTTAGGCCTGGGATGTTACAAGATCATTGGTGTTACTTGAGTAAAAGCTTATAAATGAAGCATAATGCATGGCATCACACAGTTTGGGATATGTTGGCCTAATTGGAGGCTTTTTCGTAGCTCTTTCAGTCTCAAATGTTGTCACAATGTCAAAAAAATTGATCTAGGATAACATGGGCGTCGGATTCGTGTCATTCTGAACTCCAAATGTAAAGTTACGAATGATTTATTGTGGACATGTCAAGTTGATCGGTAAATTACAATGATCATTCTAAACTGATCATTGGTGCTCTTTGAGTAAATGCTTATAAATGAAACATAATGCATGGCATCACGAAGTTTGGGATACATTGGATAACTTGGAGGCTACAGTGTACCTCTTACAGTCTCAAATATCGTCACAATATAGGAAAATGAGCTAGCTTAACGTGGGTGTTGGATTCATGTCATTCTGAACTCTAAATCAAAAGTTACAGACGATTTAGTGCGGAAATGTCAAGTTGATCATCCAGTTAAACTGATCATAATAAACTGATCATTTGTGCTCCTTGATTAAAAACTTATTAATGAGTATAATGTATATCATCACGCAGTTGGGGCTACATTGGATTACGTGGCAGTTTTTTCGTAGCTCTTTTAGTATCAAATGTTGTCATAACATGGAAAATTGAGCTAGGGTAACGTGGGCGTTGGACTCATGTTATTTTGAGCTCTAAATTAAAAGGAAAAGACAATTTAGTGTGTACATGTCAAGTTGATTAGCTAGTTGAAATGATCATTCTAAACTGATCATTGGTGCTCCTGGACTAAGGCTTATAAATGAAGCATAAAGTATGGCATCACACTGTTTTGGATATATTGGATTACTCAGAGGATTTGTCATAGCTATTGTGGTCTTAAATTTTGTCACAATATAGAAAATTGAGCTAGCTTAACGTGGACATTGGATTCATATCATTTTGAACTCTAAATCAAATCAAAAGTTACGGACGATTTAGTGCGGACATGTCAAGTTGATAATCAAGTTAAAATAATCATTTTATACTGATCATTCGTGCTCCTTGATTAAACTCTTATAAATGAGTATAATGCATGGCATCACGTAGTTTGGGCTACATTAGATTACGTGGTGGTTTTTTCGTAGCTCTTTTAGTCTCAAATGTTGTCATAATATGGGAAATTGAGCTAGGTTAACGTGGCCGTTGGACTCATGTTTTTTAGCTCTAAATAAAAAGTTAAAGACGATTTAGTGCAAACATGTAAAGTTGGTCGGGTAGTTAAAATGATCATTCTAAACAGATAATTGGTGCTACCTGAGTAAACGCTTATAAATGAAGCATAATGCATGCATTGCAAGAAAACTGTCAAAATGCCACTACATTTTGCGACCATATTTGCCACGGTTTTGCGACAAATTTGCGACTACAGAGATGTAGTCACAAAGTGATCGCAAAAGTGTGACTAAAATTTGTAGTCCCATATTGGTCGCACTACGTAACAATTAATCAACTAAACTACGACTGATTAGCGACATATTTAGGCAGTCGCTAATCAGTCACAAAGCAGCGACTGATTAGGGACTACTTGTGGAAGAACCACATGTTAGTCGCATTTTGGTCGCTAAATATGCGACCAATTTGTGACTACATTTGAAGTGGCTCTTCAGTCACAAAGTGGTGGCAAAGTGACAACAGAAAAAACATGTGCGTGTTAGCTATACCGACTTTTAAGCGACTACACTGTTGTGGTCGCAAAGTAGTGGCAAAGTAATGGCAAAGTAGTGGCACAGTAGTGGCAAAATGTTGTATATATATGCCCCATCCCATTCTCCCATTTGTAGAATCGAAGGGAAAAAAACTTCAAACATGTGGGGGAAATTGTAATAATTCGAGAGATTGGATGTACAAAAGGATTAATAATCAAACAAGAAATATATCGGCGGAATTTGCACAAGGCATTGAGCAGTTCATGAATTTTGCAAGCTCAAAGTAGTAGAGGTAAGTTTTTTTGTCCTTATATTAATTTAAAAAACGATAAATTTATTTCGAGACGGAAAATATGGAGTCATCTATATAGTCGAGGATTTATGCCAAATTATTATATTTGGTATAAACATGGAGAAGAGCTGAATGTTCAGTTAGGGACGAGTAGTCGGGGTGATGTCCAAAGAAATAAGGGAGGTACGTGTGGTACTAGTGATGAAATAGTTGGTACATCCGGTAATAGATATGTTGAAATGGTGATGGATGCATTTCATGAGACAACGACTGATGATCAGTACTATAATCAAAACGAAGAAGAATATAATAATGAAGAAGAACCTAATGAAGAAGCACAAATTTTTTTACAACATGTTAGAAGCTGCGAAAAATCCATTGTATGATGGTTTTCATGAAGGGCACTCATAGTTATCTTTAGCTACTCGGTTCATGAACATTAAGTCTGATTTTAATCTACCAGAAAAATGCATGGATTCTTGGGCGGAGCTGTTTACAGAATATTTGCCTTAGGAAAATCAGGCAATGGGTTCATATTATGAAACCAAAAAATTGATCCGAAATAAGCCAAGCGAGGGCAGGACAAGAATACCTTTCAGTCGTATGTGGTATTTACCTATAGGAGACAGACTTAAAAGAATGTATCAAAGAGAGAAAACCGTTGAGGCAATGAGATGACACACAGAACATGAAGCCGAAGATAGAGAAATGAGTCATCCATGTAATGTTTCGGAGGGGAAATTTTTTCAATATCTACATCCTAGATTTGCTGCTAAATCTCAAAACGTTTATCTTGGCTTATGTACTGATGGGTTCAATCCATTTGGGATCTCTAGTAATCATTCATTATGGGCGGTGATTATCATTCCATATAACTTGCCACCTGACATGTGTATGAAGAAAGAGTACTTGTTTCTAACAATTCTGAATTCGGGGCCAAATCATATGTGTGGTAGTCTGGATATATTCCTCCGACCTTTGTTTGATGAGTTGAAAGAATTGTGGTCTACGGCAGTTGATGCATACGATTTATCGTTGAATCAAAATTTCAATCTAAAAGCCATGTTACTATGGACGATAAGCGATTTTCCCGCTTATGGAATGTTGTCAGGATGGACAACGCATGGTAGACTGGCTTGTCCAATTTGTATGGATGATAAGAAGGCATTTCAATTACCAAATGGTAGAAAGACGTGTTGGTTTGATTGTCATAGAAGGTTTCTTCCTAAGGGTCACCCGTTACGGAAAAATAAAACAAATTTTTTAAATGGGAAGCACGTTTTGAATGACTATCCTCCAAAATTATTGATAGGCGAACAAGTTTTATATGAGCAAAAAAACCTGTCAATCCTCTAAGAACACCTGACTGCGGAAGAAACGGTCATGAAAGTAAAGAAGAAGGTTACGACAGCTACCATAATTGGCACAAAGAAAGCATATTTTGAGAGCTGCCGTACTGGATGGATCTTAAACTTCGATATAATATTGATGTGATGCATATAGAGAAGAACTTTTTCGATAACATCATTAATACTGTTATGAATGTGAAAGAGAAATCAAAAGATACATTTAATTGAATGTTGGATATTGCGAAGTTTTGCTCTCGAAAAGAGTTGCACGTGGATGGCGGGGGTAATGTATACAAAGTGAAAAACGCTTATTGGAATGTATAAAAAAATGATGTCAAATTTTCGGACGGCTACGCGATAGATTTATTAAATTGTGTGAATATGGATGGATTGAAATTCTCGGACATGAAAAGCCATGACTGCCATGTTTTTATGGAAAGGCTTCTCCCTTTTATATTTGCAGAACTTTTATCACGAAACGTTCATCTAGGATTATCATGTATATATACTAATAAATATATTTTATATTATACGTAGGTAAATGAATAATAATTGCATGTACTAATTAATTCTAGATGGTAATATATATAGGGATTGGAGGATTTTTCCGTGATCTATGCTCCAGATCATTACAACAAAGACGTTTCAAAATTTGAAGGAAAACATAGTCATAATTTTGTGCAATTTGGAAAAGATCTTTCCACCTGCATTTTTTGACGTCATGGAGCACCTTCATGTACATCTACCATACAAATCTGAACTAGGTGGACCTGTGAAATATAGGTGGATGTATTGAAAGATTTTTTAGAAACCTGAAAAGCAAGACAAAGAACAAACGATATGCTGCATGGTCGATTGTTGAATCATATGTGAATGATGAGATATCCTACTTCTCGGAGCATTACTTTGCTTTCCACATACGCACGAAAAACAGGTACCATAAATTCTTTATGTTTATTAATTAATCATTTTATTATGAATGGTAAATTTTCGTGTTGAATATAGCGTGTAATATTATATACATATAGGTTTACAAGATTCGATAATGGTGACGTCCCTGTATATCTAGATCACGGAGTGCCGGATATATTTATGCACATGGGTCGTTCAAGTGGTAAATGTAAAGAAATATGGCTCTGTGAAAAAGAATACAAATATGCACATATATGTTTTGCAAAATTGTGAATATTTCTGGCCACTATAATGGTAAATACTGTGAAAACAATTGCATTTATTACATTTCAGTTTTATTGTATCAAGCAATATATATTACTTTTTCATATTTACTTTTGTATCATGTTTGAAGATCACATTCGTTTTACGTATCTATATCTTATGGAAGATGACATTTCATCGAAAAGAGAGGAAGAGTTCCACATATGGGTTTGCGATTACGTATTTTTAATTAATTGACATGTATATTATATTAAATTTATTAATTTTGAAATACTAACTTTATATATATATATATATAGGTCAATGCATGCACTTTTACAGATCCACACGTCTTTCCGATATGGGCTGAAGAATTAGTTCAAGGGCCGATGAATAAATCGTCAACTTGGCCGATCTATTTTACAAGAGATTATATGTTCCACATGAAGAAAGACATGAAACTACGACATTTGTGTCAAGGGAGACAATTACTCAGATGCATCTGATGAAGCTGATTTTATGGGATTTTAACACATATCATTCAACTTGAGTATGTTGGACTCCTAAATTTGAAAATCACGCTTTTTAAATGTGAGTGGTACGATCCTACGCTTTCAAAAGGTACTCGGAAGTTGGAAAATGGCGTCGTTGATGTCTTACCATTAGGGAAATACTACAAATACGAACCATTTATTCTAGGTATGTACATAAATAATTAACTATAATTAATTTCGTTAAAAATATATAACTAATTTATATTTCATTAATTATGATGTACTAGCATCTCAAGCAGATCAAGTTTGTTATATTCCCAATCCGCGCACCAAATCATTATCAAAACAAACATGGCTCACTGTTATGAAAGTTAATCCTAAATCTAACATTTTGGGGAAATAAAAAAACAAAGACGAGATTGGCCTGTTGCAACAAGAAAATGATGAAGAGGTAATGATTGTTCAAGAGATAGAAGTAGATCGTTTGGTCGATAGAGTTAATCATGCCGAAGAAATTGATTTCGATGTCGGAGATGTTGAACTAGAAGATGAATTTCAATGTAATATTTCATAACGAAGAAATGTAATAAATATATTTAACGTTTTATGTATTTTTGACATTTGATGCTTATATAATTCAAATTATTCACAAAAGCGATATAATTAATGTTTTATGACACCAATTGTGACTGTTTTGCCACCACTTTGCCAGTGCATTGGGAATGTGATGACAAATCAGTCACAAATATTACAAGTGGTCAAAAATTAGTCGTAATTTTGTGACTGATTTGCGACCAAAAGATCAAAATTTGAAATGCAATTGCAAATCAGTCGTTATTTATCGTCTGATATGCGACCACATAGGGTAAATTCACATTTTCCATAAATATTTTCTATATTTACAACTTTTATTTGCATTTTTAGGTAAATACTAACCATTATCAGTGACCACATATATACAAAATCATATTTCTATTCATTTAAATTTTAGAGAACATTTGAAATGTATATAAGAGGTATAAGGTTAAGGAAATGTGTAAACTATTTTATGTAAATGATTTGTAAATTTGGTAAATTTGGTAAATGTTGTTGTTTTCTTAGTAATTGAAGTTTGTACAAGTTATAATCAAGTTATCAATCTTATATAATTCAAATTATTCAACAAAATAAAAAAATTTAGGGTTTACGGTATTATTTGTATCTGTTTTACCACCATTTTGTCGCTACATTGGAAATATAGTGGCAAATCAGTCACAAATATTACTGCTAGTCGCAAATCAGTTGCAGAAAGTGCGACTGATTTACGACCACATGATCAAAATTTGAACTGCAGTCACAAATCAGTCGCAAAATAGAGACTGATATGTGACCACATAGGATAAATTCACATTTTCCCTAAATATTTTCCACATTTTCGTGGCTCTTTTAGTCTCAAATGTTGACATAATATGGAAAACTGAGCTAGGTTAACATGGGCATCGAACTCATGTTATCTTGAGCACTAAATCAATAGTTAAAAACAATTTAGTGCGTACATGTCAAGTTGATCAGCTAGTTGAAATGTTCATTCTAAACTGATCATTGGTGCTCTTTGAGTAAAGGGTTATAAATGAAGCATAATGTATGTCATCACGCAGTTTGTGATATATTGGATTACTCGGACGATTTGTCGTAGCTATTTTGGTATTAAATTTTTTCACAATATAGAAAATTGAGCTAGCTTAACGTGGACGTTGGATTCATGTGATTTTGAACTCTAAATCAAATCTTACGGATGATTTAGTGCAAACATTTCAAGTTGATCATCAAGTTAAAATGATTATTCTAAACTGATTATTGGTGCTCCTTAATTGATTCAAAGCTTATAAATGAGTATAATGCATGTCATCACGCAGTTTGGGATACATTGGACTACTTGGAGGTTTTTTTTGTAGCTCTTTTAGTATCAAGTGTTGTAATAATATAGAAAATTGAGCAAGGTTAACGTGTGTGTTGAACTCATTTTATTTTGAGCTATAAATCAAAAGTTAAAAACGATTTAGTGCGGACATTTAAAGTTGATCGACCATTTAGAATGATCATTTTAAACAGATCATTGGTGGTACTTGAGTAAAGGCTTATAAATGAAGTATAATGCATGGCATCACACAGTTTAGGATACGTTGGCCTATTTGGAGGCTTTGTCATAGCTCTTTCAGTCTCAAATGCTGTCACAATGTCGAAAATTGATCTAGCTTATCATGGAAGTTGTATTCGTGTCATTCTGAACACCAAATCAAAAGTTTCAGATGATTTATTGCGGGCATGTCAAGTTGATCGACAAGTTAAAATGATCATTCTAAACTAATCATGTGTTCTCCTTGAGTAAAGGCTTATAAATGAGTATAATGCATAACATCAAGCAATTTGGGATACATTGGATTTTTGGCGGCGTTTTCCTTGCTCTTTCATGAGTATAATGCATGGCATCACGCAGTTTGGACTACATTAGATTACTTGGTGGTTTTTTCGTAGCTCTTTTAGTCTCAAATGTTGTCATAATATAGGAAATTAAGCTAGGTTAACGTGAGCGTTGCACTCATTTTATTTTGAGCTCTAAATCAAAAGTTTAAGACGATTTAGTGCAGACATGTAAAGTTGATTGGCCAGTTAAAATGATCATTCTAAACAGATCATTGGTGCTACTTGAGTAAAGGCTTATAAATGAAGCAGAATGCATGGCATCACACAGTTTGGGATATGTTGGCTTATTTGGAGCCATTGTCGTAGCTCTTTCAGTATCAAGTGTTGTCACATTATAGAAGTATGAGGTAGCTTAACATGGGCGTTGGTTTCGTGTAATTCTGAACGCTAAATCAAAAGTTACAGACTATTTAGTGCGGACATGTCAAGGTTATCAGCTAGTTAAAATGATCATTCTAAACTGAACATTGGTTCTCCTTGAGTTAAGGCTTATAAATTAATCATAATGCATGGCATGCATGGCATCACACAATTTGGCATACATTGGATTACTTGGAGGCTTTGACGTAGCTCTTTCAATCCTAAATGTTGTCGCAATACAGAAAATTGAGCTAGCTTAACGTGGGCGTTGGACTCATCTAATTTTGAGCTCTAAATCAAAATAAACACGATTTAGTGTGTACATGTCAAGTTTATCAGATAGTTAAAATTACCATTCTAAAGTTATCATTGGTGCTCCTTGAGTAAAGAATTATAAATGAAGCATAATGTATGGCATCACACAGTTTGGGATAGATTGGATTACTTACTATTTATCGTTGCAGTTTCGGTCTTAAATTTTTTCACAATATACAAAATTGAGCTAAATTAATGCGGGCATTGGATTCATGTCATTTTGAACTCTAAGTATAAAGTTGCGGACATGTCAAGCTGATCGGCCAGTTATAATAATCTTTTTAAGCTGATCTTTAGTTCTCGTTGGGTAAGGGCTTATTAATGAATCATAATGCATGGCATCACGCATTTTGGGATACATTCGATTATTTGGAGGCTTTGTCGTACCTATTTCGGTCTTAACTTTTGTCACAATATTGAAAATTGAGCTAACTTAACGTGGGTGTTGGATTCGTATAATTTTGACTCTATATCAAAAGTTACGGACGATTTAGTGCAGACATGTCAAGTTGATCGGCCAGTAAAAGTGATCATTCCAAACTATACATTGGTGCTTCTTGAGTAAAGCATCATGCATGTCATCAAGTAGTTTGGGATACATTAGATTATTTGGAGGATTTGTTGTACCTCTTTCAGTCTCAGATGTTCTCATAATATAGAAAATTGAGCTAGTTTAACGTTGACGTTGCATTCGAGTCATTCTGAACTCTAAATCAAAAGTTACAAACGATTTAGTGCGGACATGTCAAGTTGATCGTCCAATTAAAATGATCACTCTAAACTGATAATTGGTGCTCCTTGAGTAAATGTTTATAAATGAAGCATAATGGATGGCATCCCACAGTTTGGAATACATTGGATTACTTGTAGGCTTTTTAGTAGCTCTCTCAGTATCAAATGTTGTCACAATATGGAAAATTGAGCTAGTTTAACGTGGTGGTTGGACTCATGTCATTTGACCTCTAAATCAAAAGTTAAAGATCATTTAGAGCAGACATGTCAAGTTTATCAACTAGTTAAAATGATTATTCTAAACTAATCATTGATGCTCTTTGAGAACAGGCTTATAAATGAAGCATAATGTATGGCATCACACAGTTTAGGATAAATTGGATACTTGGACGCTTTTTCGTAGCTAATTCGGTGTTAAATTTTGTCACAATATAGAAAATTGAGCTAGCTTAATGTGAGTGTTGGATTCGTGTCAATGTGAACTCTAAATCAAAAGTTACAGACGTTTTAGTGCGGATATGTCAAGTTGATCGGCGAGTTAAAATGATCATTCTAAACTGATCATTAGTGCTCCTTGAGTAAAGGCTTATTATAAATGTAGAATAATGCGTGGCACCACACATTTTGCGATACATTGGGTTAATTGGAGGCGTTGTCATAACTCTTTCAGTCTCAAGTATTGTCAGAATAAGAAAAAATGAGGTGGCTTAACATGGCTGTTGGAATGATGTCATATTGAGCTCTAAATCAAAAGTTAAACACGGTTTAGCCCGGACATTTGAAGTTGATCGGCAAGTTAAAATGATCGTTCTAAACAACAGATCATTGGTGCTCTTTCAATAAAAGCTTATAAATGAAGCATAATGTATGGCATCACACAGTTTGCGATACATTTGATTATTTGGAGGCTTTGTCGTAAAGCTTTCAGTCTCAAATGTTGTAACAATATAGAAAATGTTTTCATTAAGTAAAGGTTTATAAACGAAGCATAATGCATGGCATCACAGAATTTGGGATACATTGGATTACAAGGAGGCTTTGTCATAGCTCTTTCTGTCTCAAATGTTGTTACAATATAAAAAATTGAGCTAGCTTAATGTTGATGTTCCATTCATGTCATTCTGAACTCTAAATCAAAAGTTACGAACGATTTAATGCTCACATATCAAGTTGATCGTCCATTTAAAATGATCATTCTAAGCTGATAATTGGTGCTCCTTGAGTAAAGGATTATAAATGAAGCAAAATGCATGGCATCCTACAGTTTGGGATACATTGGATTACTTATAGGCTTTGTAGTAACTCTTTAAGTCTCAAATGTTGTCACAATATGGAAAACTGAGCAAGCTTAACGTGGCGTTGGACTCATGTAATTTTGAGCTCTAAATCAAAAGTTAAAGACAATTTATAGCACACATGTCAAGTTTATGAGCTAGTTAAAATGATCACTTTAAACTGATCATAATGCATGGTATCACGCAGTTTGGGATATATTGGATACTTGAACACTTTTCATTGTTATTTTGGTCTTAAATTTTTTGCAATATAGAAAATTGAGTTAGCTTAACATTGGTGTTGGATTCTTGTCAATTTGAACAATAAATCAAAAGTTACGGACGATTTTGTGCGGATATGTCAAGTTGATCAGCCAATTAAAATGATCATTCTAAACTGATTATTGGTGCTCCTTGAGTAAAGACATTTTATAAGTTAAGAAAAATGCATGGCATCACACAGTTCGGGATATATTGGATTACTTGGAGCCTTTGTCGTATCTCTATTAGTCTCAAATTTTGTCAGAATATGGAAATTGTGCTTGCTTAACATGGGCTTTGGACTGTTGTCATTTTGAGCTCTAAATCAAAAGTTAAACACGATTTAGTGCGGACATGTGAAGTTGATCGGCTAGTTAAAATGATCATTCTAAACAGATCATTGGTCCTCATTGAGTAAATGCTTATAAACAAAGCATAATGCATGGCATCACACAGTTTGGGATACATTTGATTAATTGGAGGTTTTGTTGTAGCTCTTTCAGCCTCAAATGTTGTCAGAATATAGAAAACAGAGCTAGATTAATATGGGCATTGGACTCATGTCATTTTGAGCTCTAAATCAAAAGTTAAAGACAAATTAGGACGGACATGTCAAGTTGACTAGCTAGTTAAAATGATCATTCTAAACTAATCATTGGTGCTCCTTGACTAAAAGCTTATAAATCAAGCAAATGCATGGCATCACGCAGTCTGGGATACATTATATACTTGGACACTTTTTCGTAGCTATTTTGGTGTTAAATTTTGTCAGAATATCAAAAATTGAGCTACCTTAATGTGCGTGTTAGATTCGTGTCATTTTGAACTCTGAATCAAAATGTTACGAACAATTTAGTGCGGACATGTCAAGTTGATCGGCCAGTTAAAATGATCATTCCAAACTGATCATTGGTGCATTTTGAGTAAAGGCTTATAAATGAAGCATAATGCATGACATCACACAGTTTAGGATAGATTGGATTACTTGGAGACTTTGTCGTAGCTCTTTGAGTCTCAAATTTTGTCAGAATATGGAAAACTGAGTCTGCTTAACATGGGCGTTGGACTGATGTCATTTTGAGCTCTAAATCAAAATTTAAAGACGATTTTGTGTGGACATGTCAAGTTGATCGGCCAGTTAAAATGATCATTCTAAATAGATCATTGGTGCTCCTTGAGTAAAGGCCTATAAATGAAACATAATGCATGGCATGTCATAGTTTGGGATAAATTGGATTTCTTAAAGGCTTTGTCATACCTCTTCTAGTGTCAAATTTTGTAACAATACGGAAAATTGAGCTAGCTTAATGTGGGCATTGAGTTCATGTCATTTTGAGTTGTAAAAATCAAAAGTTAAAGACTATTTAGTGCGGACATGTCAAGTTGATCAGCTAGTTAAAATGAGCATTCTAAACTGATTGTTGGTGCTCCTTGAGTAAAGGCTTATCAATGAAGCGTATTGCATGGCATCACACAGTTTGGGATATATTGGATTACTTGGAGGTTTTTTCGTAGCTCTTTCATTCTCAAATGATGTCACAATATAGAAAATTGAGCTAGCTTAACATGGGCGTTGGATTCTTGTCATTGTGAACTCTAAATCAAATGTTACGGACAATTTAGTGCGGACATGTCAAATTGATCGGCCTATTAAAATGATCATCATGAGCTGATCATTGGTGCTCATTGAGTAAATGCTTATAAATAAAGCATAATGCATGACATCACACAATTTGGAATACATTGGGTTACTTGGAGGCTTTGCTGTTGATCAGCTAGTTAAAATCATCATTCTAAATTGAGCATTGGTGATCCTTGAGTAAAGGCTTATAAATGAAGAATAATGTATGACATCACGCTGTTTGGGATAGATTGGATTACTTGAACGATTTTTCATAGCAGTTTTGGTTTTAAATTTTATCACAATTGAGAATATTGAGCTAGCTTAACGTGGGCATTTGATTCGTGTCATCTTGAACTCTAAATAAAAAGTTACTGATGATTTAGGGCGGAGATGTCAAGTTGATCGGAAAGTTAAATTGATCATTATAGATCATTGGTGCTAAATGAGTAAAGGCTTATAAATGAGTATAATGCATGGCATCACACGGTTTGGGATATTTGGCTGCTTTTTTGTAGTTCTTTCAGGCTCTAATGTTGTTACAATATGGAAAGTTGAGCTAGCTTAACGTGGGCGATGGACTTATGTCATTTTGATATCTAAATAAAAAATTAAAGAAGATTTAGTCTATACATGTCAAGTTGATCAACAAGTTACAATGATCATTCTAAACTCATCATTGGTGCTCCTTGAGTACATGCTTATAAATGAAGCATAATGCATGGAATCACGCAGTTTGGGATACACTGGATTACTTGGAGGCTTTGTTGTAGCTCTTGCAGTCTCAAATTTTGTAATATATAGGAATTTTAGCTAGTTTAATGTGGGTGTTGGATTCATGTGATTCTGAACTCATCATTACTGCTCCTTGATTAAAAGCTTATAAATACATATAATGCATGGCATCACGCAGTTTGGGCTACATTGGATTACTTCGTGGCTTTATAGTAGCTCTTTCAGTCTCAAATTTTGTTGGAGTACGGAAAATTGAGCTTGTTTAACGCGGGCGTTGGACTGATGTCATTTTGAGCTCTAAACTAAAACTTATGGACACTTTAGTGTAGACATGTAAAGTTGATCGGCAAGTTAAAATGATCATTCTAAACAGATTATTGGTGCTCCTTGAGTAAATGCTTATAAATGAAGCTTATGGCATGGCATCACACATTATGGGATACGGTTGGCTTACTTGGAGGCTTTGTAGTAGCCCTTTCAATCTCAAATTCTATCAGAATTTAGAAAAATAATCTAGCTTAACATTGGCGTTGGATTCGTGTCATTCTAAACTCTAAATAAAAAAATTACGGACGATTTATTATGGACATGTAAAGTTGATCGACAAGTTAAAATGATCATTCTAAACTAATCACTGGTTCTCCTTGAGTAAAGGCTTATAAATGAGTATTATGCATGGCATCATGTAGTTTGGGATACATTAGATTTTCGCGGCATTTTCGTAGCTCTTTCAGTCTCAAGTGTTGTCACAATATAAAAACTGAGCTAGCTTAACATGGGCATTGGATTCATGTCATTCGGAACGCTAAATCAAAATTTACAAACGATTTAGTTCGGACATGTCAAGGTTATCAGCTAGTTAAAATGATTATTCTAAATTGATCATTGGTGCTATTTAAGTAAAAGATTATAAATGAAACATAATGCATGACATCACACAATTTGGAATACAGTGGATTATTTGGAGGCTTTTTCGTAGCTCTTTCAGTCTCAAATGTTGTCACAATACGGAAAACTGAGCAAGATTAACGTGGGCATTGGACTCATGTAATTTTGAGCTCTAACTCAAAATAAACATGATTTAGTGCGTACATGTGAAGTTGATCAGCTAGCTAAAATGACCATTAAAAAGTGATCATTGGTGGTCCTTGAGTAAAAGCTTATAAATGAAGCATATTGTATGGCATCACGCAATTTTTGATAGATTGGATTACTTGCAGTATTTGTCATAGCGGTTTTGGTTTTAAATTTTGTCACAATATAGAAAATTAAGCTAGCTTAACGTGGGCGTTGGATTCATGTCATTTTGACCACTAAATCAAAAGTTATGGACAATTTACTACGGATTTGTGAAGTTGATCCGCTAGTTAAAATGATCATTCTAAACTGATCACTAGTGCTCCTTGAGTAATGGCTTATAAAGGAAGCATAATGCATGACATCACGTAGTTTGGGTTATATTGGAATCTCAAATGTTGTAAGAATATAGAAAATTGAGCTTGCTTAACGTGTGCATTGGACTGATGTCATTTTGAGCTCTAAATCAAATGGTAAAGACGATTTTGTGCGGGCATGTCAAGTTGATCGGCAGTTAAAATTATCATTATAAACAGATCATTGACACTCCTTGAGTATAGGTTAATAGCTGAATCATAATGCATGGCATCACACAGTTTGAGATACATTGGATTTCTTGGAGGCTTTGTCGTAGTTCTTTCAGACTCAAATGTTATCACAATATAGAAAATTGAGCTAGCTTAATAAATATGGGCGTTGAATTCATGTCATTCTGAACTCTAAATCAAAAGTTATGGATGATTTAGTGTGGAAATGCAAGTTGATCATCAAGTTAAATTGATCATTCTATACTGATCACTGGTGCTCCTTGATTAAAAGCTTATAAATGAAGCATAATGCATGGCATCACGTAGTTTGGTACACATTGGGTTTCTTGGAGGCTTTTTAGTAGCTCTTTCAGTCTCAAATGTTGTTACAATATGCAAAACTAAGCTAGCTTAATATCATTTTGAGCTCTAAATAAAAAGTTAAAGTGGATTTACTGCGGACATCTCAAGTTTTTCAGCTAGTTAAAATGGAGGCTCTATAGTAGCTCTTTCAATCTAAATGTTGTCACAATATGGAAAATTGAGCTACCTTAACGTGGGCGTTGGACTCATGTCATTTTGAGCTCTAAATCAAAAGTTAAAGACGATTTTGTGTGGATATGTCAAGTTGATCACCTAGTTAAAATGATCATTATAAACTGAACATTGGTGCTCCTTTAGTATAGGCTTATAAATGAAGTATACTGCATGACATCACGTAGTTTGGGATAGATTGGATTAGTTCGATGCTTTGTCGTAGCTATTTTAGTCTTAAATTTTGTCACAATATAGAAAATTGAGCTAGCTTAATGTTCGTGGTTGATTCGTTTCCTTTTGAGCTCTTAATGAAAAGTTACAGACGATTTAGTGTGGACATGTCAAGTGATCGGCCAGTTAAAATGGTCATTCTAAACTGATCATTGGTGTTCCTTGAGTAAAGGCTTATAAATCAAGTATAATGTATGGATTCACGTACTTTGGGATACAATGGATTATGTGGAGGCTTTGTAGTAGCTCTTTCAGTGTCAAATGTTTTCATAATATGGAAAATTAAGCTAGTTTAACGTGGGCGTTTGACTAATGTCATTTTTAGCTCTAAATCAAAAGTTGAAGACGATTTAGTGCGGACATGTCATGTTGATCAGCTAGTTAAATTGAAAATTCTAAATTGATCATTGGTGCTCCTTTAGTATAGGCTTATAAATGAAGCATAATACATGATGTCACGCAGTTTGGGATATATTGGATTACTTAGAGGCTTTTTCATAGCTATTTTGATCTTAAAATTTGTCACAATATAGAAAATCGAGCTACCTTAACATGGGAGTTGGATTCGTGTCATTTTGAGCTCTAAATCAAAAGTTTGAGACGATATAGTGCGGACATGTCAAGTAATCGGCCAGTTAAAATGATCATTCTTAACTAATTATTGGTGCTCCTTGAATAAATGCTTATAAATGAAGAATAATGCATGGCATCACGCAATTTAGAATACATTGGATTAATTGGAGGCTTTGTAGTAGCTCTTTCAGTAACAAATATTTTCACAATATGTAAAATTGAGCTATGTTAATGTGGGGGTTGGACTCATGTCATTTTGAACTCTAACTAAAAACTTAAAGACAATTTAGAGCGGGCATGCCAAGTTAATCTACTAGTTAAAATGATCATGCTAAAGTAATAATTGGTGCTCATTGAGTAAAGGCTTATAAATGAAGCATAATGCATGACATTACGCAGTTTGGGATAGAATGGAGTTACTTAAATGCTTTTTGGTAGCTATTTTTTGTTTTAAATTTTGTAACAATATATATAGTTGAACTCGTTTAACGTAGACGGTGAATTCGTGTCATTCGAAACTCTAAATCATAAGTTAAGGACAATTTTGTGTGGACATGTCATGTTGATGAGGTAGTTAAAATGATCATTCTAAACTGATCATAGGTGCTCCTTGAGAAATGGCTTATAAATGAAACATAATGCTTGGCATCACGCATTTTGGGATAGTTTTTATTACTTGGAGGCTTTTCCGTAGTTATATTGGTCTTAAATTTGTCACAATATAGAAAATTAAGCGAGCATAACGTGGGCGTTGTATACGAGTCATTCTGAACTCTCTATAAAAAGTTAAAGACGATTTAATGTGAACATGTCAAGTGATCGGCCAATTAAAATGATCATTCTAAACTGATCAATGGTGCCCGTTGAGTAAAGGGTTAGAAATCTAGCATAATATATGGCGTCACGTAGTTTGGGATACATTGGATTACGTGGAGGCTTTGTAGTAGCTCTTTCAGTCTCAAATGTTGTCACAATATAGAAAATTCAGCTAGCTTAACGTGGGTGTTGGTCTCATGTCATTTTCAGCTCTTAATCAAAAGTTTAAGATAATTTAATTCGAACATGTCAAGTTGATCAGCTAGTTAAAATGAAAATTCTAAACTGATCATTGGTGTTCCTTTACTATTGGCTTATAAATGAAGCATAATGCATTACATCACGCAATTTGGGATATATTGGATTACTTAGAGGATTTGTCGTAGCTATTTTGGTCTTAAAATTGGTCACAATATTGAAAATGGAGCTACCTTAACGTGGGCGTTTGATTCGTGTATTTTCAGCTCTAAATCAAAAGTTATAGATGATAGTGTGGAAATGTCAAGTGATCGGCCAGTTAAAATGATTATTCCAAACTAATTATTGGTGCTCCTTGAGTAAAGGCTTATAAATGAAGCATAATGCATGGTATCACACAGTTTGGGATACATTTGATTACTTGGAGGTTTTTTTCGTAGCTCTTTCAGTCTCAAATGTTGTCGGAATAAGGAAAATTGAGCTAGCTTAACGTGGGCAATGGACTCATGTTATTTTGAGCTCTAAATCAAAGGATAAAACAATTAAATGCGAACATCTCAAGTTGATCAACTAGTTAACATGATAATTGTAAACTGATCAATGGTGCTCTTCGAGTAAAGGCTTATAATAGAAGCATGATGCATGACATCACGCAGTTTCAGTCTCAAATATTGTCACAATATGGAAACTTGAGCTAGCTTAATGTGGGCGTTGGGGTCATGTAATTTTGAGCTCAAAATCAAAAGTAAAAGGCGATTTAGTGTGGACATGTGAAGTGATCGGCCAGTTAAAATGGTAATTCTAAACTGATCATTGGTGTTCCTTGAGTAAAGGCTTCTAAATCAAGCATAATGTATGGCATCATGCCGTTTGGGATACATTGGATTACGTGGAGGCTTTGTAGTAGCTCTTTCAATCTCAAATGTGGTCACAATATGGAAAATTGAACTAGCTTAAAGTGGACGTTGGACTCATGTCATTTTGAGCTCTAAATCAAATGTTGAAAACGATTTAGTGCGGACATGTCAAGTTGATCAGCTAGTTAACATGACCATTGGTGTTCCCCTTGAATTAAGGCTTATAAATGAAGCATAATGCATGAAATCACACACTTTGGGATAGATTTTAAGACTTGGAGGTTTTGTCGTAGCTATTTTGGTTTTAAATTTTGTCACAATATTGAAAATTGCGATACCTTAACGTAGGTATTGGATTCCTGTCATTCTAAATTTTAAATCAAAAGTTATGAACTATTTAGTGCGGACATATTAAGTGTTCGGCCAGTTAAAATGATCATTCAAAACCGATCATTGGTGCTCCTTGAGTAATGGCTTATAAATGAAGCATAATGTATGGCAACATGCTTTAGGGATACATTGGATTACTTGGAGGCTTTGTCAAAGCTCTTTCAGTCTGAAATGTTGTCAAAATATAGAAAATTGAGCTAGCCTAACGTGTACGGTTCATTCGTGTCATTCTGAACTCTAAATCAAATGTTACGGACAATTTAGTGCGGACATGTGAAGTTAATCGTCCAGTTAAAATGATCATTCTATACTGATCAATGGTGCTCATTGAGTCAAGACTTATAAATGAAGCATAATGCATGGCATCACGCAGTTTGGGCTACATTGGATTACTAGGAGGATTTGTCGTAGCTATTTTGGTCTTAAATTTTGTCACAAAATAGAAAATTGAGCTAGCTTAACATGGGTTTGGATTCGTGTCATTCGGAAATCTTAATAAAAAGTTACAGACGATTTAGTGTGTACATGTCAAGTGATCGGTCAGTTAAAATGATCATTATAAACCGATCATTGGTGCTCCTCGAGCTAGCTTAACGTGTGGGTTGGATTCGTATCATTCTGAACTCTAAATCAATAATTACGGATGATTTAGTGTGGACATGTCAAGTGACCGGCCAGTTAAAATGATTATAATAAACTAATCATTGGTGCTTCTTGAGTAAAGGCTTGTAAATGAAGCATAATGCATTACATCACGTAGTTTGGGATAGATTGGATTACTTGGAGGCTTTGTCGAAGCTATTTCAGTCTTACATTTTGTCACAATATAGAAAATTGAGCTAGCTTAGAGTGGGCGTTGGATTTGTGTCTTCCTAAACTCTATATTAAAAATTATGGAAGATTTAATGCAAATATGTCAAGTGATCGGCCATTTAAAATGATCATTCTAAACTAAATATTGGTGCTCCTTGAGTAAAGACTTATAAATTAAGCATATTGCATGGCATCACGCAGTTTGGGATACATTAGATTACATGGAGGCTTTTTCATAGCTCTTTCAGTCTCGAATGATGTCACGATATAGAAGATGAGTTAGTTTAACATGGATGTTGGACTCATGTCATTTTGAGGTAGAAATCAAAAGTTAAAGACGATTTAGTGCGGACATATCAAGTTGATCAGGTTGTTAAAATGATCAATTTAAACTGATCAATTGTGCTCCTTGAGTAAAGGCTTATAAATTAAGTATAATGCATGGCATCACGCAGTTCGGGATAGATTAGATTACTTGGAGGCTTTTTTGTATTTTGGTCTTAAAATTATTCACAATATGGAAAATTGAGCTCGCTTAACGTGGAATTGGATTCATGTCATTTTGAACTCTAAATAAAAAGTTATAGACAATTTAGTGCGGACATGTAAAGTTGATCGGCTAGCTAAAATGACCATTGTAAATTGATCATTGGTGTTCCTTGTGTAAATGCTTATAAATAAGTATAATGCATGACATCACTTAGTTTGGGATACATTGGATTACTTTAAGGCTTTGTTGTAGGTCTTTCAGTCTCACATGTTGTCACAATATTGAAAATTGAGCTACGGTAACGTGGGCGTTGGAACCATATCATTTTGAGCTCTAAATCAAAAGTTAAAGACAATTTAGTGTAAATATGTCAAATTGATCAGCTAGTTAAAATGATCATTCTGAACTGATCATTGGTGCTCCTTATGTATAAATGAAGCATAATGCATGACATCACGCATTCTAGGATTTATCGTAGCTCTTTTAGACTTAAATGTTGTCACAATATTAAAAATTGAGCTAGATTAATGTGAGTGATGGATTCATGTCATTTTGAGCTCTAAATCATATGTTAAGGGGCTCTTGGTCGGACATGTAAAGTTGATCAGCTAGTTAAAATGATTATTCTAAACTGATCACTGGTGTCATTGAGCAAAGGTTTACAAATGAAGCATAATGCATGGCATCACGCAGTTTGGGAAAGATTGGATTACTTGGATGCTTTATCGTAACTATTTCCGTCTTCAGTTTTGCCACAATATAGAAAATTGAACTAACTTAACATGGGTGTTGGATTCGTAGCTAGTTAAACACAATTTAGTGTGGACATATCAAGGTTATCAGCTAGTTAAAATGATCATTCTAAACTGATCATTGGTGCTCATTGAGCAATGGTTTAGAAATGAAGCATAATGCATAGCATCACACAGTTTGGGATAGATTGGATTACTTGGAGGCTTTGTCATGGCTATTTCGGTCTTAAATTTTGTCAAAATATAGAAAATTGTGCTAGTTTAACGTGGGCGTTGGATTCATGCCATTTTTAACTCTAAATCAAAAGATTCGGATGATTTAGTGCCGACATGATAAGTTGATTGGCCAGTTATAGTTACTGTTCTAAACTGATCATTCTAAACTAATCATTAGTGCTCCTTCAGTAAAGGCTAATAAATGAAGAATAATGAATGGCATCACACAATTTAGGATATATTAGATTACTTAAAGGCTTTGTGGTAGTTCTATAAGTCTCAAAAGGTGTCATAATATAGAAAATTGAGATAGCTTAATCTCGGAATTGGATTCGTGTCATTTGTAACTATAAATCAAAACTTATAGATGATTTAGTGCTTACATGTTAAGTTGATCGGCCAATTAAAATGATCATTCTAAAGTGACCATTGGTGGTCCTTGAGTAAAGGCTTATAAATGAAGTATAATGCATGGCATACTTCAGTGTGGGATACATTGGATTACTTGGAGGCTTTGTCGTAGCTATTTCGGTTTTAAATTTTGTCACAATTTAGAAAATTGAGCAAGTTTAACGTGGGTGTTGGATTCATTTCGTTCTGAACTCTACATCAAAAAATTACAGACGATTTAGTGCGGACATGTCAAGATTATCAGCTAGTTAAATTGATCATTCTAAACTAAACACTGGTGCTCATTCAGCAAAGGTTTACAAATGTAGAATAATACATGGCATCACGCAGTTTTGATATAGATTGGATAATTGGAGGCTTTGTCGTAGCTATTTCGGTCTTATATTTTTCACAATATAGAAAATTGAGCTAGCTTAACATGTACATTGGATTCGTGTCATTCTTAATTTTAAATCAATAATTACGGACGATTTATTGCATATTATGTCAAGTTGTTCGGCCAGTTAAAATGATCATTATAAACTGATCATTGGTGCTCCTTGAGTAAAGACTTATAAATGAAGTATAATGCATGACATCACGCAGTTTGGGGTACATTGGATTACTTGGATGCTTTGTCGTAGGTATTTTGGTCTTAAATTTTGTCATAGCTATCTTAGTCCTAATTTAAAATGTCACAATATAGAAGATTGAGCTATCTTAACGTGGGCGTTGAATTCGTGTCATTCTGAACTTTGAATCAAAAGTTAAATATGATTTAGTATGGACATGTCAAATTGATCAGCTAGTTAAATTGATCATTCTAAATTGATCATTGGTGCTCATTGAGCAAAGGTTTACAAATGAAGCATAGTCCACGACATCATGCAATTTGGGGTAGATTGGATTACATGACAGCTTTTTCGTAGCTCATTTAGTCTCAAATGTTGTCATAATATGGAAAATTGAGCGAGGTTAACGTGGGCGTTTGACTCATGTTATTTGAGCCCTAAATCAAAAGTTCACGACAATTTAGTGCGTACATGTCAAGGTGATCATCTAGTTAAAATGATCATTCTTAACTGATGATTGGTGTTCCTTGAGTAATGACTTATAAATAAATCATAATGCATGATGTCACACAATTTAGGATAGATTGGATTACTTGGAAGATTTTGTCACAATATACAAAATTCAGATAGCTTAACATGGGCGTTGGATTCATGTCATTTTGAATTCTAAATCAAAAGTTACGGACGATTTAGTGTGGACATGTAAAGTTGATCGGATAGTTAAAACGATCATTCTAAACTGATCATTGGTGCTCCTTGAGTAAAGGCTTATAAATGAAGCATAATGCATGGCATCACGCAGTGTGAGATACATTGGATTACTTGGAGGCTTTACCGTAGCTCTTTTAGTCTTAAATGTTATCAGAATATGGAAAATTGAATTAGCTTAATGTGCGCGTTGGACTGATATCATTTCGAGCTCTAAATCAAAAGCTCAAGACGATTTAGTGCGGACATGTCAAGTTGATCCACCAGTTAAAATTATTATTATAAACAGATCGTTGGTGCTCCTTGAATAAAGGCTTATAAGTGAAGCATAATGCATGGCATCACGTATTATGGGATACATTGGATTACTTGGAGGCTTTGAAATAGCTCTTTTAGTCTCAAATGTTGTCACAATATAGAAAATTTAGGTAGTTTAACATGGGCATTGGATTCGTGTAATTCTTAACTCTAAAACAAAAGTTACGGATGATTTAGTGTGGACATGTCAATTTTATCGGCAAGTTAAAATGATCATTCTAAATTGGTAATTGGCTCTCCTTGAGTATGATGCATGACATCAAGCTGTTTGGGATACATTGGATTATTTGGTTGCATTTTTGTAGCTCTTTCAATCTCAGGTGTTGTCACAATACAGAAAATTGAGCTAGCTTAACATGGGCAGTTTGGGATAGATTGGATTACTTAGAGGATTTTTCGTAGCGCTTGCGGTCTTGAATTTTATCACAATATAGGAAATAGAGGTAGATTAACGTGGAAGTTCGATTCGTGTCACTTTGAACTCTAAATAAAAAGTTCGGATGATTTAGTGCGGAGATGTCAAGTTGATCGGCCAGTTAAAATGATCACTCTAGATCATTGGTACTCAATAAGTAAAGGCTTATAAATGAGTATAATGCATGTCATCACGCAGTTTGGGATACATTGGATTACTTGGAAGATTTGTCGTAGCTCTTTCAGTCTCAAATATTGTTAAAATATAAAAAAATTGAGCTAGCTTAACGTGGGCGTGGGATTCGTGTTTGAACTACAAATCCAAAATTATGGATGATTTAATGCGGATATGCCAAGTGATTGGGTAGTTAAAATGATAATTCTAAACTGATCATTGGTGCTTCTTGAGAAGAAGCTTATAAGTGAAACATAATCATGGCATCATGCAGATTCGGATACAATGAATTATTTAGAGGCTTTTTGTAGCTTTTTCAGTCTCAAATGGTTTCACAATATGAAAAATTGAGCTGGGTTAACGTGGTCGTTGGAATCGTGTCATTTTGAGGTTTAAAACAAAAGTTAAACACGATTTAGTGCGGACATGTCAAGTTGATCAGCTAGTTAAAATGATCATTCTAAGCTGATCATTGGTGCTCCTTGAGTAAAGCCTTATAAATGAAGCATAATGAATGGCATCACACAGTTTGGGATTCATTGGATTACTTGGAGGCTTTGTCGTAGCTATTTTAGTTTTAAATTTTGTCACAATATAGAAAATTGAACTAGTTTAATTTGGGCATTGGATTCCTGTCATTCTAAACTCTAAATCAAAAGTGATGGACGATTTAATGCGGACATGACAAGTGATCGGCCAGTTAAAATAATCATTAAAACTAATCATTGGTGCTGGTTGAGTAAAGGCTTATAAATGAAGCATAATGCATGATATCACACAGTTTTGGATACATTAGATTACTTTGAGGATTTGTGGTAGCTATTTTGGTCTTCTATTTTGTCCCAATATAGAAAATTCAGCTATCTTAACACAGGCGTTGGATTCGTGTCATTTTGAACTGTAAATCAAAAGTTACGAACGATTTATTGTGGACATATCAGGTGATCGGTCAGTTAAAATGATCATTCTAAACTGATCATTGGTGCTCCTTTAGTAAAGGCTTATAAATGCATCATAATGCATGGCATCACACAGTTTAGGTTAGATTAGATTACTTGGAGGCTTTCATAGCTCTTTCAATCTCAAAAGTTGTCACATTATAGACAATTGAGCTAGCTTCACGTGGGCGTTGGATTCGTGTCATTCTGAATTATAAATCAAAAGTTATGGACAATTTAGTACGGATATGGCAAGTGATCGGCCAATTAAAATGATCATTCTAAACTGATCATTGGTGCTCCTTGAGTAAAGGCTTATAAATCTAGCATAATGTATGGCATCACTTTGTTTGTGATACATTGGATTACTTGGAGGCTTTGTATTAGCTCTTTCAGTCTCAGATGTTTTTACAATATGGAAAACTGAGCTAACTTAACGTGGGCGTTGGACTCGTGTCATTTTGAGCTCTAAATCACAAGTTAAAGACGATTTTGTCCGAACGTGTCATGTTGATCAACTACTTTAAATGATCATTATAAGCTGATCATTGTTGCTCATTGAGTAAAGGCTTATAAATGAAGCATAATGCATGACATCATGTAGTTTAGTATAGATTCGATATCTTGGAGGCTTTTTCGTAGTTATTTTTGTCTTAAATTTTGTCACAATATTGGAAATTGAGCTAGGTTAACGTGTGTGTTGGATTCTTGTCATTTCAAACTCTAAATCATAAGTTAAGGACAATTTAGTACAAACATATCAAGTGATCAGCCAGTTGGAATGATCATTATAAACTGAATATTGGTACTGATACAAGCCTTGATTCAAGGTTGTACGCGCTTGGGCTGTTTGGAGAAGTTTAGGTGAGAAACTCAACCATAAGATTCTGGATAGGGGTTTTCTGATTGGTAATGGATGGAAGGGTGAAGTGAACCACACGAGGGGTGATGAACCTCGTGATAAATCACAAACTTAGAGCTAGGAGGTCTGGTCTCAACTAGGTTCTAAGCGCACAAGTTTCTTGAGAGAATAACTTGTAGAATGAAAATTCGATCTTTATTAATTATCAAAAAGGTTGTCGAACTACAATGCTGGAAGGAGCCTTATTAATATGCTCAACAGGTTGACCTTCTAGGGTCGACTCAAAGAAAGAAAAGGAAAATTTACAAAAGTGCACAAATGGAAAACGTACAAAAGTGCATAACCGAAAAAGGACCTATTCCTAAAATGTTTTTGACTCAAAAATGTAAAGAATCTAGATCCTACCCTGCAAAACAGAAAGAGGCAAATATTCGAATTGAAAACTTACCTTTCTTACCTCATGGCCAAGAAATGGAAGGTGGCCGTCCTTGTGGCATGCACGCGCCTTGCTCCTAGTCTTCGACTTGGAGTAGGGTTAGGAATCTTTGGGTCCTGACCTCTCTTGCCACTAAATCCCAAGTCTCTGAAGTCCCTTGCATTGTTGAGAAGCCTTTGGACTCTTCTTTGCACTTCTGGCCCACTGTCCTTTGTCGATCATCTTCTAGGAGCTTGTCGACCCATAAGCTGAATTTGTATGATGCGAACCTCCCAAGGAATGCACTTCTGGACGCGGTTGAGATAGGCTTTGCAACAGAATGAATCGAAATTCAATTGTTCAAAGGTTGTGGATTGAAGGGTCACACAGTAGTTGCGGAAAAACTATTGATTTACCTAAGATAGTAGCTTAGATATTACACACTAAGGCTACTAAATGTTGACTGAAGGATATTACACACCAACAATCAGATTAAGAAGAGAATCACTCTCAAACTGAAAAGAAGCTGTTTTTATTTGAAAAGTTGAATGATCAAGTTTACAACTGATATTTATACCCCCCCTTTGATGACTATGCCAATTTTGAGCATTTTTAATGGAACTCCTTTTGATTTTAAACAACAAATTGGGCTGGTTGTAATGGATCACATACCCATTTGTATGCTTTCTTGAGCTTGTACTAAAATCAGAGTGCTTTTAGGCACTTCTCCATTCAAGCTCAAGTGAATTTGTTGTGCATTCTCCTTGTTGAGCATGCAGCTGATTGCCTCTTTGAGTTTCTTGGCCTTGGCTCGGGTTAATGGTCCAGCTGGTAGTGCAAGAGCTTCTTCATGTTCCACTGGTTCATTCCTAGCCATGAGCTTTTCCTTTTGTGTGCTTTCCATGCTCGTATCATCCCCCTTCTCTTGAAAAGGATCTGACCTCAAATCTGGTTCATCTGCAATGAAAGGCACAAGATCAGAAACATTGAAGCTTGAACTCACATTATACTTACCTTGAAGATCAATTATGTAGGCGTTGTTGCTGATCTTCTGAACAATCTTGAAAGGTCCATCTATTCTGGGCATAAGTTTGGATTTCCTTTCTGATGGAAATCTTTCTTTCCTCAAGTGAACCCACACGAGGTCTCCCACCTCAAATACCATTTCACGTCTTCCTTTGTTGGCCTTTCTTGCATATTGTTGGGTTCTGGCCTCAATATTCTTCCTTGCATTCTCATGGATCTGTTTAACAATCTCAGCTTTTCTTTATCCATCAATACTAGCTATTTCACTTAAAGGCAAAGGGGTTAGATCCAAAGGAGATAAAGGATTGAAACCATACACAATTTGAAAAGGAGAATACTTAGAAGCAGAATGTACAGAATGGTTATATGCAAATTCTGCGTGTGGTAAACATTCTTCCCATGTTCTAAGATTTCGTTTGATTAATGCACGAAATAAAGTAGACAAAGTTCTATTAACTACTTCAGTTTGACCATCCTTTTGTGGGTGACATGTTGTAGAGAATACCAACTTAGTTCCGAACTTAGACCAAAGAGTTTTCCAAAAGTAACTCAAGAACTTAGTGTCTCTATCAGAAACTATGGTCCTAGGCATTCCATGCAAGCGAACTACCTCTTTAAAGAACAGATTGGCTATATGCAATGCATCATCAGTCTTGTGATATGCTATAAAATGAGCCATCTTGGAGAATCTATCAACCACAACAAAGATAGAATCTTTTCCTGTCTTAGTTCTAGGCAAACCAACCACAAAGTCCATTGATATGTCAATCCATGGATGAGTAGAAATGGGTAAGGGAGTGTACAAACCGTGGGGTTGAACCTTAGACTTAGCCTGTTTGCATGTAACACACCTTGCACAGATTCTTTCTACGTCTCTCTTCATGTGTGGCCAATGGAAATGATCTTGCATGACCATAAGTGTTTTGGCAACTCCAAAATGCCCCATCAGTCCTCCTCCATGAGCTTCCCTAACTAACAAGTCTTGAATAGAACAGTTAGGCACACATAATCTATTATCATAAAATAGGAATCCTTCATGCCGATAGTATTTTCCTGAAGCAAACTTTTTGCTAGCAATGTATACATCTTTAAATTCAGGATCAGTTTCATATAGCTCTTTAAGCTGTTCAAAACCTAACAATTTAGCATAAAGAGTAGAGATTAAGGCATACCTCCTTGACAATGCATCTGCCACAACATTCTCTTTACCTTGTTTGTATTTAATGACATATGGAAATGTTTCTATGAACTCAACCCACCGTGCATGCCTTTTGTTCAGCTTCTATTGGCCCCTTAAGTGCTTGAGTGACTCATGATCAGTGTGAATCACGAACTCCTTAGGCCACAAGTAGTGTTGCCAAGTTTGCAAAGCACGGACCAAGGCATACAATTCCTTGTCGTAGGTTGGATAGTTGAGGGTGGCTCCTCCAAGCTTCTCACTGAAATAGGCTATAGGTTTCTTATCCTGCATCAAAACAGCTCCAATACCTATACCAGAAGCATCACATTCTATCTCAAAGGTTTTAAGAAAATCAGGTAAAGATAGAAGAGGTGCATGTGTAAGCTTTTCTTTCAAAGCTTGGAATGAGCTTTCTTGAGCTTGTCCCCATTTGAATCCTACGTCTTTCTTGATTACTTCCGTAAGTGGGGCAGCAACAGTGCTAAAATCCTTGACAAAGCGTCTATAGAAGCCAGCTAGCCCATGGAAACTTCTCACTTCTCCTACTGTTTTTGGACTTGGCCATTCCTTAATAGCTTTGACCTTCTCTTCATCAACCTTAATACCATCTGCACTTATAACAAAGCCTAGGAACACAATGTTATCTGTACAAAACTTGCATTTCTTAAGATTGGCATATAGTTTTTCTTTTCTAAGAACGCTTAGAACCAATGTCAAATGACTAGCATGCTCTTCTAGATTCTTGCTGTAGATTAAGATGTCATCAAAGTATACTACAACAAAGACTCCTATGAAAGCTCTAAGAACGTGATTCATCAACCTCATGAAAGTACTAGGTGCGTTTGTTAACCCAAATGGCATGACTAACCATTCATATAATCCATGCTTAGTTTTAAATGCAGTTTTCCATTCATCCCCTTCCTTCATGCGTATTTGATGGTACCCAATCTTAAGATCTATCTTAGAAAAGATTCTGGAACCATGCAATTCATCAAGCATGTCGTCTAACCTAGGGATTGGATGGCGATACTTTACTGTAATGTTGTTGATTGCTCTACAATCAACACACATGCGCCAGCTGCCATCTTTCTTTGGCACAAGTAGAACTGGCACAGCACAAGGACTCATGCTCTCCCTGATGTAGCCCTTCTCCATTAGCTCATTAACTTGCCTTTGCAGCTCCTTAGTCTCAACGGGGTTGGTTCTATAAGCTGGTCTATTTGGTAGTGAGGCTCCAGGTACAAAATCAATCTGATGTTCAATGCCTCTGATGGGTGGTAGCCCCTTTGGATTGTCTTCTGGAAAGACATCTTCATAATCCTGCAAAATAGAAGTCACTTCACTTGGTAATACCGGTGCAACGTTAGTTAAGCTCATGAGAGCTTCCTTATAGATAAACAAAAGAACAGGTTGTTGTGAGAAGAGAGCCTTCTTAACTCCACCAGTCCTCACAAAAAAACTTGAGTGCTTCTTGTTCTTGTTCTCACAGCCTCTGTCACTTTTGGTGCTTATGGTTTCTTTTGAAGTTCCAGCTGTTTTCCTTTGCTCCAACACGAGCTGATCTTGGTACACCTCCTGTGGTGTCATAGGAACAAGTGTGATCTTCTTACCTTTGTGTTCAAACGAGTGTTGGTTGGTGTAACCATCATGAATGACCTTTCGATCAAATTGCCATGGTCTTCCAAGCAGAATGTGGCCAGCCTCCATTGGTAAAACATCACAAAGGATCTCATCTTGGTACTTTCCAATGGTTATAGGTACCTTGACTTGGCTGCTTACCTTCATTTCGCCACACTCATTAAGCCATTGCAGCTTATACGGCTTTGGGTGCTTGAACACTTCCAGACCTAACTTTTTTACCATAGTTTCACTATCCACGTTAGTGCAGCTGCCTCCATCAATAATGATGCTGCAAACCTTTCCCTGGACGTGGCATCTTGAGTGAAACAGGTTCTCTCTTTGTTCATGTTCTTTGGTTTTGTTTTGTACGCTTAAGGTTCTTCTTGTTACCAATAATTCTCCTGCCATAGGAGGTACAAGATGCTCTTCTGAAGAATCAAAAAAGAATTCTTCTTCCTCAGATTCTATTTCACCATTATCCAACAGAATCATGACCTTCTTGTTGGTGCATTCATTCGCATAATGCCCTCTTCCTTGGCATTTGAAACACTTCACATCTCTTGTTCTAGTAGATGTAGTAGCTTCAGATTTTCCCTTGACGTCTTGAGTTGTTGTTGAAGGTTTGGAATCAACTTTAGCAATCTGTTTTCCTTCCCTTCGGTAGCTAGGCTTATTGTTAGCTGCTCCATAGCTTGGCCTAGTATAACGTTTTCTTTTTAGCTGCTGTTCTACCAGTATAGCTTTATGCAACATTTCCTCTAGCTCCACATAATGTTCCAGCTCCATTCTATCTTGAATTTCACGATTAAGTCCTCCTAAAAATCTTGCCATAGTAGCTTCTCTATCTTCTGAAATGTCTGTCCTGATCATGAGGGTTTCCAACTCCTGGTAATAGTCCTCAACACTTCGGCTTCCTTGATTGAGTCTCCTTAGCTTTTGGTGAAGTTCACGGTGGTAATGGCTGGGCACAAACCTTTTCCTCATTATGGCTTTCATCTCAGCCCATGTTTCTACTGGATACTCACCATTACGTCTTCTGGAAGTCACCAATTGATCCCACCAGCTGAGTGCATACTCATAAAACTTAGTAGCAGCTACGTGGACCTTGTTGAGCTCGGAATAGTGTTGACAATCAAACACCAACTCGATCTTTTTCTCCCATTCCAGGTAAGTTTCTGGATCATTTTTGCCATAGAATGATGGTATCTTAAGTTTAAGACCTCCTAAGGTGTCATTAGGCTGACCCCTTTCTTCTCTTACACGCTCAGGACCCTCAGCACGATCTTGCTCAGCTCTCACGTGCCTTATGGCCTGGAATCTCACAGGCCTCCCCACGCGCTCCAGCCTCTCGCCTATTGATGCGAGTTGCGTTTGAAGGGTGGTGAACATGGCCATCATGGCTTCGCCTGCTTCTCTATTTTCTTCTGCCATTGCATACTACAAAGAAAGAAGACAAGTTATTTTTCTCCTACATTGATTATGAGGGTTTTCTTTTATAGGGGAATTCGAAAATTGCAAAAAGGAAAAATCTGAAAAAAAGGAAAAATTTGAAAAATGGAAAGTTTAGAAAAATGGAAACTTCCTACAACTTGTGCTAGCTGTCCTATTCGAACTCTTTTGGTATTTTTCCTATTTTCTTTTTTTTTTCTTTTTAGTTTAACTTAAAATTAATGGAAATATGATTTGAACAAAAAGGAAAACATAAATGGTAATGCAAAAGTGAATCTAAACCCTAGTGATACACGTAGAAGCTACATGCACTCGGTTTGGAGTTTAGTGTTATTTTTTTGATTTTTCTTGAATGCGACTTAAACTAATGCAGGAACAAGAAACAAAACTAACTAAAGGATAGAAACAACCTGGTTTAGGAGCTTTAAGCTCTGATACCAAAATTATACAAGCCTCGATTCAAGGCTGTACGCGCGTGGGCAGTTTGGTGAAGTTTAGGTTAGAAACTCAACCTAAAGATTCTGGATAGGAGTTTTCTGATTGGTAATGGATGGAAGGGTGAAGTGAACCACACGAAGGATGATGAACCTCGTGATAAATCACAAACTTAGAGCTAGGAGGGCTGGTCTCAACTAGGTTCTAAGCGCACAAGTTTCTTGAGAGAATAACTTGTAGTAAGAAAATTCGATCTTTATTAATTATCAAAAAGGTTGTCGAACTACAATGCTGGAAGGAGCCTTATTAATATGCTCGACAGCTTGACCTTCTAGGGTCGACTCAAAGAAAGAAAAGGACAATTTACAAAAGTGCACAAATGGAAAACATACAAAAGTGCATAACCGAAAAAGGACCTATTCCTAAAATGTTTTTTACTCAAAAATGTAAAGAATCTAGATCCTACCCTGCAAAACAGAAAGAGGCAAATATTCGAATTGAAAACTTACCTTTCTTACCTCATGGCCAAGAAATGGAAGGTGGCCGTCCTTGTGGCATGCACGCGCCTTGCTCCTAGTCTTCGACTTGGAGTAGGGTTAGGAATCTTTGGGTCCTGACCTCTCTTGCCACTAAATCCCAAGTCTCTGAAGTCCCTTGCATTGTTGAGAAGCCTTTGGACTCTTCTTTGCACTTCTGGCCCACTGTCTTTTGTCGATCATCCTCTAGGAGTTTGTCGACCCATAAGCTGAATTTGTGGAAGAGTTCTCTTGATCTGTTCCTTGTCATTGCTCCTGGTGGCACTACTGGTGTAGAGACTTCCTCTAGATGCATGTCCTGAAGCTGGTAACTTATCTGGTCCGAATCTCCTTGTGTAGAAGTTGAAATGTTCGTGTACTCGGCTGGATCGGCTGTACCGGCTGGACTGTGCGAGGTACTGGCCGGAATGCCTTCTGGACCGGCCAAGTTGATCCCGGAGTCGGTGGCATCACCAATGGGGCCGGCGGTGTCATCCACGTCACCACCAGTTGGGCCGGAGGTTTGGGCCTCTCCGCCGGCAATGCTGATCGGTCCGGTCCTGTTGGTCGAGGGTCCGGCGGTACCGCTTGGGCCGGCAGATGTGCCAAATGGCCCGGCTGTCTCGGGAAAGCTTCCTGGTTTGCCAGTCTGGTCTCCTGGCCGGCCACACGACCTGATGTCCCCATCAGGTACTCCTTGAGTAAAAGCTTATAAATGAAGCATAATTCATGGCATCACGCAATTTAGGATACATTGGATTATTTCGAGGCTTTTTCGTACCTCTTTCGGTCTCAATGTTGTCAGAATATAGAAAATTGAGATATCTTAATGTGATCATTGGATTGGTCTCATTCTGATCTATCTATCAAATGTTACAAACGATTTAGAGCAGAAATGTCAGGTTGATCATCCAAGTAAAATGATCATTATAAACTTCTCATTGGTGCTCCTTGAGTAAATGCTTATAAATGAAGCATAATTCATGACATCATGCAGTCTGGGATACATTGTATTACTTGGAGGTTTTGTCGTACCTCTTTCAGTCTCAAATGTTGTCAGAATATAGAAAATTGAGCTAGTTTAACATGGGCGTTAGATTCGGTCATTCTGAACTCTATGTCAAATGTTACGAACGATTTAGTGTGGACATGACAAATTGATCGTCCCGTTAAAATGATCATTCTAAACTGATCATTGGTGCTCCTTGAGTAAAGGCTTATAAACAAAGTAAGGTGCATGGACTCATGTAATTTTCAGCTCTAAATCAAAAGTTAAAGACGATTTAGTGCAGAAATGTTAAGTTGATCAGCTAGTAAAAATGATCATTCTAAACTGATCAATGGTGCTCCTTGAGAAAAGGGTTATAAATGAAGCATAATACATGACATCACGCAGTTTGGGATAGATTAAATTACTTGGAGTCTTTGTTATAGCTTTTTCGGTCTTAACTTTTGTCACAGTATAGAAAATGGAGCTACCTTAATGTGCGCATTGGATTTGGCTCATTTTGAGCTCTAAATGAAAATTTACATACGATTTAGGTCGGATATGTCAAGTGATCGGCTTGTTGATATGGTCATTTTAAGCTGATCATTGATGCCCCTTGAGTAAAGGCTTATAAATGGAGCATAATCCATGACATCACGCAGTTTGGGATAGAATTGATTTGTTGGAGGCTTTGTCGTAGCTATTTCTGTCTTAAATTTTGTCACAATTTAGAAAATTGAGTTAGCTTAACGTGGGCGTTGGATTTGTGTCATTCTGAACTCTAAATCAAAAGTTACAAGCAATTTATTGCAGACATGTCAAGTTCTCGGCCATTTAAAATGCTCATTCCGAATTGATTATTGGCGCTTCTTGAGTAGAGGCTTATAAATGAATCATAATGCATGACATCACGCATTTTGGAATACACTGGATTACTTAGAAGCTTTTTCTTAGCTCTTTCAGTCTCAAATGTTGTCATAATATGGAAAATTGAGCTAACTTAACGTGGGCGTTGGAGTCATGTCATTTTGAGCTCTAAATAGAAAGTTAAAGATGATTTAGTGTGGACATGTCGGTTGATCAGCTAGCTAAAATGATCAATCTAAATGGATCATTGGTGATCCTTGAGTTAAGGCATATAAATGAAGCATAATGCATGGCATCACACAGTTTGGGATAGAATTGATTACTTGGACGCTTTGTCGTAGTTATTTCGGCCTTAAATTTTGTCACATTATAGAAAAATGAGCTAGCTTAACGTGGGCGTAGGATTCATGTCATTCTGAACTCTAAATCAAATTTTACGGACAATTTAGTGCGTACATGTCAAGTGATCAGCTAGTTAAAATGATGATTCTAAACTGAGCGTTAGTGCTCCTTGAGTAAAGGCATATAAATGAAGCATAATGCATGGCATCACACAGTTTGGAATACATTGGATTACATGGAGGCATTTTTCTTAGCTATTTCGGTCTTAAATTTTGTCACATTATAGAAAATTGAGCTAGCTTAACGTGGGTGTTGGATTCATGACATTTTGAACTCTAAATCAAAAGTTACGGACCATTTAGTGTGAACATACTTTTGTGATCTATCAGTTAAAAGGATGATTCTAAACTGATCATTAGTGTTTCTTGAGTAAAGGCTTATAAATGAAGCATAATGCATGTCATCATGAAGTTTGGGATACATTGGATTAATTGGAGGTTCTGTCGTTGCTCTTTCCGTATCAATTGTTGTCATAATATAGCATATTGATCTAGCAAAACGTGGGCATTGGATTCGTATCATTCTGAACTCTAAATCAAAATTTACGAATGATTTATTTGAACATGTCAAGTCATCGGCCAGATAAGATGATCATTCTAAACTGATGATTAGTGCTCCTTGGGTAAAGGCTTACAAATGACGCATAATGCATGGCGTCATGCAGTTTGGCGTACCTTGGATTACATGGAGGTTTTTTCGTAGTTCTTTCAGTCTTATATGTTATCACAATATTAAAATTGAGCTAGCTTAAGGTGAGTGTTAGATTGCTATCATTCTTTACTCTAAATCAAAAGTTATAGACGAATTAGTGAGGACATGTGAAGTTGATCGTCAAATTAAAATGATCATTCTAAACTGATCATTGGTGCTCCTTGAGTAAAGGCTTATAAATGAAGCATAATCCATGAAATCACGTATTTTGGGATAGATTGGATTACTTGGAGGCTTTGTCGTTTCAGTTTTAAATTTTGTCAAAATATAGAAAATTTAGCTAGGTTAACGTGGGCGTTGGATTCGTGCCATCTTGGGCTCTAAATCAAAACTTATGGATGATTTAGTGCGGACATGTCAAGTGATCGGATAGTTAAAATGATCATTCTAATCGGATCATTGGTGCTCCATGAGTAAAGGTTTATAAATGTAGCATAATGCATGTCATCACACAGTTTTGGATAGATTTGATTACTTGGGGTCTTTGTCATAGCTATTTCAGTCTTCAATCATATCCAAATATAGGAAATTGAGCTAGATTAACGTGGGCGTTTGATTTGTGTTATTCGAAATAATAAATCAAAAATTACAGACGATTTAGTGTAGACATGTCGAGTGATCAGCCAGTTAAAATGATCAGTCTTTTAGTCTAAAGTGGGGACATGGCACGTTGATCAACTAGTTAAATAATCATTCTAAACTAATCATTGGTGCTCCTTGAGTAAAGGCTTATAAATGAAGTATAATGCATGGCGTCACGTAGTTTGGGACACATTGGATTACTTGGAGTCTTTTTCATAGCTCTTTCTGTCTCAAATGTGGTCACAATATGGAACATTGAGCTAGCTTAATGTGGGCATTGGGCTCAAGTCATTTTGAGCCCTAAATAGAAAGTTAAAGACGATTTGGTGCGGAAATGTCAAGTTGATCAGCTAGTTAAACTGATCATTGGTGTACTCCTTAAGTTAAGGCTTATAAATGAATCATAATGCATGACATCACACACTTTGGAATAGATTATATTACTTGGAGGTCTTGTCGTAGCTATTTCGGTGTTCAATTTTGTCTTAATATAGAAAATTGAGCTAGCTCAACGTGGGTGTTGGATTCATGTCATTCTGAACTCTAAGTAAAAAAGTTACATACAATTTAGTGCAGACATGTCAAGTGATCGGCCAGTTAAAATGATCGTTCTAAACTGATCATTGGTGCTCCTTGAGTAAAGGCTTACAAATGAAGCATAATGCATGGGATCACGCAGTTTGGGATACATTGGATTACTTGGGTGTTTTATCGTAGGTCTTTCTGTCTCAAATGTTGTCACAATATAAAAAGTTGAATTAGCTTAATGTGGGCGTGGGATTCGTGTCATTCTGAACTCTAAATCAAAAGTTACGGATGATTGAATGCGGACATGTCAAGTGATCGACCAGTTAAAATGATCATTTAAACTGATCACTGGTGCTCCTTTAATAAATGCTTAAAATGAAGCATAATGCATAACATCACACAGTTTGGGATAAATTGGATTTCTTGGAGGCTTTTTCGTGGCTATTTTGGTTTTAAATTTTGTTACAACATAGAAAATTGAACTAGCTTAATGTGAGCGTTGGAAACATTCTTTGTTCTAAATCAAAAGTTAAAGATGATTTACTACAGACATGTCATGTTGATCAACTAGTTAAAACAATAATTCTAAACTGATCATTGGAGGTCATTGAGCAAAGGTTTACAAATGAAGCATAATGCACGGCATCACGCGGTTTGGGGGTAGATTGGATTACTTGCAGGTATGGTCGTAGCTATTTCCGTCTCAAATTTCGTCACTATATAGAAAATTGAACTAGCTTATCATTGGAGTTGGATATTCTGAACTCTGAATCAAAAGTTAAAGAAGATTAATGCGGACATGTCATGTTTATCAGCTAGTCAAAATAATTATTCTAAGCTGATCATTGGTTCTCCTTTTGTAAAAGCTTATAAATTAAGCATAATGCATGGCATCATGCAGTTGGGGATAGATTGGATTACTTGTAAGCTTTTTCGTTGCTATTTTGGTCTTAAATTTTCTCACAGTTTAGAAGATTGAGCTACCTTGACGTGGGCGCTGGATTTGTGTAATTGTGAACTCTAAATCAAAAGTTACCAAAGATTTAGTCTTGACATGTCAAGTGATCGGCAAGTTAAACTGATCATTCTAAACTTATCGTTGTTTCTCCTTGAGTAAAGGCTTATAAATGAAGAATAATGCATGGCATCACGCAGCTTGTGATAAATTGGAATACTTGGAGGCTTTATCATACCTATTTCTGTTTTAAATTTTCTCACAATATAAAAAATTGAGGTAATTTAACGTGGGCGATGGAATCTTGTCATTTTGAACTCTAAATCAAAAGTTACAGATGATTTAGTGCAAACATGTCAAGTGATCGGCCAATTAAAATGATCATTCTAAACTTAGCATTGGTTCTCCTTGAGTAAAGGTTTATAAATGAAGTATAATGCATGGCATCACGCAGTTTGGGATACATTAGATTAATTGGAGGCTTAGTCGTATCTCTTGTAATCTCAAATGCTGTCACAATATAGAAAATTGAACTAGATTAACGTGGGTGTTAGATTTTGGTATAAACTGAGTATTGATGGTTCTTGTGTATAAATGAAGCATAAAGCATGGCATCACGTAGTTTGGATAGATTGGATTACTTGAGGATTTGTCTTAGCTCTTTCTGTCTTAAATTTTGTCATAATCTAGAAAATTGAGGTAGCGTAATGTGGGCGTTGGATTCATGTACTTTTGACCTCTAAATAATAAAATTACTGACGATTTAGTGCGGACATGCCAAGTGATCCGCCAGTTGAAATGATTTTTCTAAATTGATCATTGGGGCTCCTTGTTGAAAGGCTTATAAATGAAGCATAATGCATGGCATCACGCAGTTTGAGATACATTGGATTACTTTGAGGCTTTGTAGTGGAGCTTTCAGTCTCAAATGTTGTCACATTATGGATAATTGAGCTAGCTTAATGTGGCCGTTGGACCCATATCATTTCTGAGCTCTAAATCCAAAGTTAAAGGCGATTTAGTGCAGACATGTCAAGTTGATCAACTATTTAAAATGATCATTCTGAACTGAATATTGGTGATTCTTATGTATAAATGAAGCATAATGCATAGCATCACGTAATTTGGGAAAGAATCGATTACTTGGAGGTTTGTCGTAGTTATTTTGGTCTTAAATTTTGTCATGATATAGAAAATTGAGCTATCGTGACGTGTGTGTTGGATTCGTGTCAATTTGTACTCTAAATAAAAAGTTACGGATGATTTAGTGCGGACATACCAAGTGATCGACCAGTTGAAATTTTTTTTCTAAACTAATCATTGGTGCTCCTTTTGTAAAAGCTTATAAATTAAGCGTAATTGATGTAAGATTAAGTATCAATCTTACAAGCGCTACGACCGTGACTCACAAGGCTAGAATCTCTCTTGGCTTAAGCGGGCAAGGGAACTAAAAGGAGAGGGTTTTGATCGAATCACACAATCAAAAGTGAACCAAGAGAGTTTGAATCTCTCAAACTAACCTGCTCTTGGCTTCAATTGAAAGGAAGTGAATCACACACTTAGTTTCTAAAGAATAAGAACAAGTTCAAAGACAAGGCTTTGAAAAAAATACTTTGTATTCAACTTTTATTTCAATGGTGGTCTATCTTTACAATGAGGTCGTGCTGAGCTTATATAGTGCTCCTAGCAACGGTCCTAAACCTAAAAAGGAGAAAAGGAAAAACATACATTTAAAATATATGGTTGTTGGCCATTAATGTCTAGTTTGGCCAATAAGAAAAGTGTTGATGCTTGTATCTCTAGAGCTTTGGGTAGAATGTAAGGTGTCTAGATACATCCTCGATGCTTTGGAAAGTCTTCAATACGTGTCCAAGTTGCGAGGAATAGAGATATTGCAATCTGAACACATTAAGTGCACTTCGGTCCATATATGGCAAGTCTTGGTGGAAAGGGATTCGCCTGATCAATGGTGGCTGGTGCATGGTAGGTTTATTTTGGGCTTCTTTAGGGCCTTAATAATATCTCCTCGATGCCATGTTTTGGTTTGCAAGTGATTAAACCAGTTAGCCATCTCACTTGCCATAAACGGCTCCAATCGGTTCATTTGAAGGCATGGATGGACCCACCTGGTCCAAGGCGTATTTTCACTTCTACAAGTGATTAAGGGAGCTCCTAGTAGTACCAAAAAGTCTCCTGGTCGCCAAAGAAACGTTTGGAGACTTTCATAGACGGAAAGTTCCAAATATGTAAGTTTCGAAAACTCCAACTTGATGTAGGGTGCATGACTTGATCTGGCCTGGTTTGGGGTGAGCTCCATGTCGCCGCGTGTCTTCTGTGAGTCAGGATTATAGGCCAGTTTTTGTTTTGGCTGGCCGCTTCTTTGTTAAGCTTGGATTCATGAAGATACACCCATGTATCCTTTTGCACGTATTTGATCGCCTTTGTGTTCCTTGGGCCAGCCGGGCTGGGCAGTTGGCTGGGTTTTGGGCCGATGACCTCATCATACCCTCCCCCTTCCAAATGTTTTGCCCTCAAAACAGTTTGGCCTGCACATAGAGAAGGCATGTTAATACCTTGATTTACTTGTGGGTTTAGGGCATTACCTCAGTTTATGGCCCTTAAATGGTTCGGATCTGGCCATGGTGCATCTGGCAGTTGCTCCCTGATAAGAAAGGAAGAAATTACTCATTTACATTGCAGATGGTTGCTTTGCGTTGCCTCCAAGGTGTTGGGTTCTCCACGGTCTCCTCTTGATTCCGAACATCGGTTTAATGTAGGAGGTGGGTCTTCTTGATCTTTGTTGAATCCTTGCTTTATTAGATCTGCTTACAAAACCTTTGGAAAAGACAAATGCATTATACTAGTACTGGAAATTTCAAATTGAAGCTCCTTTATTGCCTTAACACTTTTAGGCTTAACATTTTCGCGTTCTACTTGTAAGCTTGTTATTGGTTGTCTAGTTGGGCATGTCTAGCAAAGTGTCCTCTTTCTTGACATCTATAGCATATAATTTCATATGTTTTCACATTGTTAGAGGACTTACCTGGCGTTTCCTTGACATGTATTCCAAGGAATGGCTTTGATGGTTTCATGTGTGGTATGGCTTGAGACTTTTGAACTTGCTGGTCAATTTTTAGTTTGACCATCGGCTTAGCTACCTTTTGTCCTTCTAAGGTGTTTGAAAACACGTTGTTATGCTCAAAGTAGTAGGCAAGTTTGGGCTTGTGAAAGGGCTGCATGTTTGGTGTAGACATCTCACTCCTCGATGTTGTTGGGTGCATAGGTTGCGTGGTGATGTTTTTCCGTGTTTGGTACTTCATCACAAGCTCCCTATACATTCGTGCCTTAAGGTCTCCCCAATCAAAGACTGGTTTTTTTGTAGAAGGTCTGTGCATTTTCCTTCAACCACCAATTATAGGCATCTCCAACGAGCATATCAACGGCATATGAGAGCTTCTCTTCTTAGGAGATGTTGTTTGGGCGTAGCCATTGTTTCATGATGGTTTCCCATCGGAGGTATTCATCTGGGTTCTTGTTATACCCTGAAAAGGTTAGAGATTTGGAATTGTAAATATATGCCTTACTAGTCCGATTCCTTGATCTAGTTGGAGTGGTGTAGGTTGGCACTCGGCTTGACACAACGAAGTGGCAAGGTGTGATTGTCTTTGGCCAGCTTCTATCAGTGGAATAGTAGTCTGGTGGTTCTGGTTCGAGTTCTTCAACTCCTGTTTCATTGTCAAAATCACATTCTGAATAGTGTTCATGCCATATCTCATATCCATAGGAATCAACTACATCGGACAAGCCTTGGTCATAGTCCGGTGGTTCTGGTTCAAGGTTTTCTCCATCTGATTCTTCCCTAAAATTAGTTTCCAAATAGTCTTGATTCTATGACTCTTCTGCATAGTCACACTCGATGGTGCTTAGGCATTGATCATATTCGTTGTCTAGACTACAATCAGTTTGTGGTATGCTCATGGTGTCTTTTTCTTCATCATAGTGCTCCATCATTAAGTTTTGTACCTTGCACGACAATAAGAAGAGATATCAGGCACAAATCAACAAATAAGAAAACTACACTTTAGTGAATATATGATATTAACACAAAATTAGTAGTAAAAGGAAAATCGATACAAATACATATTTTGAGGTTTTTGTTTTTGGTCTTTTGGAAACTAACTTTAAATCAAACTAAAAGACAATATTTTTTGGTTTTTGATATTTTAAATTAATTTAGGACAAAAAACAATATTCTATGAATCTCTATTCTTTTTTTAACTTTACTAGCAACTAAATTCGAAAATAACAAAATGAGTGATGCTTATATTTTTTGGCTTTTTTTCTTATGATGAAAGAAATTCAGTAAACATGAAATACAGTTTTTTAATTGGTTTTAGATTTATATGAGAGGAGACAAAAAGAAACAACAAGAATCAAGAACAAACGATGCAAATGAAGAATAAGAACAAATATTTTTTTTTGGTTTTTCGATAACATGTAAATAACAAAATGCAAAAATATCATAAAAGATAAAGGATAAAGGTTGGATGAACACAACCTGGGATAGGAGCTTTTAGCTCTAATACCAAATGATGTAAGATTGAGTATCAATCTTACAAGCAGTACGGCCGTGACTCGCAAGGCCTAGAATCTCTCTTGGCTTAAGCAGGCAAGGGAAATAAAAGGAGGGGGGGTTTTGATCGAATCACACAATCAAAGGTGAACCAAGAGAGTTTGAATCTCTCAAACTAACCTGGTCGTGGCTTCAATAGAAAGGATGTGAATCACACACTTAGTTTCTAAAGAATAAGAACAAGTTCAAAGACAAGGCTTTGAAGAAAATACTTTGTATTCAACTTTTATTTCAATGGTTGTCTATATTTACAATGAGGTCATGCTGAGCTTATATAGTGGTACTAGCAACGGTACTAAACCTAAAAAAGAGAAAAGGAAATCATACATGTAAAATATATGGTTGTTGGCCATTAATGTCTAGTTTGGCCAATAAGGAAAGTGTAGATGCATGTATCTTGAGAGCTTTGGGGAGAATGTAAGGTGTCTAGATACATCCTCGATGCTTTGGAAAGTCTGTAACATGTGTCCAAGTTGCAAGGAATAGAGATATTGCAATCTGAACACATTAAGTGCACATTAAGTCTTGGAGGAAAGAGATTCGCTTGATCCTATGGTGGCTGGTGCATGGTAGGTTTATTTTGGGCTTCCTTAGGGCCTTAATAATATCTCCTGGATGCCATGTTTTGGTTTGCAAGTGATTAAACCAGCTGACCATCTCACTTGCCATAACCGGCTCCAATCGGTTTATTTGAAGGCATGGATGGACCCACCTGGTCCAAGGCGTATTTGCACTTCTAGAAATGCTTAAGGGAGCTCCTACAAGTACCAAAAAGTATCTTGATCACCAAAGAAACGTTTGGAGACTTTTATATAAGGAAAGCTCCAAATATGGTAGGTTTCGAAAACTCCAACTTTATGTAGGGTGCATGACTTGATCTGGCCTGGTTTGGGGTAAGCTCCATGTCGCCGCATGTCCTCTGTGACTCAGGATTATAGGCCAGGTTTTGTTTTGGCTGTCCGCTTCTTTGTTAGGCTTGGATTTATGAAGATACACCCATGTATCCTTTTGCACGTATTTGACCGCCTTTGTGTTCCTTGGGCCACCCGGGCCGGGCAGTTCACCGGGTTTTGGGCCGATGACCTCATCAATAACGCATGGCATCATGCAGTTTGGGATAGATTGGATTGCTTGGAGGATTTGTTGTAGCTATTTTGGTATTAAATTTTGTCACAATATAGAAAATTGAACTAATTTAACGTGGGCGTTGGATTCTTGTCATTCTGAACTCAAAATCAAAAGTTACAGATGATTTAGTGCGTACATGTCAAGGGATCAGCCAATTAATATTATCATTCTAAACTTAGCATTGGTTCTCCTTGAGTAAAGACTTATAAATGAAGCATAATGCATGCTATCACGAGTTTGGGATACATTGGATTAGTTGGAGGCTTTGTTGTAGCTCTTTTAGTCTCAAATGTTGTCACAATATAGAAAATTGACCTAGCTTAACTTGGGGGATTGATTCGTGTCATTCTGAAATCTAAATCAAAAATTACGGACGATTTAGTGCAGACATGTGAAGTGATTGGCAAGTTAAAATGATCATTCTAAACTGATCATTGGTGCTCCTTGAGTAAAGGTTTATAAATGAAGCATAATGCATGAATCACGTAGTTTGGGATATATTGGATTACTTGGAGACTTTTTCAAAGCTATTTCGGTCTAAAAAGCTTCCAAGTAATCCAATGTATCCCAAACAGCGTGATGCCATGCATTATGCTTCATTTATAAGCCTTTAGGCAAGGAGCACCAATGATCAGTTTAGAATGATTATTCTAACTACCCGATCAACTTGACATGTTTGCAATAAATCGTATTTAGCTTTTGATCTATAGTTCAGAATGACACGAATCCAAAGCCCACGTCAACCTAACACAATTTTCTATATGGGGACAACATTTGAGACTGAAAATGCTATGACAAAGCCTACATGTAATCCAGCGTATCCCAAACTACGTGATATCATGCATTATGGTTCATTTATAATCCTTTACACAAGGAGTACTATTGAGAAGTGTGGAATGATCATTTTAACTAGCCGATCAACTTGATATGTCCGCACTAAATCGTCAGTAATTTTTGGTTTAGAGTTCAGAATGACACAAATTTTGTCACAATATAGAAAATGAGCTAGCTTAATGTTGGCGTTGGATTCGTGTCATTGTGAACTCTAAATCAAAAGTTAAGGCCGATTTTAGTGCAGAAATGTCAAGTTGATCGGCTTGTTAGAATGATCATTATAAAGTGATCATTGGTGCTCCATGAGTAAAGGCTTATAAATGAAGCATAATGTATTGTATCACGCAATTTGGGATACATTGGATTAATTGAAGGCTTTCTCGTATCTCTTTGAGTCTCAAATGTTGTCACAATATAGAAAATTGAGCTAGCTTAACGTGGGGGTTGGATTCGTGTCATTCAGAACTCTAAAAAAAGTTACAGACCATTTAGTGCAGACATGTCAAGCGATTGGCCATTTAAAATGATCATTCTAAATTGATCATTGGTGCGCCTTGATTAAAGGTTAATAAAAAAAGCATAATGCATGACATCATCTACTTTGGGCTAGATTGTATTACTTGGAGGTTTTGTCAAAGCTATTTCGGTCTTAAATTTTGTCATAATATAGAAAATTGAGCTAAATTAAAGTGTGTGTTGGATTCGTGTCATTCAGAACTCTAAATCAAAAGTAACAAACAATTTAATGCGGACATATCAAGTGATCGGTCATTTAAAATGATCATTCAAAACTTATTATTGGTGCTCCTTGAATAAAGTCTTATACATGAAGCATAATGCCTGGCATCACGCAGTTTGGGATACATTGGATTACATGAATGCTTTTTCGTATCTCTTTCAGTCTCAAATTTTGTCATGATATGGAAAATTGAGATAGTTTAACGTGGGCATTAGACTCATGTCATTTTGAGCTCTAAATCAAAAGTTAAAGACGATTTCGTGCGAACATGTCAAGGTGATCAGCTAGTTAAAACGAATATTCTAAACTGATCATTGGTGCACATTGAGTAAAGGCTTACAAATGAAGTATAATGCATGGCATCACGCAGTTTGGGATACATTGGATTACATGGTGGCTTTTTTGAAGCTCTTTCACGCTCAAATGTTGTCACAATATGGAAAATTGAGTTAATTTAACGTGGGCGTTGCACTCATGTCATTTTGAGCTCTAAAACAAAAGTTAAAGAAGATTTAGTGTGGACATGATAAGTTTATCAGCTATTTAAAACGATCATTCGAAACTGATCATTGGTGCTCCTTGAAAAAAGGCTTATAAATGAAACATAATGCATGACATCACGCAGTTTGGGATACCTTGGATTACTTGGAGGCTTTGTAGTAGCTCTTTCAAAATAAAATATTGTCACAATATGGAAAATTGAGCTGGCTTAACGTGGGCGTTGGACTCATGTCATTTTGAGCTCTAAATAAAAAGTTAAAGACGATTTGGTGCAGACATGTCAAATTGATCAGCTTGTTATAATGATCATTCTAAACAGATCATTGGTGCTCTTTGAGTAAAGGCTTATAAATGAAGCATAATGCATGACATCACGCAGTCTGGGATAGATTGGATATCTTGGAGGCTTTTTCATAGCTATTTCAAATTCAAATATTGTCACAATATCAAAAATTGAGCTAGCTTAACGTGGGCGTTGGACTGATGTCATTTTGAGGTCTAAATCAAACGTTAAAGACGATTTAGTGCAGACATGTCAAGTGTATCAGCTAGTTAAAATGATCATTCTAAACTAATAATTGGTGCTCCTTGAGTAAAGGATTATAAATAAAGAATAATGCATGGTATCACGCAGTTTGGGATACATTGGATTACATGGAGACTTTTTCGTAGTTCTTTCCGTCTCAAAATTTTGTCACGATATGGAAAATTGAGCTAGTTTAACGTGGGCATTGGACTCATGTCATTTTGAGCTCGAATAAAAAGTTAAAAACGATTTAGTTTGGACATGTAAGGTAGATCAGCTTGTTAAAATGATCATTCTAACTGAACATTGGTCCACCTTGAGTGAAGGCTTATAAATGAAGCATAATGCATGGCATCATGCAGTTTGGGATATATTGGATTATATGGAGGCTTTTTCGTAGCTCTTTCAGTCTCAAATTTTGTGAAGATATGGAAAATTGAGCTAGATTAACGTGGGCATTGGACTCATGTCATTTTGACCTCTAAAACAAAAGTTAAATACGATTTAGTGCGGACATGTCAATTTCATCAGCTAGTTAAAACAATCATTCTAAACTGATCATTGGTGCTCCTTGAGTAAAGGCTTATAAATCAAGTATAATGCATGACATCACGCAGTTTGGGATACATTGGATTACTTGGAGGCTTTGTAGTAGCTCTTACAAACAATATGGAAAATTGAGCTAGCTTACCGTGGGCCTTGGACGCATGTTATTTTGAGCTCTAAATCAAATGTTAAATGTGATTTAGTGCAGACATGTAAAATTGATCGGCTAGTTACAATGATCACTATAAACAGATCATTGGTGCTCCTTGAGTAAAGGCTTATAAATGAAGCATAATACATGACATCCGACAGTTTGATATAGATTGGATATCTTGGAGGCGTTTTCATAGCTATTTCAAACTCAAATATTATCAAAATATTGAAAATTGAGCTAGCTTTACGTGGGCATTGGACTCATGTCATTTTGAGGTCTAAATCAAAAGTTAAAAACGATTTAGTGTAGGAATGTCAAGTTGATCAGCTAGTTGAAATGATCATTCTAAACAGATCATTGGTACTCCTTGAGTAAACACTTATAAATCAACCATAATGTATAGCATCACGTAGTTTGGGATAGATTGGATTACTTGGATGTTTTGTCATAGCTATTTCAGTCTTAAATTTTGTCACAATTTAGAAAATTGAGGTATCTTAATGTGGTTGTTGAATTCTTGTCGTTTTGAACTCTAAATAAAAACTTACGATGATTTAGTGCTGCCATGTCAAGTGATTGGCCAGTTAAAATGATCATTCTAAACTGATCATTGGTGGTCCTTGAGTAATGGCTTACAAATGAAGCATAATGTATGCATCATGCAGTTTCTAGTAGCTCTTTCAGTCTCTAATATTGTCACAATATGGTAAATTAAGCTAGTTTAACGTGGACGTTGGATTCATGTCATTTTGAGCTCTAAATCAAAAGCTAAAGACAATTTAGTTCGGACATGTCAAGTTGATTAGCTAGGTAAAATGATGATTCTAACCTCATCATTGGTGATGCTTGAGTAAAGGTTTATAAATGAAGCATACTGCATGACATCACTCAGTTTGGGATAGATTTGATTATATGGGTTTTTTTCGTACTATTTTGGTCTTAAATTTTGTCACAATATAGAAATTTGAGCTAGCTTAATGTGGGCATTGAATTCGTGTCATTGTGACCTCCAAATCAAAATGTAAGGGCGATTAAGTACGGACATGGCAAGTTGATCGGCTAGTTAAAATGATCATTCTAAGTTGTTCATTGGTGCTCTTTGAGTAAAGGCTTATAAATGAAGCACAATGCATGGGGTCACGCAGTTTGTGATACATTGGATTAATTGGAGGCTTTGTCATAGCTCTTTCAGTCTCAAATGTTTTCACAATATAGAAAATTGAGCTAGCTTAACGTGGGGATTGGGTTTGTGTCATTCTGAACTGTAAATCAAAAGTTAAAGACGATTTAGTGCGGACATGTCAAGTGATCAGCCAGTTAAAATCATCATTCTAAACTGATCATTGGTGCTCCTTTTGTACAGGTTTATAAATGAAGCATAATGCATTACATCACGTAGTTTGGGATAGAGTGGATTATTTGGAGGCTTTGTCGAAGCGATTTAGTCTTAAATTTTGTCACAATATAGAAAATTTATGTAGCTTAAAGTGGGCATTGGATTCTAGTCATTCTGAACTTTAAATCAAAAGTTACGGACGATTTAGTGCGGACATGTTAAGTGCTCGGCCATTTAAAATGATCATTCTAAACTGATTATTAGTGCTTCTTGAGTAAAGACGTATAAATGTAACATAATGCATGGCATTACATAGTTTGGGATTCATTGGATTACATGGAGGATTTTTCATAGCTCCTTCAGTCTCAAATATTATCACAATATAGAAAATTGAGCTATCTCAATGTGGGTGTTGGACTCATGTCATTTTGAGCTCTAAATAAAAAGTTAAAGATAATTTAGTGCGGACATGTCAAGTTGATTAGGTAGTAAAAATGATGAATCTAAATTGATCATTGGTGCTCATTGAGTAAAGGCTTATAAATGAAGCATAATGCATGGCATCACTCAGTTTGGGACACATTTGATTATTTAGGGGCTTTATAGTAGCTATTTTAGTCTTAATTTTTGTCACAATATAGAAAATTGAGCTAGATTAATGTGGACGTTGGATTCGTGTCATTGTGAACTCTAAATCAAAAGTTAAGGGCGATTTTGTAACAACTCTGACCCGTAGATGAGATACCATTTAACACCCCTGATCCTCAGTAAGCATCATTAGGGGTGAATCATGGTCGGATTGGGATGGAATATAGGCATGGCCTAGAATATTGGCCAAAGATGACCTATAACCGCCCATAGTAGCTCAAGTTCGGCAACAGTTTGAGCTGGGTAAGTGGCTGGGAAGCTCAACTGAGCTGGACGACTTGACCGACAGCTGGGCGAGTTGGCCGTCAGCTGGGCGAGTTGGCTGACAGCTGGGTGAACCGAACTAGCTAGAGCTCGAGCTGGGGCAGTGAGGTAGTGGGCATGTCCAAAAGACATGTCCAATGGGTGAAAAGGAGTGTCTCTTGGAAAAGAGAGATGCCCATTCACCAAGAGATGTGACCCAATCTCCAATCCAAATGGGTGAAAAGGAGAGTCTCTTGGCGAAGAGAGATGCCCATTCACCAAGAGATGTGACCCAATCTCCAATCCAAATAATTGGTGGAGATTGAACGAGAAAAGATGCGAATGAATGGTTGTGTCCAATGGAATGTGACTCTAGATTCCTATATATAGGAAGGGATTTCGTGGTCTAAGGGGGACAGAAAAGTCACAGGGATACACATAGATAATAACACACACATAGAGACACACACACACACTTACACACATGGGGGAATGTCCTATTGATCGGCTGGTCGGAGGAAATGGGTTATCCCTTCCACGGCTGGATAGTCGACTAGGTATGCCATGTGGCCGGACCAAGTACGTCGATCCGATTGATTGGCTTGCCAGAGGATTGGCTGATCCCTTCCGGACAGATGGTTGGCCGGATGTGTCGTATGACCGGACTGAGAATGTCATTGGCCAGACTTGGGGCGACCCTTACAGCTGGAAGTCAGGTGTGTCCTTTGGCTAGATCGGGTGTGTCCTTTGGCTAGAATGGGTGTGTCGTTTGGCCAGATCGGGTGTGTCCGTTGGCGGGATCAGGTGTGTCCATTGGCCAGAACGAGTGTGTCCTTTGGCCGGACCAGGTGTGTCCTTTGGTCAAGGTTAGAGTGACCTAAAGACATCAAAAGTAGATCCGGTCCGAGAAGGACGAATCGGGAGTGGGGGAAAGCCCGGTCTCTTTGTGTGCTTGGTCTGTGGGGATGGTTGGTTGTATGACTAAGTACCAAAGGGATCGGTTCGACCTAATCAGCCCTTGGGTGGATTCTGTTGATGGTGCATGACACGAATGGGCTAAGGTGCGTAGTGAGCTTCTTCTAACTTGGCTATAGATAGATGGAATCTAGACTCCTAAGTGTATTGCTGCGTAAAGGAATGACTTGAACCTAGAAAGGTTAGAATAATAAAAATGGTTCCGCTGCATAACAATAATGCGTATTGCATTCAATCTTAGAAACGGCTAGGTAAAGTCGTAGATTCTAAAGTTGAACCTTAAATGAGAATAAGAGGAATGTGAGGTCCAATGCTCATAGCTCGGCTAGAAGGTGGGCTGAGCCAAAATGCCTTTACCGTAGCCTAAGGATGGTCAGGTAGGGTGTTTCAACTCGGATTCATTGGGAATCCGAAAGGGGAAAACCTTTATGGACTGGAAGTCCGGGAAGGGGTGTTTCAGATTTAGTACAGACATGTCAAATTGATCAACTAGTTAAAATGATCATTATAAACTGATCATTGGTGCTCCTTGAGTAAAGGCTTATAAATGAAGCATAATTCATTGCATCACGCATTTTGGGATACATTGGATTATTTGGAGGCTTTTTTGTAGCTCTTTCAGTATCAAATATTGTCACAATATATAAAATTAAGCTAGTTTAACATGGGGGTTTGATTCGTGTCATTCTCAACTCTAAATCAAAAGTTACGGACGATTTAGTGCGGACAAATTAAGTGATCAACCATTTAAAATGATCAATCTAAACTGATTATTGGTGTTCCTTGAGTAAATGTTTATAAATGAAACATAATGTATGGCATCACACAGTTGGGATACATTGAATTACATGGAGGCTTTTTCGTACCTATTTCAGTCTCAAATGTTGTCATAATATGGAAAATTGAGCTAGTTTAATGTGGGCTTTGCACTCATGTCCTTTTGAGCCTAAATCAAAATTAAAAGATCATTTAATGCGGACGTGTCAAGTTGATCAGCAAGTTAAAATGATGATTCTAAAATGATCATTGGTGCTCATTGAGTAAAGTCTTATAAATAAAGCATAATGCATGGCATCACACAGTTTGGGACAGATTTTATTATTTGGAGGCTTTATCGTAGCTATTTCGGTCTTAAATTTTGTAATGATATTGAAAATTGAGCTAGGTTAATGTGGGTGTTGGATTCGTGTCATTGTGAATTCTAAATCAAAAGTTAAGGGCGATTTAGTGCAGACATTTCAAGTTGATCGCGTTGTTAAAATGATCATTCTAAACTTATCATTGGTGCTCCTTGAGTAAAGGCTTATAAATGAAGCATAATGCATTGCATCACGCATTTGGATTAATTGGAGGCTTTGTCATAGCTTTTTCAGTCTCAAATATTTTCAGAATATAGAAAATTGAGCTAGATTAACGTGGTGGTTGGATTCGTGTCACTCAGACCTCTAAATCAAAAGTTCCAGACGATTTAGTGCGGATATGTCCAGTGATCAGCCATTTAAAATGATCATTCTAAACTGATCATTGGTGCTCATTGAGTAAAGGTTTATATATGAAGCATAATGCATGATATCACGTAGTCTGGGATAGATTGGATTATTTCACTACAAGAAAACATTAACATTTCCGAAGGTATTTCCGAGGGAAATAAAACCATCAGAATTTTCCAAGGATATGGCGATGGTTTTCCAACAAAATACATAGGAAATGTCCTCTGTCGGGGATCCGTCGGTAATTCCCAACACCTGCCCCACCATCGGGAAAATTGATGGTAAAACCTGACGGTAAACCATCGGTTTTCCAACGAAGATGTTGTCATCTGGATATCCTCTTGAAACCGTCGCAAATTACCGACGAAACTCAAACCATCGGGTTTTTCCAATGACTTCCCGACGGCATGTTGTTTTTACTATCCGTCGGAAATCCATCGAAAATATACCGATGGGATGATGTCGATTGTCGTCGGATAGCCATTGAAAATATCCGACCGTGGTCGGAATCCGTCGGCAATCCATCAGAAACTGAAGAATAATCTATTAAAATTTATGATTATCCGGCGGTAGTCAGAAACCATCGGAAATCCGTCGGAAAAGGAAGAAAAATCTATTCAAAATTTGTGATTATCCGGTTGTGCTCGGGAACTGTTGGAAATCTGTCAGAAAAGACAATATTCTTAAGAATAATCTATTTACAATTTGTGAATATTTGTTAAAAATTCGTAATAATATGTTAAAAATTCGTAATAATCTCTTAAAAATTCGTGATAATCTCTAATTTTCATTATAAATACGATATGATCAGTCACAATTTCTTCAGAACAAAAAATCTTAAGAAAATGTGTCTTCGGGTTCTTATGATTGTTTTCGATCGTGGATGGATAAACCTCGTTATGATTTAACAACGGGGGAATTGACTGATGAATTTGCGCAAGGTGTTGAAGAGTTCATGACCTTTGCATCAAACAATAACATGATATCGGAATACAGTAAAATGTAATGTCCGTGTATTAAATATCGAAATCATAGATTAATCCCTGTTAGAGAAGTACGTAATCATTTGTATAGGACTGGATATATGCCGGGTTACAAAATTTGGCATTCAGATGGAGAAACTGATGCAACGATGCAATATTATGGTAGTACTTCAAAAAGGTTAGATAATACTAATGTTAGGGTAGGTGAACCAGCATCACAATTTGATATAAACAGAGGTACTGTTCAAATGTTGAATGATTCATTTCGTGAACAAAGAGCATCGTATATTGAAGATAGTAGCAAAATAGAGGAACCTAATTTGGAAGCCCGAAATTTTTTTAATATGTTACATGCATCCAAGCAGCATTTGAATAAAAGATGTAGAGATGGATTATCGCCTTTATCTGCTGCAAACAGGTTGATGACGATAAAGACGGATTTCAAATTGGTTGAAGATTGTGTGAATGCGATAGCTGATTTTGTTAGAGATATATTACTTGACGATAATATTGCACCTGCTTCATATTACAAGGTTCAAAAACTTGTAGATGGTCTTGGATTGCCATATCAGATGATCGATGTATGTATTGACAACTGCATGATCTATTGGAGAAATGATGAAAACCACATGAAGTGCCGATTTTGTCACAAACCTCGATTTCCAGAGACATGCGGCAGAGTACCTATTCCGCATAAACGGATGTGGTATTTGCCATTAACAGAGAGGTTAAAGAGGTTATATCAAACTGAACACACGGCAAAACCTATGAGATGACATGTAGAACCTAATTCGAATGGAGAAATTGTGCATCCCTCGGATGCAGAAGCGTGGAAACATTTTCAACAGGTTTATCCTAGTTTTGCATATGAGGCTAGGAACGTATGCCTCGGGTTATCTACAGATGGATTGAAGCCTTTTGGGAAGCATGGGAGGCAATACTGGTTGTGGCCAGTTATCGTGATGCCTTATAATTTGCCTCTTTCGTTGTGCATGAAACGAGAGTTTTTGTTTCTAACAATTCTCATCCCCGGCCCAGAACATCCTAAGCGATCGCTTGATATTTTCTTAGAGCCACTAACTCATGAGTTAAAAATATTGTGGGAAAATGGTGTCGAAGCATTCGATGTTTCCAACCAACAAAACTTCTTGATGCGAGCAGTACTTATGTGGACGATATGTGATTTTCCAGCATATGGTATGTTATCAGGATGGTCAACACATGGAAGATTAGCATACCCATATTGTCAAGATAATACTGATGCGTTCCAACTGAAACACGGACGAAAGACTAGTTGGTTCAATTGTCATCGTCAATTTCTACCACAAGATCATCCATATCGCCGGAGTACGAAATTGTTTAGGAAAAAAAAAAAAATTGATGCTCCACCTCCTATTCTTGACGAGAATTATATGATGACTCAACTTAGAGATTTTGGTGCTGAGAGAACGGCTTCGTGTGGAGGTAACGGACATTAGCCTATTGACGGTTGTGGCGAATACCATAATTGGCACAAGAAGAGCATTTTTTAGGATTTACCATATTGGAATGACCATTTGTTGTGCCATAATCTAGATGTTATGCACATTGAGAAGAATTTTTTCGACAACATAATGAATACCGTTCTAAATGAGCAAGGAAAAACAAAAGATAATTTGAAAGCTAGATTGGATTTGCCGGATATTTGTTCCCGGAAGGAACTATATGTAATGTCAAATGGAAAATCATTGTCTCCCGCATTCCGGTTGGATGCGCATGCAAAAGACGAATTCTTTGACTAGATTAATCATAGTGTCAAATTTCCAGATGGATACGCATCTAATCTTCGTAATTATGTCGATACTATTGAAGGTAAATTTTCAGGGATGAAAAGTCATGATGGTCATGATGTCATACAAAGACTATTCCCATTTGCCTTTAGCGATCTGCTGCGTAAAAACGTCAACGGAGCAATTTCACGTATGTTTACATTATTTTATATATAAATAATCATAATTTCATATATTATATAATATTAAAATATTTTTTATGTAGGGATTGGTGCTTTTTTCCGAGATTTATGTACAAGATCACTTACTGTAGATAATATCCGAAATTTGGAGGAAAAAATACCGGTTTTCATTTGTAACCTAAAGAAAATATTTCCACTAGCATTTTTTGATGTTAAGGAGCATCTTCCTATTCACCTCCCTAGAGAAGCAGCGCTTGAAGAACCTGTTCAGTATTGATGGATGTATCCTTTTAAGAGATATATGTTCCACCTAAAGAAAACGTTAAAAATCTTACCAGGGTTGAAGGTTCAATCGTCGCACAAAGTATTAATGATTTGCCAGCTACTATTTTCCATCGCATGTCCAAACAAAAAATATACGACCTACACAACATGATGATGGAGGAGAAAAACCAAGCTATCTAGTTTGTGTGCCATAAATATTTGCACAAATTGGATGTTTAAGTTGAAAAGAGAAGACGCGACGCCTATCAGGGGAGGAAGACAATCACTTACATTTGTATATTTTGACAAATTGCGATGACGTTTTGGAATATGAAAGGTACATTCAATCAAATTTTGTTTTTAATTGTAATTTATTGTTAATTAGTTTGTTCATAATTAACAGGATATACATGGCACAAATACGTGTTCATAATTAACAGGATATACATGGCACAAATACGTGTTCATTATTCAGATTACACAGAGAATGAGTTGGTTGAACTTAAAAAAAATGACTTTTCAAGATGGTTGTATTTTTATGTTAGTGTTACCACAATTATGTAATTTCAATAATAGTTATATATATATATATAATTGACTACATTCAATTATTTTGTAGGTTACTACAGGTCATTTTATGGAGATAACGTTTCTCACGTGGTTAGTTGATTTGGTGAGTGGTCCTACATTTACTGCAAAATCTTATCCAATGTATTGCACTCGTGGAATATGCTTTTAAAAGTCATCGCGAAGAAAATTCACAAACAACTTGTAATTATGGTGTATAATCTCAATCGGGAGAAATTGTATACAACGGTATTCTTCGTGAAAATTAGAAGTTCACTATTCAGGAATGATTGATTTGAGGTGTATTGTATTCTACTGTGACAGGTATGATCGTGTCATGGGTCAACGTCAAGACGAATTCGGTGTTACATCTGTCCACTCTCGTAAGCGACATCGAAAATATGATCCTTTTATACTTGCATCATAAGCGGACAAAGTTTGTTACATTCGATCCTCGTGTGAGGAACAAACAAGATCGTTGGATTACAGTCACCTCAATACATCCTAGAGGAATGGTATGTGGTATTACCGAACAAGACCCTATGCAACAAAACACAATTGGTAACTTAGGTTCGATAGACACTTCTTTTGAAGTTAACCTTGTTGTTGATGACACCACAAACGGAGATTACAATGTGTTTCAAGATTTAGAAGAAGAGATTGGCGAGTTTGATGACCAAAATTCAGCTAATTCAGATTATTCATCAGATTCAAATTAAATTTGTAAAACAATATTTTTTCCCATATTTTAATTATATATAAATTATCTTTTCTAAATTCAGATTCAAATTCAAATTTAATATTTTTTCCATACTTCATTTCCATATGTTTATAAATGTTTCCACGAAAGATTGAAAAAAGTAATGCTATTTTGTATGCATTTTGTTGTATACAAAATAAACTAAAACTTTTTTAATAATATATAAATATTTTTTCGAAATATTGATTTACGTCACCGACGGATTTCCAACGGCTTTGGTAAATCCGTCAGAAAACCATCGGAGTAAACAAAAACTTTTTAATAATATTTAAATATTTTTTTTGAAATATTGATTTCCCTCACCGACGGATTTCTGATGGATTAGGTAAATCTATCGGAAAGCCGTCAGAATAAACGAAATTTTTTTAATAATATATAAATATTTTTTTGAAATATTGTTTTACGTAACCGAATGAGTTCCGACGGCTTTGGTAACTCCATCAGAAATCCATCGGGAAACCATTAATTGCAACGTGTGCTAACTATTTGTCAAACATGCACGGGTTTTAAGCCGTCCGATGGAAAACCGATGGATTTCTGACAGCTTAAAAATCTATGCGGTAAACATAATTCCCAACGCGGGATTTTGTAAAAATATTTATTAGGTTTCCGTCGGAAATATCTAATATAACCTACGGCCGTTTCTTCTTTTTCTCTCTCGCGTTTCTTTTTTTTTCTCAGCCTCTTCGCCTCCCGCCGTACCTCGCTGGAAATCGCCTTCGTACGTCGCCGGAAATCACCTTGAATCATGTAAGCTTTTAATTTTAGAACATGAATAAGTTAATCATTTGCTTGGGTGTCTAATAACAATTTTGGATATGAAATTGCTCGTAAATTGCACTACCATCCACTGATGCAAGTGCTTACCTACATAATCTTCATCACTATCTATAGAATCTCCTTATTTTCCTGTATAGATAACGAATATTTAAGTTAAAATGATTTCAAAACCAGTTTTGTATTGAATTTGTACATTTAATAGAATGGGATAATTACATAAGATTTGTCGTTTTTCTGTTTGTAGAGAATGTTTGGAACATACAGAATGACTTGTCTTTCAGATACTAGTTTTCAATTATTATCTGAACACACACATCTTTATCCCTTTGGCCTTAAGCGTATGTATGCACAAATTTGAGATTAACAATAACATTCTTCAGCTTAATTATTATCCTTAGGGTTTAAAAACCATAAATAAAATGTCATTTTCTTTAAATTGAATTCTAAAGGATAGTGAATAATACATATTTCCGATGAAGGAATTTACATGATTTAACCTTAACAAATTTACATAGTAGTGTAAGTAAAATATGAACACGATTCTTAGTGATATATTATTCTTAGATCATATGAAGTAATGAAATTTACATCTTGTAAATTTAATGATTGATAGTATAATTATTGTCTTTCTCTGAGTGGGTTGATAAACCCATCTATTTCTGATCTCTATTTATGATTTAACAGAGAAAAAACTTCAATAGCAAGATATAAAAAAATGTTAAATTGTAAGGTCTAGAATAGGGTCTTCTATAACAATAAACGGTCTACAAGATCAAAGTTGTTATCTTTCTATGAAAATCATGCTCTATCAAAGTTTAATAACATTACAGAAAAAGAGTAATATTTTTATTTTTAAATTTATTTTCCAAATCTAACCTATTAAAAATAAAATTCTTAAAATATTATAAATATTATATAAATTAATTATACGTTATAGATTAAAATAAACATTTGTATATTGGTCAAAGAACTATTATTTTTATGAATAGAAAATAAAAAAGTTGACTATTCGACCCAAAAATGGTTGTTAGGGTCCTATAGACTACGTTGATTTATATTTAGTATTTAAACTTTAAGTTAAATGTTTTAATTTAAATAAAAATAAATATTTCAAAGAAAAAATGTTAAATATTTCAAAGATATTTATATTCACAATTCTTGATTGACTAGTTTTCTAAAATGAGCCGATCAATTATTAAATTAATTATTATAAATTTGATTTATTATTATTTGAAAATTTTTAATTATTAATTTAGAATTTTTTTACTTTTAGGCAAAAAAATTGGAGCGCCTCCAGATCACTTGCAACTTCTCGAGGCCGTCCACACGAACAAAAATACTGGTCGCATACAAGATGGTCTCGTTAGTGAGATCATCGAAAAAGAAAAAAAAGAAAAAGTGATATTTTAACCCTGTAGTCTCAAGTTGGTTCTTCATCTTCGATCACCGAATTGGGTCGTTCTGAGAATAACCGTCTCGTTCTTAATGTAAGTTTGATTTTTTTATATAATTAATGTTATAATAACTTTCTAAATAATATTTTTTGTTTTTACAGGAAATACCATTTTCTAAGGATCGTCATCCAGTACTCGGGAGAGTTGCAGATACCAGTGGTGCAACATCTACAGCTAGAAACGAAGAGAATGAACAGCTAAAAGAAGAAATGGCGGCTATAAAAATAGAGATGAATAATCTCAAAAATATTGTAAAAATGATGAAAAGCAAGTTTTCTAATGACTATTTTTCTCCTCCTTCTCTTCATGCCCCTCCGTTGTAGTTTGTATTTTAAAACAATTATTTATTTATTAGATTTATAATTAGAATATTATTTTTATTAATTTTATTATTATTTTTTAAAATATTTAGAAATATTAATTTAATTTAATATAATTATTAATTATTTTAATATTTTTAATAAATATATTTTAAAAATATTTAATGAATAATTTTAAAAAAATAAATATTTTATTTTTTTCAATTAATTGGTTATTTCCGACGGATGTTGTCGTCGGTAATTTTCGACGGAAGATTCCGTCGGTAATATGTCACCTAACTCTCAACGGGTAAAAACCATCAGGATATATCATCGGTTCTAATTCCTGATGGCAACAGTCATCGGAAAACAATCTATCGCAAATTCGTCGGGAAGTTCCGACGAAAGTATTCCATTGAATATCCGTCGGAGTTTTCCGACGCCGCGAACCCATCGTCTATCCGTCGAAAGGTTCCGACGGAAAATATCCATAGAATATCCGTAGGTAATTTCCGACGGCATGAGTCCATCGCCTATCTGTCGGAAGTTTCCGATGGCAAGTTTTATCGCCAAGCCATCGGAAATTCCCGATTCTTTTTCGTCGTAAATTAATTTCCGATTAAATAGTCCCGACAGACAATATCCGTCTGAAATAGATGGGAATCAGTATTCCCGATGTGTTTCCAACGAAACAGGCCATTGGGAATATGACGTTTTCTTGTAGTGTTTGGAGGCTTTGTCAAAGGTATTTCGGTTTAAAATTTTTTCACAATATAGAAAATTGAGATAGCTTAAAATGGGCGTTTGATTCGTGTCACTGTGAACTCTAAATCAAAAGTAACAGACGATTTAGTGCAGACATATCAAGTGATCGGCCATTTAAAATGATCATTCTAAACCGATTATTGTTGCTCCTTGAGTAAAGGCTTATAAATGAAGCATAATGCATTGCATCACGCAGTTTGGGATACATTGGATTACATGCAAGCTTTTTAGTATTTCTTTCATTCTCAAATTTGGTCACGATATGGAAAATATTATTTTGGGCTCTAAATCAAAAGTTAAAGACGATTTAGTGTGAACATGTCAAGTTAATCAGCTAGTTAAAATGATCATTCTAAACGAATCATTTGTGCTCTTGAGTAAATGCTTATAAATGAAGCATAATGCATGACATCATGCAGTTTGGGAAAGACTGGATTACATAGAGGCTTTTTCGTTTCTTTTTTAGTCTCAAATAGTGTCACGATATGGAAAATTGAGTTCGCTTAATGTGGGTGTTGGACTCATGTAATTTTGAGATCTCAATCAAAAGTTAAAAACGATTTAGTGCGTACATCTCAAGTTGATCAGCTAGTTAAAATGATCATTCTAAACACATCATTGGTGCTCCTTGAGTAAAGGTTTATAAATGAAGCATAATGCATGATATCATGCAATTCGGAAAAGATTAGATTACATGGAGGCTTTTTTGTAGCTCTTTCAGTCCCAAATATTGTCACGATATGGGAAATTGAGCTAGCTTAACGTGGGAGTTGTACTCATGTCATTTTGAGCTCTAAATCAAAAGCTAAAGATGATTTAGTGCGGACATGTCAAGTTGGATTATTTGGAGTAATTTTATGAGCTCTTTCAAACTCAAATATTGTCAGAATATGTTAAATATGATTTAGTGCAGACATGTCGAGTTGATCTGCTTGTTAAAATGATCATTCTAAACAGATCATTGGTGCTCCTTGAGTAAAAGCATATAAATGAAGCATAATGCATGACATCATAGAGCTTGGGATAGATTGGATATCTTTGAGGCTTTTTCATAGCTATTTCATAGCTATTTCAAACTCAAATATTTTCACAATATGGAAAATTGAGCTAGCTTAATGTGGGTGTTGGACTCATGTCATTTTGAGCTGTAAATCAAAAATTAAAGAAGATTTAGTGCAGTCATGTCAAGTTGATCAGTTAGTTAAAATGATAATTCTAAACAGATCATTGGTGCTCCTTGAGTAAAGGCTTACCATCATGCATGACATCATGCAGTTTAGGATAGATTGGATTACATGGAGGCTTTTTCGTTACTCTTTCAGTCTCAAATGTTGTCACGATATGGAAATTGAGTTAGCTTAACGTGGGTGTTGGGCTCATGTCATTTTGATCTCTAAACAAAAAGTTAAAGAAGATTTTGTGTGGACATATGAAGTTCATCATCTAGTTAAAATGATCATTATAAACTGATCATTGGTGCTCTTTGAATAAAGGATTATAAATTATGCATAATGCATGACATCACGTAGTTTGGGATACATTAGATATCTTTGAGATTTTTTCATAGCTATAACAAACTCAAATATTTTAACAATATGGAAAGTTGAGCTAGCTTAATGCGGGCGTTGGACACATGTCATTTTGAGGTCTAAATCAAAAGTTAAAGAAGATTTAGTGCAGTCATGTCACGTTGATCAGCTAGTTAAAATGACCATTCTAAACAGATTGTTGGTGCTCCTTGAGTAAAAGCTTATAAATGAAGCATAATGCATTGCATCCCGCAATTTGGGATAGATTAGTTTACTTGGAGACTTTGTTGTTTCTATTTTAATCTTTTATTCACAATATGGAAAAATGAGCTCGCTTAACATAGGTGTTGGATTCATGTCATTTAGAATTCTAAATAAAAAGGTACAGACGATTTAGTGCATACATGTCAAGGTGATCAGATAGTTAGAATAATCATTCTAAACTGATCATTGGAGCTCCATGAGTAAAGGCTTATAAATGAAGCATAATACATGACATCACACAGTTTGGGATACATTGGATTACTTGGACGCTTTGTAGTGGCGCTATATGTCTCAAATGTTGTCACAATATAGAAAAATGAGGTAGGTTAACGTGGGCGTTGGACCCATATCATTTTGAGCTCTAAATCACAAGTTAAAGACGATTTAGTACAGACATATCAAATTGATCAACTAGTCAAAATGATCATTTTGAACCGATCATTGCTGCTCCTTGTGTATAAATGAAGCATAATACATGGTATCACATAGTTTGAGATAGATTGGATTACTTGGAGACTTTGTCGTAGCTATTTCGGTCTTAAATTTTGTCACAATATAGAAGTTGAGCTAGCATAACATGGGTGTTGGATTCGTGTCATTTTTTACTCTAAATAATAAGTTAAGGACAAATTAGTGAGGACATGCCAAGTGATCAGCCTGTTGAATTGATTATTCTAAACTCATCATTGGTGCTCCTTGTGTAAAAGCTTATAAATGAAACATAATGCATGGCATCACGGAGTTTGTGATAAATTGGATTACCTGAAGGTTTTGTCGTAGCTATTTTAGTCTTAATTTTTGTCACAATGTGAAAAATTGAGCTATGTTAACGTGGGGGTTAGATTCGTGTCATTTGGAACTCTAAAATCAAAAGTTACGGATGATCGAGTGTGGACATATCAAGCGATCGGTGAGATAAAATGATCCTTCTAAACTGATTATCGGTGCTCCTTGAGTAAAGGCTTATAACTGAAGAATAATGCATGGCATCACACAGTTTGGGATACATTGGAGTACATGGAGGCTTTTTTGTAGATCTTTTAGTCTTAAATATTTTCACGATATAGAACATTGAGCTAGTTTAATGTGGGCGTTGGATACGTGTCATTGTTAACTCTAAATCAAAAGTTAAGGAAAATTTGGTGGGGATATATCAAGTGATCGGGCAGTTAAAATGATCATTCTAAACAGATCATTGGTGCTCCTTAAGTAACGACTTATAAATGAAGCATTATGCATGACATCACGTAGTTCAGGATACATTGAATTACTTAAAGGCTTTTTCGTAACTCTTTCAGTCTCAAATATTTTCCAAAAATGGAAAATTGCTCGTGAGCGTTGCATTGGTGTCATTCTGAACTCTTAATCAAAAGTTACATATTATTTTGTGCGGACATGTCAACTTGATTGGCAAATTAAAATGATCATTCTAAACTGATCATTGGTGCTCCCTGAGTAAAGACGTACAAATGAAGCATAATGCATGGCATCACACAGTTTGGGATAGATTGGATTGCTTGGAGGCTTTGTTGACTCTATGGAACGCTTAAATTTTGTCACAATATAAAATTGAGCTACATTGACGTGGGCATTGGATTTGTGTCCTTTTGAACTCTAAATAAAAAGTTAAGGACAATTTAGTGCGAACACGTCAAGTTGATCGGCTAGTTAAAATGATCATTCTAAACTGATCACTGGTGCTCCTTGAGTAAAGGCTTATAAATGAAGCATAATGCATAACATCACATAGTTTGGGATAGATTTTATTACTTGGAGGCTTTATCATAGCTATTTTGGTCTTATATTTTGTCAAAATATAGAATATAGAGCTAGCTTAACGTGGTGATGGATTCGTGCTATTTGAACTCTAAATAAAAAGTTACAGAAGCTTTAGTGCGGATATGTCAAGTTGATCAGCCAATTAAAATGATCATTCTAATCTGATCAATTGTGCTCCTTAAGTAAAAGTTTATAAATAAAGCATAATGCATAGTATCATTAAGTTTGGGATACATTGGATTACTTGGAGCAATGTTTTTAGCTCTTTCAGTCTCAAATGTTGTCACAATATAGAAAAATGAACTAGCTTAACGTGGGGACTAGAATCGTGTCATTATAAACTCTAAATAAATAGTTACAAACAATTTAGTGCGGATATGTCAAGGTTGTCGGCCAATTAAAATTGTCATTCTAAACTGATCATTGGTGTTCCTTGAGTAAAGGCTTTTAAATGAAGCATAGTGAAAGGCATCACGCAGTTTGGGATGTATTGGACTACTTAGAGGTTTTCTAGTATCTCTTTTAATCTCAAATGTTTTTAAAATATGGAAAATTGAGCTAGCTCAATGTGGGTGTTGGACTCATGTCATTTTGACCTCTAAATAAAAAGTTAAAGATGTTTTAGTGCGGACATGTCAAGTCGATCAGCTAGTTAAAATGATCATTCCACACTGATCATTGGTGCTCCTTGAATAAAGGTTTATAAATGAAGTATAATGAATGACATCACGTAGTTTGAGATAGATTGGATTACTTGGAGTCTTTGTCGTGGCTATTTCAGTTTTAAATTTTGTCACATTGTAGAAAATTGAGCTAGCTTACCGTGGGCATTAGATTCGTGTCAGTCGAAACTCAATCAAAAGTTATGGATGATTTAGTGCAGACATTTCAAGTTATCGGCTTGTTAAAATGATCATTCTAAATTTATCATTGGTGCTCTTTGAATAAAGGCATATAAATAAAGCATAATGCATGGCATCATGCAGTTTGAGATACATTGGATTACCTGGAGGCTTTGTCATAGCTCTTTCAGTATCTAATGTTGCCACAATATAGAAATTTGAGATAGATTAACGTGGCAGTTAGATTCGTGTTATTTTGAACTCTAAATAAAAAGTTGCATAGAATTTAGTGCACACATGTCAAGTTGATCGGCTAGTTAAAATGATCATTTTAAACTGATCTTTGGTGCTCCTTGAATAAAAGCTTATAAGTGAAGCATAATACATGGCATCACGCAGTTTGAGAAACATGGGATTACTTGGAGGGTTTGTCATAGCTCTTTCAGTCTCACATGTTGTCACAATATAGAAAATTGATTTAGCTTAACGTGGAGGTTAGATTCCTGTCAATCTAAACTCTAAATCAAAAGTTACAAACGATTTATTGCGGATATGTCAAGGTTGTTAGCTAGTTAAAATGGTTATAGTAAACTAATCAGTGGTGCTCCTTGACTAAAGGCTAGTAAATGAAGCATAATACATGGCATCAGTCAGTTTGGGATACATAGGATTACTTGGGGGCTTTGTCGTATCTCTTTCAGTGTCAGATATTGTCACAATATAAATAATTGAGCTAGCTTAGGTCAGGGTTAGATTCGTGTCATTCTGAACTCTCAATCAAACTTACCAACGACTTAGTGCAGACATGTCAAGTTGATCGACCATTTAAAATGATCATTCTAAACTCATCATTGGTACTCCTTGAGTAAAGGCTTATAAATGAAGCATCATGCATGGCATCAGGCAGTCCGGGATACATTAGACTACTTGGAGGCTTTATCGTAGCTCTTTCAGTCTCAAATTTTTTCATAGTATGGAAAATTGACCTAGATTAACGTGAGTGTTGGATTCGTGTCATACTGAACTATAAAAGAAAAGTAACACATGATTTAGTGCAGACATGTAAAGTTGATCGGCTAGTTAAAATGATCGTTCTAAACTTATAATTGTTACTCCTTGATTAAAGGCATACAAATGAAGCATAAGGCATTGCATCACGACTTATAAATGATCAGCCAGTTAAAATGATCATTCTAATCTGATCATTGGTGGTCCTTGAGTAACGACTTATAAATGAAGCATCATGCATGGCATCAAGTAGTTCGGGATACATTAGATTACTTGGAGGCTTTTTCGTAGCTCTTTCAGTCTCAAACATTTTCAAAAAACAGAAAATTGCTCATGAGAGTTGGATTGGTGTCATTCTGAACTATAACTCAAAAGTTACATATTATTTAGTGCGTACATGTAAACTTGATCAGCCACTTAAAATGATCATTCTAAAATGATCATTGGTGCTCCTTGAGTAGAGGTGTACAAATGAAGCACAATGCATGCCATCACATAGTTTGGGATATATTGGATTGCTTGGAGCCTTTGTCGTATCAATTTAAGGCTTATATTTTTTGTCACAATATAATATTAATCTAGCTTGACGTGGACGTTGGATTCGTGTCATTTTGAACTCTAAATAAAAAGTTAAGGACAATTTAGTACGAACATGTCATGTTGATCGGCTAGTTAAAATGATCATTCTAAACTTATCACTTGTGCTCCTTGAGTAAAGGCTTATAAATGAAGCATAACGCATAACATCACGTAGTTTGGGATAGAATGGATTATTTGTAAGCTTTATCATAGCTATTTTGGTCTTAAATTTTGTCACAATATAGAATATAGAGCTAGCTTAATGTTGCGATGGATTCGTGCTATTTGAACTCTTAATAAAAAGTTACAGAAGATTTAGTACGGATATGTCAAGTTGATCGGCCAATTAAAATGATCATTCTAAACTGATCATTGGTGATCCTTAAATGATCATTTTAAATGAAGCATAATGCATGGTATCACGCAGTTTGGGATACATGGGATTACTTGGAGGCTTTTTCATAGCTCTTTCAGTCTCAAATGTTGTCACAATATAGAAAACTGAGCTAGCTTATACTACAAGAAAACATTAATATTTCCAACGGCATTTCCGACCGAAATAAAACCGTCAGAATTTTCCAACGCCAAAGCGAAGGTTTTCCGACTGAAAACCAAGGGAACATATTCATCGGTGTTCCGTGGATAATTCTCGATGCCTGCACTATTGTTGGGAAATCGATGGTAAAACCTGACGGCTTTCCGTCTATTTTTCAACGACAGAGTTGGCGTTGGGATATCCTCTAGAAACCATCCCAAATTACTGACAAAACTTAGACCGTCGGGATTTTTCCGATGAGTTCTCGATGGAATGTTATTTTTACCATCTGTCTGGAATCCATCGGGAAAATACCGATGTGCTGACGTCGAGTGTCGTCGGTCTATCGTTAGAAATATCTAACTATGGTTGGAAACCGTCAAAAATCTGTCAGAAATCCATCGGAAATCCATCAGAAATGGAAGAATAATCTATTAAAAAAATTTGATTATCCTGTAGTGGTCGAAACCCGTCGGAAATCCGTCAGAAAAGGGAATATTGTTGAGAATAATGTATTTAAAATTTTTGATTATCTATTAAAAATTTATAATAATATGTTAAAAATTCGTAATAATATGTTAAAAATTCGTGATAATGTTCTAATTTCAATATAATACGCTATGCCCATTCATAATTTCAACATAAAAAAAAATCTTCAAAAAATGTCTTCTTCGGGTTCTTCTGAGTATTTTTGATCGTGGATGGATAAACCTCGGTACGATTCAACAACGAAGGAATTGACTGATGAATTTGCGCAAGGTGTTCAAGAGTTCATGACATTTTCATTAAACAATAGCATGACATCAGAATACTGTAAAATGTATTGTCTGTGTATTAAATGTCGAAATCATAGATTAATCTCTGTTAGAGAAGTACGTAATCATTTGTATAGTAATGAATTTATGCCGGGTTACAAAATTTGGTATTCACATGGAGAAATTGATGCAACGATGCAATATTATGGTAGTACTTCAAAAAGGTTAGATAGTAGTAGTGTTAGGATAGAGGAACCGGCATCATAAGTTGATATAAACGGAAGTACTATTCAGATGGTGAATGATGCATTTCGTAAACAAAGAGCATCGTATATTGAAGATACTACCATAATAGAGGAACCTAATTTGGAAGCCCATAAATTTTTTGATATGTTAGATGCATCCAAGCAGCCTTTGTATAAAGGATCTAGAGATGGATTATCGCGTTTATCTGCTTCAAGCAGGTTGATTACGATAAAAATGGATTTCAACTTGGCTGAAGATTGTGTGAATGCGATAGCTGATTTTGTTATAGATATATTACATGAAGATAATATTGCACCTGCTTCATATTACGAGGTTCAAAAACTTGTAGCTGGTCTTGGATTGCCATATCAGATGATCGATGTATGTATTGACAACTGCATGATCTATTGGAGAAATGATGAAAACCGCTTGAAGTACCGATTTTGTCACAAACCTCGATTTCCAGAGACATGCGGCAGAGTACCTATTCCACATAAACGGATGTGGTATTTGCCATTAACAGAGAGGTTAAAGAGATTATATCAAACTGAACACACGGCAAAACCTATGAGATGGCATGCATAACCTAATTCGAATGGAGAAATTGTGCATCCCTCGGATGCAGAAGCATGGAAACATTATCAACAGGTTTATCCTAGTTTTGCATATGAGCCTAGAAACGTATATCTCGGGTTATCTTCAGATGGATTCAACCCTTTTGGGAAGCATGAGAGGCAATACTCGTTGTGGCTAGTTATTGTGACACCTTATAATTTGTCTTCTTCGTTGTGCATGAAACAAGAGTTTTAGTTTCTAACAATTCTCGTCCCAGGCCCAGAACATCCTAAGCGATCGTTTGATATTTTCTTGTAGCCACTAATTCATGAGTTAAAAATATTGTGGGAAAATGGTGTCGAAGTATTCGATGTTTCCAACCAACAAAATTTCTTGATGCGAGCAGTACTTATGTGGACCATAAGTTATTTTCCAACATATGATATGTTATTAGGATGGTCGACGCATGGAGGATTAGCATGCCCATATTTTTAAGATAATACTGATGCGTTCCAACTGAAATACAGACGAAAGACTAGTTGGTTCGATTGTCATCATCGATTTCTACTACAAGATCATCCATATCGCCGGATCACGACATTGTTTAGGAAAAATAAAAACATTTTGATGGGCCACCACCTATTCTTGACGGGAATTATATGATGACTCAACTTAGAGATTTTTGTGCTGAGAGAACGGCTTCATGTGGAGGTAATGGACATTACCCTATTGATGATTGTGGCGAATACCATAATTGGCACAAGAAAACATTTTTTGCGATTTACCATATTGGAAAGACCATTTGTTGCGCCATAATCTAGATGTTATGCACACTGAGAAGAATTTTTTCGACAACATAATGAATACCGTTCTAAATGTGCAAGGAAAAACAAAAGATAATTTGAAAGCTAGATTGGATTTGCCGGATATTTGTTCCCGGAAAGAACTAGATGTAATGTCAAAAAGAAAATCATTATCTCCCGCATTCTGGTTGGATGCGCATGCAAAAGACGAATTCTTGGATTGGATTAAGCATAGTGTCAAATTTCTAGATGGATACGTATCTAATATTCGTAATTGTGTCAATATTATTGAAGGCAAATTTTCAGGGATGAAAAGTCATAATTGTCATGTTATCATGCGAAGACTATTCCCATTTGCCTTTTGCGATCTGCTGCCTAAAAACGTCCACATAACAATTGCAGGTACGTTTAAATTATTTTATATATAAATAATCATAATTTCATATATTATGTGGCATTAAAATATATTTTGTTATGTAGGGATTGGTGCTTTTTCCGGGATTTATGTACAAGATTACTTATTGCAGACGATATCCGAAATTTTGAGGAAAAAATACCGGTTCTCATTTGTAACCTGGAGAAAATATTTCCACCAGTATTTTTTGATGTTATGGAGCATCTTCCTATTCACTTCCCTAGAGAAGCAGCGCTTGGAGGACCTGTTCAGTACCGATGGATGTATCCTTTTGAAAGATATATGTTCCACCTAAAGAAAAAAGTTAAAAATCTTGACAGGGTTGAAGGTTCAATCGTCGCACAAAGTATTAATGAAGAAACATCTAACTTCGCCAGCTACTATTTTCCATCGCAAGTCCAAAAAAAATAGACAATCTGCACGACATGATGATGGAAGAGAAAAACCAAGCTATCCAGTGTATGTGACAGAAATATTTGCAAAAATTGGACGATTAAGTGAAAAAGGGAAAACGCGACGCATATCAGAGGAGGAACACAATCACTTGCATTTGTATATTTTGACAAATTGCGATGACATTTTGGAATATGAAAGGTACATTCAATTAAAATTTTTTTTAGTTGTTATTATAATTTATTGTTAATTATTTTATTCATAATTAACAGGATATACATGGAACAAATACTTGTTCATTATTCAGATTACAACGAGAATGAGTTGGTCGAACTTAAAAAAAGTGAATTTGCAAGATGGTTGCATTTTAATGTTAGTGTTACGACAATTATGTAATTTTTAATAATAGTTTCTTATATAAATATATATATATATATATAATTGACTACATTTAATTATTTTGTAGGTTAGTATAAGTCCTTCTAGGGGATAACGCGTTTCCCATGTGGTTAGTTGAGTTGGGGAATGGTCCTACATTTACTGCACTTGTGGATATGTTTTAAGAGTCATCGTGAAGGAAACTCACAAACAACTTGTAATTATGGTGTATTATCTCAATCCGGAGAAATTATATACAACGGTGTTCTTCGTGAAATATTAGAAGTTCACTATCCAAGAATGCTTGATTTGAGGTGTATTTTGTTCTATTGTGAGTGGTATGACCCTGTCATGGGTCAACGTGAAGACAAATTCGGTGTTACATCTGTCCACTCTCGTAACCGACATCGAAAATATGATCCTTTTATACTTGCATCACAAGCGGACTATGTTTGTTACATTCGATATCCTCATGTGAGCAATAAGCAAGATCCTTGGACTACACTGACCTCAATACATCCTAAAGGATGGTATTACCGAACAAGACCCTATGCAACAAAACACAATTGGTAATTTAGGTTTCATAGAAACTTCTCTTAAAATTAACCTTGTTGTTAATGACAGCACGAACGCAGATTATAACGTGTTTCAAGATTCAGAAGAAGAGATTGACGAGTTTGACGACCAAAATTCAGTTAATTCAGAATGTTTATCAGACTCATATCAAATTTGTGATAATAATTTTTATTTTTTCCATTCATTAATTATATATAAATTATATTTTTCTGATAATATTTCATTTCATATTATTATAATTATAATAAATTATAGTAAACAAAAAATATTGAAAATAAATATTTATGATTTTTTTCTAAATTTATCTATAGAAATATATATTTTTTAAAATATCCTCACCCGATGGATTTCTGACGGCGACGGTAATTCCGTCGGAAATCCGTCGACAATCATATAATTTATAATTTTATTTTTAAATTTATCTATATATTTTTTTAACTTTTTAATTTAATATTTTTTCGAATTATTGATTTACGTAACCGACGGATTTGGTAATTCTGTCGGAAAGCCGTCGGAAAACCGTCAAAAACGTAATTGCAACATGGACAGTCTATTTGTCGATCATGCATGTAACCTAAGCCATCCGACGGATTTCTGATGGATTCCTGACCGCTATACACGGGAAACGTAATTCCCAATATGGGTTTTCGCAAAAATATTTATTTCATTTCCGATGGATTCCCGACTGAAATTACCGTCGGAAATTTTTAATATAACCTGCGGTCGTTTCTTCTTTTTTATCTCTCTCGTTTCTCTCCAACAAAATCTCTTCGATTTCCTGCCGCTTTCTCGCCGAAAAAGCTGGTGTCGTCGCCGGAATTGGACTTGTGGTTGTAAGTCATGCAAGTTTTATAACATAATCTATATTTGTCATGATTCATCTCGTCACACATTTTTTAAAATTTTATGTCCAGTTTTAGAGAGAGATTGAATTTTTTTCCCAAATTCGAGTCACCAATTAGAGATATGATTTATGGTATATAAGTTTTATCAAATATTATTAGTATTTCGCCAAAGGAAACGTACAACTTTTTTTATTGAAGAAGAACTGAAAATACTCGTAAGAAAAGTGGTCGAATGTAGATTTGGTGGGTTAGGTTGAAAGTTGAAACAAAAGCAGTAAAAGCACTTTCCTTTTTTGTGGAGTCTTTTTAAAGAAAACTGATCGAACCATTCAAATCACCAAAGGTTTGATTGCTTTATACATTCACATAATTTGTTTATATATCATAACATCCCATGGGTAAAAATATTGATGATATTAGTTTTAAGTGTAAGGCATCAGAAGAAAGAAATATGTTTACTTTTTTACAAAAATATTAAGTTTAAGTTAATATTAAAAATTACTTATTCAAATTTAAGTTAAGTTTAAATAAAAGTTTAAGTTGATATTAAAAATTACTTAAAAATAAAAGTTTAAGTTTAAGTTTAAAGTGTCCAAACAAAAAGAATTAGATAAAAGTTTAAGTTTAAATAAAAGTTTAAGTTAATACTAAACATTACTTATTTAAACATTAAATAGGTTTATATTTAGTATATAAAGTTTAAGTTTAACTTTTTATTGTTTAAATTAAATTTAGTTTTATAATAATTTTAGAAAAAAATAATTAGAGTTTAAGAAATATAAAATTATTGATGATATTAGTTTGGTCTCAGTTTCGGTGTTGGTGTATTTGAAAAAGCTCCAAAGAATAGACGTTGATTTTGTCAAAAATGAAAATAAAAATAATTGATTATTATTTTAAATAATTTAATATTTCGAAAAAAATGGTAAATAGTAAATATAGATAATTGATAAAATGTCACAAACATAGGTTATATCAAAATTACCAAAGACGTGGTGAATCATCGACTCCGAGTTGTATACCAACTTAAATTTTAGAATATGTAAAAGATTCTCTCCGACCAATGACAATTGAAGAATTGGTTCAGCAGTCTGGTCGTGAACTTCATACATTTTTCGATCCGAGACGTCAAGGAAACTCGACATAGTAAATTAAATTTTTTATAATTATATTTAAATAATTATTTTAACGCTATTCTATAATTATATTTAAAATAATTATTTAAACGCTATTCTAATAAAAATTCATAGTTTGGTATTTCAAACAACGGAATAAACAAATCTATGTTAAAGATGGTTCATTCTCTTTTGAACAAACCATATACCAAATTTAGAGATATTATGTACGAAAAACGTCAGATTTGGTTCAGGACGTTTGCGGTACGTTATTTTATTTTTAAATATATAATTATTTTAAATAGTTTTGAATAATATTTTTTAGTAATATATAAGTAAATTTCACGGCAAGAGTTTACATGGGATCCCATGAACAAAAAATTGGTGGAAGAAGCTTTTCAAAAAGATGCTGCAATACAATTTTTCCGCCACATGAACGAGTGGAAACAAAAATGGAAAAAGGGAAACGATAAACCATAAAGGTTGAATGAGTCGGTTTGGAACGACTTTATTCGTTATTGGGAATCTTCCAACGCTGAGGTCATCTCGAAAAAAAATTCAGAAAACCGAAAGAGCGACCGAAGAGACAAAGGCATTTACATTCACAATGCCGGATCGACTAGTTTTTTGAGACGAGCCGATCAATTGGTAAATTAATTCTTATATTAATTTAATTTATTATTATTTGACAACTTTTAAATTATTAATTTAGAATTTTTTTACTTTTAAGCACAAGAAATTGGAGCGCCTCCAGATCACTTACAACTTCTCGAGGCCGTCCACACGAACAAAAAGACTGGTCGCATCCAAGATGGTATCGTTAGTGACATCATCGAGAAAATAAAAAAGGAAAAAAAGTAATATTTTAACCCATCAGCCTCAAGTTGGTTCTTCATCTTCGGTCGCCGAATTACCTCGTTCTGAGATTAACCGTCTCGTTTTTGATGTAAGTTTGAAATTTTTTTTTATTTAATATTATAATACCTTTCTAATAATATTTTTTTTGTTTTTACAGGAAGTACCATTTTCTAAAGGTCGTCATCCAGGACTCAGAAGACTTGCAGACACCGGTGGCGCAACATTTGCAACTAAAACGAGGAGAATGAAAAGCTAAAATAATAAATGGCGGCTATGCAAATAGAGATGAATAATCTTAAAAATATTTTAGAAATGATGAAAAACAAGTTTTCCGATAACTATTTTTCTCCTCCTTCTCCTCCTCCCCCTCCAATGTAATTTGAATTTTAAAACAATTGTTTAATTATTATATTTATAATTACAATATTATTTTTATTAACTGTATTATTATTATTTTTTAAATATATTTAAAAATATTAATTAAATTTAAATATATCTAAACTGATTATTAGTGCTCCTTGAGTAAAGGTTTTTAAATGAAACATAGTGCAAGCCATCACACAGTTTGGGATGTATTGGATTACTTAGAGGTTTTCAAGTAACTCTTTCAATCTCAAATGTGTTCAAAATATGGAAAATTGAGCTAGTTTAACGTGGGTGTTGGACACATGTCATTTTGAGCTACAAATCAAAAGTTAAAGGTAATTTAGTGCGGATATATCAAGTCAATCAGCTAATTAAAATGATCATTCTACACTGATCATTGGTGCTACTTGAATAAAAGCTTATAAATGAAGTATAATGAATGACATCACTCAGTTTGGGATAAATTGGATTGCTTGGAGGCTTTGTCGTATCTATTTAAGGCTTACATTTTGTCACAATATAAAATTGAGCTTGATTGACGTGGGTGTTGGATACGTGTCATTTTGAACTCTTAATAAAAAGTTTAGGACAATTTAGTGCGAACATGTCAAGTTGATCGGCTAGTTAAATGAACATTCTAAACTGAAGGCTTTATTAGTGCGAACATTATTAGTGCTCTTTGAGTAAAGGCTTATAAATGAAGCATAATACATACATCACGTAGTTTTGGATAAATTGGATTATTTGGAGGCTTTATCGTAGCCATTTTTGTCTTAAATTTTGTCACAATTGGGAATATAGAGCTAGCTTAACGTTGCGATGGATTCATGCTTTTTGAACTCTAAATAAAAAGTTACAGAAGATTTAGTGAAGATATGTCAAGTTGATCGGCCAATTAAAATGATCATTCTAAACTGATCATTGATGCTCCTTAAGTAAAAGTTTATAAATGAAGCATAATACATGGCATCATGCAGTTCGGGATACGTTGGATTACTTGGAGGCTTTTTGTAGCTTTTTCAGTCTCAATGTTGTCACAATATAGAAAAATGAGCTAGCTAAACGTGGGGTTTAGATTCGTGTCATTATGAACTCTAAATAAAAAGTTACAAACGATTTATTACGGATATGTCAAGGTTGTCGCCTCATTAAAATGGTTATTCTAAATTGATCATTAGTGCTCCTTGAGTAAAAGCTTTTAAATGAAGCATAGTGCAAGGAATCACACAGTTTGGGATGTATTGGATTACTTAGAGGTTTTCTAGTAACCCTTTCAATGTCAAATGTTTTGAAATTATGAAAAATTGAGCTAGCTTAACGTGGGTGTTGGACTCATGTTATTTTGAGCTCTAAATCAAAATTTAAAGATTATTTAGTGCGGATTTGTCAAGTCGATCAACTAGTTAAAATGATCATTTACACTGATCCTTGGTGGTCCTTGAATAAAGGCTTATAAATAAAGTATAATGAATGACATCACGTAGTTTGGGATAGATTGGATTATTTGGAGTCTTTGTCGTGGCTATTTCAGTTTTAAATTTTGTAACACCGTAGAAAATTGAGCTAGGTTATTGTGGGCGTTAGATTCGTGTCAGTCTAAACTCTAAATCAAAAGTTATGGACGATTTAGTGTGGACATTTCAAGTTATCGGCCAGTTAAAATGATCATTCTAAATTTATCATTGGTGCTATTTGAATAAAGGCATATAAATGAAACATAATGCATGACATAGCGTAGTTTGAGATACATTGGATTATTTGGAAGCTTTGTCATAGCTCGTTCAGTATCTAATGTTATCACAATATAGAAAATTGAGATAGATTAACATGGCAGTTAGATTCGTGTTATTTTGAACTCTAAATAAATAGTTACGAACAATTTAGTGCAGACATGTCAAGTTTATCAGCTAGTTAAAATGATCATTCTAAACTGATATTGGTGCTCTTTGAGTAAAGACTTATAATTGAAGCATAATGCATGGCATCACGCAATTTGAGAAACATTAGATTACTTGGAGTCTTTGTCATAGCTCTTTCAAATGTTGTCACATTATAGAAAATTGAGGTAGCTTAACGTGGAGGTTAGATTCGTGTCATTCTAAACTCTAAATCAAAAGTTACAAATGATTTATTGCGGACATCTCAAGGTTGTTAGCCATTTAAAATGGTCATAATAAACTAAACATTGGTGCTCCTTGAGTAAAGGCTAGTAAATGAAGCATAATACAAGGCATAAGGCAGTTTGAGATACATAGGATTACTTGGGGGCTTTGTCGTAGCTCTTTCAGTCTTATATGTTGTCACAATATAGAAAATTGAGCTAGCTTAGGTATGGGTTAGATTCGTGTCATTCTGAACTCTAAATCAAAACTTACCAATGATTTAGTGTAGACATGTCAACTTGATCGGCCATTTAAAATGATCATTCTAAACTCATCATTGGTACTCCTTGAGTAGAGGCTTATAAATGAAGCATCATGCATGGCATCATGCAGTTCGGGATACATTGGATTATTTGGAGGCTTTATCGTAGCTCTTTCAATCTCAAAGTTTTTCACAGTATGGACAATTGAGCTAGCTTAACGTGAGCGTTTGATTCGTGTCATACTGAACTCTAAAAGAAAAGTTATAGATGATTTAGTGCAGACATGTCAAGTTGATCAGCTAGTTAAAATGATCATTCTAAACTTATTATTGTTACTCCTTCAGTAAAGACATACAAATGAAGTGTAATGCATGGCATAACGTAGTTTGGGATACATTCGATTACTTGGAGACTTTGTCGCAGCTCTTTTAGTCTCAAATGATTTCACAATCTAGAAAATTGAGCTAGATTAACATACAGGTTAGATTCGTGTCATTCTAAACTCTAAATCAAAAGTTACGGATGATTGAGTGCGGACATGTCAAGTGATCGGTGAGATAAAATGATTATTCTAAACTGATTATCGTTGGTCCTTGAGAAATGAATAAATGAAGAATAATGAATAGCATCACGAATTTTGGGATACATTGGAGTACATGGAGGCGTTTTCGTATATCTTTCAGTCTCAAATGTTGCCAAAATATGGAAAATTGAGCTAGTTTAATGTGGGCGTTGGATACGTGTCATTGTTAACTCTAAATCAAAAGTTAAGGACAATTTGGTGGGGACATGTCAAGTGATCGGTCAGTTAAAATGATCATTCTAAACTGACCATTGGTGCTCCTTGAGTAACGACTTATAAATGAAGCATCATGCATGACATCATGCAGTTCAGGATACATTGGATTACTTGGAGGCTTTTTCGTAGCTCTTTCAGTCTCAAATATTTTCAAAAAATGTAAAATTGCTCGTGAGCGTTGGATTGGTGTCATTCTAAACTTTAAATCAAAACCTACATATTATTAAGTGCGGACATGTCAACTTGATCGGCCACTTAAAATGATCATTATAAACTGATCATTGGTACTCCTTGAGTAAAGGCGTACAAATGAAGCATAATGCATAGCATCACATAGTTTGGAATAGATTGGATTGATTGGAGGCTTTGTCGTATCTATTTAAGGCTTATATTTTGTCAAAATATAAAATTGAGCTAGCTTGACATGGGCGTTGGATTCGTGTCATTTTATCTCTAAATAAAAAGTATTCGTGTCATTTTAACTCTAAATAAAAAGTTAAGGACAATTTAGTGCGAATATGTTAAATTGATTGGCTAGTTAAAATGATCATTCTAAACTTATCACTGGTGCTCCTTGAGTAAATGCTTATAAATGAAGCATAATGCATAACATCACGTAGTTTGGGATAGATTGGATTACTTGGAGGCTTTATCGTAGCTATTTTGGTAGTAAATTCTATCACAATATAGAATATAGAGCTAGCTTAACATTGTGATGGATTCGTGCTATTTGAACTCTAAATAAAAAGATACATAATATTTAATGCGGAGATGTCAACTTGATTGACCAATTAAAATGATCATTCTTAACTGATCATTGGTGCTCCTTAAGTAAAAGTTTATAAATGAAGTATAATGCATGACATCACGCAGTTTGGGATACATTGGATTACTTGGAGGCTTATTCATAGCTCTTTCAGTCTCAAATGTTGTCACAACATAGAAAAATGAGATAGCTAAACGTGGGGGTTAGATTCCTGTCATTATGAACTCTAAATAAAAAGTTACAAACGATTTATTGCGGATATGTGAAGGTTGTCGACCAATTAAAATGGTTATTCTAAAATGATCATTAGTGCTTCTTGAGTAAAGGCTTTTAAATGAAACATAGTGCAAGACATCACGCAGTTTGGGATGTATTGGATTACTTAGAGGTTTTCTAGTAACTCTTTCATCTCAAATGTTTTCAAAATATGGAAAATTGAAATACCTTAACGTGGGTGTTGGACTAATGTCATTTTGAGCTCTAAATCAATAGTTGAAAATGATTTAGTGTGGAAATGTCAAGTAGATCAGCTAGTTAAAATGATCATTCTACACGGAATCATTGGTGCTCCTTAAATAATGGCTTATAAATGAAATATAATTAATGACATCACATAATTTGGGATAGATTGGATTACTTGGAGTCTTTGTCGTGGCTATTTCAGTCTTAAATTTTGTCACATTGTAGAAAATTGAGCTAGCTTACCGTGGGCGTTAGATTCGTGTCAGTATGAACTCCAAATCAAAAGTTATGGACGATTTAGTGAGGACATTTCAAGTTATCGGCCAGTTAAAATGATCATTCTAAATTGATCATTGGTGCTCCTTGAATAAAGGCATATAAATGAAGCATAATGCATGGCATCACGTAGTTTGGGATACATTGGATTACATGGGCTTCTAGGCTTGTGCACCACATGCTCACCTTCCAGCTTCTCTCTACTACAAAATACAAGATTTGGTGTTTGGTTGGTGATAATCCGGTAAGGTTCTCCCTTAATGAGTTCGAGCATTTGACTAGGTTAAACTGCAAATATGATGATAGTTTAGCTAAAGAGCCGGATATTGAAGTCACGATGAAGATGAGATTGTTCTGGAAGAAGATTGGGGTCTGTATTTATGAAGGTCCTAGCATTCGGAATTTGGTCAAGGCTTGTTCAAATTGTAGTTTCTGGTCTCGTGATTATAGGATTAGGTTGGGGTATTTGGCCATTTTCACGACTTTCATTAATGCTCATGATCGTAGAGCATGCACAAATGTCAACTATGCTAAACTGGTGATTAATCTCGCTGCATTAGAGAGCTACCCATGGGGCGGAGTAGCTTTTAAAAAGCTTATTTTCTCCATAAAAGATAAGGACTTGTGTAGGTCTGCTTACTCGATTGATGGGTTTGTTCAAGTGTTTTTGTATTTCATATGCCTCTATTTCTAATTTTGGTGTTTGGTTATGCAGAAGAACGTACAACACTTCGTTCTGAAGGAGTTCGATAATATGTTTCCATATTGGAAGGATAACGTTGTTGATGACAACTGTACAAACATCATCAAGGCGCATTTGCAGCATTTCAATACTGATGCATCACATCGTAATATGGGATAGCGACGTCAATCACACGATCGATGATCGTATATCCGGAGCTGTGAAGCCATTTGCTCAGATGTTTTTTCATAGCTCTTTCAGTATCTAATGTTGTCACAATATAGAAAATTGAGCTAGGTTAACGTGTCAGTTAGATTCGTGTTATTTTGAACTCTATATAAAAAGTTGCGAACAATTTAGTGTGGACATGTCAAGTTGATCGGCTAGTTAAAATGATCATTCTAAACTGATATTTGGTGCTCTTTGAGTGAAGACTTATAAATGAAGCATAATGCATGACATCACACAGTTTGGGAAACATTGGATTACTTGGTGGATTTGTCGTAGATCTTTCATTTTCAAATGTTGTCACAATATAGAAAATTGAGGTAGATTAACGTGGAGGTTAGATTCATATCATTCTAAACTCTAAATCAAAAGTTACAAACGATTTATTACGGACATGTCAAGGTTGTCAGCCAGTTAAAATGGTCAAAATAAACTAATTATTGGTGCTCCTTGAGTAAAGGCTAGTAAATAAAACATAATATATGGCATCACACAGTTTGTGATACATAGGATTACTTGGGGGCTTTATCGTAGCTCTTTCAGCTTCAGATGTTGTCACAATATAGAAAATTGAGCTAGCTTAGGTCGGGGTTAGATTCGTGTCCTTCTTAACTCTAAATCAAAACTTACCAATGATTTAGTGCATATATGTCAAGTTGATCGGCCATTTAAAATGATCATTCTAAACTCATCATTGGTACTCCTTGAGTAAATGCTTATAAATGAAACATCATGCATTGCATAATGGAGTTCGGGATACAATGGATTACTTGGAGGCTTTATCGTAGCTCTTTGAGTCTCAAATTTTTTCATACTATGGAAAATTAAGCTAGCTTAACATGAGCGTTGGATTCGTGTCATACTGAACTTTAAAAGAAAAGTTACAGATGATTTAGTGCATACATGTCAAGTTGATCGGCTAGTTAAAATGACCATTATAAACTGATAACTGCTACTCCTTGAGTAAAGGCGTACAGATGAAGCACAATGCATGGTATCACGTAGTTTGGGATACATTCGATTAATTGGAGACTTTTTTAAGCTCTTTTAGTCTCAAATGATGTCACAATCTAGAAAATTGAGCTAGATTAACGTGGGGGTTATATTCGTGTCATTCAGGACTCTAAATCAAAAGTTACGGACGATTGAGTGCGGAAATGTCAAATGATCAGCGAGTTTAAATGATCATTCTAAACTGATTATCGGTGCTCCTTGAGGAGTAAAGGCTTATAAATGAAGAATAATGCATGACATCACGTAGTTTGGGACACATTGGAGTATATGGAGGCTTTTTCGTAGATCTTTCAGTCACAAATGTTGTCATGATATGAAAAATTGAGCTACCTTAATGTGGGCGTTGGATACGTGTCATTGTTAACTCTAAATCAAAAGTTAAGGACAATTTGGTGGGGACATGTCAAGTGATCGGCCTGTTAAAATGATCATTCTAAACTGATCATTGGTGTTTCTTGAGTAACGACTTATAAATGAAGCATCATGCATGAAATAACTCAGTTCATGATACATTGGATTACTTGGAGGCTTTTTTGTAGCTCTTTCATTCTCAAATATTTTAAAAAAATGGAAAATTGCTCGTGAGCATTGGATTGGAGTTATTCTGAACACTAAATCAAAAGTTACATATTATTGAGTGTTGACATGTCAACTTGATCGTCCACTTAAAATGATCATTCTAAACTGAGAATTGGTGCTCCTTGAGTAAAGGAGTACAAATGAAGCATAATCCATGGCATCACACAGCTTGGGATAGATTGGATTGCTTGGAGGCTTTGTCGTATCTATTTAAGGCTTATATTTTGTCACAATATAAAATTGAGCTACCTTGATGTGGGCGTTGGATTCGTGTCATTTTGAACTCTAAATAAAACGTTAAGGACAATTTAGTGCGAACATGTCAATTTGATCAACTAGTTAAAATGATCATTCTAAACTTATCACTAGTGCTCCTTGAGTAAGGCTTATAAATGAAGCATAATGCATAACATAACGTAGTTTGGGATAGATTGGATTACTTGGAGGCTTTATTGGTCTTAAATTTTGTCACAATATAGAATATAGTGCTAGCTTAATGTTGCGATGGATTTGTGCTATTTGAACTCTACATTAAAAAGTTACACAATACTTAGTGTAGATATGTCAAGTTGATCGGCCAATTAAAATGATCATTCTAAACCGATCATTGGTGATCCTTAAGTAAAAGTTTATAAATGAAGCATAATGTATGGCATCACGCAGTTGGGGATACATTGGATTACTTAGATGCTTTTTCGTAGCTCTTTTAGTCTCAAATGTTGTCACAATATAGAAAAATGAGCTAGCTTAACGTGGGGGTTAGATTCGTGTCATTATGAACTCCAAATAAAAAGTTATAAACGATTTATTGCGGATATGTCAAGGTTGTCGGCCAATTGAAATGGTGATCCTAAACTGATCATTAGTGCTCCTTTAGTAAAGCCTTTTAAATAAAGCATAGTGCAAGCCATCACGCAGTTTGGGATGTATTGGATTACTTAGAGGTTTTCTAGTAACTCTTTCAATCTCAAATGTTTTCAAAATATGGAAAATTGATTGCTTAATGTGGGTGTTGGACTCATGTCCTTTTGAGCTCTAAATCAAAAGTTAAAGATGATTTAGTGCGGACATGTGAAGTCGATCAGCTAGTTAAAGTGATCATTATAAATTGATCATTGGTGTTCCTTGAATAAAGGCATATAAATGAAGCATAGTGCATGGCATCACGCAGTTTGGGAGACATTGGATTACATGGAGGCTTTGTCATAGCTCTTTCAGTATCTAACGTTGTCACAATACAGAAAATTAAGCTAGATTAACATGGCAGTTAGATTCGTGATATTTTGAAATCTAAATAAAAAGTTGCGAACGATTTAGTGCGGACATGTCAAGTTGATTGGCTAGTTAAAATGATCATTCTAAACTGATCTTTGGCGCTCCTTGAGTAAATGCTTATAAATGAAGCATAATGCATGGCATCACACAGTTTGGGAAACATTGGATTACTTTGAGGCTTTGTCGTAGCTCTTCCAGTCTCAAATGTTATCACAATATAGAAAATTGAGTTAACTTAACGTAGAGGTTAGATTCATGTAATTCTAAACTCTAAATCAAAGTTACAAATGATTTATTGCGGACATGTCAAGGTTGTCAGCCAGTTAAAATAGTCGTTATCAATTAATCATTGGTGCTCCTTGAATAAAGGCTAGTAAATAAAGCATAATACATGGCATCAGGAAGTTTGGGATACATAGGATTACTTGGGGGATTTGGCATAGCTCTTTCAGTCTCAGATGTTGTCACAATATAGAAAATTGAGCTAGCTTAGGTCAGGGTTAGATTCGTGTCATTCTGAACTCTAAATCAAAACTTACCAATGATTTAGTGCACACATGTCAAGTTGATCGGCCATTTAAAATGATCATTATAAACTCATGATTGGTACTCCTTGAGTAAAGGCTTATAAATGAAGCATAATGCATGACATCACGCAGTTTAGGAGACAATGGATTACTTGGAGACTTTATAATAGCTCTTTTAGTCTTAAATTTTTTCACAGTATTGAAAATTGAACTAGCTTACGGTGGGCGTTAGATTCGTGTTAGTCTGAACTCTAAATCAAAAGTTACGGAGGATTTAGCGCGAACATGTCAAGTTATCGGCGAGTTAAAATGATCATTCTAAATTGATCATTGGTGCTCCTTAAATAAATGCATATAAATGAAGCATAGTGCATGGCATCACGCGGTTTGGGATACATTGGATTACATGCAGGCTTTGACATATCTCTTTCAGTATCTAATGTTGTCACAATATAGAAAATTGAGATAGATTATGGTGCCATTCAGATTCGTGTTATTTTGAACTCTAAACAAAAAGTTGCAAATGATTTAGTACGGAAATGTCAAGTTGATCAGCCATTTAAATTGATCATTCTAAACTCATCATTGGTACTCCTTGACTAAAGGCTTATAAATGAAGCATAATGCATGGCATCACGCAGTTTTAGTTGCATTGGATTACTTGGAGCATTCGTCGTAGCTTTTTCAGTCTCAAATGTTATCAAAATATAGAAAATTGAGCTAGTTTAACGTGGGGGTTAGATTCGTGTCATTATGAACTCTAAATCAAAATTACAAACGATTTATTGCGGATATGTCAAGGTTGTCGGCTAGTTAAAATAGTCATTCTAAACTTATCATTGGTGCAGACATGTCAAGTTGATCATTGGTGCAGACATGTCAAGTTGATCGGCCAATTAAAATGATCATTTTAAACTAATCATTGGTGCTCCTTAAGTAAAAGTTTATAAATGAAACATAATGCATGGTATCACACAGTTTTGGATACATTGGAATATTTTGAGGCTTTTTCGTATCTCTTTCAGTCTCAAATGTTGTCACAATATAGAAAATTGAGCTAGTTTAATGTGGGGGTAGATTCGTCTCATTATGAACTCTAAATCAAAAATTATAAACGATTTATTTCAGACGTGTCAAGGTTGACGGCCAGTTAAAATGGTCATTCTTAACTGATCATTGGTTCTCCTTGAGTAAATGCTTATAAATGAAGTATAATGCATGACATCACATAGTTTGGGATAAATTTGATATCTTGGATTCTTTATCATAGATATTTTGGTCCTAAATTTTGTTACAATATAGAAAATTGAGCTAGATTATCGTGGGCATTGGATTCAAGTCATTTTGAACTCTAAGGAAAAAGTTACGGACGATTTAGTGCGAACATGTAAACTTGATCGGCTAGTTAAAATGATCATTCTAAACTGATCATTGGTGCTCCTTGAGTAAAGGCTTATAAATAAAGGATAGTGCATAGCATCACAAAGTTTGGGATAGATTGGATTATTTGGAGGCTTTATCATAGCTATTTCGGTCTTAAATTTTTTCACAATATAGAATATAGAGATAGTTTAACGTGTGCGATTGATTCATGCCATTTGAACTCTAAATAAAAAGTTACAAACGATTTAGTACATACATTTTAAGTTGATCGGCCAGTTAAAATGATCATTTTATACTGATCATTGATGCTCCTTATGTAAAAACTTATAAATGAAGCATAGTGCATGGCATCACGTTGTTTGGGATACATTGGATTACATGGAGGTTTCGTCGTAGCTATTTCATTCTCAAATGTTGTCACAATATAGAAAATTGAGCTAGCTTATTGTGGGGGTTAGATTCGTGTCATTAAGAACTTTAAATCAAATGTTTCAAACGATTTATTGTGGACATGTCAAAGTTTTCGGCAAGTTAAAATGCTCATTATAAAGTGATCATTGGTGCTCCTTGAGTAAAGGCTTATAAAAGAAGAATAATGCATGACATCACGTAGTTTGGGATAGATTGGATTGCTTGGATGTTTTATCATAGGTATTTCGGTATTAATTTTTCTCACTATATAGAAAATTTAGTTAGCTTAACGTGGGTGTTGGATTTGTGTAATTTTGAAATGTAAATAAAAAGTTACGGACAATTCAGTGTGAACATATCAAGTTTATCAGCTAGTTAAAATGATTATTCTAAACTGATCATTGGTGATACTTGAGTAAAGACTTATAAATAAAGCATAATGCATATCATCATGTAGTTTGGGATAGATTGGATTGCTTGGAGGCATTATCGTAGCGATTTTGATTTTAAATTTTTTGTCACAATATAGAATATAGAGCTAGTTTAACGTGGGAGATGGATTCGTGTTATTTTGAACTCTAAGTAAAAACTGACAGACGATTTAGTGCAGACATGTCAAGTTGCTCGGTGAATTAAAATGATCATTCTAAACTAATCATTGGAGCTCCTTGAGTAAAAGATTATAAATGAAGAATAATGCATAGCATCACGTAGTTTAGGATAGATTGGATTACTAGGAGGATTTATCGTAGCTATTTTGCAGTTAAATTCTGTCACAATATAGAAAATAGAGCTAGCTTAATGTATGCGATGGATTCGTATTATTTGGAAATAAAAAAAAAGTTACAGACGAATTAGTGAGGACATGTCAAGTTGATCGGCCAATTAAAATGATTATCCTAAAATGACCATTGGTGCTCATTAACTAAAAGTTTATAAATGAAGCATAATGAATGGCATCACGCAGTTTGGGATACATTGGATTACTTCAAGGCTTTCTCGTATCTCTTTCAGTATGAAATGTTGTCACAGTATAGAAAATCGAGCTAGCTTAACGTGGGAGTTAGATTCGTGTCATTATGAATTCTAAATAAAAAATTACAAACTATTTATTGCGGATATGTCAAGGTTGTCGGCCAATTAAAATAGTCATTCTAAACGGATCATTGGTGTTGTTTGAGTAAATGGTTATAAATGAAGCGTAATGCATGGCATCACATATTTTTCGGATAGATTGGATTACTGGGATGCATTAGAGTAGCTATTTTGGTCTTCGATTTTGCCACAATATAGAATTTAGAAGTTTTTTAACGTGGGCAATGGATTCGTGTTATTTTGAACTATGAATAAAATGTTACAGACGATTTAGTGCGGACATGTCAAGTTGATCTGCCAATTAAAATGATCATTCAAAACTGATCATTGGTGCTCCGTAAGTAAAAGTTTATAGATGAAGCATAATGCATGGTATCACGCAGTTTTTGATACATTGGATTACTTTGAGGCTTTGTCATACCTCTTTCAGTCTCAAATATTGTCACAATATAGAAAATTGAGCTAGTTTAACGTGAGGGGGGGAGGGGTAGATTCGTGTCATTATGAACTCTAAATCAAAAGTTACAAACAATTTATTGCGGACATGTCAAGGTTGTCGGCCAGTGAAAATGGTCATTCTAAATTGATCATTGGTGCTCATTAAGTAAAGGCTTATAAATGAATTATAATGCATGGCATCACGTAGTTTGTGATATATTGGATTACTTTGAGGTTTTATCATAGCTATTTTGATTTTAAATTTTACAATATAGAATATAGAGCTAGTTTAACGTGGCCGATGGATTCGTGTTATTTTGAACTCAAAATAAAAAGTTACACACGATTTAGTGCGTACATGGCAAGTTGATCGGCCAATTAAAATTATCATTCCAAACTGATCATTGGTGTTCCTTAAGTAAAAGTTTATAAATAAAGCATAATGCATGACATCACGTGGTTTGGGATATATTGGATTATTTTGAGACTTTGTCGTAGCTCTTTCAGTCTCAAATGTTGTGAGAATATAGAAAATTGATTTAACATAACGTGTGGGTTAGATTTGTGTCATTATGACTATAAATCAAAAGTTATAAACGATTTATTGCTGACATGTCAAGGTTGTCAGCCAGTTAAAATGGTCATTTTAAACTGATCATTGTTGATCGTTGAGTAAAGGCTTATAAATGAAACATAATGCATGTCATCACGTAGTTTGTGATATATTGGATTACTTGGATGCTTCATCGTATCTATTTTGCTCTTAAATTTTGTCACAATATAGAAAATTGAGCTAGCTTAACGTGGACATTAGATTCGTGTAATTTTTAACTCTAAATAAAAAGTTACGGACAATGTAGTGCAAAAATGTCAAGTTGATTGAATAGTTAAAATGATCATTGTAAACTGATCATTGGTGCTCATTTAGTAAAGGCTTATTAATGAAGCATCATGCATACACTATAAGAAATAATCTATTTCCCGACGGCAAAATTCGTCGCCAGTCCGTCGGGAATAGCCATTACCATCTACCTTCTGACAAAAAAATATCCGTTGATACTATTTCGTCAGAAACCAATTTCCGTTGGGAAGTTATCGGAAATTGGTGACATGTTTGCAATAAATGACCCCGTCGGCAAATTTCGACGGATATACAATGGGTCTACACCGTCGGAAATTACCAACGGATTTAGCATAAAAGACGCCATCGGCAAATACCAACGGATATTCGATGGGTGTATTCCGTCGGAAATTCCTGACTTCCGATGGCTGGTTTCATCGGGGATGACAACCGATGGTATATCCCGATGTTTTCGCCCGTCGTGAGTTAACCGACGACATGGGGATGAAATAATATTTTCGACGACATGATTCCGTCGGTAATTTCCGACGACTACATCCGTCCGAAATAACCAAACAATTAAAAAAAATTGAATAATTATTTTTTTAAATTATTCATTAAATATTTTAAAAATATATATTTATTAAATATATTAAACAATTAATATTGATATTAAATTTAATTAATATTTTTAAATATTTAAAAAAATTATTAAAACAATTAATAAAAATAATATTTCTAATTATAAATATAATGACTGTTTAATTGTTTTGAAATGTACAAATTACATCGGAGCAGGAGGACAAGCAGCAGAAAAAAAGTCATCGGTAAATTTGGTTTTCATCATATCTACAATATTTTTAAGTTTCGTCATCTCTATCTTCACAGCCACCATTTTTATTTTAATTGTGCATTCTCCTCGTTTCAAGCTCCAGATGTTGTAACACCGGTATCTACAACTCTTCCGAGTTTTTGATGACGACCCTTAGAAAATGGTATTTCGTGTAAAAACAAAAAATTATTATTAAAAAGGTATTGTAATATTAAATATAAAAATAAATAAAAAGAAAAATCAAACTTACATCAAAAACCAGACGGTTAATCTCAGAACGAGACAATTCCGCGACCAAATATGAAGAACCAACTTGCGATTACAGAGTTAAAAAATCACTTTTTTTCTTTTTCACTTTTTCGATGATTGCACTAACGAGTCCATCTTGGATGCGATCAGTATTTTTGTTCGTGTGGACGGCCTCGAGAAATTGAAAGTGATTTGAAATCTAAAAAAAGGTTACAGACGATTTAGTGTAGACATGTCAAGTTGATCGGCCAATTAAAATGATCATTCTAAACTAATCATTGGTGCTCCTGAAGTAAAAGTTTATAAATGAAGCATAATGCATGGCATCACGCATTTTGGGATACATTGGATTACATTGAGGCTTTGTCGTAGCGCTTTCAGTCTCAAGTGTTGTCACAATATAGAAAATTGAACTACCTTAACATGGGGGTTAGATTCATGCCATTACGAATTCTAAATCAAAATTTACAAACGATTTGTTGCAAACATGTCAAGGTTGTCGGCCAGTTAAAATGGTCATTCTAAATTGATCTTTGGTGCTCCTTTAGTAAAGGCTTATAAATGAAGCATAATGCATGACATCACGTAGTTTGGGAAAGATTGGATTAGTTGGATGCTTTATCGTCGCTATTTTGGTCCTCAATTTTGTCACATTATAGAAAACTGAGCTAGCTTAACGTGGGCATTGGATTCGTGTCATTTTAAACTCTAAATAAAAAGTAACGGACGATTTAGTGCGAACATCTCAAGTTGACTGGCTAGTTAAAATGATCGTTCTAATCTGATCATTGGTGCTCCTTGAGTAAAGACTTATAAATGAAGCATAATGCATAACATCACATAGTTTGGGATAGATTGGATTACTTGAAAGCTTTATCGTAGCTATTTTGAACTTAAATTTTGTCACAGTATAGAATATAGAGCTAGCTTAACGTCGGCGATAGTTTTGTGCTGTTTGAATTCTAAATAAAAAGTTACAGATTATTTAGTGCAGACATGTCAACTTGATCGGCCAATTAAAATGATCATTCTATACTAATTATTGGTGCAACTTAAATAAAAGCTTGGTGCACCTTAAGTAAAAGCTTATAAATGAAGTATGATGTATGGCATCACACAGTTAGGGATACATTGGATTACTTGTAGGCTTCGTCGTTGCTCTTTCATTCTCAAATGTTATCACAATATAGAAATTTGAGCTAGCTTAACGTGGGGATAATATTCGTGTCATTATGAACGCTAAATCAAAAGTAACAAACAATTTACTGCAGATATGTTAAGGTTGTCAGCTAGTTATAATTTTCATTCTAAGCTTATCATTGGTGCTCCTTGAGTAAAGGCTTATAAATAAAGCATAATGCATGGTATCATGTAGTTTGGGATAGATTGGATTGCTTGGATGCTTTATCGTAGCTATTGTTTTCTTAAATTTTGTCACAATATAAAAAATTGAGCTAGTTTAACGTGAGCGTTGGATTCGTGTCATTTTGAACTCTAAATAAAACGTTAAGGACGATTTAGTGCGAACATTTCAAGTTGATCGCCTAATTAAAATGATCATTCTAAACTTATCATTGGTGCTCCTTGAGTAAAGTCTTATAAATGAAGCATAATGCTTATCATCACGTAGTTTGGGATAGATTGGATTACTTGGAGGCTTTATCCTAGTTATTTTGGTCATAAATTTTGTCACAATATATAACATAGAGCTAGTTTAACGTGGGCAATGGATTCGTGTTATTTTGAACTCTAAATAAAAAGTTATAGACGATTTAGTGCAGACATGTCAAGTTGATCGGCCAATTAAAATGATCATTCTAAACTGATCATTGGTGCTCATTGAGTAAAGGCTTATAAATGAAGCACAATGCATAGCATCACGTAGTTTGGGATACATTGGATTACTTTGAGGCCTTGTCGTAGCTCTTTCAGTCTCAAATATTGTCATAATATAGAAAATTGAGCTAGCTCAACGCGGGTGTTAGATTTGTGTCATTATGAACTTTAAATCAATAGTTACAAACAATTTATTGTGGACATGTCAAGGTTGTAGGCCAGTTGAAATGGTCATTCTAAGCTTATCATTGGTGCTCCTTGAGTAAATGCTTATAAATGAAGTTTAATGCATGGCAACACGTAGTTTGGGATAGATTGGATTACTAGGATGCTTTATCATAGCTATTTTGGTCTTAAATTTTGTCAGAATATAGAAAATTGAGCTAGCTTAACGGGGGTGTTGGATTCGTGTCATTTTGAAATCTAAATAAAAAGTTATCGACGATTTAGTGCGTAAATGTCAAGTTGATCGGCTAGTTAAAATCATTCTAAGCTAATCATTGGTGCTCCTTGAGTAAAGGCATATAAATGAAGCATAATGCATAGCATCACGTAGTTTGGAATAGATTGAATTACTTAGAGGCTTTATCATAGCTATTTTCGTCTTTAAATTTGTCACAATATAGAATATAGAGCTAGCTTAACGTGGGTGATGGATTCGCGCTATTTGAACTGTAAAAAAAAAGTTACAGACAATTTAGTGCGGACATGTGAAGTTGATCCGCCAATTAAAATGATCATTCTATACTGATCATTGGTGCTCCTTAAGTAAAAGCTTATAAATGAAGCATAAAGCATGGCATCACGCAGTTTGGGATACATTGGATTACTTGTAGGCTTCGTCGTAGCTCTTTCAGCCTTAAATGTTCTCACAATATAGAAAATTGAGCTAGTTTAACGTGGGGGTTATATTCGTGTCATTATAAACTCTAAATCAAAAGTTACAAATGATTTATTTTGGACATGTCAAGGTTACCGGCTAGTTAAAATGGCCATTCTTAATTGATCATTGATGCTCCTTGAGTAAAGGCCTATAAATGAAGCATAATGTAGTTTGGGATAAATTGGATTACTTGGATGCTTTATCATAGCTATTTTAGTCTTAAATTTTGTCACAATATAGAAAATTGAACTAGGTTAATGTGGGCATTGGATTCGTGTCATTTTGAACACAAAATAAAAACCTACGAACGATTTAGTGTGAACATGTCAAGTTGAGCAGCTAGTTAAAATAATCATTCTAAACTAATCATTGGTGCACCTTGAGTATAGGCGTATAAATGAATCATAATGCATAGCAACACGTGGTTTGGAATAGATTGGATTACTTCGAAGCTTTATCATAGCTAGTTTGGTCTTTAAATTTGTCAAAATATAGAATATAGAGCTAGGTTAACGTGGGCGATCGATTTGTGCTATTTGAACTCTAAATAAAAAGTTACATATGATTTACTGCGGACATGTGAAGTTGATCGGCCAATTAAAATGATTATTCTATACTGATCATTGGTGCTCCTTAAGTAAAAGCTTATAAATAAAGTATAAAGCATGACATCATGAAGTTGGAGATACATTGGATTACTTTGAGGCTTCGACGTAACTCTTTCAGCCTCAAATGTTGTCACAATATAGAAAATTGAAGTAGCTTAATGTGGGGGTTAGATTCATATAATAATAATCTGTAAATCAAAAGTTATAAACGATTATTGCGGACATGTCAAGGTGTCGGCCAGTTAAAATGGTCATTATAAACTAATCATTGCTGCTCCTTGAGTAAAGGCTTATAAATGAAGCATAATGCATGGCATCACGTAGTTTGGGATAGATTGGATTATTTTGATGCTTTATCGTAGCTATTTTGGTCCTAAATTTTGTCATAATATACAAAATTGAGCTAGCTTAACGTGGGCGTTGGATTCGTGTCATTTCAAACTCTAAATAAAAAGTTACAAACGATTGAGTGCGAACACGTAAAGTTGATTGGCTGGTTAAAATGATTGTTCTAAGCTGATCATTGCTGCTCCTTGAGTAAAGGCTTATAAATGAGGCATAATGCATAGCATCACGTAGTTTGCGATAGATTGGATTACTTGTAGGTTTTATCATACCTATTTTGGTCTTAAATTTTGTCACAATATTGAATATAAAGCTAGTTTAATGTGGGCAATGGATTCGGGTTATTTTGAACTGTAAATCAAACGTTATAGACGATTTAGTGCGGTCATGTCAAGTTGATCGGCCAATTATAATGATCATTCTAAACTGATCATTAGTGCTCCTTAAGTAAAAGTTTATTAATGAAGCAAATGCATGGCATGACGCAGTTTGAAATAGATTGGATTACTTTGACGCAGTTCATTAGTGCTCCTTAAGTAAAAGTTTATTAATGAAGCAAAATGCATAGCATCACATGGTTTGAAATAGATTGGATTACATTGAGGCTTTATCATAGCTATTTTGGTCTTTAAATTTGTCACAATATAGAATATAGAGCTAGATTAACGTGGGTAACGGATTCGTGCTATTTAAACTCTAAATAAAAAGTTACACATGATTTAGTGCGGACATGGGAAGTTGATCGGCCAATTAAAATGATTATTCTATACCGATCATTGGTGCTCGTTAAGTAAAAGCTTATAAATGAAGTATAAAGCATGGCATCACGCAGTATGGGATACATTGGATTACTTGGAGGCTTCGTCGTAGCTCATTCAATGTTAAATGTTGTCACAATATAGAAAATTGATCTAGTTTAACGTGGGGGTTATATTCGTGTCATTATAAAATCTAAAATACAAACGATTTATTTCAGACATGTCAAGGTTTTCGGCTAGAGAATGGTCATTCTAAATTCATCATTGGTGCTCCTTAAGTAAAAGCTTATAAATGAAGCATAATGTATGGCATCATGTAGTTTGGGATAGATTCGATTACTTTGATGCTTTATCGTAGCTATTTTGGTCTTAAATTTTGTCAAAATATAGAAAATTTAGCTAGCTTAACGTGGGTGTTGGATTCGTGTCATTTTGAACTCTAAACAAAAAGCTACGGATGATTTATTGCGGACATGTCAAGGCTATCAGCCAGTTAAAATGGTCATTCTAAACTGATCACCGGTGCTCCTTGAGTAAAGGCTTATAAATGAAGCATAATGCATAGCATCACGTTTTTTGGGATAGATTGGATTACTTGGAAGCTTTATCATAGCTATTTTGGTCTTACATTTGGTCACAATATAGAATATAAAGCTAGTTTAACGCGGGAAATGGATTCGTGTTATTTTGAACTCTCAATAAAATGTTACAGACGATTTAGTGCGGACATGTCAAGTTGATCGGCCAATTAAAATGATAATTTTAAACTGATAATTTGTGCTCCTTAAGTAAAAGTTTATAAATGAAGCATAATGCATGGGATCACGCAGTTCGGGATACGATGGATTACTTTGATGCTTTGTCATACCTTTTTTAATCTCAAATATTATCACAATATAGAAAATTGAGCTAGTTTAACGTGGGTGTTAGATTCGGGTCATTATGAACTTTAAATCAAATGTTACAAACGATTTATTGCTTACATGTCAAGGTTGTCCCAAGTTGAAATGGTCATTCTAAACTTATCATTAGTGCTCCTTGAGTAAATGCTTATAAATGAAGCATAATGCATGGCATCACATAGTTTGTGATAGATTGGATTATTTGGATGCTTTATCCTATCTATTTTGGTCCTAAATTTTATCACAATATAGAAAATTGAGCTAGGTTAACGTGGGCGTTGGATTCGTGTCATTTTGAACTCTAAATAAAAAGTTACGAACGATTTAGTGTGAACATGTAAGGTTGAGCAGCTTGTAAAAATTATCATTCTAAACTGATCACTGGGGCTGCTTGAGTAAAAGCTTATAAATGAAGCATAATGCATAGCATCACGTGGTTTGGAATAGATTGGATTACTTCGAGGCTTTATCATAGCTATTTTGGTATTTAAATTTGTCAAAATATAGAATATAGAGCTACCTTAACGTTGGCGATGGATTCCTGCTATTTGAACTCTAAATAAAAAGTTGCAGACGATTTAGTGCGGACATGTGAAGTTGATCAGAGAATTAAAATTATTATTCTATACTGATCATTTGTGCTCCTTAAGGTAAGATTATAAATGAAGCATAAAGCATGGCATCACGCAGTTTGGGATATATTGGATTACTTTGAGGCTTCATCGTAGCTCTTTCAGTCTCAAATGTTATCACAATTTAGAAAATTGAGCTACCTTAACGTGGGGGTTAGATTCGTATCATTATAAACTCTAAATCAAAAGTTACAAACGATTTATTTCGGACATGTCAAGGTTGTCGGCTAGTTAAAATGGTCATTCTAAATGGATAATTGGTGCTCCTTGAGTAAAGGCTTATAAATAATGCGTAATGCATGGCATCATGTAATTTGGGACGGATTGGATTACTTGGATGCTTTATCATAGCTATTTTGGTCTTAAATTTTGTTAAAATATAGAAAATTGAGCTAGTTTAATGTGGGTGTTGGATTCGTGTCAATTTGAACTCTGAACAAAAAGTTACGGATGATTCAGTGCGAACATGCCAAGCTGGCCAGCCAATTAAAATGACAATTCTAAAATAATCATTGGTGCTTGTTAAGTAGAAGTCTATAAATGAAGCATAATGTATGACATCACAAAATTTGGGATACATTAGGTTACTTTGAGGCTTCGTGGTAGCTTTTTCACTCTCAAATGTTGTCACAATATAGAAAACTTGAGCTAGCTTAACGTGGGGGTTAGATTCGTGTCGTAATGAACTCTAAATCAAAAATTACAAATGATTATTGCGGACATGTCAAGGTTTTCGGCCAGTTAAAATGGTCATTATAAACTGATCATTACTGCTGCTTGAGTAAAGGCTTATAAATTGGATTACTTTGATGCTTTATCGTAGCTATTTTGGTCCTAAATTTTTTCATAATATAGAAAATTGGTGCTCCTTAATTAAAAGCTTATAAATGAAGTATAAAGCTTGGCTTCATCATAGCTCTTTTAGTCTCAAATGTTGTCACGATATAGAAAATTGAACTAGCTTAACGTGGGGGTTAGATTCGTGTCATTATGAACTATAAATCAAAAGTGACAAACGATTTATTTTGGACACGTCAAGGTTGTGGGCAAGTTAAAATGGTCTTTCTAAATTGATCATTGGTGCTCCTTGAGTAAAGGCTTATAAATGAAGCATAATGCATGACATCACGTAGTTTGGTATATATTGGATTACTTGGATGCTTTATCGTAACTATTTTGGTTTTAAAGTTTGTCAAAATACAGAGAATTGAGCTAGCTTAACGTGGGTGTTGGATTCGTGTCATTTTGAAATCTGAATAAAGAGTTACGGACGATTTAGTGCGAACATGTCAAGTTGATCGGCTAGTTAAAATGATCATTATAAACTGATCATTGTTGCTCCTTTAGTAAAGGCTTACTAATGAAGCATAATGCATAGCATCACGTAGTTTGGGATAGATTAGATTACTTAGAGGATTTATCGTAGCTATTTTGGTCTTAAATTTTGTCACAATATAGAATATAGAGCTAGTTTAACATGGGCGATGGATTCTTGTTATTTTGAACTCTAAATAAAAAGTTCCAGTCAATGTAGTGCGGACATGTCAAGTTTATCGGCCAATTAAAATCATCATTCTAAACTAATCATTGGTGCTCCTTAAGTAAAAGTTTGTATATAAAGGATAATGCATGGCATCACGCAGTTTGGGATATATTGGATTACTTTGAGGCTTTGTCATAGCTCTATCAGTCTGAAATATTGCCACAATATAGAAAATTGAGCTAGTTTAATATGGGGGTTAGATTCGTGTCATTATGAACAATAAATCAAAAGTGACAAACGAATTATTTCAGACATGTGAAGGTTGTCTGCTAGTTAAAATGGTCTTTCTAAACTGATCATTGGTTCTGCTCGAGTAAAGGCCTATAAATGAAGGATAATGCATGACATCACGTAGTTTGGGATGATTTGATTACTTTGATGCTTTATCGTAGCTATTTTGGTTTTAAAGTTTGTAAAAATATTGAAAATTGAGCTAGCTTAACGTGAGCGAGGATTTGTGTCATTTTGAACTCTGAATAAAAAGTTACAGACGATTTAGTGCAAACATGTAAAGCTGATCGGCTAGTTAAAATGATCATTATAAACTGATCATTGGTGCTCCTTAAGTAAAAGTTTGTAAATAAAGCATAATGCACGGTATCACACAATTTGGAATACATTGGATTATTTTGAGGCTTTTGTCGTAGTTTTATCAGTATCAAATGTTGCCACATTATAGAAAATTGAGCTAGCTTAATGTGGGGGTTTGATTCGTGTCATTTTGCACTCTATATCAAAAGTTACAAATGATTTATTACGGCCATGTCAAGGTTGTCGGCCAGTTATAATGGTCATTCTAAACTGATCATTGGTGCTCCTTAAGTAAAGGCTTATAAATGAAGCATAATGCATGGCACCACGTAGTTTGGGATCGAATGGATTACTTGGATGATTTATCGTAGTTTGGTCATTAATTTTTTCACAACATAGACAATTGGTCTAGCTCAATGTGGGCGTTGTATTCGTGTCATTTTGAACTCTAAATAAAATGTTACATACGATTTATTGCGAACATGGCAAGATTATCGGCTAGTTAAAATGATCATTCTAAACTGATCACTGGTGCTACTTTAGTAAAGGCTTATAAATGAAACATAATGCATAACATCACGTACTGTGGGATAGATTGGATTTCTTGGAGACTTTATCGTAGCTATTTTGTTCATAAATTTTGTCACAATATAGAAATAGAGCTAGCTTACTGTGGGAGATGGATTCATGTTATTTTGAACTCTAAAAAAAAAATTACTGACGATTTAGTGCGGACATGTGAAGTTGATCGGCCAATTAGAATGATCATTCTAAACAGATTATTGGTGCTCATTAAGTAAAAGTTTATAATGAAGCATAATTCATGGCATCACGGAGTTTGGGATAAATTGGATTACTTTGAGGCTTTGTCGTAGCTTTATAAGTGTCAAATGTCGCCACAATATAGAAAATTGAGTTAGATTAATGTGGGGGTTAGATTCGTGTCATTATGAACTCTAAATAAAAAATTACAAACGATTTATTACGGCCATGTCAAGGTTGTCGGCAAGTTAAAATGGTCATTCTAAACTGATCAGTGATGCTCCTTGAGTAAAGGCTTATAAATGAAGCATAATGCATGGCATCACGTAGTTTGGGATAGATTGGATTACTTGGATGCTTTATCGTAGCTATTTTTTCTTAAAATTTGTCAACATATAGAAAATTGAGCTTGTTTAAAGTGGACGTTAGATTCGTGTCATTTTGAATTCTAAAAAAAAGTTCTGGACGATTTAGTGCAATCATGTCAAGTTGATGGGCTAGTTAAATGAACATTCTAAACTGATCGTTTATGCTCCTTTTGTGGGGACATGTTATCTTGATCGGCCAATTAAAATGATCATTCTAAATTGATTATTGGTACTCCATAAGTAAAAGTTCGTAAATGAATTATAATGCATGACATCACTCAGTTTGGGATACATTGGATTACTTTGAGGCTTTTTTGTAGCTCTTTTAGTCTAAAATGTTGCCACAATATAGAAAATTGAGCTAGCTTAATGTTGGTGTTAGATTCCTGTTATTATGAACTCTAAATCAAAACTTTCAAACGATTTATTGCGGCCATGTCAAGGTTGTCGGCTAGTTATAATGGTCATTCTAAACTGCTCATTGGTGGTCCTTAAGTAAAGGCTTATGAATGAAGCATAATGCATGGAACCACATAGTTCGGGATAGATTGAATTACTTTGATGCTTTATCGAGCTATTTTGGTCTTAATTTTTGTCACAATATAGAAATTGAGCTAGCTAAATGTGGGTGTTGGATTCGTGTCATTTTGAACTCTAAATAAAAAGTTACAAATGATTTATCACGGCCAGTTATAATGGTCATTCTAAACTGATCATTGGTGCTCCTTAAGTAAAGGCTTATAATTGAATTATAATGCATGGCATCACGTAGTTTTGGATAGATTGGATTACTTGGATGCTTTATCGTAGCTATGTTTTCGTAAATTTTGTCACCATATAGAAAATTGAGCTAGTTTAAAGTGGACGTTGGATTCGTGTCATTTTGAACTCTAAATAAAAAGTTACGGACGATTTAGTGCAATCATGTGAAGTTGATCGGCTAGTTAAAATTATCATTCTAAACTGATCATTGATGCTCATTGAGTAAATGGTTATAAATGAGGCATAATGAATAGCATCACTTAGTTTGGGATAGATTGGATTACTTGGAGGCTTTGTCATACCTATTTTGGTCTTTAAATTTGTCACAATATAGAATATATAGCTAGCTTAACGTGGGCGATTGATTCGTGCTATTTGAACTCTAAATAAAAAGCTAAATGTGATTTTGTACGGACATGTCAAGTGTATCGGCCAATTAAAATGATCATTCTATACTGATCATTGGTGTTCCTTAAGTAAAAGCTTATAAATGAAGCATAAAGCATGGCATTACATAGTTTGTGATACATTGGATTACTTGGGGGTTTTGTCGTAGCTCTTTCACTCTCAAATGTTGTCACAATATAGAAAATTGAGCTACCTTAACGTGGGGATAATATTCGTGTCATTATGAACTCTAAATCAAAAGTTACAAATGATTTATTTCGGACATGTAGTTAAAATGGTCATTCCAAACTGATCATTGGTGCTCCTTGAGTAAACGCTTATAAATGAAGCATAATGCATAGCATCACGTAGTTTGGGAAAGATTGGATTACTTGGCTGCTTTATCGTCGCTATTTTGGTCTTAAATTTTGTTAAAAGATAGAAAATTGAGCTAGCTTAACATGGGTGTTGGATTCATGTCATTTTGAACTCTGAAAAAAAAGTTACGAACGATTTAGTGCAAACATGTCATGTTGATCGGCTAGTTAAAATGATCATTATAAAATGATCATTGGTGCTGCTTCAGTAAAGGCTTATAAATGAAGCATAATGCATAGCATCACGTATTTTGTGATAGATTAGATTACTTGGACGCTTTTTCGTAGCTATTTTGCTCTTAAATTTTGTCACAATATAGAATATAGAGCTAGTTTAACGTGTGCGATGGATTCGTGTGATTTTGAACTCTAAATAAAAAGTTACAGCTGATTTTGTGGGGACATGTTATCTTGATCGGCCAATTAAAATGATCATTCTAAATTGATTATTGGTGCTCCCTAAGTAAAAGTTCGTAAATGAATCATAATGTATGACATCACTCAGTTTGGGATACATTGGATTACTTTGAGGCTTTTTTGTAGCTCTTTTAGTCTAAAATGTTGCCACAATATAGAAAATTGAGCTAGCTTAATGTTGTGGTTAGATTCTTGTCATTATGAACTCTAAATTAAAACTTTCAAACATTTTATTGCGGCAATGTCAAGGTTGTCGGCTAGTTATAATGGTCATTCTAAACTGATCATTGGTGCTCCTTAAGTAAAGGCTTATAAATGAAGCATAATGCATGGAACCACGTAGTTCAGGATAGATTGAATTACTTTGATGCTTTATCGTAGCTATTTCGGTCTTAAATTTTGTCACAATATAGAAAATTGAGCTAGCTCAATGTGGGCGTTGGATTCGTGTCATTTTGAACTCTAAATAAAAAGTTACAAATGATTTATTACGGCCATGTCAAGGTTGTCGGCCAGTTATAATGGTCATTCTAAACTGATCATTGGTGCTCCTTAAGTAAAGGCTTATAAATGAAACATAATGCGTGACACCACGTAGTTTGGGATAGTTTGGATTACTTGGATGCTTTTTCGTAGCTATTTTGGTCTAAAATTTTGTCACAATATAGACAATTAATCTATCTCAATGTGGGCATTGGATTCGTGTCATTTTGAACTCTGAATCAAATGTTACATTCGCTTTATTGCGAACATGACAAGTTGATCGGCTAGTTAAAATGATCATTTTAAACTGATCATTGGTGCTCCTTAAGTAAAAGCTTACAAATGAAGCATAATGCATGGTATCACGTAGATTGTGATACATTGGATTTGTTATTCCTCTTTCTGTCTCAAATGTTTCCACAATATAGAAAATTGAGCTAGCTTAACGTGGGTGTTAGATCCGTGTCATTATGAACTATAAATCGAAAGTTACAAATGATACATTGGGTTACTGTGAGGCTTTGTTGTAGCTCTTTCAGTCTCAAATGTTGCCAGAATCTAAGAAATTTAACTAGCTTAATGTGAGGGTTAGATTCGTGTCATTACGAACTCTAAATAAAAAGTTACAAACGATTTAGTTCGGACATGTCAAGTTGATCGGCTAGTTAAAATGGTCATTGTAAGCTGATCATTGGGGCTCCTTTAGTAAAGGCTTGTAAATAAAGTATAATGAATGGCATCACGTAGTTTGGGATATATTGGATTACTTGGAGGCTTTGTCATAGTATTTCAGTCTCAAATGTTGTCATATTATGGAAAATTGAGCTAGTTTACCGTGGGTGTTAGATTTGTGTCATTTGGAACTCTAAATCAAAAGTTAGAGATGATTTAGTGCGCGGACATGTCAAGTTGATCGGCCAGTTATAATTGAAAGAATATTGAGATTAGAGAGGAGAAATGTAAAGAATTGAATCTGGAAACTCAAAGAGAAGTATGAGAAAATGAGAAATGTCTTAGATTTATGGAGAAGAATCTCCTAAGTGTTGTAACATACATTGAGTTTTTACAGCCCTTTTATAGAGGATTTACAATGTGAACACAAAAAAAAATGAATTTAAACTTGTGGATGAGCTTGAATAGAGGAGGAGCTTGTCAACAACCAATGAGAAGAGAGGGGAAGAGCTGCAGACTGTCTCATGAACGTTTGGTGTGGTTACCAAGGCTATGTGCAGTAGGCATGACTGTTTGCTATGGTTACCAAGACTGTGTGCAGCATAGACATGTCCTTTTCACCTTGAATCTTCTCCCAAGGTAGCTATTTAACCATTTTAACAATGTGGTTAATAATAACTCCCTCGTTTTTCTATTCTCTTGTTATTCAAACTAAATTTTCGTGCTCACACTTGTCTTGTAGGTCAAGATAGATCTTATTTGATTTTTCTATGTCAATACTCTCCCTCAAGCTAAAGACTTTGGAATCACCATAAAGTCTTAAGCTTGGGAACCCAAGGCGACACCTCATTAAAAACCTTATTAAGGAAAACCACTTGGGACAAAACCTTAATAATGGAAAAAGAGTGTGTTGCTCTTGGATTAGGAGACCTTTGATCATGGATGTGATAAATAACAATCCCAAGTTTGCTAAAGATGTTCTTGCAAACTTTGAGACTTGCTGCCTTTGTGAAAATGTCAGCTAGTTGGTGTTCACTCCTTATATAATATGGCAGAATGGTTCCATCTTGAACTTTCTCCCTAACCTTATGGCAATCGATCTCTATGTGCTTGGTCCTCTCGTGAAACACTAAGTTTGAAAGTATGTGAATAGCTGCCTGATTATCACAATGGAAGGTAATTGGCCCTGGTTGTTCAATACCGAAGTCTTTCAAGAGTGCTTTGATCCAAGTTACTTCACTTGTCAGCTTCCTCATAGCCCTATATTCTGCTTCAGCACTAGAACATGATACCACCTTCTGCTTCTTAGTCTTCCAAGTGACTAAGTTCCCACCAATAAAGGTGCAATACCCAGTGGTGGATTTCCTATCCACCCTATCACCTGCCCAATCCGCATCACAATACCCGAAAATCTCAGTGTTCCCATTCTTGCCCATCCATATGCCTTGACCAGGAGATCCTTTGATGTATCTAAGGATCCTTTCTACCATGCTCGAATGATATACACAAGTCTGGTCGTGTGAGGGTGAGGTAGATCAGCTTCCCAACTAGTCTCTTATACTGAGAAATATCCATAAATAACTCATCCGCTTTCTCTCCCTTTCCATTGACCTTGTAGCCATCTTCAAGAGGAGTTTTGGCTGGTTTAGCCCCAAGCTTTCCGGTGTCTGTCAACAGATCAAGAGCATACTATCTTTGGGATAGAAAGAGCCCTTCCTGAGACCGACACACTTCAATACCCAAGAAGTACTTCAACTCTCCAAGATCCTTTATGTCAAATAATCTGTTTCAGTAGGCCTTTGTGGACTGAATTCCTTCCTTATCATTGCCTGTGATGATAAGGTCATCCACATAAACCAAGACCGCCCCGATTCCTTTGGGGTTTTGACGAGTGAACAAAGTATGATCTGAATGGGATTTCCTAAACCCATTATCAGTAAGTTTGGAGCTTAATTTGTGATACCAAGCCCTTGGTTACTGCTTCAACCCATATATTGCCTTTCTAAGTCTTAGAACCTGTCCCTCTTTGCAAAGATCTTCAAGGCATGGTGGTTGAGTCATATACACTTCCTCTTCAAGTTCTCCTTGTAGGAATGCGTTCTTGACATCCATTTGCCATAAGTCCCAAGTCTGATTCGTAGCTAGTGAAAGAACAACCCTTACAGTGTGTAGCTTAGCCACCGGTGCAAATGTATCAGTATAGTCCTCCCCATACATCTGAGTGAAACGTCTAGCAACTAGACGTGCCTTGTACCTTTCTATGTCCCCTTGCTCTTATACTTGATGGTGAACACCCACTTGGAACTCACAGTCTTATTGCCTTTGAGAAGTTCTTGTATATCCCATGTATGATTCCTTTCCATAGCTCCCTTCTCATCTCTTACTGCATCTAACCATTCTTTCTTGCTCTTAGCTTCTTCATAAGTCCTTGGAATCTGACTTTGTTCAATCTTTCCAAGGAATGCTTGATGACTAGATGGCAAGAGGTCAAGGGAACAAACATCTTGTATGGGATGAGCCACGGCCTGGTTGTTGTAGAAGACCCTAGTGTTTACCCAATTGGATGGGTCTTTCCTAAGTCTAGTACTCCTCCTTAGTTTATGAAAAGGTGGTTCAGCCTCCCCTACAACCGTTTCCTCTTCCATTTGGTGAATTGGTTCCTCTATACCCACTTCCAAGTCATCTTGTTTCTGCTTTTGGGCCGTAGCTTCTTCTTTGATTGGAGTTGGTTCTTGAGTTACAGCCCCTTGTTCATTCTCTTGGGTATCTTGTGAACTACTTGGGGTTCTTGCTTCTTCTTGTCTTAAATCCTTTGGCACATTATTTCCCAAAGGATTCAACAGAAACCTCAAACTCGTAGCCAAATCAGAAGGTGACCTTGAGAGATCCTTCAATCCATCCCAATCATTCTGATCATAATAGCTTCGTTCTTCTATGAACTTGAAATCTCTAGACACATATATCCTGTTGTTGCTCGGATCATAACACTTATAACCCTTTTGTGTTGTCGAATATCCAAGGAACATACACTTGATGCTCTTTGCCTCCAACTTGTTTCTTAGATCACCTGGAACATACATAAAGCACACACACCCAAATACACGTAAATGATCAATGGAGGGTTTTGTTTTATTGAGTACCTCAAATGGGGATATGTCTTGCAAGACTTTGGTTGGAATCCGATTGATGAGGTAGCAAGCAACCAAGACTGCATCTCCCCAAAAACTTTTAGGAACATTGGTATGAAACATCATGGATCTTGCTACTTCCATTAAGTGTCGGTTCTTCCTTTCAGCAACTCCATTTTGTTGTGGTGTGTGTGGGCAGCTAGTTTGATGTAGTATTCCATGTTTGTTTAAGTGAGTTTTGAATCTTTGACTTGTGTATTCCCCTCCATTATCTGATCTTAATACTTTGATCTTGGCATTGAATTGATTAGTAACATAATTATGAAAGTTTATAAATGCCTCATAAACCCTATCTTTAGATGGAAGTAATGTAACCCATGTATATTTCGATTTCTCATCTATAAAGGTCACAAAGTATTTATTTCTATCTCTAGACATGCAAGGTGAGGTCCAAACATCGGAATGTACTAAATCAAAGCAATGCTCATAAATTGTAGACATTTAGGAAAAACAACACGACAATGTTTGCCAAGGATACAAGCCTCACAAACTGAGTGATCATAAGCAACATTAGGCATTATTAAGCTTAAAGCACGAGCATGAGGATGTCCTAATCTAGCATGCCATAAGACATCTTTATTAGCAAAAACACAGGATTTGAAAGCTAAGGAATCCGAATTGCTTGGAGGAGTGTCCTCAAGAACATAGAGCTCATCTTGAGTCCCACCACTTCCAAGTATCTTACCACTCTTAATATCGGAAAGTAAACATTGTTAGGTCCAAAAGTAACATTGCAATTCAGGTCTTTAGTAGCCCTTTTGACCGAAACTAGGTTAGACTTAAATTTAGTTACAAAGAAAGCAGTAGTTTCTTTGTGAAATAGTCTTAATTTTCCGGTTCCTTCAATTGGAATACTCTTACCATCAGCTATAGTTACTTGTCCTAGACATGGTTCAATGTTCTTTAACAACCTAGCATTGCTAATTATATGGTGAGAAGCACCCGAATCCACTACCAACTTATGATCCGGTTTATCAAGCAATTTATGGGAGTAGAGTGTGATACCGGAGAGTTTTGAGGCATAGACCTTGATGAGATCCTCCAAGTCACTCTTCTTAGCATACTCCATGGATACATTCATAGCTAGCTCCCCTCCTTTGTTGGATGAACTTTCCGGTTCAGTCACAACCTTTTGAGAGATGTTAGCCTTTGAATCCTTGGACCGGTTTGGCTTGAGGTGAGGATGAAGTATCCAGCACTTGTCCTTGATGTGTCCATTCCTCTTACAATGCTCACACATCACACTCTTCCTATCCTCTTGCTTAAACACGCTTTTGTTGGCCATGACTAGTTCTCCTTTACCACCAAACAAACCAATATTGCCTTGCTCCTTTTGAATCCGTGAGCACACCTCTTCGAAATCAGGGAGTTTTGACTCTCTCAGGATTGACTTAATCACATCCTTAAAGGCTGGATTTAGGTTGAGAAGGAGCCCAAATATCTTGTCTTGTTCCTTCCTTTCATTAAGCACCTTTGGATCCATAGAACTTGGTCTCAACATGTCAAGCTCGGACCATGTTGACTGGAACTTGCCTAGGAATTTTGTGAACTCCATATCCTCTTGGTGTAGATAATTGAGAGTCTCCTTAACCTCATACACAAGGCTGAGGTTTGAAACATCCCCATACACCCTCTTGAGAATCTCTCAAAGAGACTTGGAGGTTTCACAATGTGAATAAGCTTCAAGAATGGATGGGTCCAATGAATTTTGGAGGAATCCAAAGACTGATTGATCTTCTTGGAACCACCTAGCTTCTTCTTTTCTTGTTGCCTCATCCTTCTTCTCCTTTGGATCATCTATAGATGGAGTATTATCCTCCAAGATGTGATTCCAAAGTCCTTTGCCAAAAATGGCTATCTTGATGGTTCTTGACCATAATGTGTAGTTCAAGCCATTGAGAACTACTGGTATCACCGTAGGTTTCAGGCTGGAACTGATTTGAACTGTAACCTCCATTGTTAGGCTTTGAAGAGCTCAAAGGAAGCAGCTTTTATGGTTGAATAAAACTGTGAGTTTTTAGTTTAAAGACTGAGAGATTTTTAACAGAATTTTAGACTAGAAACTGAGAGATTTGAGTAGAAAAGATGAGAGAATGATCTTATGCTTTGATACCATGAAAGAATATTGAGATTAGAGAGGACAAATGTGAAGAATTGAATCTGGAAACTCAAAGAGAAGTATGAGAAAATAAGAAATGTCTTAGACTTATGGAGAAGAATCTCCTAAGAGTTCTAACATACATTGAGTTTTTACAGCCCTTTTATAGAGGATTTACAATGTGAACTAAAAAGAAAATGAATTTAAACTTGTGGATGAGCTTGAATAGAGGAGGAGCTTGTCAACAACCAATGAGAAGAGAGGGGAAGAGCTGCAGACTGTCTCATGAACGTTTGGTGTGGTTACCAAGGCTATGTGCAGTAGGCATGACTGTTTGCTGTGGTTACCAAGACTGTGTGCAGCATAGACATGTCCTTTTCACCTTGATTCTTCTCCCAAGGCAACTATTTAACCATTTTAACCATGTGGTTAATAATAACTCCCTCCTTTTTCTATTCTCTTGTTATTCAAATTGAATTTTCATGCTCACACTTTCCTTGTAGGTCAAGATAGGTCTTCCTATGTCAATAATAATGATCATTCTAAACTGATCATTTGTGCTCCTTGAACAATATCTGTTGAGTTTGGTCAACTCTGCTGGTGTCAATGGTGTTTGCTACAAGGGTGTTTGAGGGTTGATGTTGTAGACAACTTCAAATGGGGTCTTCTTGGTGGTTGAGTGCACTGTTTGGTTATAGACAAACTCTATGAATGGCAGGCACTCCACCCATGTCTTGATGTTCTTCCCAAGGGTGGTCCAGAGAAAAGTAGATAGAGTCTGGTTGACCACCTCAGTTTGGCCATCTGTAGATTAGAAGCTTCGTGCCTAGCTTTCTCCAATGGGTCCTCCATAAGTGGCTCGGGAACTTGGTGTCTGTGTCTGATACGATGGTCCATAGCACTCCAGAAAGGTGCACTAGCTCCTTGAAAAATAGCTGTGCCCACTACAAGAAAACATTAATATTTCCGACGGCATTTCCGACGGAAATAGAACCTTCAGAATTTTTCAACACCAGTGCGATAGTTTTCCGACAGACTACGGAAGGAATTTATTTTATCTGTGTTCCGTCGGTAATTCCCGACGCTCACACTACCATCAGGAAATCGATGGTAAAACCTGATGACTTTTTGTCCGTTTTCCGACAAAAATGTAGGCATCGGGATATCCTCTTAAAAACATCGCACATTACCGACGAAATACAAACCGTCGGGTTTTTTCCGACTATTTCCCGGCGGAATGTTGTTTTTACTATCCGTCTGGAATCCGTCTAGAATCCGTCGGGAACATACCCTAAAATCCCCAGACAAACCACCATCATCTCTTTCACGTGAAAGTAGATATATCTCTGAATGAAAGCAGAGCCCTATGAAAGCAGAGCCTTTTTCATTTCAAAATCTCGAAATAGCAATCATTCAAATTGGCATGAATATAGCAATTTGTCAACGGAAGAGACCCATACAGGAAGAGATACTAAGTTGCTTAATTTATCAACGGAAGAGACAAACACACACAAGACTATCAACACACTAATGATTGCTATTTATCCGACCATGAATCATCATAAAACCAAGTCCGGATAGAATCAAAACTCCGGTTTGCTTTAATGACTCTATTTTACACTTACATGAAGATAAAATCGACGAATGAGCAACTCACTAATCACCAGAAACACAACCAAATCATAATCCCGCGTATTAAATTAACTTTCCCGCGTATCATTTCATATCCTCAGTATTCTGTCGGAAATTACCGACGGATTGCTGACAGAACCATATAGTTTTGCATGCTCGCCAAATTGTCAGTCCACGTGGTGAAGGATATTTCCGATGGCGTTCTGTCGGATCTAGTAGGGTGATCGGTAATCCGTCGGACGTTTCCAATGGATTTCCGAAGGTTCTATTATATGTTAACAAAAATAGTGAATATTTTTATTTATAAAATATAATTTCATAAATTTCCAAGAATTTTAAAAATATTCAGATTAATTGCTAATGCAGATTTATTTTGTTTCTTAAGAATACACTAAAATAATATGAAATAGTCGTTTCTCATAATTTATTATTTATTCAGATTTTGAAGTTTGTTTATGTTTTCCTTATTTATAGCTAATAATGTTCATAGTGTTGTTTTTTTGGATCCGTACGCGTAGCTAGGTACAGGTCGCCACTTTTTTGGCGATAGTTACCAAAAGTTTGCTATATTTTATGAATTTAATTATAACTTGAGAGCTCGCCATTTCAGTAGGGAAATGACTACAAGTCCACTCAATTGGTTTTTGGTTTATATTAGAAATATTTGTAAAACTGTTTAATTTGAAAAACTATCTAGTATACAATATTCGAAATGTGTACCATATTTTGTCGTAACTCATATATGTTCAAAAACTTTAATTCTATTAAACTCAATATTTGAAATATCTTATCGTCGCGCATCCATCGGAAATTCCAAACGGAATTCCAACGGGTATTCAAGCACCATCGGATGTCTGTCGGATAAACCTTTCCGACATGATAGGGTATAGTATCAATACCGTATGTCGTCGGGTATCCATTGGAAATTCTATTGGATGTGCGACGATATTCAAATGCCATCAGAAATCCGTCGTATAAGATTTTTTGACACGACAGAGTACAGTACCAATACCCTTTGTTGTCGGGAATCCGACTGGAATTTCCAATGAAAATGCGACGGTTTTAAAGTTTTGTTGCAAAAGTGTCAACAATCCGTCGCAACAGTGTCGGCAATCCGTTGCAACAGTGTCGGCAATCCGTCGCAAAAGGCAATAAAATTCTTTTAGAAAATATTATTTGAAACTAAAAATTAAAGTATCATAATAACTAAAACATTGCAATCATAGATTTAATCTGAATCTGATGAACATTCCTGAATTTTTGTAGTCAAAATCGTCAATCTCCACTTCTGAATCTTGAAATATGTTTTAATCTCCATTTGTGGTGTCATCAACAACAAGGTTAACTTCAAGAGAAGTCTCTATGGAACCTAAGTTACCAATTTTGTGTTTTCCTGCATAGGGTCTTGCTCGGAAACACCACATACCACTCCTCTAGGGTGTATTGATGTCATTGTAATTCAAGGATCTTGTTTGTTCTTCATAAGAGGATATCGAATTTAACAAACCTGGTCCGCTTGTGATACAAGTATAAAAGGATCATATTTTTGATGTTGCTTACGAGAGTGGACATATGTAACACCGAATTCGTCTTTGACGTTTACCAATGATAGGGTCATACCAGTCACAGTAGAACACAATACACCTCAAATCAATCATTCCTGGATAGTGAACTTCTAATATTTCACGAACAACACCGTTGTATGCAATTTCACCAGGTTGAGATGATATACCATAATTAGAAGTTGTTTGTGAGCTTCCTTCGCGATGAGTATTAAAAGCATATCCATGAGTGCAATACATTGGATATGATTTTTCCATAAATGTAGGAAAATTCACCAACTCAACTAACCACGTGGAAAACGTTATCCCCATAGAAGGGCCGATAGTAACCTGCAAAATAATTGAATGCACTCAACTATATATATATATATATATATGAAATTATCATTGGAAATTACATAATTAATTAGCACTTAAGTAAAAGTGCAACCAACGTGCAAATTCGCTCTTTTTAAGTTTGACCATCTCATTCTTTGTGTAATTTGAATAATGAACACGTATTTGATCCATGTATATCCTGTTAATTATAATCAAAATAATTAAAAATAAAGTATAATAACATTTATAAAAACATTTAAATGAATGTACGTACCTTTCATATTCCAAAACATCACCGCAATTTGTCAAAACATACAGATGCAAGTGTTTGTGTTCCTCGTCTGATAGGCATCACATTTTCCCCTTTCCACTTAAACGTCCAATTTGTGCAAATACTTCTGGCACTTACACTGGATAGCTTGGTTTTTCTGCTCCATCATCATTTCATGCAGGTCGTCTATTTTTTGTTTGGACTTGTGATGGAAAATAGTAGCTGACAAAGTTAGATGTTTCCTCATTAATACTTTTTGCGACGATTGAACCTTCAACCCTTGCAAGATTTTTAACCTTTTTCTTTAGGAGGAACATATATCTTTCAAAAGAATACATCTATTGGTAATGAACAGGTCCTCCAAGCGCCGCTTCTCTAAGGAGGTGAATAGGAAGATGTTCCATAACATCAAAAAATGATGGTTGAAATATTTTCTCAAGGTTACAAATGAGAACCGGACTTGTTTCCTCCAAATTTTGTATATCGTCTCCAGTAGGTGATCTTGTACACAAATCTCGGAAAAAGCACCAATCCCTACATAATAAAAAAGTTAATAATCCGGCCAGAAAATTATGATTATATATAAAATAATGTAAACGTACCAGCAATTGCTCCGTGGATGTTTTTAGGCAAAAGATCGCTAAAGGCAAATGGAAATAGTCTTTGCATGACAACATGAAAATAATGACTTTTCATCCCTGAAAATTTGCCTTCAATAGTATCGACACAGTTACGAAGATTAGATGCGTATCCATCAGGAAATTTGACACTATGCTTATTCCAGTCAAATAACTCGTCTTTTGCATGCGCATCCAACCGGAATGCGGGAGACAATGATTTTCCATTTGACATTACATGTAGTTCCTTCTGTGAACAAATATCCGGCAAATCCAATATAACTTTCAAATTATCTTTCATTTTTCCTTGCACATTTAGAACGGTATTCATTATGTTGTCGAAAACGTTTTCTCAATGTACAAAACATCTAGATTATGGCGCAACAAATGGTCTTTCCAATATGGTAAATCCCAAAAAATGCTCTTCTTATACCAATTATGGTATTCGCCACAAACAACAACAGGGTAATGTCCGTTACCTCCACATGAAGCCGTTCTCTCAGCACCAAAATCTCTATGTTGAGTCATCATATAATTTCCTCAAGCATAGGAGGTGGACCATCAATTTTTTTTTGTTTTTCCTAAACAATGTCGTGCTTCGGCGATATGAATGATCATGTGGTAGAAATTGACGATTACAATCGAACCAACTAGTTTTTCGTCCGTGTTTCAATTGGAATGGAACACTATTATCTTGACAATATGGGCATGCTAATCTTCCATGCGTTGACCATCCTGATAACATACCAAATGCTGGAAAATCACTTATGGTCCACATAAGTAATGCTCGCATCAAGAAGTTCTGTTGGTTGGAAACATCGAATGCTTTGACACCATTTTCCCACAACATTTCTAACTCATGAATTAGTGGCTGCAAGAAAATATCAACCGGTCAATTAGGATGCTCTGGACCGGGGATGAGAATTGTTAGAAACAAAAAACTTTCGCTTCATGCACAACGAAGAAGGCAAATTATAAGGTGTCACGATAACTGGCCACAACGAGTATTGCCTACCATGCTTCCCAAATGGGTTGAATTCATCTGTAGATAACCCGAGGTATACGTTCCTAGGCTCATATGCAAAACTAGGATCAACCTCTTTAAAATGTTTCCATGCTTCTGCATCCAAGGGATGCACAATTTCTCCATTCGAAGTATGTTCTACATGACATCTCATAGGCTTTGCCGTGTGTTCAGATTGATATAACATTTTTAACCTCTCAGTTAATGGCAAATTCCACATCCGTTTATGCGAAATAGTTACTTTGCTGCTTGTCTCTTGAAATTGAGGTTTGTGACAAAATTGGAACTTCATGCGGTTTTCATCATTTCTCCAATAGATCATGCAGTTATCAATACATACATCGATCATCTGATACGGCAATCCAAGACCAGCTACATGTTTTTGAACCTTGTAATATGAAGCAGGTGCAATATTATCTTCAAGTAACATATTTCTAACAAAACCAGCTATTGCATTCATACAATCTTCAGCCAAGTTGAAATCCGTTTTTATTGTCATCAACCTGCTTGCAACAGATAAAGGCGATAATCCATCTCTACATCCTTATATACAAATGCTGCTTGGATGCATCTAACATATCAATAAATTTCCAAGCTTCCAAATTAGGTTCCTCTATTCTACTCCTATCTTCAATGTACGATGCTCGTTTTTCACGAAAAACATCATTCACAATCTGAACAGTACCTCTGTTTATATCAACTTCTGATGCCGGTTTCTCTACCCTAACATTAGTACTATCTAACCTTTTTGAAGTACTACCATAATATTGCATCGTTACATCAATGTTTCCATGTGAATACCAAATTTTGTAACCCGGCATAAATCTAGCCCAATACAAATTATTATGTACTTCTCTAACAGAGATTAATCTATGATTTTGACATTTAATACACGGACAATACATTTTACCGTATTTTGATGTCATGCTATTGTTTGATGCAAATGTCATTAACTATTCAACACCTTGTGCAAATTCATCCGTGAAATCCCCCGTTGTTGAATCATACCGAGGTTTATCCATCCAGGATCGAAAATAATCATAAGAACGTGAATAAGACATTTTGTTAAGATATTTTATTCTGGTGAAATTGTGAAGGATCAGAGCGTATTTATATTGAAAATTAGAAGATTATCACGAAGTTTTAACAGATTATTACGAATTTTTAACAGATAATCACAAATTTTTAATAGATAATCACAAATTTTTAACAGATAATCACAAAATTTTAACAGATAATCAAAAAATTTTAACAGATAATCACAAATTTTTAACAGATAATCACAAATTTTTAATAGATTATTCTCAAGAATATTCCAGTTTCCGACGGATTTCCGACGACCAAACGACGACACTCGACGTCAGCCCACCGACATATTCCCGATGGATTCCAGACGAATAGTAAAAACCACATTCCATCCGGAAATAATCAGAACAAAACCAACAGTTTTGATTTCATCGGTAATATGCGACGGTGTTGAGAAGATATCCAGATACTTACGTTTTCGTCAGAAATCGGACCGAGGTCCGTCAGGTTTACCATCGATTTCCGATGGTATAGCAAACGTTGGGATTTACCGATGGAACACCGACGAAATTATTTCCTTCAGTAGTCCGTCAGAAAGACATTGCATAGGCGTTGGAAAATTCCGAAGGTTTTATTTTTGTGGGAAATGCCGCCGGAAATATTAAAGTTTCCTTGTAGTGATAACATCACGTAGTTTGGGATAGATTGGATTACTTGGAGGATTCATGCTATTTTGAAATATCAAAAAAGGTTACAAACGATTTAGTGCAGACATGTCAAGTTGATCGGCCAATTAAAATGATCATTCTAAACTAATCATTGGTGCTCCTGAAGTAAAAGTTTATAAATGAAGCATAATGCATGGCATCACGCAGTTTGGGATACATTGGATTACTTTGAGGCTTTGTCGTAACTCTTTCAGTCTCAAGTGTTGTCACAATATAGAAAATTGAACTACCTTAACATTGGGGTTAGATTCATGTCATTACGAACTCTAAATCAAAATTTACAAACGATTTGTTGCAGACATGTCAAGGTTGTCGGCGAGTTAAAATGGTCATTCTAAATTGATCATTGGTGCTCCTTTAGTAAAGGTTTATAAATGAGGCATAATGCATGGCATCACATAGTTTGGGATAGATTGGATTACTTGGATGCTTTATCGTAGCTATTTTGGTCCTAACTTTTGTCACATTATAGAAAATTGAGCTAGCTTAACGTGGGCATTGGATTCGTGTCATTTTAAACTATAAATAAAAAGTAACAGACGTTTTAGTGCGAACATGTCAAGTTGACTGGCTAGTTAAAAAAATCGTTCTAATCTGATCATTGGTGCTCCTTGAGTAAAGGCTTATAAATGAAGCATAATGCATAGCATCACATAGTTTGGGATAGATTGGATTACTTGAAGGATTTATCGTAGCTATTTTGATCTTAAATTTTGTCACAATATAGAATATACAGCTAGCTTAACGTGGGTGATAGTTTTGTGCTGTTTGAACTCTAAATAAAAAGTTACAGATGATTTAGTGCAGACATGTCAACTTGATCGGCCAATTAAAATGATCATTCTATACTGATTATTGGTGAAAGTTAAGTAAAAGCTTGGTGCACCTTAAGTAAAAGCTTCTAAATGAAGTATGATGTATGGCATCACACAGTTTGGGATACACTGGATTACTTGTAGGCTTCGTCGTTGCTCTTTCATTCTCAAATGTTGTCACTATATAGAAAATTGAGCTAGCTTAACGTGGGGATAATATTTGTGTCATTATGAACGCTAAATCAAAAGTTACAAACAATTTACTGCAGATATGTCAAGGTTGTCGGCTAGTTATAATTTACATTCTAAACTTATCATTTGTGCTCCTTGAGTAAAGGCTTATAAATAAAGCATAATGCATGGTATCACATAGTTTGGGATAGATTGGATTGCTTGGGTATCACATAGCTTGGATGCTTTATCGTAGCTATTTTTGTCTTAAATTTTTTCACAATATAGAAAATAGAACTAGTTTAACGTGAGCATTGGATTCGTGTCATTTTGAACTCTAAATAAAACGTTCAGGACGATTTAGTGCGAACATTTCAAGTTGATCGCCTAGTTAAAATGATCATTCTAAACTTATCATTAGTGCTCCTTGAGTAAAGGCTTATAAATGAAGCATAATGCATATCATCATGTAGCTTGGGATAGATTGGATTACTTGGAGGCGATATTGTTGCTATTTTGGTCTTAAATTTTGTCACAATATATAACATAGAGCTAGTTTAACGTGGGCAATGGATTCATGTTATTTTGAACTCTAAAAAAAATTTATAGACGATTTAGTGTAGACATGTCAAGTTGATCGGCCAATTAAAATGATCATTCTAAACTGATCATTGGTGCTCCTTGAGTAAAGGCTTATAAATGAAGCACAATGCATAGCCTCACGTAGTTTGGGATACATTGGATTACTTTGAGGCCTTGTCGTAGCTCTTTCAGTCTCAAATGTTGTCATAATATAGAAACTTGAGCTAGCTTAACGGGGGCGTTAGATTCGTGTCATTATGAACTTTAAATCAAAAGTAAATGCTTATAAATGAAGTTTAATGCATGGCAACACGTAGTTTGGGATAGATTGGATTACTAGGATGCTTTATCATAGCTATTTTAGTCTTAAATTTTGTCAGAATATAGAAAATTGAGCTAGCTTAATGTGGGAGTTGGATTCGTGTCATTTTGAACTCCAAATAAAAAGTTACTGACGATTTAGTGCGTAAATGTCAATTTGATCGGCTAGTTAAAATCATTCTAAACTAATCATTGGTGCTCATTGAGTAAAGGCATATAAATGAAGCATAATGCATAGCATCACGTAGTTTGGAATAGAATGGATTACTTAGAGGGTTTATCATAGCTATTTTGGTCTTTAAATTTGTCACAATATAGAATATAGAGCTAGCTCAACGTGGGCGATGGATTCGTGCTATTTGAATTGTAAATAAAAAGTTACAAACAATTTAATGCGGACATGTGAAGTTGATCGGCCAATTAAAATGATCATTCTAAACTGATCATTGGTGCTTCTTAAGTAAAAGCTTATAAATGAAGCATAAAGCATGACATCACGCAGTTTGGGATACATTGGATTACTTGTAGGCTCCGTCATAGCTCTTTCAGCCTCAAATGTTGTCACAATATAGAAAATTGAGCTAGTTTAACGTGGGGATTATATTCGTGTCATTATAAACTCTAATTCAATAGTTACATACGATTTATTTCGGACATATCAAGGTTGCCGGCTAGTTAAAATGGTCATTCTAAATTGATCGTTGATGCTCCTTGAGTAAAAGCTTATAAATGAAGCGTAATGTAGTTTGGGATAAATTGGATTACTTGGATGCTTTATCATAGCTATTTTGGTCTTCAATTTTGTTAAAATATGGAAAATTGAGCTAGCTTAATGTGGGTGTTGGATTCGTGTCATTTTGAACTCTGAATAAAAAGTTACGGATGATTTAGCGCGAACATGTAAAGTTGATTGGCTAGTTAAAACGATCATTATAAACTGTTCATTAGTGCTCCTTGAATAAAGGCTTATAAATGAAGCATAATACAGAGCATCACCTAGTTTGGGATATATTAGATTACTTGGAGACTTTATCCTAGCTAGTTTGGTTTTAAATTTTGTCACAATATAGAATATAAAGTTAGTTTAACGTGGGCGATGGATTCGTGTTATTTTGAACTCTAATTAAAAAGTTACAAATGATTTAGTGCGAACATGCCAAGCTGGTCGGCCAATTAAAATGATTATTCTAAACTGATCGTTGGTGCTTGTTAAATAAAATTGGATGCTTTATCGTAGCTATTTTGGTCCTAAATTTTGTCAGAATATAGAAAATTGAGCTACCTTAACATGGACGTTGGGTTCGTGTCATTCTAAACTGTAAATAAAAGTTACGGACGATTTAGTGTAAACATGTCAAGTTGATTTGCTGGTTAAAATGATTGTTCTAAACTGATCATTGGTAGTGTGAACATGTCAAGTTGCTTGGCTAGTTAAAATGATTGTTCTAAACTGATCGTTGGTGCTCCTTGAGTAAACGCATATAAATGAAGCATAATGCATAGCATCACGTAGTTTGTGATAGATTGGATTACTTGTAGGCTTTATCAAAGCTATTTTAGTTTTAAATTTTGTCACAATATAGAATATAAAGCTAGTTTAGCGTGGGCAATGGATTCTTGTTATTTTGAATTCTAAATAAAATGTTACAGACAATTTGGTGCGGACATATCAAGTTGATCGGCTAATTAAACTGATCATTCTAAACTAATCATTGGTGCTCCTGAAGTAAAAGTTAATAAATGAAACATAATGCATAGCCTCATGCAGTTTGGGATACATTGGATTACTTTAATGATTTGTCGTAGCTCTTTCAGTCTCAAATGTTGTCACAATATAGAAAATTGAGCTAGATTAACTTGAGTGTTAGATTCAGGCCACTATGAACTTTAAATCAAAAGTTACAAACGATTTATTGCGGACAAGTCAAGGTTGTCGGCCAGTTAAAATGGTCATTCTAAACTTATCATTAGCTCTCCTTGAATAAATGCTTATAAATGAAGCATAATGCATGGCATCACGTAGTATGTGATAGATTGGATTATTAGGATGCTTTATCATATCTATTTTGATACTAAATTTTGTCACAATATAGAAAATTGAGCTAGGTTAACGTGGGGGTTATGATCCTATCATTTTGAACTCCAAATAAAAAGTTACGAACGATTTAGTGTGTACATGTCAAGTTGAGCAGCTAGTTAAAATGATCATTCTAAACTAATAATTGGTGCTGCTTGAGTAAAGGCTTATAAATGAAGCATAATGCATAGCATCACGTGGTTTGGAATAGATTGGATTACTTCGAGGCTTTAGCATAGCTATTTTGGTCTTTAAATTTTTCAAAATATAGAATATAGAGCTAGCCTAACGTGGGTGATGGATTTGTGCTATTTGTACTATAAATAAAAAGTTACTGACGATTTAGTGCGGACATGTGAAGTTGATCGGCCAATTAAAATGATTATTCTATACTGACCATTGGTGGTCCTTAAAAAAGCTTATAAATGAGCATAAAGCATTGCATCACGTAGTTTGAGATACGTTGGATTACTTTGAGGCTTCGACCTAGCTCTTTCAGTTTCAAATGTTGTCACAATATGGAAAATTGAGCTAGGATAACGTGGGGGGTTATATTCGCGTCATTATAAACTCTAAATCAAAAGTTACAGACGATTTATTTCGGACATGACAAGGTTGTCGGCTAGTTAAAATGGTCATTCTAAATTGATCATTAGTGTTCCTTGAGTAAAGGCTTATAAATGAAGCATAATGCATGGCCACATCTAGTTTGGGATAGATTAGATTAGTTGGATACTTTATCATATCTATTTTGGTCTTAAATTTTGTTAAAATATAGAAAATTGAGCTAGCTTAACGTGGGTGTTGGATTCGTGTCATTTTGAACTCTGAATAAAAAGTTACGGATGATTTAGCGTGAAAATGTCAAGTTGATCGACTAGTTAAAATGATCATTATAAACTAATCATTGGTGCTCCTTGAGTAAAAGCCTATAAATGAAGCATAATATAGAGCATCATGTAGTTTGGGATATACTAGATTACTTGGAGTCTTTATCATAGCTATTTTATTCTTAAATTTTGTCACAATATAGAATATAGAGCTAGTTTAACGTGGGTGATTGATTCGTGTTATTTTGAACTCTAATTAAAAATTTACAGACGATTTAGTGCGAAAATGCCAAGTTGGTCTGCCAATTAAAATGATCATTCTAAACTAATCATTGGTGCTTGTTAAGTAAAAGTTTATAAATGAAGCATATTGTATGGCATCACGAAGTTTGGGATATATTGGATTACATTGAGGATTCATCGTAGATATTTCAGTCTCAAACATTGTCACAAAATAGAAAATTGAGGTAGCTTAACGTGGGGGTTAGATTCGTGTCATTATGAACTCTAAATCAAAAGTTCAGATTTATTGCGTACATGTCAAGGTTGTCGGCCAGTTAAAATGGTCATTCTAAACTGATCATTGCTGCTCTTTGAGTAAAGGCTTATAAATGAATAATCATGAATGGCATCACGTAGTTTGGGATAGAATGGATTACTTGGATGATTTATCATAGCTATTTTGGTCCTAAATTTTGTCATAATATAGAAAATCGAGCTAGCATAACGTGGGCGTTGGATTCGTGTCATTTTAAACTCTAAATAAAAAGTTACCGACGATTTATTGCGAACATGTCAAGGTTATTGGCTAGTTAAAACGATTGTACAAAACTGATCATTGGTGCTCCTTGAGTAAATTCTTATAAATGACCCATAATGCATAGCATCACGTATTTTGGGATAGATTGGATTACTTGGAGGCTTTATCATAGCTATTTTGGTCTTAAATTTTGTCGCAATATAGAATATAAAGCTAGTTTAACGTGGGCAATAGATTCGTGTTATTTTGAACTCTAAATAAAATGTTATAGACGATTTAGTGCGGACATGTCAAGTTGATCGGCCAATTAAAATGATCATTCTAAACTGATCATTGGTGCTCCATAAGTAAAAGTTTATAAATGAAGAATAATGCATGGCATCACGCAGTTCGGGACACATTGGATTACATTGATGCCTTGTCATACCTCTTTCAGTCTCAAATGTTGTCACAATATAGAAAATTGAGCTATCTTAACGTGGGTGTTAGATTCGGGTCATTATGAACTTTAAATCAAAAGTTACAAACGATTAGTTGCGGACATGTCAAGGTTGTTGGCGAGTTAAAATGGTCATTCTAAACTTATCATTAGTGCTCCTTGAGTAAATGCTTATAAATGAAGCATAATGCATGGCATCACGTAGTTTGTGATAGATTGGATTATTAGTATGCTTTATCGTATCTATTTTGGTCCTAAATTTTGTCACAATATAGCAAATTGAGCTAGCTTAATGTGGGCGTTGGATTCATGTCATTTTGAACACAAAATAAAAAGTTACGAACGATTTAGTGTGAACATGTCAAGTTGAGCAGCTAGTTAAAATAATCATTCTAAACTAATCATTGGTGCAGCTTGAGTAAAGGCGTATAAATGAATCATAATGCATAGCATCACGCGGTTTGGAATAGATTGGATTACTTCGAGGCTTTATCATAGCTATTTTGGTCTTTAAATTTGTCAAAATATAGAAAATAGAGCTAGCTTAATGCGGGCGATGGATTCGTGCTATTTTGAAATCTAAATAAAAGTTACAGATAATTTAGATCGGACTTGTCAAGTTTATCAGCCAATTAAAATGATCATTCTAAACTGATAATTAGCTCCTTGAATAAAGTTATAAATGAAGCATAATGCATGGCATCACAGTTTGGGATAGATTGGATTACTTTAGGATGCTTTATCATATCTATTTTGATCTTAAATTTTGTCACAATATAGAAAATTGAGCTATCAATGTGGGGTTATGATTCAGTCATTTGAACTCCAAATCAAAAAAGTTATTGGAGAGATTTAGTTGTGTACATGTCAAGTTGAGATCATTCTAAACTAATAATTGGTGCTGCTTGAGTAAAGGCTTATAAATGAAGCATAATGCATAGCATCACGTGGTTTGGAATAGATTGGATTACTTCGAGGCTTTAGCATAGCTATTTTGGTCTTTAAATTTTTCAAAATATAGAATATAGAGCTAGCCTAACGTGGGTGATGGATTTGTGCTATTTGTACTATAAATAAAAAGTTACTGACGATTTAGTGCGGACATGTGAAGTTGATCGGCCAATTAAAATGATTATTCTATACTGACCATTGGTGGTCCTTAAATAAAAGCTTATAAATGGAGCATAAAGCATTGCATCACGTAGTTTGAGATACGTTGGATTACTTTGAGGCTTGGACTTAGCTCTTTCAGTTTCAAATGTTGTCACAATATGGAAAATTGAGCTAGGATAACGTGGGGGGTTATATTCGCGTCATTATAAACTATAAATCAAAAGTTACAGACGATTTATTTCGGACATGTCAAGGTTGTCGGCTAGTTAAAATGGTCAATCTAAATTGATCATTAGTGTTCCTTGAGTAAAGGCTTATAAATGAAGCATAATGCATGGCCACATCTAGTTTGGGATAGATTAGATTAGTTGGATACTTTATCATATCTATTTTGGTCTTAAATTTTGTTAAAATATAGAAAATTGAGCTAGCTTAACGTGGGTGTTGGATTCGTGTCATTTTGAACTCTGAATAAAAAGTTACGGATGATTTAGCGTGAAAATGTCAAGTTGATCGACTAGTTAAAATGATCATTATAAACTAATCATTGGTGCTCCTTGAGTAAAAGCCTATAAATGAAGCATAATATAGAGCATCATGTAGTTTGGGATATACTAGATTACTTGGAGTCTTTATCATAGCTATTTTATTCTTAAATTTTGTCACAATATAGAATATAGAGCTAGTTTAACGTGGGTGATTGATTCGTGTTATTTTGAACTCTAATTAAAAATTTATAGACGATTTAGTGCGAAAATGCCAAGTTGGTCTGCCAATTAAAATGATCATTCTAAACTAATCATTGGTGCTTGTTAAGTAAAAGTTTATAAATGAAGCATATTGTATGGCATCACGAAGTTTGGGATATATTGGATTACATTGAGGATTCATCGTAGATATTTCAGTCTCAAACATTGTCACAAAATAGAAAATTGAGGTAGCTTAACGTGGGGGTTAGATTCGTGTCATTATGAACTCTAAATCAAAAGTTCAGATTTATTGCGTACATGTCAAGGTTGTCGGCCAGTTAAAATGGTCATTCTAAACTGATCATTGCTGCTCTTTGAGTAAAGGCTTATAAATGAATAATCATGAATGGCATCACGTAGTTTGGGATAGAATGGATTACTTGGATGATTTATCATAGCTATTTTGGTCCTAAATTTTGTCATAATATAGAAAATCGAGCTAGCATAACGTGGGCGTTGGATTCGTGTCATTTTAAACTCTAAATAAAAAGTTACCGACGATTTATTGCGAACATGTCAAGGTTATTGGCTAGTTAAAACGATTGTACAAAACTGATCATTGGTGCTCCTTGAGTAAATTCTTATAAATGACCCATAATGCATAGCATCACGTATTTTGGGATAGATTGGATTACTTGGAGGCTTTATCATAGCTATTTTGGTCTTAAATTTTGTCGCAATATAGAATATAAAGCTAGTTTAACGTGGGCAATAGATTCGTGTTATTTTGAACTCTAAATAAAATGTTATAGACGATTTAGTGCGGACATGTCAAGTTGATCGGCCAATTAAAATGATCATTCTAAACTGATCATTGGTGCTCCATAAGTAAAAGTTTATAAATGAAGAATAATGCATGGCATCACGCAGTTCGGGACACATTGGATTACATTGATGCCTTGTCATACCTCTTTCAGTCTCAAATGTTGTCACAATATAGAAAATTGAGCTATCTTAACGTGGGTGTTAGATTCGGGTCATTATGAACTTTAAATCAAAAGTTACAAACGATTAGTTGCGGACATGTCAAGGTTGTTGGCGAGTTAAAATGGTCATTCTAAACTTATCATTAGTGCTCCTTGAGTAAATGCTTATAAATGAAGCATAATGCATGGCATCACGTAGTTTGTGATAGATTGGATTATTAGTATGCTTTATCGTATCTATTTTGGTCCTAAATTTTGTCACAATATAGCAAATTGAGCTAGCTTAATGTGGGCGTTGGATTCATGTCATTTTGAACACAAAATAAAAAGTTACGAACGATTTAGTGTGAACATGTCAAGTTGAGCAGCTAGTTAAAATAATCATTCTAAACTAATCATTGGTGCAGCTTGAGTAAAGGCGTATAAATGAATCATAATGCATAGCATCACGCGGTTTGGAATAGATTGGATTACTTCGAGGCTTTATCATAGCTATTTTGGTCTTTAAATTTGTCAAAATATAGAAAATAGAGCTAGCTTAATGCGGGCGATGGATTCGTGCTATTTTGAAATCTAAATAAAAGTTACAGATAATTTAGATCGGACTTGTCAAGTTTATCAGCCAATTAAAATGATCATTCTAAACTGATAATTGGTGCTACTTAAGTAAAAGTTTGTAAATGAAGTATGGCATTATGCAGTTTGGGATACATTGGATTACTTTAAGGCTTTGTCATACCTTTTTCAGTCTCAAATGTTGTCACAATATAGAAAATTGATCTACCTCAACGTGGGGGTTAGATTTGTGTCATTATGAACTCTAGATCAAATGTTACAAACGATTTATTGGAGAGATGTCAAGGTTGTCGGCCAGTTAACATTGTCATTATAAACTGATCATTGCTGCTCCTTGAGTAAAAGCTTATAAATGAAGCATAATGCATGTCGTCACGTAGCTTGGAATAGATTAGATTACCTTGGTGCTTTATCATAGCTATTTTGGTCCTAAATTTTGTCATAATATAGAAACTTTAGCTAGATTAACGTGGGCGTTGGATTCGTGTCATTTTAAACTCTAATAAAACATTACGGACGATTTAGAGCGAACATGTCAAGTTGATTGGTTAGTTGAAATGATTTTTCTAAACTGATGATTGCTGCCCCTTGAGTAATGGCTTATAAATGAAGCATAATGCATAGCATCAAGTAGTTTGCGATAGATTGAATTACTTGGAGGCTTTATCGTAGCTATTTTGGTCTTAGATTTCGTTACAATATAGAAAATAGACCTAGCTTAATGTGGGCGATGGATTCGTGCTATTTTGAAATCTAAATAAAAGTTACAGATGATTTAGTTCGGACATGTCAAGTTGATTAGCCAATTAAAATGATCATTCTAAAGTGATCATTGGTGCTACTTAAGTAAAATTTTAAAAATGAAGCATAATGCATGGCATCATGCAGTTTGGGATACATTGGATTACTTTAAGGCCTTGTATGAGCTCTTTTGGTCTCAAATTTTGTCACAATATAGAAAATTGAGCTAGCTTCACGTAGGGGTTAGATTTGTGTCATTATGAACTCTAGATCAAAAGTTACAAACGATTTATTGCAGACATGTCAAGGTTGTCGGCGAGTTAAAATAATCATTCTAAACTGATCACTGGTGCTCCTACAGTAAAGGGTTATAAATGAAGTATAATGCATGTCATCACCTATTTTGGGATAGATTGGATTACTTGGATGCTTTATCGTAGCTATTTTGGTCTTAAATTTTGTCACCATATAGAAAATTGAGCAAGCTTAAAGTAGCGTTGGATTCGTGTAATTTTGAACTATAAATAAAAGGTTACGGCCGATTTAGTGCGAACATATCAAGTTGATCGACTAGTCAAAATGATTATTCTAAACTGATCATTGGTACTCTTTGAGTAAATGCTTTTAAATGAGGCATAACAAATAGCATCATGTAGCTTAGGATAGATTGGATTACTTGAAGGCTTTATCGTAACTATTTTGGTCTTAAATGTTTTCACAATATAGAATATAGAACTAGTTTAACGTGGGCAATGGATTCGTGTTATTTTGAACTCTAAATAAAAAGTTACAGACGATTTAGTGCGGATATGTGAAGTTGATCGGCCAATTAAAATGATTATTCAATACTAATCATTGGTGCTCCTTAACTAAAAACTTATAAATGAAGTATACAGCATGGCTTCATCATAGCTCTTTTAGTCTCAAATGTTGTCACGATATAGAAAATTGAGCTAGCTTAATGTGGGGGTTAGATTCGGGTCATTATGAACTATAAATGAAAAGTGACAAACGATTTATTTTGGACATGCCAAGGTTGTGGGCTAGTTTCTTTCTAAATTGATCATTGGTGCTCCTTGAGTAAAGGCTTTTAAATGAAGCATAATGCATGACATCACGTAGTTTGGCATATATTAGATTACTTGGATGCTTTATCGTAGCTATTTTGGTTTTAAAGTTTGTCAAAATACAGAGAATTGAACTAGCTTAACGTGGGTGTTGGATTCGTGTCACTTTGAACTCTGAATAAAGAGTTACTGACGATTTAGTGTGAACATGTCAAGTTGATCGGCTAGTTAAAATGATCATTATAAACTGATCATTGGTGCTCCTTGAGTAAAGGCTTACAAATGAAGCATAATGCATAGCATCACGTAGTTTGGGATAGATTAGATTTCTTGGAGGATTTATCGTAGCTATTTTGGTCTTAAATTTTGTCACAATATAGAATATAGAGCTAGTTTAACATGGGCGATGGATTCTTGTTCTTTTGAACTCTAAACAAAAAGTTCTAGTCAATTTAGTGCGGAGATGTCAAGTTTATCGGCCAATTAAAATGATCATTCTAAGCTAATTATTGGTGCTCCTTAAGTAAAAGTTTGTAAATAAAGGATAATGCCTGGCATCACGCAGTTTGGGATACATTGGATTACTTTGAAGCTTTGTCATATCTCTATCAATCAGAAATATTGCCACAATATAGAAAATTGAGCTAGTTTAATATGGGGGTTAGATTCTTGTCATTATGAACTATAAATCAAAAGTGACAAACGAATTATTTCAGACATGTGAAGGTTGTCTGCTAGTTAAAATGGTCATTCTAAACTGATCATTGGTTCTGCGCGAGTAAAGGCTTATAAATGAAGCATAATGCATAGCATCACGTAGTTTGGGATAGATTTGATTACTTCGATGCTTTATCGTAGCTATTTTGGTCTTAAATTTTGTTAAAATATAGAACCTTGAGCTAGCTTAACGTGAATGTAGGATTTGTGTCATTTTGAACTCTGAATAAAAAGTTACAGAAGATTTAGTGCGGACATGTCAAGCTGATGGGCTAGTTAAAATGAAGCATAATGCATGGCATCACGGAGTTTGGGATGCATTGGATTACTTTGAGGCTTTTTCGTAGCTTTATCAGTCTCAAATGTTGCCACAATATAGAAAATTGAGTTAGATTAATGTGGGGGGTTAGATTCGTGTCATTATGAACTCTAAATCAAAAATTACAAACGATTTATTACGGCCATGTCAAGGTTGCGGCAAGTTAAAATGGTCATATTAAACTGATCACTGATGGTCCTTGAGTAAAGGCTTATAAATGAAGCATAATGCATGGCATCACGTAGTTTGGGATAAATTGGACTTCGATGCTTTATCGTAGCTATTTTTTCTTAAATTTTGTCACCATATAGAAAATTGAGCTAGTTTAAAGTGGATGTTGGATTCGTGTCATTTTGAACTCTAAATAAAAAGTTACGGACGATTTAGTGCAATCATGTCAAGTTGATCGGCTAGTAAAACAGATCATTCTAAACTGATCATTGATGCTCCTTGAGTAAATTCTTATAAATGAGGCATAATGCATAGGATCACTTAGTTTGGGATAGATTGGAATATTTGGAGGCTTTATCATACCTATTTTGGTCCTTAAATTTGTCACAATATAGAATATATAGCTAGCTTAACATGGGCGATTGATTCGTGCTATTTGAACTCTAAATAAAAAGCTAAAGGTGATTTAGTGCGGACATGTCAAGTTGATCGACCAATTAAAATGATCATTCTATACTGATCATTGGTTTTCCTTAAGTAAAAGCTTATAAATGAAGCATAAAGCATGGCATCACGCAGTTTGGGATACATTGGATTACTTGGGGGTTTCGTCATAGCTCTTTCAGTCTCAAATGTTTTCACAATATAGAAAATTAAGCTACCTTAACGTGGGGGTTATATTCGTGTCATTATGAACTCTAAACCAAAAGTTACAAATGATTTATTTCGGACATGTAGTTAAAATGGTCATTCCAAACTGATCATTGATGCTTCATGAATAAAAGCTTATAAATGAAGAATAATACATGGCATCACGTAGTTTGGGATAGATTGGATTACTTGGCTGCTTTATCTTAGCTATTTTGGTCGTAAACTTTGTTAAAATATAGAAAATTTAGCTAGCTTAACGTGGGTGTTGGATTCGTGTCATTTTGAACTCTAAATAAAAAGTTACGGAGGATTTAGTGCGAACATGTCAAGTTGATCGGCTAGTTGAAATGATGATTATAAAATGATCATTGGTGCTGCTTCAGTAAAGGTTTATAAATGAAGCATAATGCATAGCATCACGTATTTTGTGATAGATTAGATTACTTGGAGGCTTTATCGTCGCTATTTTGCTCTTAAATTTTGTCACAATATAGAATATAGAGCTAGCTTAACATGGGCGATGGATTCGTGTTATTTTGAACTCTAAATAAAAAGTTACAGCTGATTTTGTGGGGACATGTTAACTTCATCAGCCAATTAAAATGATCATACTAAATTGATTATTGGGGCTCCCTAAGTAAAAGTTCGTAAATGAATCATAATGCATGACATCACTCAGTTTGGGATACATTGGAATACTTTGAGGCTTTTGCGTAGCTCTTTTAGTCTAAAATGTTGCCACAATATAGAAAATTGAGATAGGTTAGTGTTGGTGTTAGATTCTTGTCATTATGAACTCTGAATCAAAACTTTCAAACGATTTATTTGCGGCCATGTCAAGGTTGTCGGCTAGTTACAATGGTCATTCTAAACTGATCGTTGGTGCTCCTTATGTAAAGGCTTATAAATGAAGTATAATGCATGGAACCACGTAGTTCAGGATAGATTTAATTACTTTGATGCTTTATCATAGCTATTTTGGTCTTAAAGTTTGTCACAATATAGAAAATTGAGCTAGCTCATTGTGGGCGTTGGATCCGTGTCATTTTGAACTATAAATAAAACGTTACAAATGATTTATTAAGGCCATGTCAAGGTTGCCGGCCAGTTATAATGGTTATTCTAAACTGATCATTGGTGCTCCTTAAGTAAAGACTTATAAATGAAGCATAATGCATGGCCTCACGTAGTTTGGGATAGATTGTATTACTTGGATGCTTTATCGTAGCTATTTTTTCTTAAATTTGGTCACCATATAGAAAATTGAGCTAGTTTAAAGTGGACGTTGGATTCGTGTCATTTTGAACTCTAAATAAAAAGTTACGGACGATTTATTGCAATCATGTCAAGTTGATCGGCTAGTTAAAATGATCATTATAAAATGATCATTGGTGTTGCTTTAGTAAAGGCTTATAAATGAAGCATAATGCATAGCATCACGTATTTTCGTGATAGATTAGATTACTTGGAGGCTTTATCGTAGCTATTTTGCTCTTAAATTTTGTCACAATATAGAATATAGAGCTAGTTTAACGTGGGCGATGGATTCGTGTTATTTTGAACTCTAAATAAAAAGTTACAGCTGATTTTGTGGGGACATGTTAACTTCATCGGCCAATTAAAATGATCATTCTAAATTGATTATTGGGGCTCCCTAAGTAAAAGTTCGTAAATGAATCATAATGCATGACATCACTCAGTTTGGGATACATTGGATTACTTTGAGGCTTTTTCGTAGCTCTTTTAGTCTAAAATGTTGCCACAATATAGGAAATTGAGCTAGCTTAATGTTGTGGTTAGATTCTTGTCATTATGAACTCTAAATCAAAATTTTCAAACGATTTATTGCGGCCATGTCAAGGTTGTCGGTTAGTTATAATGGTCATTCTAAACTGATCATTGGTGCTCCTTAAGTAAAGGCTTATAAATGAAGCATAATCCATGGAACCACGTAATTCAGGATATATTGAATTACTTTGATGCTTTATCGTAGCTATTTCGGTCTTAAATTTTGTCACAATATAGAAAATTGAGCTAGCTCAATGTGGGCGTTGGATTCATGTCATTTTGAACTCTAAATAAAAAGTTTCAAATGATTTATTACAGCCATGTCAAGGTTGTTGGCCAGTTATAATGGTCATTCTAAACTGATCATTGGTGCTCATTAAGTAAACGCTTATAAATGAAACATAATGCATGGCACCACGTAGTTTGGGATAGATTGGATTACTTGGATGCTTTATCGTAGCTATTTTGGGCTAAAATTTTGTCACAATATAGACAATTGATCTAGCTCAATGTGGGCCTTAGATTCGTGTCATTCTGAACTCTGAATAAAATGTTACATTTGCTTTATTACGAACATGACAAGTTGATCGGCTAGTTAAAATGATCATTTTAAAATGATCATTGGTGCTCCTTAAGTAAAAGCTTACAAATGAAGCATAATTCATGGCATCACGCAGTTTGTGATACATTGGATTACTATGAGGCTTTGTCGTTGCTCTTTCTGTCTCAAATGTTTCCACAATATTGAATATTGTGCTAGCTTAACGTGGGTGTTAGATTCGTGTCATTATGAACTCTAAATCAAAAGTTACAAACGATTTGTTGCAAACATGTCAAGGTTGTCGGCCAGTTAAAATGGTCATTCTAAACTGATCGTTGGTACTCCTTAAGTAAATGCTTATAAATGAAACATAATGCATGGCACCACGTAGTTTGGGATAGATTGGATTACTTAGATGCTTGATCGTAGCTATTTTGGTCTTAAATTATGTCACAATATAGAAAATTGAGCTAGCTCAACGTGGGCATTGGATTCGGGTCATTTTGAATTCTAAATAAAAACTTACGCACGATTTAGTGCGAACATGTCAAGTTGATCGGATAGTTAAAATGATCATTTTAAACTAATCATTGGTGCTCCTTTAGTAAGGCTTCTAAATGAACCATAATGCACAACATCATGTAGCTCGGGATAGATTGGATTACCTTAAGGCTTTATCATAGGTATTTTGGTCATAAATTTTGTTACAATATAGAAAATAGAACTACCTTAGTGTGGGAGATGGATTCGTGTTATTTTGAACTCTAAACAAAAAGTTACAAACGATTTAGTTTGGACATGTCAAGTTGATCGGCCAATGAAGATGATCATTCTAAACTTATCATTGGTGCTACTTAAGTAAAAGTTTATAAATGAAGCATAATGCATGGCATCACGCAGTTTGGGATACATTGGATTACTTAAAGGCTTTGTCGTAGCTCTTTCAATCTCAAATATTGTCACAATATAAAAAATTTAGCTATCTTAACGTGAAGGTTAGATTTGTGTCATTATAAACTCTAAATCAAAAGGTACAAATGATTTATTGCAGACATGTCAAGGTTGTCAGCCAGTTAAAATGGTCATTCTAAACTGATTATTGGTGCTACTTGATTAAAGTCTTATAAATGAATCACAATGCATGGCATCACGTAGTTCTGGATAGATTGGATAATTTGGATGCTTTATCATAGCTATTTTGGTCTTAAATTTTGTCACAATATAGAAATTTGAGCTACCTTAACGTGGGCGTTGGATTCGTATCATTTTGAACTCTAAAAAACGATATGGACGATTTAGTGCAACATGTCAAGTTGATCGGCTAGTTAAAATGATCATTCTAAACTGATCATTGGTGCTCCTTGAGTGAAGGCTTATAAATGAAGCATAATGCATAACATCACGTAGTTTAGGATAGATTGGATTACTTGGAGGCTTTATCGTAGCTATTTTGGTCTTAAATTTCATCACAATATAGGAAATACAGCTAGCCTAATGTGGGCGATGGATTCGTTTTATTTGGAACTATAAATAAAAGGTTACAGACGATTTAGTGCGGACATGTGAAGTTGATCAGCCAATTAAAATGATCATTCTAAACTAATCATTGGTGTTGCTTAAGTAAATGTTTATAAATGAAGCATAATACATGGCATCACGTAGTTTGGGATACATTGGATTACTGTGAGGCTTTGTTGTAGCTCTTTTAGTCTCAAAAGTTGTCAGAATATAAAAAATTGAACTAGCTTAACGTGAGGGTTAGATTCGTGTCATTATGAACTCAAAATAAAAAGTTACAAATGATTTAGTTCGGACATGTCAAGCTGATCGGTTAGTTAAAATGGTCATTGTAAGCTGATCATTGGGGCTCCTTTAGTAAAGGCTTGTAGATAAAGTATAATGAATGGCATCACGTAGTTTGGGATATATTGGATTATTTGGAGGCTTTGTCATAGTATTTCAGTCTCAAATGTTGTCACATTATGGAAAATTGAGCTAGTTTACCGTGGGTGTTAGATTTGTGTCATTTTGGAACTCTAAATCAAAAGTTAGAGATGATTTAGTGCGCGGACATGTCAAGTTGATCGGCCAGTTATAATTGAAAGAATATTGAGATTAGAGAGGAGAAATGTGAAGAATTGAATCTGGAAACTCAAAGAGAAGTATGAGAAATTAGAAATGTCTTAGACTTATGGAGAAGAATCTCCTAAGAGTTCTAACATACATTGAGTTCTTACAGCCCTTTTATAGAGGATTTACAATGTGAACACAAAAGAAAACGAATTCAAACTTGTGGATGAGCTTGAATAGAGGAGGAGCTTGTCAACAACCAATGAGAAGAGAGGAGAAGAGCTGCAGACTGTCTCATGAACGTTTGGTGTGGTTACCAAGGCTGTTTGCAGCAGGCATGACTGTTTGGTGTGATTACCAAGACTGTGTGCAGCATAGACATGTTCTTTTCACCTTGATTCTTCTCCCAAGGCAGCTATTTAACCATTTTAACCATGTGGTCAATTATAACTCCCTCCTTTTTCTATTCTCTTGTTATTCAAACTGAATTTCGTGCTCACACTTGCCTTGTAGGTTAAAATAGGTCTTATTTGATTTTCTTATGTCAATAATAATGATCATTCTAAACTGATCATTTGTTCTCCTTGAACAATATCTGTTGAGTTTGGTCAACTCTGCTGGTGTCAATGGTGTTTGCTACAAGGGTGTTTGAGGGTTGAAGCTGTAGACAACTTCAAATGGGGTCTTCTTGGTGGTTGAGTGCACTGTTCGGTTATAGGCAAACTCTATGAATGGCAGGCACTCCACCCATGTCTTGATGTTCTTCCCAAGGGTGGTCCTGAGAAAAGTAGATAGAGTCTGGTTGACCACCTCAGTTTGGCCATCTGTCTAAAGGTGGCACGTGGTGGAGATTAAAAGCTTCGTGCCTAGCTTTCTCCAATGGGTCCTCCATAAGTGGCTCGGGAACTTGGTGTCTGTGTGTGATATGATGGTCCTTGGCACTCCATGAAGGTGCACTATCTCCTTGAAAAATAGATGTGCCCACTATAAGAAAACATTAATATTTCCGACGGAAATAGACCTTCAGAATTTTTCAACGCTAGTGCGATAGTTTTCCGGCGGACTACCGAGGGAATTTATTTCATCGGTATTCCATCGGTAATTCCCGATGCTCACACTACCATCGGGAAATTGATGGTAAAACCTGACGGCTTTCCATCCGTTTTCCGACGAAAACGTAGGCGTCGAGATATCCTCGTAAAGCCATCACACATTACCGATGAAATACAAACCATTGGGTTTTTTCCAACTATTTCCCGACGGAATGTTGTTTTTACTATCCATCTGGAATCCGTCTAGAATCCATCGGGAACATATCGATGCGCTGACGTCGAATATCGTCGGTTATTCATCGGAACAATCTAGTAGTGGTCGGAAACCATCGGAAATCTGTCGGAAATGGGAATATTTTTAAGAATAATCTATTAAAAATTTGTGATTATCTGTTAAAAATTCGTAATAATCTGTTAAAAATTCGTAATACTCTGTTAAAAATTTGTAATAATCTGTTAAAAATTTGTGATAATATTCTAATTTTCAATATAAGTACGCTATGCTACTTCACAATTTCACCAGAACAAAAAATCTTAAGAAAATATCTTCTTCGGGTTCTTATGACTATTTTTGATCGTGGATAGATAAACCTCGGTATGATTCAACAACGGAGGAATTGACTAATGAATTTGTGCAAGCTGTTAAGAGTTCATGACATTTGTATCAAACAATAGCATGACATCGGAATACGGTAAAATGTATTGTCTGTATATTAAATGTCGAAATCATAGATTAATCTATGTTAGAGAAGTACGTAATCATTTCTATAGAACTGGATTTATGCCAGGTTACAAAATTTGGTATTTACATGGAGAAACTGATACAACGATGCAATATTACGGTAGTACTTCAGAAATGTTAGATAGTACTAATGTTAGAATAGAGGAACGGGCATCACAAGTTGACAGAGTAAAGGAACCTAATTTGGAAGCCCAGAAATTTTTTGGTGATGAATGCATTTGATGTAGAGATGGATTATCGCCTTTATCTGCTGCAAGCAGGTTGATGCGATAAAGACGGATTTCAACTTGGCTGAACATTATGTGAATGCGATAGCTGATTTTGTTAGAGATATATTACTTGAAGATAATATTGCACCTGCTTCATATTATGAGGTTCAAAAACTTGTAGCTAGTCTTGGATTGCCATATTAGATGATCGATGTATGAATTGATAACTGCTTGATCTATTGGAGAAATGATGAAAACCACATGAAGTGCCAATTTTGTCACAATAATCTATTACAAGAGACAAGCAGCAGAGTACCTATTCCGCATAAATGGATGTGTTATTTGCGATTAACAGAGAGGTTAAGGAGGTTATATCAATCTGAACACACGGCAAAATCTATAAGATGGCATGCAAAACATAATTCTTATGGAGAAATTGTGCATCCCTCGGATACAGAACCATGAAAACATTTTCAACAGGTTTATCCTAGTTTTGTATTTGAGCCTAGGAACATGTACCTCGGGTTATCTACAGATGGATTCAATCCTTTTAGGAAGCATGGGAGGCAATACTCGTTGTGGCCAGTTATTGTGACACCTTATAATTTGCCTCCTTCGTTGTGCATTAAACGAGAGTTTTTGTTTTTAACAATTCTCGTACCCCGTCCAGAGCATCCTAAGTGATCGTTTGATATTTTCTTGCAGCCACTAATTCATGAGTTAAAAAATATTATGGGAAAATGGTGTCGAAGCATTCGATGTTTCCTACCAACATAATTTCTTGATGCGAGCAGTACTTATGTGGGCCATAAGTGATTTTCCAGCATATGGTATGTTATCAGGATGGTCGACGCATAGAAGATTAGCATGCCCATATTGTCAAGATAATACAGATGCATTCCAACTGAAACACGGAAGAAAGACTAGTTGGTTTGATTGTCATTGTCGATTTCTACCACAAGATCATCCATATCGCCGGAGCACGACATTTTTTAGGAAAAACAAAAAAAATTTGATGGTCCACCTCTTATTCTTGACGAGAATTATATGACTCAGCTTAGAGATTTTGGTGATGAGAGAACGGCTTCATGTGGAGGTAACGGACATTACCCTATTGATGGTTGTGAAGAATACACTAATTGGCACAAGAAGAGCATTTTATGGGATTAACCATATTGGAAGGACCATTTGTTGTGCCATAATCTAGATGTTATTCACGTTGAGAAGAATTTTTTCGACAACATAATGAATACCGTTTTAAATGTCCAATCAAAAATAAAAGATAATTTGAAAGCTAAATTGGATTTTCCAGATATTTGTTCCCGGAAAGAACTAGATGTCACGTCATATAGAAAATCATTGTCTCCCACATTCCGGTTGGATGCACATGCAAAAGACAAATTCTTTGATTAGATTAAGCATAGTGCCAAATTTTCAATGGATACACATCTAATATTCGTAATTGTGTCAATACTATTGAAGGAAAATTTTTAGAGATGAAAACTCATAAATTTCATGTTGTCATGCAAACACTATTCCCATTTGCCTTTAGTGATCTTCAGCCTCAAACGTCCAGGGAGCAATTGCACTTACGTTTACATTATTTTATATATAAATAATCATAATTTCATATATTATATGATATTAACCTTTTATGTAGGGATTGGTGCTTTTTCCGAGATTTATGTACAAGATCACTTACTGTAGACGGTATCTGAAATTTGGAGGAAAAAATACCGGTTCTCATTTGTAACCTGGAGAAAATACTTCCACCAGCGTTTTTTGATGTTATGGAGCATCTTCCTATTCACCTCTTAGAGAAGCAGCGCTTGGAGGTCCTGTTCAGTACCAATGGATGTATCCTTTTGAGAGATATATGTTCCACCTAAAGAAAACAGTTAAAAATCTTGCCAGGATTGAAGGTTCAATCGTCGTACAAAGTATTAATGAAGAAACATCTAACTTCCCCAGCTACTATTTTCCATCGCAAGTCCGAACAAAAAAACAGACAACTTGCACGACATGATGATGGAGGAGAAAAACCAAGATATCCAGTGTATGTGCAAGAAATATTTGCACAAATTGGACGTTTAAGTGGAAAACAGAAGACGCGACGCCTATCAGAGGATGAATACAATCATTTGCATTTTTATATTTTGACAAATTGTGATGACGTTTTGGAATAGAAAAGGTACATTCAATTAAATTTTATTTTTAATTGTTATTATAATTTATTGTTAATTATTTTGTTCATAATTAACAAGATATACATGGAACAAATACGTGTTCATTATTCTGATTACAAAGAGAATTAGCTGGTCAAACTTAATAATATATATATATATATATATAATTGACTACATTCAATTATTTTGTACGTTACTACATGTTCTTATAGAGGGATAACGTTTCCTACGTGGTTAGTTGAGTTGGTGAGTGATTCTACATTTACTGCAAAATCTTATCCAATATACTGCACTCGTGGATATGCTTTTAAGAGTAATCGCGAAGGAAACTCATAAACAACTTGTAATTATGGTGTATCATCTCAATTGGGAGAAATTATATACAATGGTGTTTTTCGTGAAATATTAAAAGTTCACTATCCAGAAATGATTGGTTTGTGGTGTATTATGTTCTATTGTGACTGGTATGACCCTGTCATGGGTCAACGTGAATACGAATTCAATGTTACATCTGTCAACTCTCGTAAGCGACATCAAAAATATGATCGTTTAATACTTGCATTACAAGCACACCAGGTTTGTTACATTCCATATCCTCGTGTGAGGAGCAAGTAAGATCCTTGGATTACAGTGATCTCAATACATCCTACAGGAATGGTATGTGGTATTACCGAAGAATACCCTATGCAACAAAGCACAATTGGTAACTTAGATTCCATAGACATTCCTATTGAAGTTAACCTTGTTGTTGATGACACTACGAACAGAGATTACAACGTGTTTCAAGATTTAGAAAAAGAGATAGCGAGTTTGACGACCAAAATTCAGCTAATTCGGAATGTTCATCATATTCATATTAAATTTGTGATCATAATGTTTTATTTTTTCCATTCTTTAATTATATATAAATTATCTTTTTCTGGTAATACTTCATTTCAGATTATTTTAATTAGAATAAATTATAATAAACCGAAAAATATTGGAAACAAACGCAGAACTTTTTCTTTGCTACACCTTTGTAAATTGGTGACGTGATATTTCTATTACTTTGAAACTATTAAAAGAGATACAAATTTTAAATTAATTATAGAAAATTAAGACAATTGTTTTTTACTTTTTAAGTTTTAGAGAATAATGGTAACATATCATAGACTTTTTACTGTAGAACTGTAAATTTATTAATGTCGACAATCATCCAATTTATGAATTTATTTTTAAATTTATCTACAGAAATATTTTTTTATATATATTGATTTCCTCATCTGATGGATTTCCAACGGCTTTGGTAACTCCATCGGAAAGCCGTCTGAAAACTGTCGGACAATCGTCAATTACAATGTGGACAGACCATTTGTTGAACATGCATGGGTTTTAACCAAACCGACGGATTTCCGACGGTTTTCCGACGGCCTAAAATTATACGCGCAAAACGTAATTCCCAACACGGGCTTTCGCGAAAATATTTATTAAATTCCCAACGAATTCCCGACGGAAATTACTGTCAGAAATATCTAATACAACGTACGACTGTTTCTTCTACGCTCTCTCTCTCGGGTTTCTCTCCTTCTCTGCCTCTTCGCCTCCCTTCCGCTGTCGTCGCCGGAAATCGCCTTTCCTCTTCACCTCCCTTGCTGTCGTCGCAAATCATGTAAGTTTTTTTGCTTCTGCAAGTCGTGGCACGCTGTTAAAAATCACTAATGGAAAATTTATACTTGTTTTCGTTTATCATTTTGCTTCTCTAAGTAAAATCACTAAGTAACAAATCTGTAATCTCATTTTTCGACTACAATCTGTATAATTCAATGAAGGGAAGTGAAATATCACGAGTTTACAGTTTACTGTATCATATTTCATCATAGATAAGAAACTTGCTAACTAAATGATTCCCAATAAACTGATATTGATCTTCTTAAAAATTCTTATAATGAGGCCATTGGTGACTATCACTAAGAAAAACATCTAAAGAACTCTTTGAACGTTATAATATAACATGGGAAACAAACAAACGTGAAAACATATATTCTAGTAGTATTGCTCCCTGACTAGATAAAGTAGAAGAGATTGCAACCCCAAATCTCTCATATTATAGAGGAGTAGCAGCATCTGGTAGAAGAGATTTTGGGGTATTCACATATAATACCCCAAAATCGTCTTCTTCGTATGATTGGTACAATTTGATGTAGTTAATTTGGATTACGGTTTTATTTATTGATGCAAATGGTTTGTTTGTTGTTGTGTCGAACGAGCTTAGCTTCTAATAGATCAATGTCTTGAAGGAGAAACTGTAGGAACAAAGTTGATTATGTTGTATCAAAACTGTAGGAATAAATGCTTGTAGCAAATCTATTTTTGTTGCTACGGATTTATAAAGTTTTGGTAGACTAAATGACTACGAAATAACTAATTGAGAAAATCACATGTTTATAAACCATTTAGTTGGAATTTTTAAACTTAATGCGATGTAATATAAGAACAATATTTCAAATATTATTACTGATTTATAAATTATTTGTGTAAAAACAATAACGTCCACTTAATTATGAAATTGTTAGAAAGATTAATAATTTTAAAATATCAAAAATTTTTTTTTAGTTTTCTTAAATTTTTGTGATTTCATAATCACGGTTATCTTTTTACTCGATTTAATGATTATAATCAATTTTCGTTAAAATAAAAATAATTGATTTTTATTTAAATAATTTAAAATATTTCAAAGAGAAAATGGCAAATAGTAGATGTAGATATATTGATAAAATATCACAATCATAATGTTTTAAAGTCGTATCAAAAGTACCAAAGACGTGGTGAGTCGTATACTACGAGTTGTATACCAACTAAAATTCTAGAATCTGTAAATGATTCTTTCCGACTAATGACAATTGAATAATTGGTTGAGCAACCTGGTCGTGAACTTCTTACTTTTCTTGATCCGAGGCGTCAATAAAATTCGACATGGTAAATTAAATTTTTTATATTTATATTTAAAATAATTATTTTAATGCTATTCTAATAAAAATTCGTAGGTTTGGTATTTCAAACAACGAAATAAGCAAATCAATATTAAAGATGCTTCATTCTCTTTTGAACAAACCATATACCAAATTTAGAGATATTCCATACGTAGAGCGTCTGATTTGGTTAAGGACGTTTGCGGTATGTTAATTTATTTTTAATTATATAATTGTTTTAAATAGTTTTTAACAATATTTTTTAGTAATATTTAATTAAATTTCGCAGCAAAAATTTACATGGGATCCCATGAACAAAAAATTGGTGGAAGAAGCTTTTCAAAAAGAGGTTGCAATACAATTTTCCCACCACATGATTGAGTGGAAACAAAAATGAAAAAAGGGAAAAGATAAACCAAGAGAGTTGAATAAGTCGGTTTGGAACGAATTTATTCGTTATTGGGAATCTTCCAACATTGAGATCATCTCGAGGACTAATTCGGGAGACGGAAAGAGCGACCGAGGAGGCAAAGTCATTTACATTCACAATGTCGGATCGACAGTTTTTTTTAAACGAGCTGATCAATTGGTAAATTAACTATTATATTAATTTTATTTATTATTATTTGAAAATGTTTTAATTATTAGGCGCAAGAATTTGGAGCGCCTTCAGATTACTTGCAACTTCTTGAGGCAGTCCACACGAACAAAAATACTGGTCGCATCCAAAATGTTCTCGTTAGTGAAATCATAGAAAAGGTGAAAAAGAAAAAAAAGTGATATTTTAACTCAGCAGTCTCAAGTTGTTTCTTCATATTTGGTCGCCGAATTGACTTGTTCTGAGATTAACCGTCTCATTCTTGATGTAACTTTGATTTTTTTATTTTATTTTTATGTTTAATATTATAATACCTTTTTATTAATATTTTTTTGTTTTTACAGGAAATACCATTTTTTAAGGGTCGTCATCGAGGACTCGGAAGAGTTGCAGATATCGGTGGTGCAACATCTGCAGCTAGAAACAAGGAGAATGAACAGCTAAAAGAACAAATGGCGGCTATGGAGATAAAGATGAATAATCTTAAAAATATTGTACAAATGATGAGAACCAAGTTTCCCGATGACTTTTTTTCTCCCCCTCCTCCTCCTGCTTCTCCGATGTAATTTGTAGGTTTAAAACAATTAAATAATTATTATATATATAATTAGAAATATTATTTTTATTAATTGTATTAATATTTTTTAAAATTTTTAAAAATATTAATTAAATTTAATATAAATATTAATTGTTTTAATATTTTTAATAAATATATTTTAAAAATATTTAATTAATATTTTAAAAAAATAAATATTCTGATTTTTTTCAATTATTTTGTTATTTCTGATGGATGCTGTCGTCGGAAATTACAGACGGACGGTTCCGTCAAATATATGTCAAATGACTCCCGTCGGGTGAAAAACGTCGGTATACACCATCAGTTCACATTCCCGCCGGTAACGATCATCGGAAAACGTCGACGGTCCGACTGACTAAATCCATCGCAAATACGTCCAAAATTTCCGACGAAATAATTCAATTGCATATCCGTCAGTATTTGCCAACGGCATGAACCCATCGTCTGTCCATCGAAAGTTTCCGATGGTAGCCTTTATCGCCAAACCGTTGGTAATTCCCGATCCATTCCCGAGGGAAACTGATTTCTGACGAAATAGTCCCGACGGGCAATTGTTGTCGGAAAGTAGACGAGAATTGCTATTCCTGACGGATTGCCGATGAAATTGTCCGTCAGGAATTTGATGTGGCATCATTAACGTTTGCACACGGTATGAAGTGGGCCATCTTAGAGAAATTGTCTACCACTACAAAGATGGTTTGTGGTTGATCTTGGGAAGGCATAGAATGAAGTCCATTGAGATGTGTACCCATGAATGCGTGGGTATAGGCATACGGAGATACAACCTATGAGGGTGCACTCGGGACTTCGCCTTTTTGCAAGTGATACACCTTGCACAATGGGCTTCTACTGTCCTCTTGATGTGTGGCCAGTAGAAATGTTCTTTGACCACGACCATTGTCTTGACAACACCAAAGTGGCCCATAAGACCTCCTCCATGAGCTTCTCAGGTGATAAGCTCTCGTAGAGATCACTGAGATATGCACAACCTTCTTTCTCGGAACAAGAATCCATCATGAAGATAGAATTTTTCGTGATTCCCTGTACCACATTCCTTGTAGCTCTAAGAAAAGTTAGGATCATCCTTGTATAAGGCCTTAATGTGCTCAAATCCAAGGATCTTTGCTTCCATGATTGATATCAAGGCATACCTCCTTGATAGTGCATCGGCTAACACATTTTCCTTACCCTTCTTGTACTTGATGATGTAAGGGATGTCTCGATGTACTCCATCCACATGCATGTCTTCTCTTGAGGTTGGTTTGCGCTCTGAGGTGTTGGAAAGTTTCGTGATCAGTGTGACTCACAAACTCTTTGGACAACAAATAGTGTTGGCAAGTCTCCAATGCTCAGACTGGGCATAGAGTTCCTTGTCATAGGTGGGGTAGTTTAGTGAGACCCCATCTAAACTCATTGAAGTATGCAATTGGCCTTCCTCCTTGTGTTAGAACCATGCCTATGCCTGAGGCATCACACTCCACTTCAAATGTTCTGTTGAAATAGGGCAGGACTAAGACCGGGCCGTGAGTGAGGCTGTCCTTCAAGGCCTGGAATGCCTTCTCTTGGGCTTCGCCCCAGCTGAATCCAACGTTCTTCTTTACTACTGCTATCAAGGGTGAGACAATGCTGCTGAAGCTGGGCACGGATCTCTGGTAGAAGCTGGCCAGGCCATGAAAGCTCCTTACTTGGCTGATGTTACTTGGTGTTGGGCACTCTTGTATGGCTCGAATCTTCTCCTCATCAGCTTGTAAGCCCTGTGAACTCAAAACAAAGCCTAGGAAAACAAGCTTATCAGTACAAAAGGTGCACTTCTTGAGATTGGCATAAAGCTCTTCTTGTCGAATGGTCTTTAGTACCATCTCAAGATGTGTGATATGGCCCTTAAGACACTTACTGTAAACTAGAATATCATCAAAGTAGACAACAACAAACTTAGTGATGTACGCCCTAAGAACTTGGTTCATAAGGCGCATGAAGGTATTTGGGACATTGCTCAAGCCAAATGGCTTGATTGTCCACTCGTACAACCCTTGCTTTGTCTTGCTGGTGGTTTTCCATTCATCGCCTTCTTTTATCCTAACCTGGTGTGATACAAGCCTCCATTCAAGGCTTGGATGCGCGTGGGCTGTTTGGAGAAGATTAGATGAGAAACTCAACCTTAGGCTTCTGGATGGGGGTTTTCTGGTTGGTAAAAGATGGAAGGGTGAAGTGAACCACACGAGGGGTGATGAACGTCGTGATAAATCACAAACTTAGAGCTAGGAGGGCTGGTCTCAACTAGGTTCTAAGCGCACAAGTCTCTTGAGAGAATAACTTGTTGAAAGAAAATTCGATCTTTATTAATTATCAAAAAGGTTGTCGAACTACAATGCTGGAAGGGGCCTTATTAATATGCTCGACAGCTTGACCTTCTAGGGTCGACTCAAATAAGAAAAGGAAAACTTACAAAAGTGCACAAAAGGAAAAGATACAAAAGTTTATAATCGAAAAAGGACCTATTTCTAATATGTCTTTGACTCAATAAATGTAAATATTCTAGATCCTACCCTGCAAAACAGAAAGAGGCAAATATTCTTATTGAAAACTTACCTTACTTACCTCACGGCCAAGAAATGGAAGGTGGCCGTCCTTGTGGCATGCACGCGCCTTGCTCCTAGTCTTCGACTTGGAGTAGGGTTAGGAATCTTTGGGCCCTGACCTCTCTTGCCACTAAAGCCAAAGTCTCTGATGTCCCTTGTGTTGTTGAGAAGCCTTTGGACTCTTCATCGAACTTCTGGCCCATTGTCCTTAGTCGATCTTCCTCTAGGAGCTTGTCGATCCATAAGCTGAATTTGTGGAAGAGTGCCCTTGATCTGCTTCTTGTCATTGCTCCTTGAGGTATCACTGGTGTAGAGACTTCCTCTAGGTGCATGTCCTGGAGCTGGTAGCTCATTTGGTCCGAGTCTTCTTGTGTAGAAATGGAAATGCGCGTGTACTCGACTGGACCGGCTGTACCGGCTGGATTGTGCAAGGTATTGGCCGGAATACCTTCAGGACCGGCCAAGTTGATCCCGGAGTCGGTGGCATCACCAAGGGGACCGGCGGTGTCATCCACGTCCCCACCAAGTGTGCCGGAAGCTTGGGTCTCTCCGGCGGCATTGCTGACCGGTCTGGCCCTATTGGTCGAGGGTCCGGCAGTACTGCTTGGTCCGGCAGACGTGCCAAATGGCCCGGCTGTCTCAGGCAAGCTTCCTGGTCGGCCAGTCTGGTCTACTGGCTGGATGTACGATCTGATGTCCTCATCATGGTGGTACCTACTCTTGAGGTCTATCTTTAAGAAGACTGTGGCACCACTCAGTTCATCCAGCATATCATCCAACCGGGGTATGGGGTGCCGGTACTTGACCTTCATGTTGTTGATGGCCCGACAATCTACGCACATGCGCCAAGTCCCATCCTTCTTTGGGACCAATAACACTGGCACGACACATGGGCTGAGTCTCTCTTGTACATAGCCTTTCTCCAGGAGCTCCTTGACTTGCCTCTCAAGTTCCTTTGACTCCTCTGGGCTCATCCGGTATGCTGGCGGGTTGGGCAAGGCTTCTCCGGGCATGAGATCAATCTGGTGCCCAATGCCGCGTAGGCGAGGCAGGCCTGCTGGTATCTCCTCAGGAAACACATCCTGGAATCGATTGAGTAGGGCTGCTACTTGAGGAGGTAATTCTATCTCTTCCTTTTCTGCACTCAAAACCTCCTTAAAGACCATTAGAAGCATCAAGTCCTTAGAGGCCAAAGCTCTCCAGACATGACTTGGTTGAATAAAAAAGTTTGATTTAATTAAACTTTTCTCCTTACTCATTTCAAGCTGTAGTTCATGTACCTAGGGAGGAATGAGAGGGGATAGGCTGACCTTTCTTTTGTCGTGTACAAAGGTGTACAAGTTGGTCCGTCCATCATTCCTTGTTCCCTTGTCAAATTGCCATGGCATTCCTAGAAGAAGGTGGCTGGCTTGCATTGGTACCATGTCACAAATGACCTGGTCTTGGTATCGACCAACACTGAATGGCATTGTTACTTGCTCATGAATCTTGAGCTCTATCTTGTCATCTAGCCATCTCATCCGGTATGGAGGGGATGATCAGTCTTCTCAAGACGTAGCTTATCAACCATGTATGCACTGACAACGTTAGTACAAGAACAACCATTTATGATGTGGTTACATACCTTTCCTTTGATGGTGCACCGGCTGTGGAAGATGTTCTCCCTTTGAATGGTCTCGGAGGGGTCGACCATTGCACTTAGGATACACCGTGTCACAAGTACCTCTCCCACGTCTAGGTATTCTATGTCTCCATAATCTCCTTCTCGTTCAAGCTCTTCTTCATCTTGAGACTCGTACTCTCCAGCCTCCGTGATCAACATGACTCGGTTGTTTGGGCACTCTCTTGAGATGTGGCCGCGACCCTTACATTTGAAACAAGTGATATCACGCGATCTCTGAGGGTTTAAAGACTTACTTGGCTCTCTCTGGTTAAGGGTTTGTTCAGGAGCCTTGCTATTGAACCGTGACTCGATCTCAATGCCCTTGCCTTTGTGCATTGGCTTGATGCCATTGCTTGGTGCCCAATGTGTCTTAGGTCTGTTGCGTATGTCTTGGCTCTTTTGTTTGATGTGCTGTTCAGCCTGGACAAAAAGGTGGAATATATCCTTGAAGTCACTGTAGATTTGCCTCTCTACTTTCCGGCTGACCTATCTTGCAAACCATCCAAGAACTGAGCCATCAATGATTCTTCATCATCATTGACATCCAGCCTGTTCCTTAGTCTCTCGAACTCCTCAAAGTACTCCTCCACTGCCCTTTTCCCTACTTAAAAGTACAAAAACAGCATTGCAAATCTCTATGGAAATAGGGAGGAATAAAACTTTTCCTCATGAGGTCCTTCATGTCGACCCATGAGTCTACGGGTCTTAGCCTCCTTTTCCTACGGTCCAAAGCCTCACGATCCCACGAGATGAGGGTATTTTCCTTGAATTATGCTACTGCCATGGACATTCTCCTAGGGCGTGGTTGGTTGTAATGGTCAAATATGGGATCCATTCTTTGTTCCCAATCTAGATAGGCTTCGGGGTCTATTTTTCCTGCAAAACTCAGAGGGGTTAGTTCAACATCATGATGATTTACCCGGTTATAGGCGTAGTCGTCTCCATCTTCTTGATGTCTAGGAGGAATTCTTGGCCTTTGGTAATGACCATATGGCTGGTAGCCATTGCCTTCTTCTTCTGGCTGCCGTGGGGGTCCTCTCGGCCTAGGGTGATAGCGGTGACGCTGGGGGCCTTCATCTTCATCCAGGTGGGGGTCCTTCTGTTCTGGTCATAATCTAGGATGGTCAGGAACTTCAGAAGGATTATGGCCAGCTCTCACGTTTCTTATGGCCTGGAATGTTACTGGTCGTTCCACACGTTCAAGCCTTTCTCCAATGGATGCGAGTTGGGTTTGAAGTGTGGCGAACATGGTGATCATGGCCTCGGTTGCATTCTAGTTTCCTCTTTCTGCCATCATATGCTGCAAGAGAAAACAAGGGTGAGTTGCTCCTAATAATTTCTCTAGGAGTGGGTTTTTATAGTAGGTAAAAACTTAGAAGAAAAGGCAAAATATAAAAAAGGAAAATTTGCAAAACGAAAAAAAACAATTAATGGTGCAATCTTTTAGGATTCCTAGTCGATTTCTTTCTAGATTTTTTGGGTAATTTTATTATTTTAATTTTTTGTTCTACATTAAGAATTAATAGAAACAATAACTTTGTAAAAAAGAAAAACAATTGATGCAAGTAAAATTGATCCTAACCCTAGCGATACGTGTAGGAGAAGAGGATGCAATCAGTTGATTTTTATGTGATTTTTTTAATGAAACTAACTAATGCACAAAACTGAAATAAACTGAAGTAAAGGATAGAGACAATCTGGTTTTAGGAGATTAAGCTCCGATACCAAAATGATACAAGCCTTGGTATATGGCCGTGACATTGTCGGACAGGTTGCAAAAAACTTAGGCGAGAAACTCAGCCTTAGGCTTCTGAGGTGGGTTTTTTGGTGTGTGTAATGGGTGGTGGGGTGAGGTGAACCACACCAGGTATGAAGGGCCTTGTGATAAATCACAAACTTAGAGCTAGGAGGGTTGGTCTCGACTAGGTCTAGGCGACAAGATTTTTGTGGAGAAAACTCTTAGAGAAAATACAATCTTTATTAATTATGAAAAAGGTTGTCGAACTACATTACTGAAAGGAGTTTTATTAATATGCTCGGCAGGTTGACCTTCTAGGGTCGACCCAAAAGAAAAAATAAAAAAAATTACAAAAGTGCATAAAGGAAAACTACAAAATGGAAACAAGCAAAAAAGGATAACTACTTAATTGTTCTTGACTCAACAAAAATGAAAACTACTAGTTCCTAACCTGCAAAACAGAAAATGCAATTTATAATTTGAAAAATTACCTTCTTACCTTTCGGCAAAGAAATGGAAGGTGGCCGACCTTGCTTGCACGTGCCTAGTCTTGGACTTGAAGTAGGGTAATGTATTGTTAGGCCTTGACCTCCTTTGCCAGGAGAGCCCAAGGTTCTGGAGCACTTTGATGAATTGAGAAGCCCTTGACTTGATCATTGCACTCTTGCCCCATTGTTCCTTTTCTTTGGTCTTCGAGGAGCTTTTCCACCCACAAGCTGAACTTGTGTAAGAGTGCCCTTGTTCTGCTTCTTGTCATAGCTCTTGGTGGTACCATTGATGCAGAATATTCCCCTAGATCCATGCCCTGAAGTTGGTTGGTTATTTGGTCCGAGTCTCCTTGTGTGGAGCTTGAGCTGGCCGTGTTATCGCGTGAGCCGTCTGTGCTGGGGGTTGAGCTGGCAGAAATGTTGTCTGAGCCGGTCGGAATGCTAGCTGAGCCGGCGGTGACATCAGCCAAGCTGGCGGTGACATCAGCCGAGCCGGCGGTGTTGACCACATTGCCGCCTGTTGGGCCGGATAGTTGCGCCTCTTTGCTGGCGGAGTTGGTTGGCCCGGCCCTATTGCTCATTGGGCCGGCGGTACCGCTTGGCACGGCCAGGTGGACTATCGGCCCAACTGTCTCGGGCAGGCCTTCTTCACAATCTGGTTGGCCATCTTCATGATATGGCCGACCATTTGATCTGGTGTCCTCATCAGGGTACCACCAGGTCAGAATGAAGGAAGGCTATGAATGGAAGACCGCCTTCAAGACAAAGCAAGGTTGTACGAGTGGACATTCATGTCATTTGGCTTGACCAATGCTCCAAACACCTTCATGTGCATTATGAACCAAGTTCTTAGGGCGTACATCAGTAAGTTTGTTGTTGTATACTTTGATGATATTCTACTTTACAGTAAGTGCCTTAAGGATCATATTACACATCTTCAGATGGTGCTAAAGACCATTTGACAAGAAGATCTCTATGCAATCTCAAGAAGTGCACATGTTGGACTGATAAGCTTTTTTTCCTACGCTTTGTTTTTAGTTGACAGGACTTATAGGTTGAAGAGGTGAAGATTCAAGCCATACATGAGTGGCCAACACCAATTAACATCAGCAAAGTAAAGATCTTTCACTGCCTGGCCAGGTTCTGCCGGAGATTCGTGCCCAACTTCAGCAGCATTGCCTAACCCTTGATGGTAGTTGTGAAGAAGAACGTGGGGTACAGCTGGGGAGAAGCCCAAGAGAAGGTGTTTCATGCCTTGAAGGACAACCTCATTCACGCCCTGGTGTTAGTCTTGCCCGATTTCAACAGGACATTTGAAGTGGACTGTGATGTCTGAGGCATAGACATAGGCGCAATTCTTACCCAGGGAGGACGGCCAGTTGCATACTTCCGTGAGAAGTAAGGTGGGGCCTCACTAAACTACCTCACCTATGACAAGGAACTCTATGCCCTAGTCCCAGCCTTGGAGACTTGGCGACACTATTTGTTGTCTAAGGAGTTTGCTGATCACGAGACTCTCAAACACCTCAGAGGGCAACCCAACCACAAGAGGAGACATGCTAGGTGTATGGAGTACATCAAGATGTTTCCCTACATCATCAAGTACAAGAAGGGCAAGGACAATGTAGTAGCCAATGCATTATCAAGAAGTATGCCTTGATATCAACAATGGAAGCAAAAATATTAGGATTTGACAATATCAAGGCCCTATACAAGGATGATCCTGACTTTGCTGAGAGTTACAAGGAATGTGGCAGAGGGAGTTACGGAAAGTTCTATCTTCATGATGGATTCTTGTTCTGAGAAAGAAGATTGTGCATTCCTCAAGGATCTCTACGAGAGCTTATGACCAGGGAAGCTCATGGTGGAGGTCTTATGGGTCACTTTGGTGTTGACAAGACATTCGCCGTGGTCAAGGAAAACTTCTACTTCCCACACATCAAGAGGACCATAGAAGCCCACTGTGCAAGGTATGTCACTGGCAAAAACGCGAAGTCCCGAGTACACCCTCATGGGTTGTATCTCCCCCAGCCGATACCCACACATCCATGGGTAAACATCTCAATGGATTTTGTTCTAGGCCTGCCTAATATCAACCACAAAGATGCCATCTTTTTAGTGGTGGACCGTTTCTCTAAGATGGCTCACTTCATACCGTGTGCCAACATTAATGATGCCACACAAACGGCAGAGCTATTCTTCAAGGAGATAGTGCGGCTTCATGGAGTGCAAAGGACCATCGTATCGGATTGATAGACCAAGTTCTTAAGCCAGTTCTAGAGGACCCTGTGGAGAAAACTAGGTACGAAGCTTCTGTTCTCTACCACGTGCCACCCTCAGACCAATGGCCAAACTGAGGTGGTCAACCGGACCCTATCTACTCTTCTCAGGACAGCCCTTGAGAAGAACCTCAAGACATGGGTGCAATGCCTGCCATTCATAGAGTTTTCCTATGACCGAGCAGTGCACTGAGCCACCAAGAACACCCCTTTTGAAGTTGTCTATGGCTTCAACCCTCAAATACCATTGGAGCAAACACCACTGCAATCAGCAGAGATGACCAACCTCAACGGAGAATCTAAAGCAGAGTTCATCAAGAAGTTTCACCAGAAGGTCACGGAGAACCTAGAGAAGAGGACCAGACAGTACATCACTTATGACAACAAGGGAAGAAGAGAGTTGATATTCCAACCAGGCGATTGGGTTTGACTACACCTACGGCAAGAGAGATTCCACCAACTAAGGAGTTCCAAGCTATCCCCCAGAAGAAATGGACCATTCAGAATCCAGGAGACAATCAACAACAATGTCTACCTACTTGAGCTTCCAGGTGAGTTTAATGTGTCTAACACATTCAATATGACTGATTTAGCTCCATTCCTTGCAGACGATCCAGTTTTGAGGACAAAACCTACTGAAGGGCGGAGGGGATGACGAGGACACCATATCAAATGACCGGCTAGATCGTAAAGCTGGCTGAGCAGATTGTGAAGAAGGCCTGACCGAGACAGCCGGACAGATAGGCTACTTGGCCGGGCCAAGCAGTACCGCCAGCCCGATGAGTAATAGGGCCAGGCCGACCAACTTCACCGGCGAAGCGGCCAAATGTATTGCCCAACAGGCGGAAAAGTGGCCAACACCACCGGCTCACCTAGCATTACAGATGGCTTCGATAACATTTTGGCCAGCTCAACACGTGGCACAGCCGGCTCACGCGATAACACGGCCAACTCAAGCTCCACACAAGGAGACTCAGACTAAATCACCAGCCAGCTTCAGAGAATGGACCTAGAGGAAAGTTATGCCTCAATGGTACCACCAGGAGCCATGACAAGAAGTAGAACAAGAGCACTCTTCAACAAGTTCAGCTTGTGGGTGGAAAAGCTCCTAGAAGATCAAAGACAAGCAATGGGCCAAGAGTGGAACAATCAAGTCAAGAGTTTCTCAACTCATCAAGGTGCTCCAGAAGCTTGAGCTCTCATTGAGAAGGAGGTCAAATCCTAACAATACATTACCCTACTTCAAGTCTAAGACTAGGCACATGCAAGCAAGGTCGGCCACCTTCCATTTCTTGGCTGAAAGGTAAGAAGGTAAGTTTTCAAATTATAAATTGCCTTTTTCGTTTTGCAGGATAGGAAGTAGTAGTTTCCTTTTTTGAGTCAAGAACAATGAAGTAGTTGTCCTTTTCGGTTGTTTCCATTTTGTAATTTTCCTTTATGCACTTTTATAATTTTTTCATTTTTCTTTTGGGTCGACCATAGAAGGTCAAGTTGCAGAGCATATTAATAAGGCTTCTTTCATCATTGTAGTTCCACAATCTTTTTGATATTAATAAAGATCATATGTTCTTCTTAGAGTTTTTTCCACAAAACTCTTGCCACTTAGACCTAGTCGAGACAAGCCCTCCTATCTCTAAGTTTGTGATATTTAAAGAGGACCTTCATACCTCGTGTGGTTCAACTCACCCCACCACCCATCACACAAACCAAAAAACCCACCTCAAAAGCCTAATGCCGAGTTTCTCGCTTAAGTTTCTTGCAACGTGTCTGAGAGTGTCACGACCATATAACAAGGCTTGAATCACTTAACGTGGGTGTTGGATTCGTGTCATTCTAATCTCTAAATCAGAAATTACGGACTATTTTCTGTGGACATGTCAAGTTGATCGGCCAGTTCAAATGATCATTCTAAACTGATCACTGGTTCTCATTGAGTAAAGACTTATTAATGAAGCATAATGTGTGGCATCACGCCATTTGCAATAGATTCGATTAATGAAGCATAATGCATGGCATCACGCAGTTTGCGATAGATTCGATTACTTGGAGGCTTTGTCGTAGCTATTTTAGTTTTAATTTTATTAAAATATAGAAAATTGAGCTTGTTTAACATGGTCGTTGGATTCGTGTCATTCAAATCTCTGAATCAAAAGGTATGGATGATTTTTTTTGGACATGTCAAAGTTGTCGGCCAGTTAAAATGGTCATTCTAAACTGATCATTGGTGCTCTTTGAGTAAATGCTTATAAAAGAAGCATAATGCATGGCATCAAGCAGTTTGCGATAGATTGGACTACTTGGATGCTTTGTCGTAGCTAATTCTGTCATAAATTTTTTTCACAATATAAAAAATTGAGCTAGCTTAACGTGAGCATTGGATTTGTGTCATTTTAAGCTCTCAATCAAAGTTACACACGATTTATTGCGGACATGTCAACTTGATTGGCTAGTTCAAAATGATCATTATAAACTGATCATTGGTGCTCATTGAGTAAACGCTTATTAATGAAGCATAATGTGTGGCATCACGCATTTTGCGATAGATTCGATGAATTGGAGGCTTTGTCGTAGCTATTTCACTCTTAAATTTTCTCATAATATAGAAAATTGAGTTAGGTTAATGTGGGCGTTGGGTTGTGTCAAACTTTTCTCTGAATCAAAAGTTAGGAACGTTTTCGTGCAGACATATCAAGTTGATTGGTGAGTTAAAATGATCATTCTAAACTTATCATTGGTGCTCATTGAGTAAAGGCTTATTAATGAAGTATAATGCGTGGCATCACGTAGTTTGCGATAGATTCGATGACTTGGAGACTTCATGATAGCAATTGCAGTTCTAAATTTTATCACAACATAGAAAGTCGAGCGAGCTTAACATGGGCATAGGATTCATGTCATTCTCAGCTCCAAATCAGAAGTAATGTATGATATTGTGTGGACATGTTAAGTTGATCGGCGAGTTAAAATGATCATTCTAAACTGATCATTGGTGCTCATTGAGTCAAAGCTTATAAATGAAGCATAATGCATAGCATCAAGCATATTGTGATAGATTGGGTTACTTGGAGGCTTTGTCGTAGCTATTTCTGTCATAAAGTTTTTCACAATATAGATAATTGAGCTAGAGTAAGTGAGCGTTGGATTCATGTCATTGTGAGCACTGAATCAAAAGTTATAGACGATATAGTGTTGACATGTCATGTTGATCGACCGGTTAAAATTATAACTCTAAACTGATCACTGGAGGTCTTTGAGTAAAAGCTTATTAATGAAGCATAATGCATTAAATCAAGCAATCTGCGATAGATATTAGAAAAGTGAGCTAGCTTAATGTGAGCGTTGGATTCGTGTCATTCTGAGCTCTAAATCAAAAGTTATAGAAGATTTAGAGTGGACATGTCAAGTTGATCGGCCAGTTAAAACGAACATTCTAAACTGATCATTGGTGCTCATTGAGCAAAGGTTTACAAATGAATCATAATGCATGACATCACACAGTTCAGAATAGACTGTATTACTTGGAGGCTTTCTTGTAGCTCTTTTGGCCTTACATTTTGTCACAATAAAGTAATGTGAGCTACCTTAACGTGGGCGTTGGATTCGTGTCATTCAGAACTCTAAATCAAAAGTTACGGATGATTTAGTGCTCATTGAGTAAATGCATATAAATACAGCATAATGCATGGCATCACGCAATTTGGGATAGATTGGATTACATGGAGGAAGTGTTATAGCTATTTTTGTATTTGAAGTTTGTCATAATATAGAAAATTGAGCTAGCTTTACTTGGGCGTTGGATTCGTGTCAGTCTGAAATGTAAATCAAAAGTTACGTACGATTTAGGTTGGACATGTAAAGTTGATTAGCAAATTAAAAGGAACATCCTAAACTGATCATCCGTGCTCATTCAGCAAAGGTTTACAAAAGAAGCATAATGCATGACATCACGCTGTTTGGGATATATTTGATTATTTTGAGGCTTTGTCGTAGCTCTTTCAGTTTCGAATGTTGTACACATATGGAAAATTGGGCTTGCTTAACATGGGCATTAGATTCATCTCGAAATGGTCACTCTAAACTGATTATTGGTGCTTATTGAGTAAAGGATTATTAATGAAACATAATGCATGGCATCAAGGAGATTGTGATAGATTGGATTACTTGGGGCCTTTGTAATACCTAGGTCAGTCCTAAACTTTTTCACAATATAGAAAATTGAGCTAGGTTAACGTGAGCGCATGATTCGTGTCATTCTGAGCTCCGAATCAAAAGTTATAGACGATTTAGTACGGACGTGTCAAGTTTATCTGCCAATTAAAATGATCATTCTAAACAGATCATTGGTGCTCATTGAGTAAAGACTTATTAATCTATCATAATGCGTGGCAGCACACTGTTTGCGATAGATTCAATTATTTGGAGGCTTTGTCGTAGCTATTTAAGTCTTAAATTTTGTCACACTATAGAAAATTGAGCGAGCTTAACGTGGGCATTAGATTCATGTCATTCTGAGCTCTGAATCAAAAGTTACGGACGATTTAGTGCAGATATGTCAAGTTGATTGGCCAGATAAAATAATCATTGTAAACTGATCATTGGTGCTCATTGAGTAAAGGCTTATTAATGAAGCATAACATATGTCATAACGTAGTTTGTGATTTATTTGATTACTTGAAGGCTTTGTCGTAGCTACTTTGGTGTTCAAATTTGTCATAATATAGAAAATTGAGTTAGTTTAACGTGGGCATTGGATTCACATCATTGTGAGCTTTGAATAAAAAGTTATGGAAGATTTTGTGCGGACATGTCAAGTTGACCAATAGTTAAAATTATCATTCTAAACTGATCATTCCTTGAGTAAAGGCTTATAAATAAAGAACAATGAATGGCATCACGCAGTTTGGGATAGATTGGATTACTTGGAGGGTTTCTTATAGCTATTTTGTTCTAAAATTTTTTCATAATATAGAAAACTGAACTAGCTTAATGTGGGCATTGGATTAGTGTCATTCTGAGCTCTGAATCAAAAGTTATGGACGATTTTGTGCGGACATGTCAAGCTGATCGGCTAGTTAAAATGATCATTCTAAACTGATCATTTGTCCTCATTAAGTAAAGGCTTATTAATGAAGCATAATGCTTGGCATCAAGCAGTTTGGGATAGATTGGATTATTTGGAGGCTTTGTCGTAGCTATTTCGGGCTTAAATTTTGTTGGATTCGTGTCATTCTAAGCTCTGAATCAAAAGTTATGGACTATTTCTTATCGACATGTCAAGTTGACCGGCTAGTTAAAATGATCTTTCTAAAGGGATCATTGGTGCTCATTGAGTAAAGGCTTATTAAAGAAGCATAGCGTGTGGCATCACGCAGTTGGCGAAAGATTCTATTACTTGGAAGCTTTTTCGTAGCTATTTCAGTCTTCAATTTTGTCACAATATAGAAAATTGGGCTAGCTTAACATGAGCATTGGGTTCGTGTCATTCTAAGCCATGAATCAAAAGTTATGAACGATTTTTTGCCCACTTGTCAAGTTGACCAGCTAGTTAAAATGATCATTCTAAAGTGATCATTGGTGGTCATTGAGTAAAGGCTTATTACTGAAGCATAACTCATGGCATTCAAGCAAATTACGATAGATTTGATTACTTTGAGGCTTTTTTGTAGTTATTTCAGTCTTAAATTTTTTATAATATAAAAAATCGAGTTAACCTAATGTGAACGTTGGATACGTTTCATTCTAACCTCTGAATCAAAAGTTACAGAAGTTTTAGTGCGGACATGTCAAGTTTATCGGTCAGTTAAAATTATCGTTCTAAAGTGATCATATGTGCTCATTGAGTAAAGGCGTATTAATGAAGCATAATGCGTGGCATCATGCAGTTTGTGATAGATTCGATTACTTGGAGGCTTTGTCGTAGCTATTTCAGTCTTCAATTGTGTTACAATATAGAAAATTGAGCTAAACTAACGTGGGTATTGGATTTATGTCATTATAAGCTCTGAATCAAAAGTTATTGACGATTTCTTGCCGACTTGTCAAGTTGACAAGCTAGTTAAAATGATCATTCTAAATTGATCATTGGTGCTCATTGAGTAAAGGCTTATTGATGAAGCATAATTGATGGCATCAAGCAGTTTGCGATAGATTTGATTACTTGGAGGTTTTGTCGTAGTTATTTCAGTCTTAAATTTTTTCTCAATATAAAAAATTGAGCAAGGTTTACGTGAGAGTTGCATTCGTTTCATTCTTAGCTTAGAATCAAAAGTTATAGACGATTCAGTGTGGACATGGCAAATGGATCATTCAGTTAAAATGATCATTCTAAAGTGATCATTGGTGCTCATTTAGTAAAGGCTTATTAATGAAGCATAACGCAAGGTATCACGCAGTTTGCAATAGATTTGATTACTTGAAGGATTCGTCGTAGCTATTTCAGTCTTCAACTTTGTCACAATATAGAAAATTGAGCTAGCTTAACGTGGGCATTGGATTTGCGTCATTCTGAGATTTGAATTAAAAGTTACAAAAGATTTTGGGCGGACATGTCAAGGTTAGTGGTAGTTAAAATGATCATTCTAAATTTATCATTGGTGCTCCTTGATTAAAGGCTTATAAATGAGGCATAATGAATGACATCACACAGTTTGGGATAGATTTGATTACTTGTAGGGTTTGTCTTAGCTATTTCGGTCTTAAAGTATGTCACACTATAGAAAACTGAACTAGCTTAATGTGGGAATTGGATTAGTTTCATTCTGAGCTCTGAATCAAAAGTTACGGACGATTTAGTGCGAACATTTCAAGTTGATGGCCTAGTTAAAATGATCATTCTAAACTTATCATTGGTGCTCCTTGAGTAAAGGCTTATAAATGAAGCATAATGCATAGCATCACGTAGTGTGGGATAGATTGGATTACTTGAAGTCTTTATCCTAGCAATTTTGGTCTTAAATTTTGTCACAATATAGAATATAGAGCTAGTTTAATGTGTGCGATGGATTCATGTTATTTTGAACTATAAATAAAAAGTTACAATGATTTAGTGCGGAAATGTCAAGTTGATCGGCCAATTAAAATGATCATTCTAAACTGATCATTGGTGCTACTTGAGTAAAGGCTTATAAATGAAGCAGAATGCATAGCATCATGTAGTTTGGGATATATTGGATTACTTGGAGACTTTATCGTAGCTATTACGGTCTTAAATTACGTCACAGTATATAGAATAGAGCTAGCTCAATGTGGGAGATGGATTTGTGCTATTTTGAAATCTAAGTAAAAAGTTACAAACGATTTACAGTGGACCTGTCAAGTTGATCGGAAAATTAAAATGATGATTAGAAACTGATCATTGGTGCTGCTTGAGTAAGGGCTTCTAAATGAAGCATAATGCATAACATCATGTAGTTTGGGATAGATTGAATTACTTGTAGGCTTTATCGTATCTATTTTGGTCTTAAATTTTGTCACAATATAGAATATAGAGCTAGCTTAACGTAGGTGATGGATTCGTGCTGTTTGAACTCTAAATAAAAAGTTACAGACAATTTAGTGTAGACATGTCAACTTGATCGGCAAATTAAAATGATCATTATATACTGATCATTGGTGCTCCTTAAGTAAAAGCTTATAAATGAAGCATAATGCATGGCATCACACAGTTTGGGATACATTGGATTAATTGGAGGCTTCGTCGTAGCTCTTTCAGTCTCAAATGTTGTCACAATATAGAAAATTGAGCTAGTTTAATGTGGGGATAATATTCGTGTCATTATGAACGCTAAATCAAATGTAACAAATGATTTACTGTGGACATGTCAAGGTTGTCAGCAAGTTAAAATTGTCATTCTAAACTGAGCATTGGTGCTCCTTGAAGAAAGGCTTATAAATGAAGCATAATGCATGGTATCACGCAGTTAGGGATAGATTGGATTACTTGGATGCTTTATCGTAGCTATTTTTGTCTTAAATTTTGTCACAATGTTGAAAATTGAGCTATCTTAATGTGGGCGTTGGATTAGTGTCATTTTGAATTCTAAATAAAACGTTAAGGACGATTTAGTGCAAACATTTAAAGTTGATCACCTAGTTAAAATGATCATTCTAAACTTACTGTTGGTGCTCGTTGAATAAAGACTTATAAATGAAGCATAATGCATAGATTCAAGTAGTTTGGGATAGATTGGATTAGTTGGATGCTTTATCGTAGCTATTTTGGTCTTAACTTTTGTCACAATATAGAATATAGAGCTAGCTTAACGTGGGCGATGGATTTTTGCTGTTCGGACTCAAAATCAAAAGTTACAGACTATTTAGTGCAGACATGTCAACTTGATCGGTCAATTAAAATGATCATTCTATACTGATCATTGGTGCTCCTTAAGTAAAAGATTATAAATGAAGCATAATGCATGGCATAAAACAGTTTGGGATACACATGATTACTTGGAGGCTTCGTCATAGTTCTTTCAGTCTCAAATGTTGTCACATTATAGAAAATTGAGCTAGTTTAACGTGGGGATAATATTCGTGTCATTATGAACGCTAAATCAAATGTAAGAAATGATTTACTGCGGACATGTCAAGGTTGTGAGCAAGTTAAAATTGTCATTCTAAACTGATCATTGGTGCTCCTTGAAGAAAGGCTTATAAATGAAGCACAATGCATGGTATCACGTAGTTAGGGATAGATTGGATTACTTGGATGCTTTATCATAGCTATTTTTGTCTTAAATTTTGTCACGATATAGAAAATTGAGCTATCTTAACGAAGGTGTTGGATTCGTGTCGATTTGAATTCTAAATAAAACGTTAAGGATGATTTAGTGCAACATTTAAAGTTGATCGCCTAGTTAAAATGATCATTCTAAACTTATCGTTAGTGCTCCTAGAATAAAGGCTTATAAATGAAGCACACTGCATAGCATCACGTAGTTTGGTATAGATTGGATTAGTTGGAGGCTTTATCATAACTATTTGGCATTAAATTTTGTCAAAATATAGAATATAGAGCTAGCTTAACGTTGGCGATGGATTCATGCTGTTTCAACTCTAAATAAAAAGTTAAGGACTATTTAGTGCACACATGTCAACTTGATGGGCCAATTAAAATGATCATTCTATACTGATCATTGGTGCTCCTTAAGTAAAAGCTTATAAATGAAGCATAATGCATGGCATCACACAATTTGGGATACATTGGATTACTTGGAGGCTTCGTCATAGCTCTTTCAGTCTCAAATGTTGTCACAATATAGAAAATTGAGCTGGTTTAACGTGGGGATAATATTCGTGCGTTATGAACGCTAAATCAAATGTAACAAACAATTTACTGCTAACATGTCAAGGTTTTCAGCAAGTTAAAATTGTCATTCTAAACTGATCATTGGTGCTCCTTGAAGAAGGCTTATAAATGAAGCATAATGCATGGTATCACGTAGTTAGGGATAGATTGGATTACTTGGATGCTTTAACAAAGCTATTTATGTCTTAAATTTTGTCACAATATAGAAAATTGAGCTATCTTAACGTGGGCGTTGGATTCGTGTCATTTTGAATTCTAAATAAAACGTTAAGGACGATTTAGTGCAAACATTTAAAGTTGATGGCCTTGTTAAAATGATCATTCTAAACTTATTGTTGGTGCTCGTTGAATAAATACTTAGAAATGAAGCATAATGCATACATTCACATAGTTTGGGATAGATTGGATTAGTTGGATGCTTTATCGTAGCTATTTTGGTCTTAACAATAGAGTATAGAGCTAGCTTAACGTGGGCGATGGATTCGTGCTGTTCGAACTAAAAATAAAAAGTTACAGACTACTTATTGCAGACATGTCAACTTGATCGGCCAATAAAAATGATCATTCTATACTGATCATTGGTGCTCCTTAAGTAAAAGCTTATAAATGAAGCATAATGCATGGCATCACACAGTTTGGGATACATTGGATTACTTGGAGGCTTCGTCATAGCTTTTTAGTCTCAAATGTTGTCACAATATAGAAAATTAAGCTAGTTTAACATGGGGATAATATTCGTGTCATTATGAACGCTAAATCAAATGTAACAAACTATTTATTGCGGACATGTCAAGGTTGTCAACAAGTTAAAATTGTCATTCTAAACTGATCATTGGTGCTCCTTAAAGAAAGGCTTATAAATGAAGCATAATGCATGGTATCACGTAGTTAGGGATAGATTGGATTACTTGGATGCTTTATTATAGCTATTTTTGTCTTAAATTTTGTCACAATATAGAAAATTGAGCTATATTAACGTGGGTGTTGGATTCGTGTTATTTTGATTTCTAAATAAATGTTAAGGACGATTTAGTGTGACCATTTAAAGTTGATCGCCTAGTTATCGTTGGTGCTCCTTGAATAAAGGCTTATAAATGAAGCATAATGCATAAGATCACGTAGTTTGGGATAGATTGGATTAGTTGGAGGCTTTATCGTAGCAATGTTGGTCTTAGTTTTGTCACAATATAGAAAATAGAGCTATTTTAACGTGGACGATGGATTCGTGTTATTTTGAACTCTAAATAAAAAGTTACATATGATTTAGTGCGCACATGTCAAGTTGATCGGCCAACTAAAACGATCATTCTAAACTGATCATTGGTGATCGTTGAGTAAAGGCTTGTAAATGAACCATAATGCATATCATCACGTAGTTTGGGATAGATTGGATAACTTGCAGTCTTTATCGTACCTATTTTGGTCTTAAATTTACTCACAATATTTAAAATAGATCTAGCTTAATGTGGGCGATGGATTTTTGGTATTTTGAAATCTAAAAAAGGTTACAGACGATTTATTGCATACATGTCAAGTTGATCGGACAATTAAAATTATCATTTTAAACTGGTCAGTGGTGCTACTTAAGTAAAATTTTATATATGAAGCATAATGCATGACATCATGCAGTTTGTGATACATTGGATTACTTTGAGGTTTTGTTGTAGCTCTTTTTGTCTAAAATGTTGTCACAATATAGAAAATTGATCTAGATTAACGTAAGGGTTAGATTTGTGTCATTATGAACTTTAAATCAAAAGTTACAAACGATTTATTGTGGACATGTCAAGGTTGTCTACCAGTTAAAAATAGTCATTCTAAACTGATCATTGGTGCTCCTCGAGTAAAAGCTTATAAATGAAGCATAAGGCATGGCATCACGTAGTTCGGGATAGATTGGACTACTTGGATGATTTATCGTAGCTATTTTGGTCTTAAATTTTCTCACTATATAGAAAATTGAGCTTGATTATAGTGGACGTTAATTCGTGCCATATGAACTCTAAAATAAAAGGTTAAGGACGATTTAGAGTGAACATGTCAAGTTGATCGGCTAGTTAAAATGATAATTCTAAACCTATCATTGGTGCTCCTTTAGTAAAGGCTTCGTCGTAGCTATTTCAGTCTCAAATGTTGTCACAATATACAAAATTGAGGTAGCTTAACGTGGGGCTTAGATTCGTGTCATTCTGAACTCTAAATCAAAAGTTACAAACAATTTATTGCGGAAATGTCAAGGTTGACGGCCAGTTAAAATTGTCATTCTAAATTGATCATTTCTGATCCTTGAGTAAATGCTTATAAATGAATCATAATGCATGGCATCACCTAGTTTGGGATATATTGGATTACTTAGATGCTTTAGCATAGCGATTTTGGTCTTAAATTTTGTCATAATGTAGAAAATTGAGATAGCTTAACGTGGGCGTTGGATTCGTGTCATTTTAAACTCTAAATAAAAAGTTACGGACAATTTATTGCGAACATGTCAAGTTGATTGGCTAGTTAAAATGATTGTTCTAAACTGATCATTGCTGCTCCATGAGTAAAGGCTTATAAATGAAGCATAATGCATAGCATCACGTATTTTGGGATAGATTGGATTACTTCGAGGCTTTATCATAGCTTCATAGCTATTTTGGTCTTACATTTTGTCACAATATAGAATATAAAGCTAGTTTAACGTGGGCAATGGATTCGTGTAATTTTAAACTCTATATAAAATGTTACAGACGATTTAGTGCGGACAAGTCAAGTTGATCGGCCAATTAAAATGATCATTGGTGCTCCTTAAGTAAAAGTTTATAAATGAACCATAATGCATGGCATCACACAGTTCGGGACACGTTGGATTACTGTGATGCTTTGTCGTAGCTCTTTCAGTCTCAAATGTTGTCACAATATAGAAAATTGAGCTAGATTAACGTGGATGTTAGATTCCGGTCATTATGAACTTTAAATCAAAAGTCACAAACGATTTATTGCGGACATGTCAAGGTTGTCGGCGAGTTAAAATGGTCATTCTAAACTTATCATTAGTGCTCCTTGAGTAAATGCTTATAAATGAAGCATAATGCATGGTATCACGTAGTTTGTGATAGATTGGATTACTAGGATGCTTTATCGTATCTATTTTTGTCCTAAATTTTGTCACAATATAGAAAATTGAGCTAGCTTAACGTGGGCGTTGGATTCGTGTCATTTGGAACTCTAAATAAAAAGTTATGAATGATTTAGTGTGAACATGTCAAGTTGAGCAGCTAGTTAAAATGATCATTCTAAACTGATCATTGGTGCTGTTTGAGTAAAAGCTTATAAATGAAGCATAATTCATATCATCACATGTTTTGGAATAGATTGGATTTCTTTGATGCTTTATCATAACTATTTTGGTCTTTAAATTTGTCAAAATATAGAATATAGAGCTAGCTTAACGTGGGCGATGGATTCATGCTACTTGAACTCTAAATAAAAAGTTACATACGATTTAGTGCGGACATGTCAAGTTGATCGGCCAATTAAAATGATTATTCTATACTGATCATTGGTGCTCCTAATGTAAAAGCTTATAAATGAAGCATAAAGCATGGCCTCACGCAGTTTGGGATACATTGGATCACTTTGAGGCTTCGTCGTAGCTCTTTCAGCCTCAAATGTTGCCACAATATAGAAAATTGAGCTAGCTTAATGTTGGGGGTTATATTCTTGTCATTATAAACTTTAAATCAAAAGTTACAAACGATTTATTTCGGACATGTTAATGTTGTCGGCTAGATAAAATAGTTATTCTAAATTCATCATTGGTGCTCCTTGAGTAAAGTCTTATAAATGAAGCGTATTGCATGGCATCATGTAGTTTGGGATAGATTGGATTATTTGGATGCTTTATAATAGCTATTTTGGTCTTAAATTTTGTTAAAATATAGAAAATTGAGCTAGCTTAACGTGGGTGTTAGATTCGTGTCATTTTGAACTCTGAATAAAAAGTTATGGATGATTTAGCGCGAACATGTCAAGTTGATCGGCTAGTTAAAATGATCATTATAAACTGATCATTGGTGCTCGTTGAATAAAGGCTTAAAAAGGAAGCATAATGTAGAGCATCACGTAGTTTGGGATATATTAGATTACTTGGAGGCATTATCGTAGCTATTTTGATCTTAAATTTTATCACAATATAGAATATAGAGCTAATTTAATGTGGGCGATTGATTCGTGTTATTTTGAACTCTAACTAAAAAGTTACAGACGATTTAGTGCAAAAATACCAAGTTGGTCGGCTAATTAAAATGATCATTCTAAACTAATCATTGGTGCTTGTTAAGTAAAAGTTTATAAATGAAGCATAATGTATGGCATCACGAAGTTTGGGATACATTGGATTACTGTGGGGGTTAGCTTAATGTCACAATATACAAAAATTGAGCTAGCTTAATGTGGGGGTTAGATTCAGGTCATAAAGAACTCTAAATCAAAAGTTACAAACGATTTCTTGTGGACATGTCAAGGTTGTTGGCCAGTTATAATGGTCATTATAAACTGATCATTGCTTCTGCTTGAGTAAAGGCTTATAAATGAAGCATAATGCATGGCATCACACAGTTTTGGATAGATTGGATTACCTTGATGCTTTATCGTACCTATTTTGGTCCTAAATTTTTTCATAATATAGAAAATTGAGCTAGCTTAACGTAGACGTTGGATCCGTATCATTTTGAACTCTGAATAAAAATTACTGACGATTTAGTGGGAACATGTTAAGTTGATCGGCTAGTTAAAATGATCATTATAAACTGATAATTAGTGCTCCTTGAGTAAAGGCTTATAAATGAAGCGTAATGCATAGAATCACGTGGTTTGGAATAGATTGGATTACTTTGAGGCTTTATCATAGTTATTTTGGTCTTTAAATTTGTCACAATATAGAATATAGAGCTAGCTTAACGTGGGCGATGGATTCGTGCTATTTGAACTCTAAATAAAAAGTTACAAACGATTTAGTTCAGACATGTGATGTTGATCGGCCAATTAAAATGATTATTCTATACTGATCATTGGTTCTCCTAAAGTAAAAGCTTATAAATGAAGCATAAAGCATTGCATCACACAGTTTGGGATACATTGGATTACTTGGAGGCTTCGTCGTAGCTCTTTCAGCATCAAATGTTGTCACAATATAGAAATTTGAGCTAGCTTAACGTGGGGGTTATATTCGTGTCATTATGAACTATAAATCAAAAGTGACAAATGATTTATTTCGGACATGTCAAGGTTGTCGGCTAGTTAAAATGTTCATTATAAACTGATCATTGGTGCTCCTTGAGTAAAGGCTATAAATGAAGCATAATGCATGGCATCATGTAGTTTGGGATAGATTGGATTACTTGGATGCTTGATCGTAGCTATTTTGGTCTTAAATTTTGTCAAAATATAGAAAATTGAGTTAACTTAACATGGGTGTTGGATTCGTGTCATTTTGAACTCTGAACAAAAAGCTACGGATGATTTATTGCGGACATGTCAAGGATGTCGGCCAGTTAAAATGGTCATTCTAAACTGATCATTGGTGCTCCTTGAGTAAATGATTATAAATGAAGCATAATGCATAGCATCACGTAGTTTGGGATAGATTGTATTACTTGGAGGCTTTATCGTAACTTTATCAATCTCAAATGTTACCACAATATAGAAAATTGAGCTAGCTTAATGTGGGGGTTTGATTTGTGTCATTTTGAACTTTAAATCAAAAGTTACAAACGATTTATTACGGCCACGTCAAGGTTGTCGGCCAGTTATAATGGTCATTCTAAATTGATCATTGGTGCTCCTTAAGTAAAGGCTTATAAATGAAGCATAATGCATGGCACCACGTAGTTTGGGATAGATTGGATTACTTTGATGCTTTATCGTAGCTATTTTGATCTTAAATTTTATCACAATATAGACAATTGATCTAGCTCAATGTGGGCATTGGATTCATGTCATTTTGAACTATAAATAAAATGTTATGCAAGATTTATTGCGAACATGGCAAGATTATCGGCTAGTTAAAATGATCATTCTAAACTGATCATTGGTGCTCCTTTAGTAAAAACTTATAAATGAAACATAATGCATAACATCACATAGTGTGGGATAAATTGGATTACTTGGAGGCTTTATGGTAGCTATTTTGGTCTTAACTTTTGTCACAATATAAAAAATAGAGCTAGCTTAATGTGGAAGATGGATTCGTGTTATTTTGAACTCTAAATAAAAAGTTACTGATGATTTAGTGCGGACATGTGAAGTTGATTGGCCAATTAAAATGATCATTATAAATAGATCATTGGTGCTCATGAAGTAAAAGTTTATAATGAAGCATAATGCGTGGCATCACGCAGTTTGGGATACATTGGATTACTTTGAGGCTTTGTCATAGGTCTTTCAAGTTTCAAATGTTGTCACAATATATAAAATTGATCTTGCTTCACGTGGGGGTTAGATTTGTGTCATTATGAACTCTGAATCAAAAATTTGGGATGATTTATTGTAGACATGTCAAGGTTGTCGGCAAGTTAAAATGGCCATTCTAAGCAGATCATTGGTGCTCCTTGAGTAAAGGCTTATAAATGAAGCATAATGCATGGAATGAAATAGATTTGGTAGATTGGATTACTTGGATGCTTTATCGTAGCTATTTTCTTATTAAATTTTGTCAACATATAGAAAATTGAGCTATTTTAAAGTGGACGTTAGATTCGTGTCATTTTGAACTCTAAATAAAAAGATACGGACGATTTAGTGCGATCATGTAAAGTTGATCGGCTAGTTAAAATGATCATTCTAAACTGATCATTGATGTTCCTTGAGTAAATGCTTATAAATGAGGTATAATGCATAGCATCACTTAGTTTTGGATAGATTGGATTACTTGTAGGCTTTATCATAGCTATTTTGGTCTTTAAATTTGTCACAATATAGAATATAGAGCTAGTTTAACATGGGCAATGGATTCATGTTATTTTGAACTCTAAATAAAATGTTACACACAATTTAGTTCGGATAGGTCAAGTTGATCGGCCAATTAAAATGATCTTTCTAAACTGATCATTGGTGCTCTTTAAGTAAAACTTTATAATTGAAGCATAATGCATGGCATCACGCAGTTTGGGATACATTGGATTACTTTGCGGCTTTGTCGTAGCTCTTTCAGTCTCAAATGTTGTCACAATATAAAAATTGAGCTAGCTTAACGTGGAGGTTAGATTCGTGTCATTATGAACTCTAAATCAAAAGTTATAGACGATTTATATCAGACATGACAAGGTTGTCGGCCAGTTAAAAATAGTCATTCTAAAGTTATCATTGGTGCTCCTTGAGTAAATGCTTATAAATGAAGTATAATGCATTGCATCACGTAATTTATGATAGATTAGATTACTTGGATGCTTATCATAGCTTTTTTGTTCCTAAATTTTGTCACAATATAGAAAATTGAGCTAGCTTAATGTGGACGTTGGTTTCGTGTAGTTTTGAACTCTAAATAAAAAGTTACGGACGATTTATTGCGAACATGGCAAGTTGATCGGCTAGTTAAAATGATCATTCTAAATTGATTATTGGTGCTCCTTTAGTAAAGGCTTATAAATGAAACAAAATGCATAAAATATCACTAATATTTATTAAAAAAAGAAGAATCGGTCCAGGAAAAACTTAAAATAACCGCTTTCTCTCTCAACTCTCCTCTGTACTTTTTCCGACCACGTTTTCTTCTCGTCTTTGTCGACGGTTCTTCCTACCATCGGTGAAGTTGTTTTGTCTCTTTTTTTCTTCTGAAAAGAGTTTTGTCGTCGAATTCAGTTATCGATGTTTTTCTCGGAGAATCGGTTACTCTCATAACCGCCTTCTCTGTTTAACTTCTCATTTCTTTACTCTTCAATTGCGAATCCTTGTTTCCTTACCATGTCGGATTATTTGGCCAGAAAATTGCAAGACATTGATCTTGGAATCAATGAACCCACAATCTCGCTTCCTCCGGAATTATGTTCCCAAGCCGCAACCGAAACACGCTACTCCTTGACCGGCAAACCGGTGAATCCAAAGAAGAAAAATCTTCGTGCAATGATGACTACGCTCCCCCGTCTTTGGAGTGCCGGAGAGGTGATCACATCGCGTATAATTGAAGGCAATCTGACTCAGTTTCTATTTCAAACCGAAGAGGCCCTGATTTCGGTCCTCCGGCGTGGACCATGGTCGTTCAATGACCGTATGTGCGTCCTCCAGAAATGGTCGCCGACGATAGACGCAAACGAGATGAAATTCATCCCGTTTTGGGTCCAAATCCGTGGAATCCCAATCCAGTTTCTAACATATCAAATGGTGATTTACATCGGAGGAACTCTCGGTGACATCCTTGAAACCGATTTTAACACCGAGAACTCGCACCGGGTCGAGTTTGTGCGTGTTAGAATTCTCATGAATATCTCGTTCCCGCTCCAATTTCAGAGAAAATTCCGATTTCATAATACAGAATATATTCTCAAATTCCGATACGAAAAATTGAGATCCTTCTGTTCAAAGTGTGGGATTCTATCACATGACGCACTTGACTGCCCACTTGATGCGGATTCCATAAATCCGAACATAAATCCCTCCGGTGATGATGATTCCGGCAACGACGGGGCAAATCCACCACCACCGAGTTTTCTTTCACAGCAACAATTTACCCCAAATCAACACGTCTCTTCGGGTGCGATTGGGGACGATTCTGGAGAAACCCCTACTGAACGACTTCTCTCCCCAAGGAATCCTCAGGCTGACAAACGGCCACGCCCGCCGGAATCCATGGCTTCCACCAATTCTGCAAAACGGCCAAAATCGACTCCGGTTCTCTCTCCCGGTTCACCAGGTACGCTGGAATTGAGAATTGGTTTGGAATTCAAATCTGGTTTGGTTAGTTCCTGGTTCAATTTAAGTGGATCCTGGTTTAAGCTGCTAACCGAGATTTATGGCATAACCGACAACATTTTAATAACCGGGTTAAGGAAAAGAATTGATTTCTGGTTTAGGATTAATGCTTCGGTTTATGGTCATATAATAGTATCTGTCCAATATATTAACCGTTTAACGGGAAATATTTATGCTGGTGAAATTCTGAGTTATCTAGGTGACGGCTTGGTGGGCCATAAACCACCACATACAGAATGAACATCGCATTTTGGAAATGCCGGGGTTTGGGAGGGTCTCTGGCAGTTCGACGCCTAAAGGGAATAAAGAAGATTTATTCCCCAGACATACTCTTCCTAGTGGAAACCAAGAACAACAACAATGTGGTTCATCATGTCGCTAGTATTTTAAATTACGCATGTGTATTGTGTATCCCCCCAAAAGGAATTGGTGGTGGACTGGCTTTATTATGGAATAAGTCTGTTTCTGTAAACATTATCAGTTCAGACGAAAGACTTATTGACTGCAAGATTAATAAAAAAGGCTATGATTTCTATTTGCCATGTGTCTATGGGCATCCTATACGGAAATATAGGATTAATCTTTGGGAAAGATTACAGAAAATAGCCCCTCTACGGAACAGCCCATGGCTTTTATGTGGGGATTTCAATGAGATCTTAAATGTACGGGACAAAACTGGTGGTGCTATTAGAGAACCGTGGAGCCTATTTGATTTCCAAAAAATGGTCTCAATTTGCCAGATTTCTGATTTACGATATATCGGGAATAATATGACTTGGGCAGGAAAAAGGAATAATCAAATAGTTCAATGTTGGTTGGATAGGGCTATGGCTAATCACGAATGGAAAGCTACCTATCCGGCGTCAATAATTGAATACTTGGATATGATAGATTCGGACCATCGACTAGGGTTGATTAAAATTCGAAGACACTCAGAATCAGGAAAAAGAATATTCCATTATGATCCCCGATGGGCAGATAAAGATGGATTTCACAGTTTAGTTAGTAATTGCTGGAACAGCTCTGATCAAAGAAATACTTCCATATCCTACCGACTTCAAGCATGCAGACAACGAATTTCCTCTTGGAAAAGGAATTCTATGCTAAACTCCCAATACCGAATTCAGGAGTTAAGTAAAGATATTAATGCAGAAAAGAGTAGGGTTAACTGTGACAGTGGGAAAATTTGGTCTTTACACAGAGAGTTAGCTAAGGCCTATGCAGACGAGGAACTCTACTGGAAAATTAAGAGTAGAAATGAATGGCTACAAGCGGGAGACAGGAATACAAAATTTTTCCATGCAACAACGAAGAATCGAAGATCGAGAAATACAATTACTTCCATTCAAGATGAGCTTGGTACTGATGTCTACGGAAATGAGGATATTGCACATCAAGCCTTAAAATATTTTGCGGATTTATTTAAATCAAGCTCACCAACAAATATGGATTGAGTATTAGAAAATGTTACAACAGTTGTCACCACTGAAATGAATATGGAGCTTACTAAGACAGTTGCCCCTGAGGAGATTCGTGAAGCTGTTTTCTCTATTGGTTCGAATAAAGCTCCAGGACCTGATGGCTTCGCGGGATCTTTTTTCCATCAACATTGGGATATTGTTGGACACTCAGTAATTGAGGAAGTTACCCGATTTTTCGATACAGGACACATGTCACCGGGTCTCAACCATACGAATATCTGTCTAATTCCCAAGACTAACTGCCCTACTCTCATGAAAGATTATAGGCCAATCTCCCTGTGTAATGTTATCTACAAAATCATCTCAAAAGTATTGGTCTTACGACTCAAAAAAGTTTTGGATGATCTTGTTTCAGAAAATCAGGCCGCTTTCATACCGGGACGGCTTATTACTGATAATGTGCTTCTAGCCCACAAATCCTTACATGCTTTGAAAGTTCAACCGACTTGTGCGAAAATGTATATGGCAGTTAAAACAGACATGAGTAAAGCCTATGATAGAATTGAGTGGAATTTCTTGGAAGCAGTTATGCAAAAGAAAGGATTTTCGAATCGCTGGATTCATGTAATTTTGAGCTCTAAATCATATCTTAAAGACGATCTAGTGCGTACATGTCATGCTGATCAGCTATTTAAAATGATTATTTTTTTAAATTGATCATTGGTGCTACTTGAGCAATAGTTTACAAATGAAGCATGCAACCTGGCATCACGTAGTGCGTACATGTCAAGTTAATACATTCTGAATTCTAAATTAAAAGTTACAAAAGATTTAGTGCGTACATGTCAAGTTGATCGGCCAGTTAAAATGATCATTCTAAACTGATAATTGGTGCTCTTTGAGAAAAAGCTTATAAATGAAGCATAATGCATGGCATCATGCAGTTCGGGATACATTGGATTACATGGAGGGTTTGCCATAACTCTTTCAGTCTCAAATGTTGTCACAATATTAAAAATTGAGCTACATTAACGTGGGCGATGAATTCATGTCATTGTGCGCTCTAAATATTATGTTGAAAACTCTCTAGGGAGGACATGTCAAGTTTATCGGCTAGTTAAAATGATCATGTCGGTCCTAAATTTTTTCACAATATACAAAATTGAGCTAGTTTAATGCGAGTGTTGGATTCATGACATTCGCACGATCTAGTGTGGACATGTCAAATTGATTGGCGAGTAAAATTGACCATTCTAAACTGATCATTCTAAATTATCATTAGTGCTCTTTCAGTAAAGGCTTATAAATGAAGCTTTATGCATGACATCACGTAGTTTAGGACATATTGGATTACTTGAAAGCTTTGTGGTAGTTCTATAAGTCTCAAATGTTGTTACAATATAGAACATTGAGCTAGCTTAATGTGGACATTTGATTCGTGTCGTTCTGAACTATAAATCAAAAGTTACGTGCAATTTAGGGCCTAGATGTCAAGTTGATCAACAAGTTAAAATGATCATTCTAAACTGATCAATGGTGCTCTTTGAGTAAAGGCTTATAAATGAAGCATAATGCATGGCATCACGCAGTTGGGGATATATTGGATTACTTGGAGGCTTTATCATAGCTCTTTCAGTCTTAAGTGTTGTCACAATAATAAAAATTGAGCTTGATTAACGTGAGTGATGGAGTCATGTCATTTTGAGCTCTAAATCATATGTTAAACGTGCTCTAGTGTGGACATGTTAAGTTGATCAACTAGTTAAAATGATCATTCTAAAGTGATCACTGGTGCTCATTGAGCAAAGGTTTTCAAATGAAGCATAATGCATGGCATCACTAATTTTGGGATAGATTAGATTACTTGGAAGCTTTATCGTATCTTTTTTAGTCTTAAATTTTGTAAGAATAAAGAAAATTGAGCTAGCTAAACGTGGATGTTGGATTCGTGTCATTCTGAACTCAGAATCAGAAGTTAAATACAATTTAATGCGGATATGTCAAGGTTATCAACTAGTTAAAATGATCATTCTAAACTCATCATTGGTGCTCATTGAGAAATGGTTTACAAATGAAGCATAATGCATAGTATCACGCAGTTTGGGATAGATTGTATTACTTGGAGGCTTTGTCGTAGCTATTTTGGTCTTAAATTTCATAAGAATATAGAAAATTGAGCTAGTTTAATGTGGGTGTTGTATTCATGTCATTCTAAACTCTAACTCAAAAGATTCGGACGATTTAGAGCCGACATGATAAGCTGATTGGCCAGTTGAAGTTGCCATTTTAAACAATCATTCTAAAAAGATCACTAGTGCTCCTTAAGTAAAGGCTTAAAAATGAAGAATAGTGCATAACGTCACACAATTTAGAATAGATTGGATTACTTGAATGCCTTGTGGTAGTTCTATAAGTCTCAAAAGGTGTCACAATATAGAAGATTGACCTAGCTTAATGTGGCCATTGGATACATGTCATTTGAAAATCTAAATCAAAAGTTACAGATGATTTATAAGTGCGTACATGTCAAGTTGATTGGATTACTTGAAAGCTTTGTGGTAGCTAATTTGGTCTTAAATTTGTTCACAATATAGAGAATTGAGCTAGATTAACATGGGTGACGGATTCATGTCATTTTGAGCTCTAAATCACATGTTAAAGACGCTCTAATGCGGACATGTAAAGATGATCAGCTAGTTAAAATGATCATATGTTAAACGTGCTCTAGTGTGGACATGTTAAGTTGATCAGCTAGTAAAAATGATCATTCTAAAATGATCACTGGTGCTCATTGAGAAAAGGTATTCAAATGAAGCATAATGCATGGCATCACGCAGTTTAGGACAGATTGGATTACTTGAAAGCTTTGTGGTAGCTAATTTGGTCTTAAATTTGTTCACAATATAGAGAATTGAGCTAGATTAACATGGGTGAGGGATTCATGTCATTTTGAGCTCTAAATCACATGTTAAATACGCTCTAATGCGGACATGTAAAGATGATAAGCTAGTTAAAATGATCATTATAAACTTATCATTGGTGCTCATTGAGCAAAGGTTTACAAATGAAGCAAAATGCAAGTCATCACACAGTTTGGGATTGATTGGATTACATGGAAGTTTTGTCGTAGCTATTTCAGTCTTAATTTTTGTCACAATATAGAAAATTGAGCTAGTTTAACGGGGGTGTTGGATTCATGTCATTCTAAACACTAAATAAAAAGTTACAGACGATTTAGTGAGGACATGTCAAGTTTATTGACTAGTTAACTTGATCATTCTAAACTGATCTCCGGTTCTCATTGAGCAAATGGTTACAAATGAAGCATAATGCATGGCATCACGTAATTTGGGATAGATTGAATTACTTGGAGGCTTTTTCGTAGCTACTTTGGTCTTAAATTTTGTCTCAATATAGAGAACTGAGCTAGCTTAACGTTGGCGCTGGAATTTGTTTTATTCTGAACTCTAAATCAAAATTTAAAGACAGCTTAGTGCAGACATATCAAGATGATCAGCCAGTTAAAATGATCATTCTAAACTGATCATTGGTGCTCATTGAGCAAAGGTTTACAAATGAAGCATAATGCATGGAATAACGTAGTTTGGGATAGAATGGATTACATAGAAGCTTTGTCGTAGATATTTCAGTCCTAAATTTTGGCACAATATAGAAAATTTATCTAGCTTAACATGGGCGTTGGATTCGGGTCTTTCTGAACTGTGAATCAGAAGTTAAAGATAATTTAGTGCGGACATGTCAAGGTTATCAGCTAGTTACAATGATCTTTAAACTCATCATTGGTACTCATTGAGCAATGGTTTACAAATTAAGTATAATGCATAGCATCACCCAGTTTAGGATAGATTGGATTACTTGGAGGCTTTTTCGTAGCTATTTCGCTCTTAAATTTCGTCACAACGTAGAAAATTGAGCAAGCTTAATGTGGGCGTTGGATTCATGTCATTCTGAACTCTAAATCAAAAGGTTTGTACGATCTAGTGTGGACATGTCAAATTGATTGGCGAGTTAAATTGACCATTCTAAACTGATCATTCTAAAATTATCATTAGTGCTCTTTTAGTAAAGGCTTATAAATGAAGCTTTATGTATGGCATCATGCAGTTTAGGATAGATTGGATTACTTGAAAGCTTTGTGGTAGTTCTATAAGTCTCAAGTGTTGTCACAATATAGAACATTGAGATAGCTTAATGTGGACATTGGGTTCATGTCGTTCTGAACTATATATCAAAAGTTACGGACGATTTAGGGTGTAAATGTCAAGTTGATTGACAAGTTAAAATGATCATTCTAAACTGATCATTGGTGCTCTTTGAGTAAAGGCTTATAAATGAAGAATAATTCGTGGCATCATGCAGTTCGGGATATATTGGATTACTTGGAGGCTTTATCGTAGCTCTTTCAGTTTTAAATATTGTCACAATATTAAACATTGAACTTGATTAACGTGAGTGATTGAGTCATGTCATTTTGAGCTCTAAATCATACGTGCTCTAGTGCGGACAGGTTAAGTTGATCAGCTAGTTAAAATGATCATTCTAAAGTGATCACTGGTGCTCAATGAGCAAAGGTTTTCAAATGAAGCATAATGCATGGCATCACGCAGTTTGGGACTGATTAGATTACTTGGAAGCTTTATCGTATCTATTTCAGTCTTAAATTTTGTCAGAATTGAGTTAGCTAAACGTGGACGTTGGATTCGTATCATTCAGAACGCATAATCAAAAGTTAAATACAATTTAATGCGGACATGTCAAGGTTATCAACTAGTTAAAATGATCATTCTAAACTCATCACTGGTGCTCATCGAGCAATGGTTTACAGATGAAGCATAATGCATAACATCACGCAGTTTAGATAGATTGGATTACTTGGATCCTTTGTCGTATCTATTTCGGTCATAAATTTCATAAGAAAATAGAAAATTGAGCTAGTTTAACGTGGGTGTTGTATTCATGTCATTCTGAAATCTAACTCAAAATATTCAGATGATTTAGTGCCGACATGATAAGTTGATTGGCCAGTTGAAGTTGCCATTCTAAAATGATCATTCTAAAATGATCATTAGTGCTCCTTAAGTAAAGGCTTAAAAATGAAGAATAATGCATAACATCACGCAACTTAGGATAGATTGGATTACTTGAAGGCCTTGTGGTAGTTCTATAAGTCTCAAAAGGTGTCACAATATAGAAGATTGACCTAGCTTAATGTGGCCATTGGATACGTGTCATTTGAAAATCTAAATCAAAAGTTACAGATGATTTAGTGCGTACATGTCAAGTTGATTGGCCAGTTAAAGTGACAATTCTAAACTGATCATTAGTGGTCCTTCACTAAAGTGATTATTCTAATGAAGCATAATGCATGGCAATCACGAAGTTTAGGATAGATTGGATTACTTTAAGGCTTTGTGGTAGCTAATTTGGTCTTAAATTTGTTCACAATATAGAGAATTGAGCTAGATTAACGTGGGTGACGGATTCATGTCATTTTGAGCTCTAAATCACATGTTAAAGACGCTCTAGTGCAGACATGTAAAGATGATCAGCTAGTTAAAATGATCATTCTAAACTTATCATTGGTGCTCATTGAGCAACGGCTAACAAATGAAGCATAATGCAAGGCATCACGCAGTTTGGGATTGATTGGATTACTTGGAAGTTTTGTCGTAGCTATTTCAGTGTTAAATTTTTTTACAATATAGAAAATCGATCTAGCTTAACGGAGGCGTTGGATTCATGTCATTCTAAACACCAAATCAAAAGTTACAGACGATTTAGTGCGGACATGTCAAGTTTGTTGGCTAGTTAAATTGATCATTCTAAACTGATCTCCGGTTCTCATTGAGCAAAGGGCTACAAATGAAGCATAATGTATGACATCACGTAGTTTGGGATAGATTGAATTACTTAGAGGATTTGTCGTAGCTACTTTGGTCTTAAATTTTGTCGCAATATAGAGAACTGAGCTAGCTTAACGTTGGCGCTGGAATTTGTTTCATTATGAACTCGAAATCAAAAGTTAAACACAGTTTAGTGTAGACATATCAAGATAATCAGCCAGTTAAAATGATCATTCTAAACTGATCATTGGTGCTCATTGAGCAAAGGTTTACAAATGAAGCATAATGCATGGAATCACGTAGTTTGGGATATATTGGATTACATAGAGGCTTTTTCGTAGATATTTCAGTCCTAAATTTTAGCACAATATAGAAAATTGATCTAGTTTACTATGGGCGTTGGATTCGTGTCATTCTGAACTCTGAATCAGAAGTTAAAGATAATTTAGTGCGGACATGTCAAGGTTATCAGCTAGTTAAAATTATAACTTTAAATTCATCATTGGTGCTCATTGAGCAATGGTTTACAAATGAAGCATAATGCATAGCATCACGCAGCTGAGCATAGATTGGATTACTTGGAGGATTTTTCGTAGCAATTTCGCTCTTAAATTTCATCACAATGTAGAAAATTGAGCAAGTTTAATGTGGGCGTTGGATTCATGTCACTATGAACTATAAATCAAAAGGTTCGCACGATCTAGTGTGGACATGTCAAATTGATTGGCGAGTTAAATTGACCATTCTAAACTGATCATTTTAAAATTATCATTAGTGCTCCTTCAGTAAAGGCTTATAAATGAGGCTTTATGCATGGCATCACGCGGTTTAGGATATATTGGATTACTTGAAGGCTTTGTGGTAGTTCTATAAGTCTTAAATGTTGTTACAATATAGAACATTGAGCTTGCTTAATGTGGGCATTGGATTCGTTTCATTCTTAACTATAAATCAAAAGTTACGGACGATTTAGGGCGTAGATGTCAAGTTGATCGACAAGTTAAAATCATCATTCTAAACTGATCATTGGTGCTCTTTTAGTACAGGCTTATAAATGAAGCATAATGCCTGGCATCATGCAGTTCGGGATATATTAGATAACTTGGAGGCTTTATCGTAGCTCTTTCATTTTTAAATGTTGTCACAATATTAAAAATTGAGCTTGATTAACGTGAGTGATGGAGTCATGTCATTTTGAGCTCTAAATCATATGTTAAACATGCTCTAGTGCAGACATGTTAAGTTGATCAAGTAGTTAAAATGGTCATTCTAAAGTGATCACTGGTGCTCATTCAGCAAAGGTTTTCAAATGAAGCATAATGCAGGGCATCACCCAGTTTGTGATGGATTAGATTACTTGGAAGCTTTATTGTATCTATTTCAGTCTTAGAGTTTGTCAGAATAAAGAAAATTGATCTAGCTTCACGTGGCCATTGGATACGTGTCATTTGAAAATCTAAATCAAAAGTTATAGATGATTTAGTGCGTACATGTCAAGTTGATCAGCCAATTAAAATGATCATTCTGAACTAACCATTGGAGTTCCTTGAGTAAAGGCTTATAAATGAAGCATAATGCATGGCATACTATAGTTTGGGATACATTGGATTACTTGGAGATTTTATCGTATCTATTTTGGTCTTAAAATTTGTCACAATATAGAAAATTGAGCTAGCTTAACGTAGGTGTTGGATTCATTTCATTCTGTACTCTAAATAAAAAGTTTACAGAAGATTTAGTGCGGACATGCCAAGGTTATCAGCTAGTTAACTTGATCATTTTAAAATGAAAACTGGTGCTCATTCAGCAAAGGTTTACAAATGTAGAATAATGCATGGCATCACACAGTTTGAGATACATTGGGTTAGTTAGAGGCTTTGTCGTAGCTATTTCAGTCTTAAATTTTGTTACAATATAGAAAATTGAGCTATCTTAACGTGGGTGTTGGATTCGTGGCATTATGAACTCTGAGTCAAAAGTTAAAGACAATTTAAGTGCGGACATGTCAAGTTGATCAGCTAGTTAAAATGATCATTATAAACTGATCATTGGTGCTCATTGAGCAATAGTTTACAAATGATACATAATGCATGGTATCACACAGTTTGGGATAGATTGGATTACTTGGAGGATTTGCTATAGCTATTTTGGTCTTAATTTTTTTCACAATATAGAAAATTGAGCAAACTTAACTTGGGGGGGTGGGGGGGGGGGGGGGTAGGATTCGTATCATTCTGAATTCTAAATCAATAATTACGGACGAATTATTTTGCATAATATGTCAAGTTGATCGGCCAGTTAAAATGATGTTTTTAAACTCATCATTGTTGTTCCTTGAGTAAAGGCTTATAAATGAAGCATAATGCATGACATCAGGCTGTTTGGGATACATTGGATAAGTTGTAGGATTTGTCGTAACTCCTTTGATCTCAAATGTTTTATCAATATGGAAAATTCAGCTAGGTTAACGTGAGCGTTGGACTCAATGTCATTTTGAGCTCAAAATTAAAAGTTAAAGAGGATTTAGTGAGGACATGTCAAGTTCCTCAGCTAGTTAAAATGATCATTCTAAACTGATCATTAGTGCGCATTGACTAAAGGCGTACAAATGAAGCGTAATGCATAGTATCACGCTGTTTGGGATATATTGGATTACTTGGAGGCCTTTTCATAGCTACTTCGTTCTTAAATTTTGTCACAATATAGAAAATTGAGTTAGCTTAACGTGGGCGTTCGATTCGTCTCATTCGGAACTCTAAATCAGAAGTTACGGATCAGTGTGCACATGTCAAATTTAGTGTGCACATGTCAAATTTAGTGTGCACATGTGAAATTGATCAGCCAGTTGAAATGATAATTATAAACTGATCATTGGTGCTCATTGAGTAAAAGCTTATAAATAAAGCATAATCCATGGCATATTTGGAGGCTTTGTCGTAGGTATTTCGGTCTTAAATTTTGTCGTAGCTATCTCGGTCCTAACTTAAAATGTCACAATATAGAAAATTGAGCTAGCTTAATATGGGTGTTGGATTAGTATCATTCTGAACTTTGAATCAAAAGTTAAAGACGATTTAGTACGGACATGTCAAGTTGATCAGCTAGTTAAATTGAACATTCTAAACTGATCATTGGTGCTCAATGAACAAAGGTTTACAAATGAAACATTGTGCAAGGCATCATGCAGTTTGGGGTAGATTGGATTATTTAGAGGCTTTTTCATAGCTATTTTTCTCTTAAATTTTGTCACAATATAGAAAATTGAGCTAGATTAACGTGGGCGTTGGATTCGTGTCATTTTGAACTCTAAATCAAAAGTTAAAGACGATTTAGTGCGGACATGTCAAGTTGATCAGCTAGTTAAAATAAACATTCTAAACTAATCATTCGTGCTCATTGAGCAATGGTTTACAAATGAAGTGTAATCCATGGCATCACACAATGTGGGATAGATTGGATTACTTGAAAGCTTTGTCGTAGCTATTCGGTTTTAAACTTTTTTAAAACACAGAAAATTGAGCTAGCGTGACATTCTGAATTCTAAATCACAAATTTCAAACGATTTAGTGCAGACATGTCAAGTTGATTGGCCAGTTAAAATGATCACTCTAAACTAATCAATTGTGTTCCTTGCGTAAAGGCTTATAAATGAAGCATAATGCATGACATCACGCAGTCTGGGATACATTGAATTACTTGGAGGATTTGTCGTAGCTCTTTTAATTTCAAATGTTGTTAGAATATTGAAAATTGAGATAGATTAACGTGGGCGTTGGATTCAAGTCATTTTGAGCTCTAAATGAAATGTTGAAGAGGATTTAGTGAGGACATGTCAAGTTGATCAGCTAGTTAACATGATCATTTCAAATTGATCATTGATGCTCATTGAGCAATGGTTTACAAATAAAGAATAATGCACTGCATCAAGCAGTTTGGGATAGATTGGATTACTTGGAGGATTTTTGGTAGCTATTTCTGTTTGAAATTTTGTCACAAGATAGAAAATTTTGCTAGATTAACGTGGGTGTTGGACTCGTGTCTTTCTGTACTCTATACCAAAAGTTACGAATGATTTAGAGCAAACATGTCAAGTTGATCGGCCTATTAAAATGATCTTTCTAAGCTTATCATTGGTTCTCCTTGTGGAAAGGCCTGTGAATGAAGCATAATGCATGGCATCACTCATTTTGGGATACATTGGATTACTTGGAGGCTTTGTTGTATCTCTTTAAGTCGCAAATATTGTTACGATATTGAAAATTGAGTTAGATTAACATGGGCGCTGGATTCATGTTATTTTGAGCTCTAAATAAAATGTTAATTACTATTTAGTATGGACATTTCAAGTTGATCAGCTAGTTAAAATGATCATTCTAAACTGATCATAGGTGCTCATTGAGCAATGGTTTTCAAATGAAGCATAAGGCATCGCATCACGCAGTTATTGACATAGGAAATCAAATAAGACCTATCTTGACCTGCAAGGCAAGTGTGACAACGAAAATTCAGTTTGAATAACAAGAGAAAAGAAAAAGGAGGGAGTTATTATTAACCACATGGTTAAAATGGTTAAATAGCTGCCTTGGGAGAAGAATCAAGGTGAAAAAGACATGTCCATGCTGCACACAGTCTTGGTAACCACACCAAACAGTCATGCCTGCTGCACACAGCCTTGGTAACCACACCAAACATTCATGAGACAGTCTACAACTCTTCCCCTCTCTTCTCATTGGTTGTTAACAAGCTCCTCCTCTATTCAATCTCATCCACAAGTTTGAATTCGTTTTCTTTTGTGTTCACATTGTAAATCCTCTATAAAAGGGTTGTAAAGACTCAATGTATGTTTGAACTCTTAGGAGATTCTTCTCTAGAAGTCTAAGACATTTTCTCATCTTCTCATGCTTTTCTTTGAGTTTCTGGATTCAATTCTTCACATTTCTCCTCTCTAATCTCAATATTCTTTCATGGTATAAGAGATTAAGATCATTCTCTTATATTTTGTACTCAAATCTCTCTGTTTCTAATCTAAAATTCTGTCAAAAATCTCTCAGCCTTTAAACTAAAAACTCACAGTTTTATTCAAAGCCTAACAATGGAGGATACAGTTCAAATCAGTTGCAGCCTGAAACCTATGGTGATACCAGTAGTTCTCAAATGCTTGAACTACACATTATGGTCAAGAACCATCAAGACAGCCATTTGTAGCAAAGGACTTTGGAATTACATCTTGGAGGATAATACTCCATCTATAGACAATCCAAAGGAGAAAAAGGATGAGGCAACGAGAAAAGAAGAAGCTAGGCGGTTCCAAGAAGATCAATCAGTCCTTGGATTCCTCCAAAATTCATTGGACCCATCCATTCTTGAAGCTTATTCACATTGTGAAACCGCCAAGTCTCTTTGGGAGACTCTCAAGAGGGTGTATGGGGATGTTTCAAACCTCAGCCATGTGTATGAGGTTAAGAAGGCTCTCAATGATCTACACCAAGAGGATATGGAGTTCACAAAGTTCCTAGGCAAGTTCCAATCAACATGGTCCGAGCTTGACATGTTGAGGCCAAGTTCTATGGATCCAAAGGTGCTTAATGAAAGGAAGGAACAAGACAACATATTTGGGCTCCTTCTCAACCTAAATCCAGCCTTTAAGGATGTGATTAAGTCCATCCTAAGAGAGCCAAAACTCCCTGATTTCGAAGAGGTGTGCTCACGGATTCAGAAGGAGCAAGACAACATTTGTTTGTTTGGTGGAAAAGGAGAACTAGTCATGGCCAACAAGAGCGTGTTTAAGCAAGAGGATAGGAAGAGTGTGATGTGTGAACATTGTAAGAGGAATGGCCACATCAAGGACAAGTGCTGGATACTTCATCCTCATCTCAAGCCAAACCGGTTCAAGGATTCAAAGGCTAACATCTCTCAAAAAGTTATGACTGAACCGGCAAGTTCATCCAACCAAGGAGGGGAGCTAGCTATGAATGTATCCATGGAGTATGCTAAGAAGAGTGACGTGGAGGATCTCATCAAGGCCTATGCCTCAAAACTCTCCGGTATCACAATCTACTCCCATAAATTGCTTGATAAACCGGATCATAAGTTGGTAGTGGATTCGGGTGCTTCTCACCATATGATTAGCAATGCTAGGTTGTTAAAGAACATTGAAACATGTCTAGGACAAGTAACTATAGCTGATGGTAAGAGTATTCCAATTGAAGGAACCGAAAAATTAAGACTATTTCACAAAGAAAGTACTGCTTTCTTTGTACCTAAGTTTAAGTCTAACCTAGTTTCGGTCAAAAGGGCTACTAAAGACCTGAATTGCAATGTTACTTTTGGACCTAACAATGTTTACTTTCACGATATTAAGAGTGGTAAGATACTTGGAAGTGGTGGGACTCAAGATGAGCTCTATGTTCTTGAGGACACTCCTCCAAGCAATTCGGATTCCTTAGCTTTCAAATCCTCTGTTTTTGCTAATAAAGATGTCTTATGGCATGCTAGATTAGGACATCCTCATGCTCGTGCTTTAAGCTTAATAATGCCTAATGTTGCTTATGATCACTCAGTTTGTGAGGCTTGTATCCTTGGCAAACATTGTCGTGTTGTTTTCCCTAAATCGTCTACAATTTATGAGCATTGCTTTGATTTAGTACATTCCGATGTTTGGACCTCACCTTGCATGTCTAGAGATAGGAATAAATACTTTGTGACCTTTATAGATGAGAAATCAAAATATACATGGGTTACATTACTTCCATCTAAAGATAGGGTTTATGAGGCATTTATAAACTTTCATAATTATGTTACTAATCAATTCAATGCCAAGATCAAAGTGTTAAGATCAGATAATGGAGGGGAATACACAAGTCAAAGATTCAAAGCTCACTTAAACAAACATGGAATACTACATCAAACTAGCTGCCCACACACACCACAGCAAAATGGAGTTGCTGAAAGGAAGAACCGACCACTTAATGGAAGTAGCAAGATCCATGATGTTTCATACCAATGTTCCTAAACGTTTTTGGGGAGATGCAGTCCTGGTTGCTTGCTACCTCATCAATCGGATTCCAACCAAAGTCTTGCAAGACATATCCCCATTTGAGGTAATCAATAAAACTAAACCCTCCATTGATCATTTACGTGTGTTTGGGTGTGTGTGCTTTGTGTATGTTCCAGGTGATCTAAGAAACAAGTTGGAGGCAAAGAGCATCAAGTGTATGTTCCTTGGATATTCGACAACACAAAAGGGTTATAAGTGTTATGATCCGAGCAAAAACAGGACATATGTGTCTAGAGATGTCAAGTTCATAGAAGAATGAAGCTATTATGATCAGAAAGATTGGGAAGGATTGAAGAATCTCTCAAGGTCACCTTCTAATTTGGCTACGAGTTTGAGGTTTCTGTTGAATCATTTGGGAAATGATGTGCCAAAGGATTCAAGAAGAGAAGAAACAAGAACCCCAAGTAGTTCACAAGATACCCAAGAGAATGAACAAAGGGCGGTAACTCAAGAACCAACTCCAATCCAAGAAGAAGCTACGCCCCAAAACTAGGAACAAGACGACTTGGAAGTGGGTATAGAGGAACCTATTCACCAAATGGAAGAGGAAACGGTTGTAGGGGAGGCTGAACCACCTGTTCAGCAACTAAGGAGGAGTACTAGACTTAGGAAAGATCCATCCAATTGGGTAAACACTAGTGTCTTCTACAACAACCAGGCCGTGGCTCATCCCATACAAGCTGTTTGTTCTCTTGATCTCTTGCCATCTAGTCATCAAGCATTCCTTGGAAAGATTGAACAAAGTCAGATTCCAAGGACTTATGAAGAAGCTAAGAGCAAGAAAGAATGGTTAGATGCAGTAAGAGATGAGAAGGTGGCTATGGAAAGGAATCATACATGGGATACACAAGAACTTCCCAAAGGCAAGAAAGCTGTGAGTTCCAAGTGGGTGTTCACCATCAAGTATAAGAGCAATGGGGACATAGAAAGGTACAAGGCACGTCTAGTTGCTAGAGGTTTCACTCAGACATAGGGAGAGGACTATACTTATACATTTGCAGCGGTGGCTAAGCTACACACTATAAGGGTTGTTCTTTCACTAGCTACGAATCTAACTTGGGACTTATGGCAAATGGATGTCAAGAACGCATTCCTACAAGGAGAACTTGAAGAGGAAGTGTATATGACTCCACCACTAGGCCTTGAAGATGTTTGCAAAGAGGGACAGGTTCTAAGACTTAGGAAGGCAATATATGGATTGAAGCAGTCACCAAGGCTCTGGTATCACAAATTAAGCTCCACACTTACAGATAATGGGTTTAGGAAATCCCATTCAGATCATATGTTGTTCACTCATCAAAATCCCAAATGAATCGTGGCGGTCTTGGTTTATGTGGATGACCTTATCATCATAGGAGATGATAAGGAAGGAATTCAGTCCACAAAGGCCTTCTTAAACAGATCATTTGACATCAAGAATCTTGGAGAGTTGAAGTACTTCTTGGGTATTAAAGTGTGTCTGTCTCAGGAAGGGCTCTTTCTATCCCAAAGAAAGTATGTTCTTGATCTGTTGACAGACACGGGAAAGCTTGGGGCTAAACCGGCCAAAACTCCTCTTGAAGATGGCTACAAGGTCAATGGAAAGGGGGAAAAGCTGATGAGTTATTTAAGGATGTTTCTCAGTATAGGAGACTAGTTGGGAAGCTGATCTACCTCACCCTCACACGACCAGACTTGTGTTTTACTGCAAATCAAGTGAGTCAACATATGCAAAAACCTACTGTATATTATTGGAGCATGGTAGAAAGGATCCTTAGATACATAAAAGGATCTCCTGGTCAAGGCATATGGATGGGCAATAATGGGAACACTGAGATTGTCGGGTATTGTGATGCGGATTAGGCTGGTGATACGGTGGATAAGAAATCAACCACTGGGTATTGCACCTTCATTGGTGGGAACTTAGTCACATGGAAGACTAAGAAGCAGAAGGTGGTATCATGTTCTAGTGATGAAGCAGAATATAGGGCTATGAGGAAGCTGACAAGTGAAGTAACTTGGATCAAAGCGCTCTTGAAAGACTTCGGTATTGAACAACCAGGGCCAATTACCTTCCATTGTGATAATCAGGCAGCCATTCACATAGTTTCAAACTCAGTGTTTCACGAGAGGACCAAGCACATAGAGATCGATTGCCATAAGGTTAGGGAGAAAGTTCAAAATGGAACCATTCTGCCATGTTATAGAAGGAGTGAAGACCAACTAGCTGACATCTTAACAAAGGCAGCAAGTCTCAAAGTTTGCAAGAACATCTTTAGCAAACTTGGGCTTGTTGATTTACCACATCCATGATCCAAGGTCTCCTAATCCAAGAGCAACACACTCTTTTTCCCTTATCAAGGTTTTGTCCCAAGTGGTTTTCTTTAATAAGGTTTTTAATGAGGTGTTGCCTTGGGTTCCCAAGCTTAAGACTTTAGGGTGATTCCAAAGTCTTTAGCTTGAGGGGGAGTATTGACATAAGAAAATCAAATAAGACTATCTTGACCTGCAAGCCAAGTGTGACAACGAAAATTCAGTTTGAATAACAAGAGAAAAGAAAAAGGAGGGAGTTATTATTAGCCACATGGTTAAATGGTTAAATAGCTGCCTTGGGAGAAGAATCAAGGTGAAAAAGACATGTCCATGCTGCAAACAGTCTTGGTAACCACACCAAACAGTCATGCCTGCTGCACACAGCCTTGGTAACCACACCAAATGTTCATGAGACAGTCTGCAGCTCTTCCCCTCTCTTCTCATTGGTTATTGACAAGCTCCTTCTCTATTCAAGCTCATCCACAAGTTTGAATTCGTTTTCTTTTGTGTTCACATTGTAAATCCTCTATAAAAGGGCTGTAAAGACTCAATGTATGTTTGAACTCTTAGGAGATTCTTCTCCAGAAGTCTACGACATCTTCTCATCCTCTCATGCTTTTCTTTGAGTTTCTGGATTCAATTCTTCACATTTCTCCTCTCTAATCTCAATATTCTTTCAGCAGTATGGGATAGATTGGAGGATTTTTCCTAGCGGTTTTGGTCTGAAATTTTGTCATAATATAGAAAATTGAGCTAGCGTTACGTGGGCATTGAATTCTTGTCATTCTGAACTCTAAATCAAAAGTTACGAACGATTTCGTGCGAACATGTCAAGTTGAACGTCCAGTTAAATTGGCCATTATAAACTGATCATTCTAAACTGATCATTCGTGCTCATTGAACAAAGGTTTTCAAATGAAGCATGATGCATGGCATCACAGAGTTTAGGATAGATTGGATTACTTGGAGGCTTTGTCGTAGCAATTTTGGTCCTAAAATTTATTACAATATAAAACATTGTGCTAGCTTAACGTGGGCGTTGGATTTGCGTCATTCTAAACTCTGAATCGAAAGTTAAACACGATTTAGTGCGGAAAATGTCAAGTTGATTAGCTAGCTAAAATGATCATAGTAAAATGATCAGTGCTCATTGAGCAATGGTTTACAATTGAAGCATAATGCATGGCATCACTCAGTTTAGAATAGATTGGATTACTTGAAAGCTTTCTCGTAGCTATTTTGGTCTTAAATTTTGTCACAATATATAAAATTGAGCTAGGTTAACTTGGGCGTTGGACTCGTGTCATTCTGAACACTAAATGAAAGGTTTTGGACTATTTAGTGGGGACATGTCAGGTTTATTGGCCAGTTAAAGTGACCATTCTAACCTGATCATTCTAAGCTTATCATTTGTGCTCCGTGAGTAAAGACTTATAAATGAAGCATAATGCATAGCATCACACAGTTTAGGATAGATTGGATTACTTGAAGGCCTCGTGATTGTTCTTTCAGTATGAAATGTTGTCACAATATAGAAAATTGAGCTAGCTTAATGTGGGCGTTGGATTCGTGTTGTGCAGAACTCTAAGTCAAAAGTTACGGACCATTTAGTGAGGACATGTCAAGTTTATCGGGCAGTTAAAATGATCATTCTAAACTGATCATTGGTGGTGCTTGGGTAAAGGCTTGTAAATGACGCATAATGCAAGGCATTACGCTGTTTGGGATATATTGGGTTACTTCGAGGATCTGTCGTAGCTATTTTGGTCTTAAATTTAGTCATAATATAGATAATTGAGATTGCTTAACGTGGGCGTTGGATTCATGTCATTCTGAACTCTAAATGAATAGTTAGAGATGATTTAGTGCGGACATGTCCAATTTATCGACTAGTTAAATTGCTCATTCTAAACTGATCATTGGTGCGCATTGAGCAAAGGTTTACAAATGAAACATGATGTGTGGCATCACGCAATTTGGGATATATTAGATTACTTGGAGGGCTTTGTTGTACCTATTTTGCATTCAAATTTTAACAGAATATATAAAATTGCGCTAGCTTAACATGGGCGTTGGATTCATGTTATTCTGAACTCTAAATAAAAACTTTCGGTCGATTTAGTGTGCACATGTCAAGTTCATTGGCCAGTTAAAGTGACATTCTAAACTGATCATTGTAAACTAACCATTAGTGCTCCTTGAGTAAAGGCTAATAAATGAAGCATAATGCATGACATCACGGAGTCTAGGATAGATTGGATTAATTGAAAGTTGGTGGTAGTTCTTTCAGTATGAAATGTTGTCATAATATAGAAAATTGAGCTAGCTTAACATGGGCGTTGGATTCATATCATTCTGCACTATAAATAAAAAGTTACAGACAATGTAGTGCGGACATGTCGAGTTTATCGGCAAGTTAAATTGATCATTCTAAAATGATCAGTGGTGCTCATTGAGAAAAGGTTTACAAATTAAGCATAATGCATGGCTTTACGCAGTTTGGGATATATTGTATTACTTGAAGGCTTTTTCGTATCTATTTTGATCTTAAATTTTGTTGCAACATAGAAAATTGAGCTAGCTTAAGGTGGGCATTGGATACATGTCATTCTGAACTCTAAATCAAAAGATCCAGACGATTTAGTGCGGACATGTCCAGTTTATCAGCTAATTAAATTGATCATTTTAAATGGATCATTGCTGCACATTGAGCAAAGGTTTACAAATGAAGCATGCTGCATGGCATAAGTAAGTTTTGGATAGATTGGATTACTTGGAGGCTTTGTTGTAGCTATTTTGGTTTTAAATTTTATCACAATATAGAATATTGACTAGCTTAACGTGGGGGTTGCATTCTTGTCATTCTGAATTCTGAATCAAAAGTTAAACACGATTTAGTGCGGACATGTCAATTTTACCACCTAATTAAAATGATCATTCTAAACTGATCATTGGTGCTCATTGAGCAATGGTTTACAAATGAAGCATAATGCATGACATCACACAGTTTTGGATAGATTGGATTACTTGGACACGTTGTATAAGCTATTTTTGTCTTAAAGTTTGTCACAATATAGAAAATTGAGCTAGCTTAACGTGGGCGATGGATTGGTGTCATTTTGAACTCTAAATCAAAAGTTTCGGACGATTTAGTATGGACATGTAAAGTTGATCGGCCAGTTCAAGTGACATTCTAAATTGATCAATGGTGCTCGTTGAGTAAACGCTTATAAATGAAGCATAATGCATGGGAACACGCAGTTTGGGTTACATTTGATTTTTTGGCTTTTTGTAGCTATTTCAGTCTTAGATTTTTTCACATTATAGAATATTGAGCTAGCTCAACGTGGGCGTTGGATTCATGTCATTCTGAACTCTAAATCAAAAGTTACGGACGATTTAGTGCGGATATGTCAAGTTTATTAGCTAGTTAAATTGATCATTCTAAACTGATCACTGGTTCTCATTGAGCAAAGGTTTACAAATGAATCATAATGCATGGCATCATGCATTTGGGATAGATTGGATTACTAGGAGGCTTTGTATAGCTAAGTTGGTCTTAAATTTTTTTCACAATATAGAAAAATGGGCTAGTTTAACGTGGGTCATAGATTCAGGTCATTGTGAACACTGAATCAAAAGTTAAAGATGATTTAATGCGGACATGTCAAGTTGATCACGTGGTTAAAATGATCATTCTAAACTGATCATTGGTGCTCATTCAGCAATGGTTTACAAATGAAGCATAATGCATGACATCACGCAGTTTGAGATTTATTGGATTACTTTGAGGCTTTGTCGTAGCTGTTTTGGACTAAAATTTTGTCACAATATAGAAAATTTAGCTAGTTTAACGTAAGCATTGGATTCGTGTCATTCTGAACAATGAATTAAAAGTTGAAGATGATTTAGTGCGGAAATGTCAAGTTGATCAGGTAGTTAAAATGATCATTCTAAACTGACCATTGGTGCTCATTGAGCACCAATGGATTACTTGGAGGTTTTGTCGTAGCTATTTTGGTTTTCAATTTTGTCATAATATTGAAAATTAAGTTAGATTAACATGGGCATTGGATTCGTGTCATTCTGAAATCTAAATCATAAGTTTCAGACGATTTAGTGCAGACATGTCAAGTTGATCAGCCATTTAAGTGACCATTCTAAACTGATCATTAGTGATCCTTGAGTAAAGGCTAAAATGCATGGCATCACGCAGTTTAGGATAGATTAGAATACTTGAAGGCTTTGTGGTGGTTATTTTAGTCTCAAATGTTGTCACAATATACAAAATTGAGCTAGTTTTACGTGGGCGTTGGATTCGTGTCATTCTGAACTCTAAATCAAAAGTTTTGGATAATCTAGTGCGGACTTGTCAAGTTAATCGGCCTGTTAAAGTGACCATTCTAAACTGATCATTAGTGCTCATTGAGAAAAGGCTTATAAATGGCATATTGTATGGCATCACGCTGTTTGAGATACATTGGATTACTTGGAGGCTTCTTCGTAGCTATGTTGGTCTAAATTTTGTAACAATTAATATGGAAAATTCAGCTACCTTAACGTGGGCAATGAATTCATGTCATTCTGAACTTTAAATCAAAATTTACAAATGATTTAGTAAAGACAAGTTAAGTTGATCGTCTAGTTAAAGTGATCATTCTAAACTCATCATTCTAAACTGATCATTAGTGCTCCAAAGGCTTATAAATGAAGAATGATGCATGGCATCATGCAGTTACGGATGGATTTTATTACTTGAAGCCTTTGTGATAGCTCTTTTAGTCTCAAATATTGTGAAAATATAGAAAATTTAACTAGGTTAATGTTGGCGTTGGATTCGTGTCATTCTGAACTCTAAATCAAAAGTTATGGATGATTTGGTGCGTACATGTCAAGTTGATCGGCCAATTAAAATGATCATTATAAAATGATCATTGGTACTCCATGAGTAATGGCTTATAAATGAAGCATAATGCGTGACATCACGTAGTTTGGGGTACATTGGATTACTTGGAGAATTCGTCATACCTATTTTGGTCTTAAATTTTGTCATAATATAGAAACTTGAGCTTGATTAACGTGGGGTTTGGATTCATGTCATTATGAATTCTGAATCAAAAGTTAAACACGACTTAGTGCAGACATGTCAAGTTGATCAGCTAGTTAAAATGATCATTCTAAACTGATCATTGGTGCTCATTGAGAAATGGTACAAATGAAGCACAATGCATGGAATCATGAAGTTTGGGATAGATTGGATTACTTGGAGGCTTTGTCGTAGCAATTTCGATCTTAAATTTTGTCAAAATATAGAAAATTGAGCTAGAATAATGTGGGTGTTGCATTTGTGTCATTCTGAACTCTAACTCAAAAGTTACACATTGATTTAGTGCGGACATGTCAAGTTGATCGGACAATTAAAGTGACCATTATAAACTAACATACTAAATTGATCATTAGTTTTCCATGAGTAACAGCTTATAAATAAAATATTATGCATTGCATCACGCAGTTTGTGATACATTGGATTATTTGAAGGCTTTGTGTTAGTTCTTTCAGTCTCAAATGTTGTAACAATATAGAAATTCAGCTAGCTTAATGTGGGTGCAAGATTCTTGTCATTTTGAACTGTGAATCAAAAGTAAAAACGATTTAGGGGGGACATGTCAAGTTGATGCTCATTGAGCAATGGTTTACAAATGAAGCATAATGCATGACATTACGCAGTTTGGGATAAATTTGATCACTTGGAGGCTTTGTCGTAGCTATTTTGGTTTTTAATTTTTTTGCAATATAGAAAATTGACGTAACTCAACCTGGGCGTTGGATTTGTGTAATTGTGAACTCTAAATCAAAATTTTTGGACGATTTAGTGTGGACTTGTCAAGTTGATTGGCAGTTCAAGTGATCATTCAAAACTGATCATTAGTGCTCATTAAGTAAAGGGTTATAAATATAGCATAATGCATGGCGCTTATAAATATAGCATAATGCAAGGCATCACGCAGTGTAAGATATATTTGATTACTTGCAGGTTTTGTGGTAGTTCTTTTGCCACAAATGTTATCATAATATAAAAAATTGAGCTAGCTTAACATGGGCAATCGATTAGTGTCATTTATAACTCTAAATGAAAAGTTACATGTCAAGTTGATCGGCAAGTTAAAATAATCATTCTAAACTGATCACTGGTGCTCCTTGAGTAAAGGCTTATAAATGAAGTATAATGCATGGAATCACATTGTTTGGGATGCATTGGATTAATTGGATGCTTTGTCGTAGCTATTTTGGTCTTAAATGTTGCCATAATATACAAAATTGAGCTAGCTTAACATGCGCGTTGGATTTGTGTCATTTATAACTCTAAACCAAAAGTTACGGACTATTTAGTTTGTACATGTCAAGTTGATCGGCCAGTTAAATTGAACATTCTAAACTGATCACTGGTGCTCATTGAACAAAGGTTTACAAATGAATCATCATGCATGACATCACGCAGTTTGGATAGATTGGATTACTTGGAGGATTTGTCAAAGTTGTTTCATCTTAAATTTCGTCACAATATAGAAAATTGAGTTAGCTTAACGTGGGCGTTAGATTCGTGTCATTGTGAACTCTGGATCAAAAGCTAAAGACAATTTAATGCGGACATGTCAAGTTGATCAACTAGTTAAAATGATGATTATAAACTGATCATTGGTGCTCATTGAGCAAATGTTTACAAATGAAGCATAATGCATGACATCACGTATTTTGAGATAGATTGGATTTCTTGGAGGATTTGTTGTAGCTATTTCGGTCTAAAATTTTATCACAATATAGAAAATTGAGCTAGTATAACGTGGACATTGGATTTGTATCATTCTGAACTATGAATCAAAAGTTAAAGCCGATTATAAACTGATCATTGGTGCTCATTGAGCAAATGTTTACAAATGAAGCATAATGCATGACATCACGTATTTTGAGATAGATTGGATTTCTTGGAGGATTTGTTGTAGCTATTTCGGTCTAAAATTTTATCACAATATTGAAAATTGAGCTAGTATAACGTGGACATTGGATTTGTATCATTTTGAACTATGAATCAAAAGTTAAAGCCGATTTAGTGCGTACATGTCAAATTTATCAGCTAGTTAAAATGATCATTCTAAAATGATTATTAGTGCTCATTGAGCAATGGTTTACAAATGAAGTATAATGCATGGCTCACAGAGTTTGGGATATATTAGATTACTTTGGAAGCTTTTTTGTACCAATTTTTGTCTTAAATTTTGTCACAATATAGAAAATTGACTTAGCTTAAAGTGTACGTTTTATTCGTGATATTTTAAACTCTAAATCAAAAGTTTCAAACAATTAAGTGCAGACATATCAAGTTGATCGGCCATTTAAAGTGACCACTCTAAACTGATTATTCTAATCTGATCATTAGTACTACTTGAGTAAAGGCTTATAAATGAAGTATAACGCATGACATCACGCAATTTAGGATATATTGGATTACTTGAAGGCTTTGGGGTAGTTCTTTCAGTCTCAAATGTTGTTACAATATAGAAAATTATGCTAGCTTAACGTTGGCGTTGGATTCGTGTCATTCTGAAATCTAAACCAAAAGTTACGGACGATTTAGTTTGTACATGTCAAGTTGATCGGCCAGTTAAATTGATCATTCTAAACTGATCACTGGTGCTCATTGAACAAAGGTTTACAAATGAATCATAATGCATGACATCACGCAGTTTGGATAGATTGGATTACTTGCAGGATTTGTCAAAGCTGTTTCATCTTAAATTTCGTCACAATATAGAAAATTGAGTTAGCTTAACGTGGGGGTTAGATTCGTGTCATTGTGAACTCTGGATCAAAAGCTAAAGACGATTTAGTGCGGACATGTCAAGTTGATCAACTAGTTAAAACGATGATTATAAACTGATCATTGGTGCTCATTGAGCAAATGTTTACAAATGAAGCATAATGCATGACATCACGTATTTTGAGATAGATTGGATTACTTGGAGGATTTGTTGTAGCTATTTCGGTCTAAAATTTTATCACAACATAGAAAATTGAGCTAGTATAACGTGGACATTGGATTTGTATCATTCTGAACTATGAATCAAAAGTTAAAGCCGATTTAGTGCGTACATGTCAAATTTATCAGCTAGTTAAAATGATCATTCTAAAATGATTATTAGTGCTCATTGAGCAATGGTTTACAAATGAAGTATAATGCATGGCATCACAGAGTTTGGGATATATTGGATTACTTTGGAAGCTTTTTTGTACCAATTTTTGTCTTAAATTTTGTCACAATATAGAAAATTGACTTAGCTTAAAGTGTACGTTTGATTCGTGATATTTTAAACTCTAAATCAAAAGTTTCAAACGATTTAGTGCAGACACGTCAAGTTGATCGGCCATTTAAAGTGACCACTCTAAACTGATTATTCTAATCTGATCATTAGTACTACTTGAGTAAAGGCTTATAAATGAAGTATAACGCATGACATCACGCAATTTAGGATATATTGGATTACTTGAAGGCTTTGGGGTAGTTCTTTCAGTCTCAAATGTTGTTACAATATAGAAAATTATGCTAGCTTAACGTTGGCGTTGGATTCGTGTCATTCTGAAATCTAAACCAAAAGTTACGGATGATTTAGTTTGTACATGTCAAGTTGATCGGCCAGTTAAATTGATCATTCTAAACTGATCACTGGTGCTCATTGAACAAAGGTTTACAAATGAATCATAATGCATGACATCACGCAGTTTGGATAGATTGGATTACTTGGAGGATTTGTCAAAGCTGTTTCATCTTAAATTTCGTCACAATATAGAAAATTGAGTTAGCTTAACGTGGGGGTTAGATTCGTGTCATTGTGAACTCTAGATCAAAAGCTAAAGACGATTTAGTGCGGACATGTCAAGTTGATCAACTAGTTAAAACGATGATTATAAACTGATCATTGGTGCTCATTGAGCAAATGTTTACAAATGAAGCATAATGCATGACATCACGTATTTTGAGATAGATTGGATTACTTGGAGGATTTGTTGTAGCTATTTTGGTCTAAAATTTTATCACAATATAGAAAATTGAGCTAGTATAACGTGGACATTGGATTTGTATCATTCTGAACTATGAATCAAAAGTTAAAGCCGATTTAGTGCGTACATGTCAAATTTATCAGCTAGTTAAAATGATCATTCTAAAATGATTATTAGTGCTCATTGAGCAATGGTTTACAAATGAAGTATAATGCATGGCGTCACAGAGTTTGGGATATATTGGATTACTTTGGAAGCTTTTTTGTATCAATTTTTGTCTTAAATTTTGTCACAATATAGAAAATTGACTTAGCTTAAAGTGTACGTTTGATTCGTGATATTTTAAACTCTAAATCAAAAGTTTCAAACGATTTAGTGCAGACACGTCAAGTTGATCGGCCATTTAAAGTGACCACTCTAAACTGATTATTCTAATCTGATCATTAGAACTACTTGAGTAAAGGCTTATAAATGAAGTATAACGCATGACATCACGCAATTTAGGATATATTGGATTACTTGAAGGCTTTGGGGTAGTTCTTTCAGTCTCAAATGTTGTTACAATATAGAAAATTATGCTAGCTTAACGTTGGTGTTGGATTCGTGTCATTCTGAAATCTAAACCAAAAGTTACGGACGATTTAGTTCATACATGTCAAGTTGATCAGTCAGTTAAAATGATCATTCTAAACTGATCATTGGTGCTCCTTGTGAAAAGACTTATAAATGAAAAATAATGCATGGCATATGGGATACATTAAATTACTTGGATGCTTTTTTTTGTAGCTATTTTGGCCTTAAATTTTGTCACAATACAACAAATTGAGCTAGCTTAACATAGGCATTTGTCACACCACCTTCTAATACTAACCGATATTATAGTCACTCATCTAGGTCACACCAATCTATGAGAAAAAAGGCCACAAGAAGACCGGATGCCTAGGAATGAAGTGAAATTTCCAAGGGATATGAACATCCCTTAGACTTTTGGCTCTTGAGAGGAAGAGGATGATCATCCATATTCTTTAATCAAAAAGGTGATCAAACGAGATTAAGAAGAAATTTTTGATACTAAAATGTTTGATTTTTTCTGTTTGATGATTTGAAGAGGGGATACAAGAGAGTACTTATATGATCCAAGGGGTGCATAGCATCTTGACTGAAGAATAACATCTTACTGATCATTCCTTTTCATTTGCATGAATAATATGGTAGAATGGGCCTTAGTTCATCAAGAGGCTGTTGTAAAGTTTCTTGGGCTTGCCTTATTAAAAACCACTCTTAGAAAACCCAATGGGAGAAAACTAAGAGGAGGGAAAAAGAATACAATCCAAGATACCTCTCTTGATGAGGTTTAGGTGGTTTGAATCACAACCATGATGGGTGGATTAGCACACACTAAACTGGCCTGAATAGTGTTGAGAAGGTGTCGTAGTGTTGTCTTGAGTTTGGCTTGTTTGGACCGAGTAATGGGACCATTGGAGATTTGCAAGCCTTCATCTTCAGCTTCCACTGGTTTTAGTTGTTCCTTAGCTTCCTCATTGGCTTCTTCTCGCTCAGGTTCAAGCTGCTCCTTTAGTTCAGATTTCTTGCTTGCCATTCTCACATCATCCTTCCCCAGTTGAGAAGGATTTGACCACAAATCTGTTTCATCATGCTTATGAACCGTGGACTTGGCTTGTTTACAAGTTACACATCTTTCGCAAGCTTTTTCTACATCACTCTTCATATGTGGCCAAAAGAAATGTTTTTGTAGTACATTCAATGTCTTTGCCACGCCAAAGTGACCTATAAGACCACCTGCATGAGTTTCCTTAACAAACAAATCTCGCAAAGAAGAGTCACATAGGCGAGTTTCATAGAATAAGAACCCATCACTCTTAAAGTGTTTTGAAGCACCAAATTTCTCACAAGCAGCATAAATCTCCTTAAAGTCAGCATCACAAGCATAAAATTCCTTGATTTGTTCAAACCCTAGCAGCTTAACGTTTAAAGAGTTCAAGAGAACATACTCCAAGAAAGAGCATCGGCTACTATATTCTCTTTACATTTCTTGTACTTGATCACATAAGGGAAGGTTTCAATGAATTCAACCCACCTTGCGTGTCTCTTGTTCAGATTCTTTTGCCCTTTGAGGTGGTTGAGTGATTCATGGTCGGCGTGAATAACAAACTCCTTGCGCCAAATATAATGTTGCCACGTTTGTAAGGCCCTAACAAGTGCGTAGAGTTCTTTGTCGTAGATTGGGTAATTGATTGTGGCTTTCCATGCTTTTCACTAAAGTAGGCTAGGGGCTTTCTTTCCTGCATAAAAACAACACCAATACTATTTCCTGAGGCATCACATTCAATTTCAAAGGTTTTATCAAAGTTAGGAAGAGATAGCACCGGGGAGTGTGTGAGCTTGTCTTTCAAGGTTTGGAATGCTTCTTCATGCGCTTGCTCCTATTTGAAACCCACATTCTTTCTGATAACCTCAGTGAGTGGGGCTACTAGAGTGCAAAATTCTTTTACAAATCTCCGGTAAAACCCAGCAAGACCATGGAAACTCCTTACTTCTCCGACACTCTCTGGGCTCGGCCACTCCTTCATTGCTTTTATCTTTTCCTCATCAACCTTAATGCCATCTGTACTCACAAAAAAACCTAAGAAGAATAGGTTATCTGTTCCAAACGTACATTTATTAATATTGGCGAATAAGGTTTCCTTTCTAAGTACTTCAAAAACTTTTACAAGATGTTCAACATGCTCATCTAAGCTTTGACTATGAACTAGAATGTCATTGAAGTACACTACAACAAAATGACCTATGAATGCTCTAAGAACATGGTTCATCTATCTCATGAAATTTCTAGGTGCATTTGTTAATCCAAAAGGCATTACTAACCACTCATATAATCCATGTTTAGTTTTAAATGCGGTTTTCCACTCATCCCCTTTTTCATCCTAATTTGATGGTATCTACTTTTAATATCTACCTTAGAGAAGATGCTAGAACCATAAAATCGATCAAGAATATCATCTAGTCTAGGAATAGGGTGACGATACTTTACAGTGATATTGTTGATGGCTCTGCAACCAACACACATCTTTCTGCTGCCATCTTTCTTTGGGACAACCAAAACAGGCACAACACATGGGCTCATGCTTTCGCGGATATGTCCTTTCTCCATGAGTTCAGTGACTTGTTGTTGAAGCTCTTTGGTCTCTAGGAGATTGGTTCAGTAGGCTGGCTTGTTGGGAAGAGAAGCTCCTGGTATGAAGTCGATTTGGTGCTCTATTCCTCGAATTGGTGGTAAGCCTTGTGGATGTTCCTCCGGAAACACATCCTGAAATTCTTGCAAAAGAAGTTGAATTTTGCTAGGAAAATCCTGCATAGATGATTAGTACTAAAGCACTCTTTAAGCACAAAGTGTAGGTGTGGTAAGTGACTTCCTGGATGAGGCTTGATCATAAGATTAGCCAGCTCCTTGGTGGGAGGTTTGGTCGATTGTATGGACTTAGGTTCAGCTTGATTTTTGTTCTTTTTCAAAGCTATTTGATCTAGTTGAACGTCTTGTGGGGATAAGGGTACTAGGATATTCTTCTTACCCTTAAACTCAAATGAATACCTATTAGTAAATCCATCTGTATCACTCTCTTATCTGACTGCCAAGGTCTTCCAAGTAAGATATGACTAGCATACATGCGTAAGATGTCACACAATACCTCGTCTTCATACTTTCCTATGGACAAGGGAACTAAAACCTGGTTCTCTACTTCTAGCTCTCCCTCATCATTAAGCCATTGTAACTTATAGGGTTTAGACCTCTTAATAACCTCAATCCCTAGCTTTTCTACCATAGTCTCACTCGCAACATTTGTACAGCTACCCCCGTCAATCACTAAGCTACAAACCCTATCTTAACTAGACAGTGAGTGTGGAATAGGTTCTCCCCTTGTTCATTATTTTCTGCCTTAGTTTATACATTTAAGGTTCTCTTAGTGACTAAGAGTTGACGTACATGTGGTATGGCTACATTCTCCTCTTAAGACTCAGCATCCAATTGGTCCTCATCCAATTGGTCCTCTTCCAATTCTACCTCACCATTAGCCCTAATAACTATGGTTCTCTGATTGGTACATTCTCTAGAGTAGTGACCAAAACCCTTACACTTAAAACACTGAATCTCCCAAGTTTTGGTGCTAGAACCCTTATCTATGCAATTAAGTTTCGAATCTTCATCCTTAAGTTTAGGGAATGGTTTTTAAACCTTACTAGACTTGGCATCCTTAGATTGACTGAACCAAGTGGAGCTAGTTCCGGTTTAAGGGTCTTTCACTTAAGTTGTTTCTCAAACATTATGGCTTTATGGAGAAGCTCTTCTAGTTCGACATAATGGTGGACCTCTAGCGTATCTATGATCTCCCTATTAAAGCCGTCCATAAACCTGGCCATAGTGGCTTCACTATCCTCTTGAATATCAGCCCTAAGCAACAAGGTTTCCATCTCCTTAAAGTACTCTTTTACGGACCTACTTCCTTGAAATAGATTCCTAAGCTTAAGATGTACCTCCCTATGGTAATGACTAGGTATAAACCTTCTCCTCATGATGACTTTCATCTAGCTCCATGAATCTACAAGAAAATCCCTAGCCCTTGTCCTATAAGTAACCAATTGATCCCACCAACTTAGAGCATAGTCCTTAAACGCAGTTGGGGCTACCTTAACCTTATTCTCTTGAGTGTATTCTCTACAATTAAAGACTATTTCTATCTTCTTTTCCCATCTAGGTATTCCTCAGGGTCATTGGTTCCATGGAAAGAGGTAATTTTTATCTTAAGGCCATCTAAAGGGTCGCAAGGGTTAGGTTGATTATTCCTAGGCATCCGGTCTTCTTGTGGCCTTCTTCTCCTAGATTGGTGTGACCTAGATAAGTGACTGTAATATTGCTCAGTATCAGAAGGTGGTTGGTGTCTCCTCGGTCGGTCATTGATGGATCTTTCTATCTTAGCCCTCATGGTTGCCATACTTTCATTCATCATGGTATTAGAGGAATCGAGAAGTTGTTTGTTGGAGTTTGAGGATTCCTCTCCATTGTCTGTTCCCACCATGGTTTCTGAAAAATGCATATCAATAAACAAGTAAAATGTTCAAAGGAGAACAGAAACTAGAACAAAAAAATCGCAAAAGAGAAAGAAACTAAGAGAAAAACGTTCAAACATTTTATCAAAAACTTCTTCTTAGTCTCGTTTGATCATCTCTTTGATTAAGGAATTTTGATCATCATCCCATTCCTCTCAAGAGCCAAAAGTCTAAGGGCTGTTCATATCCCTTGGAAGTTTTACTTTGTTCCACCTCTAGCCCAACGTGTCTAGTCTTCATTATTCACATCGAGCAAGCTGATAGTCTGTGGATCCTCCACCATCCTTTAGAAGTATCACTCATTCTACACAAGTTCTCGAGACCATCCATCTTCAAGCTCACGGATTCACCATCTTCTTTACTTCCGCATCTACATTCGATTTACTATCATTTACCTAACCTCTTGGAGACATTCACGGACTTGATCAACATCAGGATTGGATTACTTGAAGGCTTTGTCGCAGCTATTTTGGTCTTAAATTTTATTACAATATAGAAAATTGAACTAGCTTAACATGTGCATTGGATTTTGTCATTCCGAACTCTAAATAAAAAGTTATTGATAATTTAGTGACTTTGTCATTCGTAACTTTGGATTACTTGTAGGCTTTCTCGTAGCTATTTCAATGTTAAATTTTGTCACAATATAGAAAATTGAGCTAGCTTAATGTGGGCATTAGATTCATGTGATTTTGAACTCAAAATCAAAAGTTACGAACAATTTAGTGCATACATGTCAAGTTGATAGGCCAATTAAAATGATTATTCTAAATTTATCATTGATGCTCCCTTAGCAAAGGTCTATAAATGAAGCATATCACATGGCATCACGCAGTTCAAGAAACATTGGATTACTTGGGGGCTTCGTCGTAGCTCTTTTAGTCTCAATTGTTGTCACAATATAGAAAATTGAGCTAGTTTAACGTGGGCGTTGGACTCATGTCATTTGAGTTCTAAATCAAAAGTTAAAGACGATTTAGTGAAGGCATGTCAAGTTAATCAGCTAGTTAAAATGATCATTCTTAATTGATCATTGGTGCTCCTTGAGTAAAGGCTTACAAATGAAGCATAATATATGGCATCACGCAGTTTGGGATATATTGGATTACTTGAAGGCTTTGCCGCAACTATTTCGGTCTTACATTTTGTCACAATATAGAAACTTAAGCTAGATTAACATCGGTGTTGAATTGTGTCATTTTGAACTCAATCAAAAGTTATGGATGATTTAGTGCAAATATGTCAAGTTGATCGGCTAGTTAAAATGATCATTCTAAACTAATCATTGGTCCTTCTTGAGTAAAGGTTTATAAATGAAGCATAATGCATGTCATCACGCAGTTTGGGATACACTGGATTACTTGGAGTCTTTGTACTAGCTATTTTAATCTCAAATGTTGTCAAAATATGGAAAACTAAGCTAGCTTAACATGGCCGTTGGATTGATGTCATTTTGAGCTCTAGATCCAATGTTAAAGGCGATTTAGTGCGGACATGTCAATTTGATCAGCTAGACAAAATTATTATTCTAAACTGATCATTGCTGCTCCTTGAGTAAAGGCTTATACATGAAGCATGACACATAGCATCACACAGTTTGGCATAGATTGGATTACTTAGAGGCTTTGACATAGCTATTTTGATCATAAATTTTATCACAATATAAAAAACTGAGGTAGCTTAACGTTTGTGTTGGATTCGTGCATTCTGAACTCTAAATCAAAAGTTGTGGACGATTTAGTACGGCCATGTCAGGTTAATCGACTAGTTAAAATGATTATTTTAAACTGAACATTGGTGCTCAGTGAGTAAAGGCTTATAAATGAGTACAATGCAAGGCATACACACAATTTGGGATACATTGGATTACTTGGCAGCTTTTTCGTAGCTCTTTCAGTATAAAATGTTGTCACACTATGGAAAATATAGCTAGCTTAACGTGGGCATTGGACTAATGTCATTTTGAGCTCTAGATCAAAAGTTAAAGACGATCTAGTGCATACATGTCATTGGTGCTCCTTGAGTAAAGGCTTATAAATGATGAAGCATAACGCATGGCATCACGCAGTTTGGGATACATTGGATTATTTGGAGGCTTTGTACTAGCTCTTTCAGTCTCAAATTTTATCTAGAGTATGGAAAATTCAGTTTGGTTAACATGGGCACTGGAATAATGTCATTTTGACCTCTAAATCAAAATTTAAAGATGATTTAGTGCGGACATGTCAATTTGATCGGCCATTTAAAATGGTCATTCTAAACAGATCATTGGTGGTCCTTGAGTAAAGGCCTATAAACAAGGCATAATGCGTGGCATCACCCTGTTTGGGATACATTGGATTTCTTGTAGGTTTTATCGTAGCTCTTTCAGTCTCAAATTTTATCAAAATATGGAAAATTGAGCTAGATTAACGTGGGCATTGGATTCATGTTATTTTGAGCTCTAAGTCAAAAGTTAAAGATGATGTAGTGCGGACATGTCATTTTGAACAGCTAGTTAAAACGAGCATTCTAAACTGACGATTGGTGCTCCTTGAGTAAAAGCTTATAAATGCAGCATAATGCATGGCATCACATAGTTTGGGATAGATTGGTTTACTTGGAGGCTTTGTCATAGCTCTTTCATTCTCAAATGTTGTCACAATATAGAAAATTGAGCTAGCTTAACTTGGGCATTGGATTCTTGTCATTCAGAACTCTAAATAAAAACTTACGCATGATTTAGTGCGGACATGTCAAGTTGATCATCCAGTTAAAATGATCGTTCTGAACTGATCATTGGTGGTCCTTGTTTAAAAGCTTATAAATGAAGCATAATGCATGACATCACATAGTTTTGAATACATTGGGTTACTTGGAGGCTTTGTAGTAGGTCTTTCAGTCTAAAATGTTGTCACAATATGGAAAATTGGCGTTGGACTCATGTGTTTTGAGCTCTAAATCAAAAGTTAAAGACGATTTAGTGCGTACATGTCAAGTTGTTCAACTAGTTAAAATGATCATTCTAAACTGATCATTGGTTCTCATTATGTAAAGGCTTATATATGAAGCATAATGCATGACATCACACTGTTTGGGTTAGATTGGATTATTTGGAGGCTATGTCTTAGCTAATTCGATCTTACATTTTGTGACAATATTGCAAATTGAGCTAGCTTATCGTTGGTGTTGGATTCATGTCATTTAGAACTCTAAATCATAAGTTACGGATGATTTAGTGCGGACATATCAAGTAATCGTCCAGTTTAAATAATCATTCTAAACTGAATATCGGCGCTCCTTAAGTAAAGGCTTATAAATTAATCATAATGCATGGCATCACGAAGTTTGGGATACATTGGATTACTATGAGGGTTTTTGGTACCTCATTTAGTCTCAAATGTTTTGACACAATATGGAAAATTGAGCTACCTTAACATGGCCGTTGGACTCATGTCAATTTGAGCTCAAAATCTAAAGTTCAAGGTGATTTAGTGTGGACATATCAAGTTGATCAGCTAGTTAAAATAATCATTCTAAACTCATCATTGGTGCTTCTTGAGTAAAGGCTTACAAATGAAGCATAATGCATGGAATCACCAAGTTTGGGATAGATTTGATTACTTGGAGGTATTTTCATTTCTATTTCGTTCTCAAATATTTTCACAATACAGAAAATTGAGCTAGCTTACCGTGTGCATGGGATTCGTGTCATTCGGATATGTCAAGTGATGGTCTAGTTAAAATGATCATTCTAAACTGATCATTGGTGCTCCAGGAGTAAAAGCTTATAAATGAAGTATAATGCATGGCATCATGCAGTTTGGGATACATTAAATTATTTGGAGGCTTTTTCATAGCTCTTTCAGTTTCAAATGTGGTCACAATATGGAAAATTGAGCTTGCTTAACGTGGGCATTGGATTCGAATCATTCTGAACTCTCAATCAAAAGTTATGGACGATTTAGTACGGACATGTCAAGTTGATGGTCCAGTTAAAATTATCATTCTGAACTAAACAGATCACTGGTACTCCTTGATGAAACATTATGCATGGCATCACACGGTATGGGAGACATTGGATTACGTGGAGGCTTTGTAGTAGCTTTTCCAGTCTCAAAATTTGTTACAAATGGGAAAATTGATCTAGCTTAACGTGGGTGTTAGACTCATGGCTTTTGAGCTTTAAATCAAAAATTAAAGATGATTTAGTGCGGACATGTCAAGTTGATCAGCTAGTTAAAATGATCATTCTAAACTGATCATTGGTGTTCCTTTAGTATAGGCTTATAAATAAAGCATAACGCATGACATCACACAGTTTGGGATATATTGGATTACTTCGAGGCTTTTTCATAGCTATTTTGCTCTTAAATTTTGTCACAATATAGAATATTGAGCTAGGTTAACGTGCGTGTTGGATTCGTGTCCTTTTAAGCTCTAAATCAAAAGTTACAGACGATTTAGTGTGGACACGTCAAGTGATCGGCCAGTTGAAATGATCATTCTAAACTGATTATTGGTGCTCCTTGAATAAAGGCTTATAAATGAAGCATAATGCATGGCATGACGCAGTTTGGGATATATTGGATTACTTGGATACTTTTTCGTAAATCTTTCAGTCTCAATTGTTGTCACAATATATAACATTGAGCTACTTTAACGTGGATGCTCGATTTGTGTTATTCTCAATTCTAAATCAAAAGTTACAGAAGATTTAGTGCGAACATGTCAAGTTGATCAGCTAGTTAACATGATCATTATAAACTGATCATTGGTGCTCATTGATTAAAGGCTTATTAATGAGGCATGATGCATGATATCACGTATATTGGGATAGATTTGATTATATCGGTTTTAAATTTTGTCAAAATATAGAAAATTGAGATAGTTTAATGTGGGCATTGGATTCGTGTCATCCTGACTCTAAATCAAAAGTTACAGACGATTTATTGCGGACATTTCAAGTGATCGGCCAGTTAAAATGATCATTGATCATTGGTGCTCCTTCAGTAAAGGCTTATAAATCAAGCATACTGTATGGCATCACGCAGTTTGTGATACATTCGATTACTTGGAGGCTTTGTAGTATCTCTTTCAGTCTCAAATGTTGTCACATCATGGAAAATTGAGCTAGTTTAACATTGGCGTTAGACTCATCTCATTTTGAGCTCTAAATCAAAAGTTAAAGACAATTTAGTGCTGTCATGTCAAGTTGATCAGCTAGTTAAAATGATCCTTCTAAACTGATCATTGCTGCTCCTTTAGTATAGCTTAAAAGGAAGCATAATTCGAGACATAACGCAATTTGGGATAGATTGATTACTTCGAGGCTTTGTCATATATAGCTATTCCGGTCTTACATTTTGTCACAGTATAGCAAATTGAGCTAGATTAAAGTCGGTGTTGGATTCGTGTCATTTTGAACTCAATCAAAAGTTATGGATGATTTAATGTGGACATGTAAAGTTGATGGTCCAATTAAAATGATAATTCTGAACTAAACTGATCATTGGTACTCCTTGATGAAGCATTATGCATGGCATCACGCGGTATGGGAGACATTGGATTACGTTGAGGCTTTGTAGTAGCTCTTTCAGTCTCAAAAATTGTTACAGAAGGGAAAATTGAGCTAACTTAACACGGGCATTAAACTCACGTCATTTTGAGCTTTAAATCAAAAGTTAAATACGATTTAGTCCGTACATGTCAAGTTGACCAGCTAGTTAAAATGATCATTCTAAACTGATCATTGGTGCTCCTTTAGTATAGGTTTATAAATGAAGCATAATGCATGACATCACGCAGTTTGTGATATATTGGATTATTTGGAGGCTCTGTAGTAGCTATTGCAGTCTCAAATGTTTTCACAATATGGAAAAATGAGCTAGCTTAACGTGTGCGTGTGACTCATATCATTTTGAGCTCTTAATCAAAAGTTAAACATGATTTAGTGCAGACATGTCAAGTTGATCAGCTAGTTAAAATGATCATTCTAAATTGATAATTGGTGCTCCTTTAGTATAGGCTTATAAATGAAGCATAATTCATGACATCACGTAGTTTGGGATAGATTGCAATACTTGGAGGCTCTGTAGTAGCTCTTTCATTCTCAAATGTTGTCACAACATAGAAAATTGAGCTAGCTTAACATGGGCGTGTGAATCATGTCATTTTGAGCTCTAAATCAAAAGTTAAAGAGGATTTAGTGCGTACATGTCAAGCTGATCATTTAGTTAAAATGTATAAACTGATCATTGGTGCTCCTTTAGTATAGGCTTATAAATGAAGCATAATGCATTACATCACGCAGTTTGGGATAGATTGGATTACTTCATGGCTTTGTCGTAGCTATTTTGGTTTTAACTTTTGTCACAATATAGAACATTGATCTACCTTTATGTGGGCATTGGATTCGGGTCATTTTGAGCTCTATATCAAAAGTTACAAACGATATAGTGCGGACATCTCAAGTGATCGGCCATTTAAAATGATAATTCTAAACTAATTATTGGTGCTCCTTGAGTAAAGGCTTATAAATGAAGTATAATGCAAGGAATCACACATTTTGGGATACATTTGATTACTTGGAAGTTTTTTCGTAGCTCTTTCAGTCTCAAATATTGTCACAATATGGAAAATTGAGCGAGATTAATATGGGCGTTGGACTCATGTCATTTTGAGCAAAGATAAAAACGATTTAGTTCGGACATGTCAATTTGATCAGCTAGTTAACATGATCAATCTAAAATGATCATTGGTGCTCTTTGAGTAAAGGCTTATACATGAAGCATAATGCATGGTATTACGCAGTTTCAGAGAGATTTATTACTTGGAGGATTTCTCGTAGTTATTTCGGTCGTAAATTTTGTCAAAATATAAAGAATTGAGCAAGTTTAACGTGGGCGTTGGATTCGTGTCTTTTCAATCTCAATTGTAAGTCAAGCATAATGTATGGCATCACGCAGTTCGCGATACATTGGATATCTTGGAGGCTCTATAGCAGCTCTTTTAGTTTCAAATGCTTTTACAAATGGAAAATTGAGCAAGCTTAACGTGGGCGTTGGACTCATGTCATTTTGAGCTCTTAATCAAAAGTTAAAGACGATTTAGGGCGGACATGTCAAGTTGATCAGTAGTTAAAATGATCATTCTAAACTGACAATTGGTGCTTCTAAACGAAGCATAATTCATGACATCACGCAGTTTGGGATAGATTGGATTACTTCGAGGCCCTGTTGTTACTATTTTGGTCTTAAATTTTGTTACAATATAGAAAATTGAGCTATCTTAACTTGGGCGTTGGATTCGTGTCATTTTGAGTTCTAAATCAAAAGTTACAAATGATATAGTGCGGATATGTCAAGTGATCTGCCTGTTAAAATGGTCATTCTAAACTAATTATTGGTGCTACTTGAGTAAAGGCTTATAAATGAAGCATAATGCAAGCCATCACACAATTTTGGATACATTTGATTACTTGGAGGCTTTTTCGTAGCTCTTTCAGTCTCAAATTTTGTCGCAATATGAAATATTGAACTAGTTTAACGTGGGCGTTGGACTCTGGTCATTTTGAGCTCTAAATAAAAAGATAAAAACGATTTAGTGCGGACATGTCAAGTTGATCAGCTAGTTAACAAGATCATTCCAAACTGATCATTGGTTCTCTTTAAGTAATGGTTTATAAATAAAGCATAATGCATGGCATCATGCTGTTTGGGATAGATTTGATTGCTTGGAGACTTTCTCTTAGCTATTTCGGTCTTAAATTTTTTCACAATATAAAAAATTGCGCTAGATTAACGTGGGGGTTGGATTCGTGTCTTTCAATCTCAATTGTAAATCAAGCATAATGTATGGCATCACGAAGTTTGGGAAACATTGGATTACTTAGAGGCTCTATAGTAGCTCTTTCAGTCCCAAATGTTTTTACAATATGGAAAATTTAGCTAGCTTAACGTGGACGTTGAACTCATGTAATTTTGAGCTCTAAATCAAAAGATAAAGACGATTTACTACGGACATGTCAAGTTGATCAGTAATTAAAATGATCGTTCTAAACTAATCATTGGTGCTCATTTAGTATAGGCTTATAAATGAAGCATAATGCATGACATCATGCAGTTTGGGATAGATTGAATTACTTCGAGGTGTTATTATAGCTATTTCGGTCTTAACTTTTGTCACAATATAGAAAATTGAGTTACCTTAATGTGGGCGTTGGATTCGTGTCATTTTGAGCAATAAATCAAAAGTTACAGACGATGTACTGCGGACATCTCAAGTGATTGGCCAGTTAAAATGATCATTATCAACTAATTCTTGGTGCTCTTTGAGTAAAGGCTTATAAATGAAGTATAATACAAGGCATCACACAGTTTGGGATACATTTGATTAATTGGAGGCTTTTTCGTAGCTCTTTCAGTCTCAAATGTTGTCACAATATGGAAAATTGAGCTAGCTTAACGTGGGCATTGGACTCATGTCATTTTGAGCTCTAAATCAAAAGATAAAAACGATTTAGTTAGGACATGTCAAGTTGATCAGCTAGTTAACATGATCATTCTAAAATGATCATTGGTGCTCTTTAAGTAAAGGCTTATAAATGAAGCATACTGTATGGCATCACGCAGTTTCGGATAGATTTGATTACTTGGAGGATTTCTCTTAGTTATTTTGGTTTTAAATTTTGTCAAAATATAAAAAATTCAGCTAGTTTAGCGTGGGCATTGGATTCGTGTCTTTCAATCTCAATTGTAAATCAAGCATAATGTATGGCATCACGCAGTTTGGGATACATTAGATTACTTGGAGGCTCTGTAGTAGCTCTTTCAGTCTCAAATGTTTTTACAATATGGAAAATTGAGCTAGCTTAACCTGAGCGTTGGACTCATGTTATTTTGAGCTCTAAATCAATAGTTAAAGACGATTTAGTGCGGACATGTCAAGTTGATCAGTAGTTAAAATGATAATTCTAAACTGAAAATTGGTGCTTCTTTAATATTGGCTTATAAAGGAAGTATAATGTAGGACATCACACAATTTGGGATATATTGGATTACTTCGAGGGTTTGTTGTTGCTGTTTCGGTCTTAAATTTTGTCACAATATAGAAAATTGAGCTATCTTAACGTGGGCATTGGATTCATGTCATTTTGAGCTCTAAATCAAGTTGATCGGCCAGTTAAAATGATCGTTTTAAACTAATCATTGGTCCTCCTTGAGTAAAGGTTTATAAATGAAGCATAATTCATGTCATCACGCAGTTTGGGATGCATTGGATTACTTGGAGTCTTTGTAGTAGCTATTTTAATCTCAAATGTTGTCAAAATATGGAAAACTGAGCTAGCTTAAAATGGTCGTTGGACTGATGTCATTTTGAGCTCTAGATCAAAAGTTAAAGGTGATTTAGTGCGGACATGTCAATTTGATCAGCTAGATAAAATTATTATTCTAAACTCATCATTGGTGCTGCAGAGTAAAGGCTTATAAATGAAGCATGACACATACCATCACGCAGTTTAGGATAGGCTGGATTACTTGGAGGCTTTGTCGTAGTTATTTTAAACTTAAATTTATTCACAATATATAAAATTGAGGTAGCTTAACGTTTGTGTTGGATTCGTGTCATTCTGAACTGTAAATCAAAAGTTGTGGACGATTTAGTACGGACATGTAAGGTTGATCGACCAGTTAAACTGATCATTTTAAACTGATCATTGGTGCTCAATAAGTAAAGGCTTATAAATGAGTACAATGCAAGGCATAACACAGTTTGGGATACATTGGATTACTTGGTAGCTTTTTCGTAGCTCTTTCAGTATCAAATGTTGTCACAATATGGAAAATTGAGCTAGTGTAACGTGGGCATTGGACTAATGTAATTTTGAGCTCTAAATAAAAATAAAGACGATTTAGTGCTGAGATGTCAAGTTGATCAACAAGTTAAAATGATCATTCTAAACTGAGCATTGGTGCTCATTGTGTAAAGGCTTATAAATGAAGTATAACGCATTGCATCACGCAGTTTGGGATACATTGGATTACTTGGAGGCTATCTTGTACCTCTTTCAATCTCAAATGTTGTCACAATATAGAAATTGAGCTTGCTTAACGAGGATGTTGGATTCGTGTCATTCTGAATTTGAAACAAAAAGTTACAGACGATTTACTGCGGACATTCCAAGTTGATCATCAAGTTAAATTGATCATTCTAAACTGATCAATGGTGCTCCTTGATTAAAAGCTTATAAATGAGTACAATGCATGGCATCACGCAGTTTAGGCTACATTAGATTACTTGGCCGATTTTTTGGTAACTCTTTCAGTCTCAAATATTGTGATAATATGGAAAATTGAGCTAGATTAATGTGGGTGTTGGGCTCAAGTTATTTTGAGCTCTAAATAAAAAGTCAAAGACGATTTAGTGCGTACATGTCAAGTAGATCGTCTAGTTAAAATGATCATTCTAAACTGATTATTGGTGCTCTTTGAGTAATGGCTTATAAATGAAGCATACTATATGATATCACATAGTTTGGGATAGATCGGATTACTCGGAGGATTTGTCGTAACTATTTTGGTTTTAAATTTTGTCCCAATATAGAAAATTGAGAAAGCTTAACGTGGGCATTGGTTTCATGTCATTTTGCACTAAATCAAAAGTTACGGACGATTTAGTGCTGAGATGTCAAGTTGATCGGCCAGTTAAAATGATCATTCTAAACTAATCATTGGTGCTCCCTGAGTAAAGCTTATAAATGAAGCATAATCCATGACATCACGCAATTTGGGATACATTGGACTACTTGGAGGCTTTGTAGTAGCTCTTTCAACCTCTAATGTTGTCAAAATATGGAAAATTAAGCTTGATTAACGTGAGTGTTGGACTGATGTCATTTTGAGCGGTAAATCAAAAGTTAAAGACATTCTAAATATATTATTGGGGCTCCTTGAGTGAAGGCTTATAAATGAATCGTAATGCATGGCATCACACAATTTCGGATACATTGGCTTAGGTGGAGGCTTTGTCATAGCTCTTTCAGTCTCAAATGTTGTCACAATATTAAAAATTGAGCAAGCTTAACATAGGAGTTGGATTTGTGTAATTCTGAACTCTAAATCAAAAGTGATAGTCGATTTAGTGCATACATGTCAAGTTGATCGGCAAGTTAAACTGCTCATTCTAAACTGATCATTGGTGATCATTGAGTATAGGCTTATAAATAAAGCATAATGCATGGCATCACGCAGTTTGGGATACCTAGGATTATTTGGAGGCTTTGTAGTAGCTCTTTCAGTCTCAAATGTGAGCTTAATGTGGGCGTTGTATTCATGTCATTTTGAGCTCTAGATGAATAGTTAAAGACTATTTAGTAGGGACATGTCAAGTTGATCAGCTAGTTAAAATGATCATTATAAACTAATTATTGGTGTTCCTTGAGTAAAAGCGTATAAATGAAGCATAATGCATGACATCATGCAATTTGGGATAGATTGGATTACTTGGAGGCTTTGTAGTAGCTATTTCCGTCTTAAATTTTGTCACAATATAGAAAATTGAGCTACCTTAACGTACACGTTCGATTCATGTCATGTTGAACTGCAAATCAAAAGTTACAAATGATTTAGTGTAGACATCTCAAGATTATCGGCTAGTTAAAATGATCATTCTAAACTGATCATTAGTGCTCAACGAGCAAAGGCTTATATATTAGTACAATGCATGGCATTACACAGTTTGGGATACATTGGAGTACTTGGCGGCTTTTTTGTAGCTCTTTCAGTCTCAAATGTTGTCACAATATGGAAAATTGAGCTATCTTAATGTGCGCGTTGGACTCATGTCATTTTGAGATCTAAATCAAAAGTGTAACACGATTTAGTACGTACATGTCAAGTTGAGCATCTAGTTAAAATGATCATTATAAAAAGATTGTTGGTGCTCCTTGAGTAAACGCTTATAAATAAAGCATAATGTATGACATCACGCAGTTTGGGATAGATTGGATTGACATCACGCGTTGGATTCGTGTTAGTTTGAACTCTAAATCAAAACTTACGGACGATTTATTGCGGACATGTCAAGTTTATCGGCCAGTTAAAATGATCATTCTAAGCTGATCACTAGTGCTCCTTGAGTAAAGGCTTATAAATGAAGCATAATGCATTGCATCACGCAGTTTGAGACACATTGGATTACTTGGAGGTTTTGTCGTAGCTCTTTCACTCTCGAATGTTGTCAGAATATGGAAAATTGAGTTAGTTTAATGTGGGTATTGGACTAATATCATTTTGAGCTCTAAATCAAAAGTTGAACAAGATTTAGTGCGGAAATGTCAAGTTGATCGGCCAGTTAAAATGATCCTTCCAAACATATCACTGGTGCTCCTTTAGTAAAAGCTTATAAATGAAGCATAATGCATGGCATAACGCAATTTGGGATACATTGGACTACTTGGAGGCTTTGTAGTAGCTCTTTCAACCTCTAATGTTGTCAAAATATGGAAAATTAAGCTTGATTAACGTGAGTGTTGGACTGATGTCATTTTGAGCGGTAAATCAAAAGTTAAAGACATTCTAAATATATTATTGGGGCTTCTTGAGTGAAGGCTTATAAATGAATTGTAATGCATGGCATCACACAGTTTTTGATATATTGGCTTAGGTGGAGGCTTTGTCGTAGCTCTTTCAGTCTCAAATGTTGTCACAATATTAAAAATTGAGCAAGCTTAACATGGGAGTTGGATTTGTGTCATTCTGAACTCTAAATCAAAAGTGATAGTCGATTTAGTGCATACATGTCAAGTTGATCGGCAAGTTAAACTGCTCATTCTAAACTGATCATTGGTGCTCATTGAGTATAGGCTTATAAGTAAAGCATAATGCATGGCATCACACAGTTTGGGATACATAGGATTATTTGGAGGCTTTGTAGTAGCTCTTTCAGTCTCAAATGTGAGCTTAATGTGGGCGTTGTATTCATGTCATTTTGAGCTCTAGATGAAAAGTTGAAGACTATTTAGTAGGGACATGTCAAGTTGATCAGCTAGTTAAAATGATCATTATAAACTAATTATTGGTGTTCCTTGAGTAAAAGCGTATAAATGAAGCATAATGCATGACATCATGCAATTTGGGATAGATTGGATTACTTGGAGGCTTTGTAATAGCTATTTCCGTCTTAAATTTTGTCACAATATAGAAAATTGAGCTACCTTAACGTATACGTTCGATTCATGTCATCTTGAACTGCAAATCAAAAGTTACAAATGATTTAGTGTAGACATCTCAAGGTTATCGGCTAGTTAAAATGATCATTCTAAACTGATCATTAGTGCTCAACGAGCAAAGGCTTATATATTAGTACAATGCATGGCATTACACAGTTTGGGATACATTGGATTACTTGGCGGCTTTTTCGTAGCTCTTTCAGTCTCAAATGTTGTCACAATATGGAAAATTGAGCTATCTTAATGTGCGCATTGGACTCATGTCATTTTGAGATCTAAATCAAAAGTGTAACATGATTTAGTACGTACATGTCAAGTTGAGCATCTAGTTAAAATGATCATTATAAAATGATTGTTGGTGCTCCTTTAATAAACGCTTATAAATAAAGCATAGTGTATGACATCACGCACTTTGGGATAGATTGGATTGACATCATGCGTTGGATTCGTGTCAGTTTGAACTCTAAATAAAAACTTACGGACGATTTATTGCGGACATGTCAAGTTTATCGGCCAGTTAAAATGATCATTCTAAGCTGATCACTAGTGCTCCTTGAGTAAAGGCTTATAAATCAAGCATAATGCATTGCATCACGCAGTTTGAGATACATTGGATTACTTGGAGGTTTTGTCGTAGCTCTTTCACTCTCAAATGTTGTCAGAATATGGAAAATTGAGTTAGTTTAATGTGGGTATTGGACTGATATCATTTCGAGCTCTAAATCAAAAGTTGAACAAGATTTAGTGCGGAAATGTCAAGTTGATCAGCCAGTTAAAATGATCATTCCAAACATATCATTGGTGCTCCTTTTGTAAAAGCTTATAAATGAAGCATAATGCATGGCATAACGCAATTTGGGATACATTGGACTACTTGGAGGCTTTGTAGTAGCTCTTTCAACCTCTAATGTTGTCAAAATATGGAAAATTAAGCTTGATTAACGTGAGTGTTGGACTGATGTCATTTTGAGCGGTAAATCAAAAGTTAAAGACATTCTAAATATATTATTGGGGCTTCTTGAGTGAAGGCTTATAAATGAATTGTAATGCATGGCATCACACAGTTTGGGATACATTGGCTTAGGTGGAGGCTTTTTCGTAGCTCTTTCAGTCTCAAATGTTGTCACAATATTAAAAATTGAGCAAGCTTAACATAGGAGTTGGATTTGTGTCATTCTGAACTCTAAATCAAAAGTGATAGTCGATTTAGTGCATACATGTCAAGTTGATCGGCAAGTTAAACTGCTCATTCTAAACTGATCATTGGTGCTCATTGAGTATAGGCTTATAAATAAAGCATAATGCATGGCATCACACAGTTTGGGATACATAGGATTATTTGGAGGCTTTGTAGTAGCTCTTTCAGTCTCAAATGTGAGCTTAATGTGGGCGTTGTATTCATGTCATTTTGAGCTCTAGATGAAAAGTTGAAGACTATTTAGTAGGGACATGTCAAGTTGATCAGCTAGTTAAAATGATCATTATAAACTAATTATTGGTGTTCCTTGAGTAAAAGCGTATAAATGAAGCATAATGCATGACATCATGCAATTTGGGATAGATTGGATTACTTGGAGGCTATGTAGTAGCTATTTCCATCTTAAATTTTGTCACAATATAGAAAATTGAGCTACCTTAACGTATACGTTCGATTCATGTCATCTTGAACTGCAAATCAAAAGTTACAAATGATTTAGTGTAGACATCTCAAGGTTATCGGCTAGTTAAAATGATCATTCTAAACTGATCATTAGTGCTCAACGAGCAAAGGCTTATATATTAGTACAATGCATGGCATCACACAGTTTGGGATACATTGGATTACTTGGCGGCTTTTTTGTAGCTCTTTCAATCTCAAATGTTGTCACAATATGGAAAATTGAGCTATCTTAATGTGCGCGTTGGACTCATGTCATTTTGAGATCTAAATCAAAAGTGTAACATGATTTAGTACGTACATGTCAAGTTGAGCATCTAGTTAAAATGATCATTATAAAATGATTGTTGGTGCTCCTTTAGTAAACGCTTATAAATAAAGCATAATGTATGACATCACGTAGTTTGGGATAGATTGGATTGACATCACGCGTTGGATTCGTGTCAGTTTGAACTCTAAATCAAAACTTACGGACGATTTAGTGCTGAGATGTCAAGTTGATCGGCCAGTTAAAATGATCATTCTAAGCTGATCACTAGTGCTCCTTGAGTAAAGGCTTATAAATGAAGCATAATACATTGCATCACGCAGTTTGAGATACATTGGATTACTTGGAGGTTTTGTCGTAGCTCTTTCACTCTCAAATGTTGTCAGAATATGGAAAATTGAGTTAGTTTAATGTGGGTGTTGGACTGATATCATTTCGAGCTCTAAATCAAAAGTTGAACAAGATTTAGTGAGGAAATGTCAAGTTGATCGGCCAGTTAAAATGATCATTCCAAACATATCACTGGTGTTCCTTTAGTAAAAGCTTATAAATGAAGCATAATGCATGGCATAACGCAATTTGGGATACATTGGACTACTTGGAGGCTCTGTAGTAGCTCTTTCAACCTCTAATGTTGTCAAAATATGGAAAATTAAGCTTGATTAACGTGAGTGTTGGACTGATGTCATTTTGAGCGGTAAATCAAAAGTTAAAGACATTCTAAATATATTATTCGGGCTCCTTGAGTGAAGGCTTATAAATGAATTGTAATGCATGGCATCACACAGTTTGGGATACAATGGCTTAGGTGGAGGCTTTGTCGTAGCTCTTTCAGTCTCAAATGTTGTCACAATATTAAAAATTGAGCAAGCTTAACATAGGAGTTGGATTTGTGTCATTCTGAACTCTAAATCAAAAGTGATAGTCGATTTAGTGCATACATGTCTAGTTGATCGGCAAGTTAAACTGCTCATTCTAAACTGATCATTGGTGCTCATTGAGTATAGGCTTATAAATAAAGCATAATACATGGCATCACGCAGTTTGGGATACATAGGATTATTTGGAGGCTTTGTAGTTGCTCTTTCAGTCTCAAATGTGAGCTTAATGTGGGCGTTGTATTCATGTCATTTTGAGCTCTAGATGAAAAGTTAAAGACTATTTAGTAGGGACATGTCAAGTTGATCAGCTAGTTAAAATGATCATTATAAACTAATTATTGGTGTTCCTTGAGTAAAAGCGTATAAATGAAGCATAATGCATGACATCATGCAATTTGGGATAGATTGGATTACTTAGAGGCTTTGTAGTAGCTTTTTCCGTCATAAATTTTGTCACAATATAGAAAATTGAGCTACCTTAATGTATATGTTCGATTCATGTCATCTTGAACTGCAAATCAAAAGTTACAAATGATTTAGTGTAGACATCTCAAGGTTATCGGCTAGTTAAAATGATCATTCTAAACAGATCATTAGTGCTCAACGAGCAAAGGCTTATATATTAGTACAATGCATGGCATCACACAGTTTGGGATACATTGGATTACTTGGCGGCTTTTTCGTAGCTCTTTCAGTCTCAAATGTTGTTACAATATGGAAAATTGAGCTATCTTAATGTGCGTGTTGGACTCATGTCATTTTGAGATCTAAATCAAAAGTGTAACACGATTTAGTACGTACATGTCAAGTTGAGCATCTAGTTAAAATGATCATTATAAAATGATTGTTGGTGCTCCTTGAGTAAACGCTTATAAATAAAGCATAATGTATGACATCACGCAGTTTGGGATAGATTGGATTGACATCACGCGTTGGATTTGTGTCAGTTTGAACTCTAAATCAAAACTTACGGACGATTTATTGTGGACATGTCAAGTTTATCGGCCAGTTAAAATGATCATTCTAAGCTGATCACTAGTCCTCCTTGAGTAAAGGCTTATAAATGAAGCATAATGCATTGCATCACGCAGTTTGAGATACATTGGATTACTTGGAGGTTTTGTCGTAGCTCTTTCACTCTCAAAAGCTGTCAGAATATGGAAAATTGAGTTAGTTTAATGTGGGTATTGGACTGATATCATTTTGAGCTCTAAATCAAAAGTTGAACAAGATTTAGTGCGGAAATGTCAAGTTGATCGGCCAGTTAAAATGATCATTCCAAACATATCACTGGTGCTCCTTTAGTAAAAGCTTATAAATGAAGCATAATGCATGGCATAACTCAATTTGGGATACATTGGACTACTTGGAGGCTTTGTAGTAGCTCTTTCAACCTCTAATGTTGTCAAAATATGGAAAATTAAGCTTGATTAACGTGAGTGTTGGACTGATGTCATTTTGAGCGGTAAATCAAAAGTTAAAGACATTCTAAATATATTATTGGGGCTTCTTGAGTGAAGGCTTATAAATGATATGTAATGCATGGCATCACACAGTTTGGGATACATTGGCTTAGGTGGAGGCTTTGTCGTAGCTCTTTCAGTCTCAAATGTTGTCACAATATTAAAAATTGAGCAAGCTTAACATAGGAGTTGGATTTGTGTCATTCTGAACTCTAAATCAAAAGTGATAGTCGATTTAGTGCATACATGTCAAGTTGATCGGCAAGTTAAACTGCTCATTCTAAACTGATCATTGGTGCTCATTGAGTATAGGCTTATAAGTAAAGCATAATGCATGGCATCACACAGTTTGGGATACATAGGATTATTTGGAGGCTTTGTAGTAGCTCTTTCAGTCTCAAATGTGAGCTTAATGTGGGCGTTGTATTCATGTCATTTTGAGCTCTAGATGAAAAGTTGAAGACTATTTAGTAGGGACATGTCAAGTTGATCAGCTAGTTAAAATGATCATTATAAACTAATTATTGGTGTTCCTTGAGTAAAAGCGTATAAATGAAGCATAATGCATGACATCATGCAATTTGGGATAGATTGGATTACTTGGAGGCTTTGTAATAGCTATTTCCGTCTTAAATTTTGTCACAATATAGAAAATTGAGCTACCTTAACGTATACGTTCGATTCATGTCATCTTGAACTGCAAATCAAAAGTTACAAATGATTTAGTGTAGACATCTCAAGGTTATCGGCTAGTTAAAATGATCATTCTAAACTGATCATTAGTGCTCAACGAGCAAAGGCTTATATATTAGTACAATGCATGGCATTACACAGTTTGGGATACATTGGATTACTTGGCGGCTTTTTCGTAGCTCTTTCAGTCTCAAATGTTGTCACAATATGGAAAATTGAGCTATCTTAATGTGCGCATTGGACTCATGTCATTTTGAGATCTAAATCAAAAGTGTAACATGATTTAGTACGTACATGTCAAGTTGAGCATCTAGTTAAAATGATCATTATAAAATGATTGTTGGTGCTCCTTTAATAAACGCTTATAAATAAAGCATAGTGTATGACATCACGCAGTTTGGGATAGATTGGATTGACATCACGCGTTGGATTCGTGTCAGTTTGAACTCTAAATCAAAACTTACGGACGATTTATTGCGGACATGTCAAGTTTATCGGCCAGTTAAAATGATCATTCTAAGCTGATCACTAGTGCTCCTTGAGTAAAGGCTTATAAATCAAGCATAATGCATTGCATCACGCAGTTTGAGATACATTGGATTACTTGGAGGTTTTGTCGTAGCTCTTTCACTCTCAAATGTTGTCAGAATATGGAAAATTGAGTTAGTTTAATGTGGGTATTGGACTGATATCATTTCGAGCTCTAAATCAAAAGTTGAACAAGATTTAGTGCGGAAATGTCAAGTTGATCGGCCAGTTAAAATGATCATTCCAAACATATCATTGGTGCTCCTTTAGTAAAAGCTTATAAATGAAGCATAATGCATGGCATAACGCAATTTGGGATACATTGGACTACTTGGAGGCTTTGTAGTAGCTCTTTCAACCTCTAATGTTGTCAAAATATGGAAAATTAAGCTTGATTAACGTGAGTGTTGGACTGATGTCATTTTGAGCGGTAAATCAAAAGTTAAAGACATTCTAAATATATTATTGGGGCTTCTTGAGTGAAGGCTTATAAATGAATTGTAATGCATGGCATCACACAGTTTGGGATACATTGGCTTAGGTGGAGGCTTTTTCGTAGCTCTTTCAGTCTCAAATGTTGTCACAATATTAAAAATTGAGCAAGCTTAACATAGGAGTTGGATTTGTGTCATTCTGAACTCTAAATCAAAAGTGATAGTCGATTTAGTGCATACATGTCAAGTTGATCGGCAAGTTAAACTGCTCATTCTAAACTGATCATTGGTGCTCATTGAGTATAGGCTTATAAATAAAGCATAATGCATGGCATCACACAGTTTGGGATACATAGGATTATTTGGAGGCTTTGTAGTAGCTCTTTCAGTCTCAAATGTGAGCTTAATGTGGGCGTTGTATTCATGTCATTTTGAGCTCTAGATGAAAAGTTGAAGACTATTTAGTAGGGACATGTCAAGTTGATCAGCTAGTTAAAATGATCATTATAAACTAATTATTGGTGTTCCTTGAGTAAAAGCGTATAAATGAAGCATAATGCATGACATCATGCAATTTGGGATAGATTGGATTACTTGGAGGCTTTGTAGTAGCTATTTCCGTCTTAAATTTTGTCACAATATAGAAAATTGAGCTACCTTAACGTATACGTTCGATTCATGTCATCTTGAACTGCAAATCAAAAGTTACAAATGATTTAGTTTAGACATCTCAAGGTTATCGGCTAGTTAAAATGATCATTCTAAACTGATCATTAGTGCTCAACGAGCAAAGGCTTATATATTAGTACAATGCATGGCATCACACAGTTTGGGATACATTGGATTACTTGGCGGCTTTTTTGTAGCTCTTTCAGTCTCAAATGTTGTCACAATATGGAAAATTGAGCTATCTTAATGTGCGCGTTGGACTCATGTCATTTTGAGATCTAAATCAAAAGTGTAACATGATTTAGTACGTACATGTCAAGTTGAGCATCTAGTTAAAATGATCATTATAAAATGATTGTTGGTGCTCCTTTAGTAAACGCTTATAAATAAAGCATAATGTATGACATCACGCAGTTTGGGATAGATTGGATTGACATCACGCGTTGGATTCGTGTCAGTTTGAACTCTAAATCAAAACTTACGGACGATTTACTGCTGAGATGTCAAGTTGATCGGCCAGTTAAAATGATCATTCTAAGCTGATCACTAGTGCTCCTTGAGTAAAGGCTTATAAATGAAGCATAATACATTGCATCACGCAGTTTGAGATACATTGGATTACTTGGAGGTTTTGTCGTAGCTCTTTCACTCTCAAATGTTGTCAGAATATGGAAAATTGAGTTAGTTTAATGTGGGTGTTGGACTGATATCATTTCGAGCTCTAAATCAAAAGTTGAACAAGATTTAGTGAGGAAATGTCAAGTTGATCGGCCAGTTAAAATGATCATTCCAAACATATCACTGGTGTTCCTTTAGTAAAAGCTTATAAATGAAGCATAATGCATGGCATAACGCAATTTGGGATACATTGGACTACTTGGAGGCTCTGTAGTAGCTCTTTCAACCTCTAATGTTGTCAAAATATGGAAAATTAAGCTTGATTAACGTGAGTGTTGGACTGATGTCATTTTGAGCGGTAAATCAAAAGTTAAAGACATTCTAAATATATTATTCGGGCTCCTTGAGTGAAGGCTTATAAATGAATTGTAATGCATGGCATCACACAGTTTGGGATACAATGGCTTAGGTGGAGGCTTTGTCGTAGCTCTTTCAGTCTCAAATGTTGTCACAATATTAAAAATTGAGCAAGCTTAACATAGGAGTTGGATTTGTGTCATTCTGAACTCTAAATCAAAAGTGATAGTCGATTTAGTGCATACATGTCTAGTTGATCGGCAAGTTAAACTGCTCATTCTAAACTGATCATTGGTGCTCATTGAGTATAGGCTTATAAATAAAGCATAATACATGGCACCACGCAGTTTGGGATACATAGGATTATTTGGAGGCTTTGTAGTAGCTCTTTCAGTCTCAAATGTGAGCTTAATGTGGGCGTTGTATTCATGTCATTTTGAGCTCTAGATGAAAAGTTAAAGACTATTTAGTAGGGACATGTCAAGTTGATCAGCTAGTTAAAATGATCATTATAAACTAATTATTGGTGTTCCTTGAGTAAAAGCGTATAAATGAAGCATAATGCATGACATCATGCAATTTGGGATAGATTGGATTACTTAGAGGCTTTGTAGTAGCTTTTTCCGTCATAAATTTTGTCACAATGTAGAAAATTGAGCTACCTTAATGTATATGTTCGATTCATGTCATCTTGAACTGCAAATCAAAAGTTACAAATGATTTAGTGTAGACATCTCAAGGTTATCGGCTAGTTAAAATGATCATTCTAAACAGATCATTAGTGCTCAACGAGCAAAGGCTTATATATTAGTACAATGCATGGCATCACACAGTTTGGGATACATTGGATTACTTGGCGGCTTTTTCGTAGCTCTTTCAGTCTCAAATGTTGTTACAATATGGAAAATTGAGCTATCTTAATGTGCGTGTTGGACTCATGTCATTTTGAGATCTAAATCAAAAGTGTAACACGATTTAGTACGTACATGTCAAGTTGAGCATCTAGTTAAAATGATCATTATAAAATGATTGTTGGTGCTCCTTGAGTAAACGCTTATAAATAAAGCATAATGTATGACATCACGCAGTTTGGGATAGATTGGATTGACATCACGCGTTGGATTCGTGTCAGTTTGAACTCTAAATCAAAACTTACGGACGATTTATTGCGGACATGTCAAGTTTATCGGCCAGTTAAAATGATCATTCTAAGCTGATCACTAGTGCTCCTTGAGTAAAGGCTTATAAATGAAGCATAATGCATTGCATCACGCAGTTTGAGATACATTGGATTACTTGGAGGTTTTGTCGTAGCTCTTTCACTCTCAAATGTTGTCAGAATATGGAAAATTGAGTTAGTTTAATGTGGGTATTGGACTGATATCATTTTGAGCTCTAAATCAAATGTTGAACAAGATTTAGTGCGGAAATGTCAAGTTGATCGGCCAGTTAAAATGATCATTCCAAACATATCACTGGTGCTCCTTTAGTAAAAGCTTATAAATGAAGCATAATGCATGGCATAACGCAATTTGGGATACATTGGACTACTTGGAGGCTTTGTAGTAGCTCTTTCAACCTCTAATGTTGTCAAAATATGGAAAATTAAGCTTGATTAACGTGAGTGTTGGACTGATGTCATTTTGAGCGGTAAATCAAAAGTTAAAGACATTCTAAATATATTATTGGGGCTTCTTGAGTGAAGGCTTATAAATGAATTGTAATGCATGGCATCACACAGTTTGGGATACATTGGCTTAGGTGGAGGCTTTGTCGTAGCTCTTTCAGTCTCAAATGTTGTCACAATATTAAAAATTGAGCAAGCTTAACATAGGAGTTGGATTTGTGTCATTCTGAACTCTAAATCAAAAGTGATAGTCGATTTAGTGCATACATGTCAAGTTGATCGGCAAGTTAAACTGCTCATTCTAAACGGATCATTGGTGCTCATTGAGTATAGGCTTATAAATAAAGCATAACGCATGGCATCACACAGTTTGGGATACATAGGATTATTTGGAGGCTTTGTAGTAGCTCTTTCAGTCTGAAATGTGAGCTTAATGTGGGCGTTGTATTCATGTCATTTTGAGCTCTAGATGAAAAGTTAAAGACTATTTAGTAGGGACATGTCAAGTTGATCAGCTAGTTAAAATGATCATTATAAACTAATTATTGGTGTTCCTTGAGTAAAAGCGTATAAATGAAGCATAATGCATGACATCATGCAATTTGGGATAGATTGGATTACTTGGAGGCTTTGTAGTAGCTATTTCCGTCTTAAATTTTGTCACAATATAGAAAATTGAGCTACCTTAACGTATACGTTTGATTCATGTCATCTTGAACTGCAAATCAAAAGTTACAAATGATTTAGTGTAGACATCTCAAGGTTATCGGCTAGTTAAAATGATCATTATAAACTGATCATTAGTGCTCAACGAGTAAAGGCTTATATATTAGTACAATGCATGGCATCACACAGTTTGGGATACATTGGATTACTTGGCGGCTTTTTCGTAGCTCTTTCAGTCTCAAATATTGTCACAATATGGAAAATTGAGCTATCTTAATGTGCGCGTTGGACTCCTGTCATTTTGAGATCTAAATCAAAAGTGTAACACGATTTAGTACGTACATGTCAAGTTAAGCATCTAGTTAAAATGATCATTATAAAATGATTGTTGGTGCTCCTTGAGTAAACGCTTATAAATAAAGCATAATGTATGACATCACGCAGTTTGGGATAGTTTGGATTGACATCACGCGTTGGATTCATGTCAGTTTGAACTCTAAATCAAAACTTACGGACGATTTATTGCGGACATGTCAAGTTTATCGGCCAGTTAAAATGATCATTCTAAGCTGATCACTAGTGCTCCTTGAGTAAAGGCTTATAAATGAAGCATAATGCATTGCAACACGCAGTTTGAGATACATTGGATTACTTGGAGGTTTTGTCGTAGCTCTTTCACTCTCAAATGTTGTCAGAATATGGAAAATTGAGTTAGTTTAATGTGGGTATTGGACTGATAACATTTTGAGCTCTAAATCAAAAGTTGAACAAGATTTAGTGCGGAAATGTCAAGTTGATCGGCAGTTAAAATGATCATTCCAAACATATCACTGGTGCTCCTTTAGTAAAAGCTTATAAATAAAGCATAATGCATGGCATAACGCAATTTGGGATACATTGGACTACTTGGAGGCTTTGTAATAGCTCTTTCAACCTCTAATGTTGTCAAAATATGGAAAATTAAGCTTGATTAACGTGAGTGTTGGACTGATGTTATTTTGAGCGGTAAATCAAAGTTAAAGACATTCTAAATATATTATTGGGGCTCCTTGAGTGAAGGCTTATAAATAAATCGTAATGCATGGCATCACACAGTTTGGGATACATTGGCTTAGGTGGAGGCTTTGTCGTAGCTCTTTCAGTCTCAAATGTTCTCACAATATTAAAAATTGAGCAAGCTTAACATAGGAGTTGGATTTGTGTCATTCTGAACTCTAAATCAAAAGTGATAGTCGATTTAGCGCATACATGTCAAGTTGATCGGCAAGTTAAAATGCTGCTTCTAAACTGATCATTGGTGCTCATTGAGTATAGGCTTATAAATAAAGCATAATGCATGGCATCACGCAGTTTGGGATACATAGGATTATTTGGAGGCTTTGTAGTAGCTCTTTCAATCTCAAATGTGAGCTTAATGTGGGCGTTGTATTCATGTCATTTTGAGCTCTAGATGAAAAGTTAAAGACTATTTAGTAGGGACATGTCAAGTTGATCAGCTAGTTAAAATGATCATTATAAACTAATTATTGGTGTTCCTTGAGTAAAAGCGTATAAATGAAGCATAATGCATGACATCATGCAATTTGGGATAGATTGGATTACTAGGAGGCTTTGTAGTAGCTATTTCCGTCTTAAATTTTTTGACAATATAGAAAATTGAGCTACCTTAACGTATACGTTCGATTCATGTCATCTTGAACTGCAAATCAAAAGTTACAAATGATTTAGTGTAGACATCTCAAGGGTATCGGCTAGTTAAAATGATCATTCTACACTGATCATTAGTGCTCAACGAGTAAAGGCTTATATATTAGTACAATGCATGGCATCACACAGTTTGGGATACATTGGATTACTTGGCGGCTTTTTCGTAGCTCTTTCAGTCTCAAATGTTGTCACAATATGGAAAATTTAGCTATCTTAATGTGTGCGTTGGACTCATGTCATTTTGAGATCTAAATCAAAAGTGTAACACGATTTAGTACGTACATGTCAAGTTGAGCATCTAGTTAAAATGATCATTATAAAATGATTGGTTGTGCTCCTTGAGTAAACGCTTATAAATAAAGCATAATGTATGACATCACGCAGTTTGGGATAGATTGGATTGACATCACGCATTGGATTCGAGTCAGTTTGAACTCTAAATCAAAACTTATGGACGATTTATTGGGGACATGTCAAGCTTATCGGCCAGTTAAAATGATCATTCTAAGCTGATCACTAGTGCTCCTTGAGTAAAGGCTTATAAATGAAGCATAATGCATGGCATCACGCAGTTTGAGATACATTGGATTACTTGGAGGTTTTGTCGTAGCTCTTTCACTCTCAAATGTTGTCAGAATATGGAAAATTGAGTTAGTTTAATGTGGGTATTGGACTGATATCATTTTGAGCTCTAAATCAAAAGTTGAACAAGATTTAGTGCGGAAATGTCATGTTGATCGGCCAGTTAAAATGATCATTCCAAACATATCACTGGTGCTCCTTTAGTAAAAGCTTATAAATGAAGCATAATGCATGGCATAACCCAATTTGGGATACATTGGACTACTTGGAGGCTTTGTAGTAGCTCTTTCAACCTCTAATCTTGTCAAAATATGGAAAATTAAGCTTGATTAACGTGAGTGTTGGACTGATGTCATTTTGAGCGGTAAATAAAAAGTTAAAGACATTCTAAATATATTATTGGGGCTCATTGAGTGAAGGCTTATAAATGAATCGTAATGCATGGCATCACACAGTTTGGGATACATTGGCTTAGGTGGAGGCTTTTTCAAAGCTCTTTCAGTCTTAAATATTGTCACAATATTAAAAATTGAGCAAGCTTAACATAGGAGTTGGACTTGTGTCATTCTGAACTCTAAATTAAAAGTTATAGTCGGTTTAGTGCATACATGTCAAGTTGATCGGCAAGTTAAACTGCTCATTCTAAACTGATCATCGGTGCTCATTGAGTATAGGCTTATAAATAAAGCATAATGCATGGCATCACGCAGTTTGGGATACATAGGATTATTTGGAGGCTTTGTAGTTGATCTTTCAGTCTCAAATGTGAGCTTAATGTGGGCGTTGTATTCATGTCATTTTGACCTCTAGATGAAAAGTTAAAGACTATTTAGTGGGGACATGTCAAGTTGATCAGCTAGTTAAAATGATCATTATAAACTAATTATTGGTGTTCCTTGAGTAAAAGTGTATAAATGAAGCATAATGCATGACATCATGCAATTTGGGATAGATTGGATTACTTGGAGGCTTTGTAGTAGCGATTTTCCATCTTAAATTTTGTCACAATATAGAAAATTGAGCTACCTTAACGTATACGTTCGATTCATGTCATCTTGAACTGCAAATCAAAAGTTACAAATGATTTAGTGTAGACATCTCAAGGGTATCGGCTAGTCAAAATGATAATTCTAAACTGATCATTAGTGCTCAACGAGTAAAGGCTTATATATTAGTACAATGCATGGCATTACATAGTTTGGGATACATTGGATTACTTGGCGGCTTTTTCGTAGCTCTATCAATCTCAAATATTATCACAATATGGAAAATTGAGCTATCTTAAAGTGCGCGTTGGACTCATGTCATTTTGAGATCTAAATCAAAAGTGTAACACGATTTAGTACGTACATGTCAAGTTGAGCATCTAGTTAAAATGATCATTATAAAATGATTGTTGGTGCTCCTTGTGTAAATGCTTATAAATAAAGCATAATGTATGACATCACGCAGTTTTGGGATTTATTGGATTGACATCACGCGTTGGATTCGTGTCAGTTTGAACTCTAAATCAAAACTTACAGACGATTTATTGCGGACATGTCAAGTTTATCGGCCAGTTAAAATGATCATTCTAAGCTGATCACTAGTGCTCCTTGAGTAAAGGCTTATAAATGAAGCATAATGAATGGCATCACGCAGTTTGAGATACATTGGATTACTTGGAGTTTTTGTCGTAGCTCTTTCACTCTCAAATGTTGTCAGAATATGGAAAATTGAGTTAGTTTAATGTGGGTATTGGACTGATATCATTTTGAGCTCTAAATCAAAAGTTGAACAAGATTTAGTGCGGAAATGTCAAGTTGATCGGCCAGTTAAAATTATCATTCCAAACATATCACTGGTGCTCCTTTAGTAAAAGCTTATAAATGAAGCATAATGCATGGGATAACGCAATTTGGGATACATTGGACTACTTGGAGGCTTTGTAGTAGCTCTTTCAACCTCTAATGTTGTCAAAATATGGAAAATTAAGCTTGATTAACGTGAGTGTTGGACTGATGTCATTTTGAGCGGTAAATCAAAAGTTAAAGACATTCTAAATATATTATTGGGGCTCCTTGAATGAAGGCTTATAAATGAATCGTAATGCATGGCATCACACAGTTTGGGATACATTGGCTTAGTTGGAGGCTTTGTTGTAGCTCTTTCAGTCTCAAATGTTCTCACAATATTAAGAATTGATCAACCTTAACATAAGAGTTGGATTTGTGTCATTCTAAACTCTAAATCAAAAGTTATAGTCGATTTAGTGCATACATGTCAAGTTGATCGGCAAGTTAAACTGCTTATTCTAAACTGATCATTGGTGCTCATTGAGTATAGGCTTATAAATAAAGCATAATGCATGGCATCACGCTGTTTGGGATACATAGGATTATTTGGAGGCTTTGTAGTAGCTCTTTCGTCTCAAATGTGAGCTTAATGTGGGCGTTGTATTCATGTCATTTTGAGCTCTAGATGAAAAGTTAAAGACTATTTAGTGGGGACATGTCAAGTTAATCAACTAGTTAAAATGATCATTATAAACTAATCATTGGTGTTCTTTGAGTAAAAGCGTGTAAATGAAGCATAATGCATGACATCATGCAATTTGGGATAGGTTGAATTACTTGGAGGCTTTGTAGTAGCTATTTCCGTCTTAAATTTTGTCACAATATAGAAAATTGAGCTACCTTAAAGTATACGTTCGATTCATGCCATCTTGAACTGCAAATCAAAAGTTACAAATGATTTAGTGTAGACATCTCAAGGTTATTGGCTAGTTAAAATGATCATTCTAAACTGATCATTAGTGCTCAACGAGTAAAGGCTTATATATTAATACAATGCATGGCATCACAGAGTTTGGGATACATTGGATTATTAGGCGGCTTTTTCGTAGCTCTTTCAGTCTCAAATATCTTCACAATATTGCATAAATATTGCATAATGTATAAATATTGCACGTTGGATTCGTGTCAGTTTGAACTCTAAATCAAAACTTACGGACGATTTATTGCGGACATGTCAAGTTTATCGGCCAGTTCAAATGATCATTCTAAGCTGATCACTAGTGCTCCTTGAGTAAAGGTTATAAATGAAGCATAATGCATGGCATCACGCAGTTTGAGATACATTGGATTACTTGGAGGTTTCGTCGTAGCTCTTTCACTCTCAAATGTTGTCAGAATATGGAAAATTGAGTTAGTTTAATGTGGGTATTGGACTGATATCATTTTGAGCTGTAAATCAAAATTTGAACAAGATTTAGTGCGGAAATGTCAAGTTGATCGGCCAGTTAAAATGATCATTCCAAACATATCACTGGTGCTCCTTTAGCAAAAGCTTATAAATGAAGCATAATGCATGGCATAAAGCAGTTTGGGATACATTGGATTACTTGGAGGATTTGATCTTAAATTCTGTCAAAATATAGAAAATTTAGCTAGCTTAATATGGGCGTTCGATTCGTGTCTCCTTGAATTCGAAATAAAAAGTTACGGATGATTTAGTACGGAGATGTTAAGTTGATCGGACCGTTAAAGTGATCATTCTAGATCATTGTTGCTCAATGAGTAAAGGCTTATAAATGAGTATAATGCATGGCATCACGCGGTTTGGGATACATTGGAATACTTGGCGGCTTTTTCATAGCTCTTTCAGTCTCAAATATTGTTACACTATGGAAATTTGAGCTACCTTAACGTAGGCGTTGGACTCATGTCATTTTGATATCTAACTCAAAAATTAAAGACGATTTAGTCCATACATGTCATTTTGAGATCTAACTCAAAAATTAAACACGATCATCGCTGTAAACTGATCATTGGTTCTTTTTGAGTAAATGATTATAAATGAAGCATAATGCATGGTTTCATGTAGTTTAGGATACATTGGATTACTTTGAGGCTGTGTTGTACCTCTTGCAGTCTCAAATGTTATCACAATACAGGAAATTGAGCTAGCTTAACCTGGGCGTTGGATTCATGTCATTCTGAACTCTAAATCAAAAGTTACGGACGATTTAGTGCGTATGTGTTAAGTTGATCATCAAGTTAAAATGATAATTGTAAACTGATCCTTGGTGCTCCTTGATTAAAAGATTATAAATGAAGCATAATTTATGGCATCACGCAGTTTGGGATACATTGGAGTAATTGGGGGCTTTTTCGTATCTGTTTCAGTGTTAAATGATGTCAGAATATGGAAAATTGAGCTAGCTTAACATGGGCGTTGGGCTCGTGTAATTTTGAACTCTAAATCAAAAATTAAAAACTATTTAGTGCGTACATATCAAGTTGATCAGCTAGTTAAAATGATCATTCTAAACAGATCGTTGGTGCTCCTTGAGTAAAGGCTTATAAATAAAGAATAATATATGGCATCACGCAGTTTGGGATCGATTGGATGTCTTGGAGGATTTGTCGTAGTGGTTTCGATCTTAAATTTTATCACAATATAGAAAATTGAGCTAGTTTAACGTGGGCGTTCGATTTGTGTCAACTTGATCTCTAAATAAAAAGTTACGGATGATTTAGTGCGGAGATTTCAAGTTGGTCGGCAAGTTAAAATGATCATTCTAGATCATTGGTGCTAAATGAGTAAAGGCTTATAAACGAGTATAGTGCATGACATCATGCAGTTTGGGATACATTAGATTACTTGGCGGCTTTTTCGTAGCTCATTCAGTCTCAAATGTTGTTACAATATGGAAAATTGAGCTAGGATAACGTGGGCGATGGACTCATGTCATTTTGAGATCTAGATCAAAAGTTAAAGACAATTTAGTACGTACATGTCAAGTTGCTCAACTAGTTGAAATGATAATTCTAAATTGCACATTGGTGGTCCTTGAGTAAAGGTTTATAAATGAAGCAGAATGTATGGCATCACGCAGTTTGGGATATATTGGATTACTCGGAGGATTTGTCGTAGCTATTTTGGTATTAAATTTTGTCACAATATAGAAAATTGAGCTAGCTTAACATGGACGTTGGATTCATGTCGTTTTGAACTCTAAATCAAAAGTTACGAATGATTTAGTGCGGACATGTCAAGTCGATCATCAAGTTAAAATGATCAATCTAAACTGATAATTGGTGCTCGTTTATTAAAAGCTTATAAATGAGTATAATGCTTGGCATCACACAGTTTGGGCTACATTGGATTGCTTGGTGGTTTTTTCGTAGCTCTTTTAATGTCAAATGTTGTCATAATATAGAAAATTGAGCTAGGTTAACGTGTGTGTTGGACTCATTTTATTTTGAGCTATAAATCAAAAGTCAAAGACGATTTAATGCGGATATGTAAAGTTGATCGGCCATATAAAATGATCATTCTAAATAGATCACTGGTGCTAGTTGAGTAAAGGCTTATAAATGAAAGATAATGCATGGCATCACACAGTTTGGGATACATTGGTTTACTTGGAGGCTTTGTCGTAGCTCTTTCAGTCTCAAATGCTGTCACAATATGGAATATTGAGGTACCCTAACATGGACGTTGGACTCATGTCCTTTTGAGCTCAAAATCAAAAGTAAAGACGATTTGGTGCGGACATGTCAAGTTGATCAGCTTGTTAAAATGATCATTCTAAACTGATCATTGGTGCTCCTTTAGTATAGGTTAATAAATGAAGCATAATGCATGACATCACGCAGTTTGGGATAGATTGGATTACTTGGAGGATTTGTCATAGCCGTTTCTGTCTTAAATTTTGTCAATATATAGAAAATTGCGCTACCTTAACGTGGGCGTTGGATTCGTGTCATTCTGAACTCGAAATCAAAAGTTACGGATGATTATTGCGGACATGTCAAGTTGATCGGCAAGTTAAAATGATCATTATAAACTAATCATTTGTTCTCCTTGAGTAAAGGCTTATAAACTATAATGCATACCATCACACAATTTGGGATACATTAGATTTTTGGCGGCATTTTCCTAGATCTTTCAATCTCAAGGGTTGTCACAATATAGAAATATGAGCTAGCTTAACATGGGCGTTGGATTCGTGTCATTCTGAAAACTAAATCAAAAGTTACATTCTATTTAATGCGGGCATGTCAAGGTTATCAGCTAGTTAAAATGATCATTCTAAACTGATATTGGTGGTCTTTAAGTAAAGACTTATAAATGAAGCATAATGCATTGCATCACACAATTTGAGATACATTGGATTACTTGGAGGCTTCTGACGTAGCTCTTTCAGTCTCAAATGTTGTTACAATATAGAAAATTGAGCTACCTTAACATGGGCGTTGGACTCATGTCATTTTGAGATCTAAATCAAAATAAACACGACATAGTACGTACATGTCAAGTTGATCAGCTAGTTAAAATGAACATACTAAAGTGATCATTGGTGCTCCTTGATTAAAGGATTATAAATGAAGCATAATGTATGGCATCATGCAGTTTGGTATACATTGGATTACTTGGAGCATTTGTCATTGCGGTTTTAATATTAAATTTTATCACGATATAGAAAGTTGATCTAGATAAAGCGGGCATTGTATTCATGTCATTTTGAACTCTAAGTAGAAAGTTACGGATGATTTAGTGCGGACATGTCAAGTTGATCGGCCAATTAAAATGATCTTTCTAAGCTGATCTTTAGTGCTCGTTGAGTAAGGGCTTATAAATGAAGCATAATGCATGGCCTCACACACTTTGGGATACATTGGATTATTTGGAGGCTTTGTTCTAGCTATTGCGGTCTTAACTTTTGTCACAATATAGAGAAATGAGCTAACTTAACGTGGGTGTTGGATTCATATCATTGTGAACTCTAAATCAAAAGTTACAGATAATTTAGTGGGGACATGTCAACTTGATCGGCCAGTAAAAATGATCATTCTAAACTGTACATTGGTGCTCCTTGAGTAAAGTCATATAAATAAGCATCATGCATGGCATCATGTAGTTTGGGATACAATGGGTTACTTGAAAGCTTTGTCGTAGCTCTTTCAGTCTCAAATGTTATCAAAATATGGAAAATTGAGCTTGCTTAATCTGGGCGTTAGGCTGATGTCATTTTGAGCTCTAAATCAAAAGTTAATGACGATTTTGTTCGACCGATCAAGTTGCTCAGCCAGTTAAAATGAACATTCTAAAAGGATCTTTGGTGCTCTTTGAGTAAAGGCTTATAAATGAAGCATAATGCATGGCATCACAAAGTTTGGGATAAATTGGATTACTTAGAGGCTTAGTCGTACCTCTTTCAGTCTCCAATATAGTCACAATATAATAAATTGAGCTACATTAAAAATGATGTTACATTCGTGTCATTCGTAACATTAACTCAAAAGTTACAAACGATTTAGTGCGGACATGTCAAGTTGATCTTCCAGTTAAAATGATCATTCTAAACTGATAATTGGTGCTCCTTGAGTAAAGGCTTATAAATGAAGCATAATACATGGCATCCCACAGTTTGGGATACATTGGATTATTTGTAGGCTTTCTAGTAGCTCTTTTAGTCTCAAATGTTGTCACAATATCAAAAACTGAGATACCTTAACGTGGCATTGGACTCATGTAATTTTGAGCTTTAAATCAAAAGTTAAAGACGATTTATAGCGGACATGTGAAGTTTATCAGCTAGTTAAAATGATTATGTTAAACTGATCATTGGTGCTCCTTGAGAAAAGGCTTAGAAATGAAGCATAATGCATGGCATCACACAGTTTCTGATAGATTGAATTCTTGGACAATTTTTCGTAGCTATTTTGGTGTTAACTTTTCCACAATATAAAAAAATTGAGCTAGCTTAACGTGGGTGTTGGATTCGTGTCGATTGAAACTCTAAATGAAAAGTTCCCGACGATTTAGTACGTACATGTCAAGTTGATCGGTCAGTTAAAATGATCATTCTAAATTGATTATTGGTGCTCATTAAGTAAAGGCTTACTATAAATGAAGAATAATGCATGGCGGCACACAGTTTCGTATACATTAGATTACTTGGAGGCTTTGTCGAAGCTCTTCGAGTCTCAAATATAGTCAGAATAAGGAAAATTGAGCTTGCTTAACATGGGCGTTGGACTGTTGTCATTTTGAGCTCTAAGTCAAAAGGTAAAGACAATTTAGTGCGGACATGTCAAGTTGATCCGCCAGTGAAAATGATCATTCTAAATAAATCACTGGTGCTCATTGAGTAAAGGCTTATAAACAAAGCATAATGCATGGCATCACACAGTTTGGGATACATTGGATTAGTTGGCGGCTTTTTTGTAGCTATTTCAGTCTCAAATGTTGTCCCAATATTGTAAACGGAGCTAGCTTAATATGGGTGTCGGACTCTTGTCATTTTGAGCTCTAAATCAAAAGTTAAAGACGAATTAGGGCGGACATGTCAAGTTTATCACCTAGTTGAAATGATCATTCTAAAGTGATCATTCGTCGAGTAAACGCTTATAAATGAAGCATAATGCATGGCATCACGCTGTTTGGGATACATTGGATACATGGAGGCTTTCTCGTAGCTATTTTGGTGTTAAATTTTGTCACAATATCAAAAATTGAGCTAGCTTAAGGTGGGTGTTGGATTGGTGTCATTTTGAACTCTAAATCAAAATTTATGGACAATTTAGTGCGGACATGTCAAGTTAATCGGCCAGTTAAAATGATTATTCTAAACTGATCATTGATGCTCCTTGAGTAAAGGCTTATAAATGAAGCATAATGCATGGAATCACACAGTTTGGGATACAATGAATTAGTTGGAGGCTTTGTCGTAGCTATTTCAGTGTCAAAATTTCTCAGAATATGGAAAATTGATTTTACTTAACATGGACGTTATCAAAATTTAAAGACAATTTAGTGCGGACATGTCAAGTTGATCGGCAAGTTAAAATGATCATTCTAAACAGATCATTGGTGCTCCTTGATTAAAGGCCTATAAATGAGGCATAATGCATGTCATCATATAGTTTGGGATACATTAGATTTCTTAGAGGCATCGTCATAGGTCCTTCAGTATCAAATTTTGTCACAATACGGAAAATTGAGCTACCTTAACGTGGGCATTGGATTCATGTCATTTTGAACTCTAAATCAAAAGTTAAAGACGATTTAGTGAGGACATATCAAGTTGATCAGCTATTTTAAATAAGCATTCTAAACTGATCATTGGTGCTCCTTGAGTAAAGACTTATCAATGAAGCATAAGGCATGGCATCACACAGTTTGGGATAGATTGGATTCCTTGGAGGCTTTGTTGTAGCTTTTTAATTCTCAAATGATGTCACAGTATAAACAATTGAGCTAGATTAACATGGGCGTTGTATTCTTGTCATTCCGAACTCTAAATCAAAAGTTACGGACAATTTTGTGCGGACATTTCAAGTTGATCGGCCAGTTAAAATCATCGTTCTAAACAGATCATTGGTGCTCGTTGAATATAAATAAAGCATAATGAATGCATGGCATCATGCATTTAGGATACAATGGGTTATTTGGAGGTTTTGTCGTAGCTCTTTCAATGTCAAATTTTCTCAGAATATGGCAAATTGAGTTTGCTTAACGTGGATGTTGGACTGATGTCATTTTGAGCTCTAAATCGAAAGTTAAAGAAAATTTAGTGCGGACATGTCAAGTTAATCGGCCAGTTAAAATGAACATTTTAAAAAGATCATTTGGTGCTCCTTGAGTAAAGGCTTATAAATGAAGCTTAATGCATGGCATCACAGAGTTTGGGATATATTGGATTACTTGGAGGCTTTGTCGTAGCTCTTACAGTGTCAAATGTTGTCACAATATAAAAAATTGAGCTAGCTTAATGTTGACATTGCATTCGTGTCATTGTGATCTCTAAATCAAAAGTTAAGAACGATTAAGGGCGGACATGTCAAGTTGATCATCTAGTCAAAATGATCATTCTAAACTGATAATTTGTGCTCCTTGAGTAAAGGATTATAAATGAAGCATAATGTATGGCACCCCACAGTTTGGGAGACATTGGATTTCTTGTAGGCTTTGTAGTAGCTCTTTCAGCCTCAAATGTTGTCACAATATGGAGAATCAAGCTACATTAACGTGGCGTTGGACTCATGTAATTTTGAGCTCTAAATCAAAAGTTAAAGACAATTTAGAGCGGAATGTCAAGTTGATCAGCTAGTTAAAATGATCATTATAAACTAATCATTGGTGCTCATTGAGGAAAAGCTTATAAATAAAGCATAACGCATGGAAACACGCTGTTTGGGATACATTGGATACTTGGACACTTTTTGGTAGCTATGTTGGTGTTTAATTTTGTCACAATATCAAAAATTGAGATAGCTTAATGTGGGTGTTGGATTCGTGTCATTTTGAACTCTAAATCAAAATTTACGGACAATTTAGTGCATGTCAAGTTGACCGGCCAGTTAAAATGATCATTCTAAACTGAGCATTGGTGCCCCTTGAGTAAAAGATTATAAATGAAATATAATGCATGGTATCACACAGTTTGGGATACATTGGATTTCTTAGAGGCTTTGTAGTATCTCTTTCTGTCTTAAATATTCTCAGAATTTGGAAAATTGAGTTTGTTTAACATGGACGTTGGACTGTTGTCATTTTGAGCAATAAATCAAAATCTAATTGCGATATAGTGCGAATATGTCAAGTTGATCGTACAGTTAAAATGAACATTTTAAAAAGATCAATGGTGCTCCTTGAGTAAAGGCCTATAAATGAAGCATAATGCATGGCATCAGAGAGTTTGGGATACATTGCATTACTTGGAGGCTTTTTCGTAAAGGCCTATAAATGAAGCTCTTTCAAATGTTGTCACAATATGAAAAATTGAGCTAGCTCAATGTTGACGTCGCATTCGTGTTATACCGATCTCTAAATCAAAAGTTAAGAATGATTTAGTGTAGACATGTCAAGTTGATCATCTATTTAAACATGATCATTCTAAACTCATATTTGGTGCTCCTTTTGTAAAGGATTATAAATGAAGTATAATGCATGGTATCACATAGTTTGGGATACATTGGATTACTTGGAGGTCTTGTCGTAGCTCTTTTAGTCTCAAATTTTCTCGGAATATCGAAAATTAAGCTAGCTTAATGTGGCTGTTGGATTCGTGTCATTTTGAACTCTAAATCAAAAGTTATGGACAGGTTACTGCAGACATGTCAAGTTGATCGGCCTGTTAAAATGATCATTCTAAACTGATCATTGGTGCTCCTTAAGTAAAGGCTTATAAATGAATCATAATGCATGGAAACATGCAGTTTGGGATACATTGGATACTTGGACACTTTTTCGTATCTATTTGGTGTTTAATTTTGTCACAATATCGAAAATTATGCTATTTAACGTGGATGTTGGATTTGTGTCATCTTGAACTCTAAATCAAAAGTTACGGACAATTTACAGCGGACATTTCAAGTTGTTCGGTAAGTTAAAATGATCATTCTAAACTGATCATTGGTGCTCCTTGAGTAATGGTTTATAAATGAAGCATAATGCATGGCACCACACAGTTTGGGATATATTGGATTACTTAAAGGCGTTGCCGTAGCCCTATTAGTATCAAATGTGGTCACAATATAAAAAATTGAGCTAGCTTAACATTGAAGTTGCATTCCTGTCATTCCAAACTCTAATTCAAAAGTTGCGATCGATTCAGTGCGGACATGTCAAGTTGATCATCCAGTTAAAATGATCATTATAAACTGATAATTGGTGCTCATTAAGTAAAGGCATATATATGAAGCATAATGCATGACATCCCGCAGTTTGGAATACATTGGATTACTTGTAGGCTTTGTAGTAGCTCTTTCAGTCTCAAATGTTGTCACAATATGGAAAATTGAGCTATCTTAACGTGGCGTTGGACTCATGTCATTTTGAGCTCTAAATCAAAAGTTACGGACAGTTTACAGCGGACATGTCAAGTTGATCGGCCACTTAAAATGATCATTCTAAACTGATCATTGGTGCTACTTGAGTAAAGGCTTATAAATGAAGCATAATGTATGGCATCACACAGTTTGGGATACATTGGATTATTTGGAGGCTTCGTTGTAGCTCTTTCAGTCTCCAACGTTGTCATAATATAGAAAATTGAGCTAGGTTAATATATGCGTTGGACTCATGTCATTTTGAGTTGTAAATCAAAAGTTAAAGACGAATTAGGGCGGACATGTCAAGGTGATCAGCTAGTTAAAATGATCATTTTATACTGATCATTGGTTCTCCTAGAGTAAAGTCTTATAAATGAAGCATAATGTATGGCATTATGCAGTTTGGGATAGAATGGTACTTGAACGCTTTTTCGTATCTATTTTGGTGTTATATTTTGTCACATTATCGAAACTATAGCTAGCTTAACGTGGGTGTTGGGTTCGTATCATTTTGAACTCTAAATCAAAAATTACGGACAATTTAGAGTTGACATGTCAAGTTTATCTGCCAGTTAAAACAATCATTCTAAATAGATCATTGGTGCTCATTCAGCAATATCTTATAAACGAAGCATAGTGCATGGCATCACAGAGTTTGGGATACATTGGATTACTTGGAGGCTTTGTCGTAGGTGTTTCAGTATCAAATGTTGTCACAATATAGAAAATTGAGCTAGCTTAATATGGGCATTGGACTCATGTCATTGTAAGAACTAAATAAAAAGTTAAAGATGAATTATGGCGGACATGTCAAGTTGATCGGCTTGATAAAATGATCATTTTGAACTAATCATTGGTGCTCCTGGCGTAAAGGCTTTTAAATGAAGTATAATGCATGGCATCACGCAGTTTGGGATTGATTGGATACTTGGACGCTTTCTTTTAGCTATTTTGGTCTTCAATTTTGTCACAATATCAAAAATTGAGATAGCTTAACGTTGGTTTTGGATTCATATCATTTTGAAATCTAAAACAAAAGTTACGAATAATTTAGTGCAGATATGTCAAGTTGATCGGCGATTTAAAATAGTTATTCTAAAGTGATCATTGGTGCTCCTTGAGTAAAGGCTTATAAATGAAGCATAATGCATGATATCACACAGTTTGGGATACATTGGATTACTTGGAGGCTTTCAAAGCTCTTTCTGTCTCAAATTTTGTCAGAGCATGGAAAATTGAGTTTGCTTAACATGAGCACTCGACTGATGTCATTTTGAGCTCTAAATCAAAATTTCGAAATGATTTAGTGCGAACATGTCAATTTGATTGGCTAGTTAAAATGATCATTCTAAACAGATTATTGGTGGTCCTTGAGTAAAGGCCTATAAACGAGGCATAATGCATTGCATCACCCAGTTTGGGATACATTGGATTTCTTGTAGGCTTTGTCGTAGCTCTTTCAGTCTCAAATTTTTTCAAAATATGGAAAATTGAGCTAGCTTAACGTTGGCATTGGATTCATGTCATTTTGAGCTCTAAATCAAAAGTTAAAGACGATGTAGTGCGGACATGTCAATTTGAATAGCTAGTTAAAATGAGCATTCTAGACTGACGATTGGTGCTCCATGAGTAAAAGCTTATCAATGCAGCATAAAGCATGGCAGCACGTAGTTTGGGATAGATTCGTTTACTTGGAGGCTTTGTCGTAGCTCTTTCATTCTCAAATGTTGTTACAATATAGATAATTGAGCTAGCTTAACATGGGCATTTGATTCTTGTCCTTCTGAAATCCAAAATAAAAAGTTACGCACGATTTAGTGCGGACATGTCAAGTTGATCATCCAGTTAAAATGATCGTTCTAAACTGATCATTGGTGGTCCTTGTTTAAAAGCTTATAAATGAAGCATAATGCATGACATCACGCAGTTTTGAATACATTGGGTTACTTGGAGGTTTTGTAGTAGATGTTTCAGTCCAAAATGTTGTCACAATATGGAAAATTGGCGTTGGACTCATGTCTTTTGAGCTCTAAATCAATAGTTAAAGACGATTTAGTGTGGACATGTCAAGTTGTTCAACTAGTTAAAATGATCATTCTTAACTGATCATTCATTCTCATTGAGTAAAGGCTTATAAATGAAGCATAATGCATGACCTAATATGGTTTGGGTTAAATTGGATTACTTGGAGGCTTTGTCTTAGCTAATTCGGTCTTACGTTTTGTGACAATATTGGAAATTGAGCTAGCTTATCGTGGGTGTTGGATTCATGTCATTTAGAACTCTAAATCATAAGTTACGGATGATTTATTGCGGACATATCAAGTGATCGGCCTGTTAAAATAATCATTCTAAACTGAATATTGGCGCTTCTTAAGTAAAGGCTTATAAATTAAGCATAATGCATGGCATCACGAAGTTGGGGATACATTGGATTACTATGAGGTTTTTTGGTACCTCTTTTAGTCTCAAATGTTTTGACACAATATGGAAAATTGAGCTACCTTAACATGGCCGTTGGACTCATGTCATTTTGAGCTCTAAATCCTAAGTTCAAGGTGATTTAGTGTGGACATGTCAAGTTGATCAGCTAGTTAAAATAATCATTCTAAACTGATCATTGGTGCTTCTTGAGTAAATGCTTATAAATGAAGCATAATGCATAGAACCACGCAGTTTGGGACAGATTTGATTACTTGGAGGTTTATTAGATTCTATTTTGGTCTCAAATATTTTTACAATATAGAAAATTGAGCTAGCTTAACGTGGGCGTGGGATTTGTGTCATTCTGGAATCCAAATCCAAAGTTCCGGACGATTTAGTGCGGATATGTCAAGTGATCGTCGAGTTAAAATGATCATTCCAAACTAATCATTGGTGCTCCTGGAGTAAAAGCTTATAATGAAGTATAATGCATGGCATCACACAGTTTGGTATATATTTAATTATTTGGAGTCTTTTTCGTAGCTTTTTCAGTTTCAAATGTGGTCACAATATGGAAAATTGAGCTTGCTTAATGTGGGCATTGGATTCAAATCATTCTGAACTCTCAATCAAAAGTTACGGAGGACTTAGTGCGGACATGTCAAGTTGATGGTCCAGTTAAAATGATCATTCTGAACTAATCTGATCATTGGTACTCCTTGATGAAGCATTATGCATGGCATCACGCGGTATGGGAGACTTTGGATTTCGTGGAGGCTTTGTAGTAGCTCTTTCCATCTCAAAATTTGTTACAAAAGGGAAAATTGAGCTAGCTTAACAGGGGCATGTGAAACATGTCATTTTGAGCTCTAAATCAAAAGTTAAAGAGGATTTAGTGCGGACATGTCAAGCTGATCGTCTAGTTAAAATGATCATTCTAAACTGATCATTGGTGCTCCTTTAGTATAGTCTTATAAATGAAGCATAATACATTACAACACGCAGTTTGGGATTGATTGGATTACTTCAAGGTTTTGTCGTAGCTATTTTGGTTTTAACTTTTGTCACAATATAGAAATTTGAGCTACCTTAGTGTGGTCATTGGATTCGGGTCATTTTGAGTTCTATATCAAAAGCTACAAACGATATAGTGCAGATATCTTAAGTTATCAGCCAGTTAAAATGATCATTCTAAACTAATTATTGGTGCTCCTTGAGTGAAGGCTTATAATGAAGTATAATGCAAGGAATCACATAGTTTGGGTTACATTTGATTACTTGGAGGATTTTTGTAGCTCTTTCAGTCTCAAATATTGTCACAATATAGAAAATTGAGCGAGTTTAACGTGGGCCTTGGACTCATGTCATTTTGAGCAATAAATCAAAAGATAAAAACGATTTTGTTAGGACATGTCAAGTTGATCAGCTAGTTAATATGATCATTCTAAAATGATCATTGGTGCTCTTTGAGTAAAAGCTTATAAATGAAGCATAATGCATGGTATCACGCAGTTTCGGATAGATTTGATGATTTCTCGTAGTTATTTCGGTCTCAAATTTTGTCAAAATATAAAAAATTGAACTAGTTTAACGTGGGCGTTGGATTTGTGTCTTTCAATCTCAATTGTAAATCAAGCATAATGTATGGCATCAGGTTGTTCGCGATACATTGGATTACTTGGAGGCTCTGTAGTAGCTCTTTTAGTTTCAAATATTTTTACAATATGGAAAACTGAGCTAGCTTAACATGGGCGTTGGACTCATGTCATTTTGAGCTCTAAATCAAAAGTAAAAGACGATTTAGTGCGGACATGTCAAGTTGATCAGTAGTTAAAATGATCATTCTAAACTGAAAATTTGTGCTTCTTTAGTATAGGCTTATAAACGAAGCATAATGCATGACATCACGCGGTTTGGGATAGATTGGATTATTTCGAGGCTTTGTTGTTGCTAATTTTGGTCTTAAATTTTGTAACAATATAGAAAATTGAGCTATATTAACGTGGGCGTTGGATTGATGTTATTTTGAGCTCTAAATCAAAAGTTACAAACGATACAGTGCGGATATGTCAAGTGATCTGCCTATTCAAATGGTCATTCTAAACAAATTTTTGGAGCTACATGAGTAAAGGCTTATAAATGAAGCATAATGCATGTCATCACACAATTTTGGATACATTTGATCACTTGAAGGCTTTTTCGTAGCTCTTTTACTCCCAAATGTTGTTGCAATATGAAATATTGACCTAGTTTAACGTGGGCGTTAGACTATGGTCATTTTGAGCTCTAAATAAAAAACGATAAAAACGATTTAGTGAATACATGTCAAGTTGATCAGCTAGTTAACATGATCATTCTAAACTGATCATTGGTGCTGTTTAAGTAAAGGTTAATAAATGAAGCATAATGCATGACATCACGTAGTTTAGGATAGATTTGATTGCTTGGAGACTTTCTCGTAGCCATATCGGTCTTAAATTTTTTTCAAAATATAAAAAATTGAGCTAGATTAACGTGGGCGTTGGATTCGTGTCTTTCAATCTCAATTGTAAATCAAGCATAATGTATGGTATCACAAAGTTAGGGATACATTGGATTACATGGAGGCTCTATAGTAGCCCTTTCAATCACAAATATTTTTAGAGTATGGAAAATCAAGCTAGCTTAACGTGGGCGTTGGACTCATGTCATTTTAAGCACTAAATCAAAAGTTAAAGACGATTTAGTGCGAACATGTCAAGTTGATCATCTAGTCAAAATGATCATTCTAAACTAATCATTGATGCTCATTTAGTATTGGCTTATAAATAAAGCATAATGCATGACATCATGCAGTTTGGGATAGATTGGATTACTTCGAGGCGTTATCGTAGCTATTTTGGCCTTAACTTTTGTCACAATATAGAAAATTGAGTTACCTTAACGTGGGAATTGGATCGTATAATTTTGAGCTCTAAATCAAAAGTTAGAGACGATATAGTGTGGACATCTCAAGTGATCGACCAGTTAAAAATGATCATTCTAAACTAATTTTTGGTGCTACTTAGGTAAAGGCTTATAAATGAATTATAATGCAAGGAATCACACAATTTGGGATCCATTGGATTACATGGAGGCTTTTTCATACCTCCTCTTTCAGTCTCAAATGTGGTCAGAATATGGAAAATTGAGCTAGCTTAACGTGGGCGTTGGACTCATGTCATTTTGAGCTCTAAATCAAAAGTTAACAATGATTTAGTTCGGACATGTCAAGTTGAACACGATTTAGCTATTTCAGTTTTAAATTTTGTCAAAATATAGAAAATTGAGATAGTTTAATGTGGGTATTGGATTCGTGTCATTGTGACTCTAAATCAAAAGTTACAGACGATTTAGTGCGAACATTTCAAGTGATCGGCCAGTTAAAATGATCATTATAAATTGATCATTGGTGCTCCTTGAGTATAGGCTTATAAATCAAGCGTATTGTATGACATCACACAGTTTGTGATACATTGGATTACTTGGAGGCTTTGTAGTATCTTTTTTAGTCTCAAATGTTGTCAAGCATGGAAAATTGAGCTAGCTTAACATGGGCGTTGGACTCATGTCATTTTGAGCTCTAAATCAAAAGTTAAAGACAATTTAGTGCTGTCATGTCAAGTTGATCAGCTAGTTAGAATGATCATTCTAAACTTATCATTGGCGCTCCATGTGTGTAAATGAAGTATAATGCATGGCATCAAGCACTTTGGTATAGATTGGATTACTTGGAGGCTTTGTCAACGCTATTTTGGTTTTAAATTTTGTCACAATAAAGAAAATTAAGCTAACTTAACGTCGGCGGTTGACTCGTGTCATTCTGAACTTAAATAAAAAGTTACAGACGATTTAGTGCAGACATGTCAAGTGATCGCTCAGTTAAAACGATCATTCTAAACTTATCATTGGTTTTCCTTGAGTAAAAGCTTATAAATGAAATATAATACATGGCATCACGCAGTTTGGGATACATTAAATTAATTGGAGGCTTTGTTTTATCTCTTTTAGTCTCAAATATTTTCACAATATAGAGAATTGAGCTAGCTTAACGTGGGGGTTGGATTCGTGTTATTCTAAACTCTACATCAAAAGTTACGGACAATTTAGTGTGGATATGTCAAGTGATCGGCCAGTTAAAATGATCATTATAAACATATCATTGGTGAATGAAGCATAATGCATGACATCACGTAGTTTGGGATAGATTGGATTACTTGGAGGCTTTGTCAAAGCTATTTCGGTCTTACATTTTGTCACAATATAGAAAATTGAGCTAGCTTAAAGTGGGCGTTGGATTCGTGTCATTCTAAACTCTAAATTAAATGTTACGGACGATTTAATTTGGACATGTCAAGTGATCGACCATTTAAAATGATTACTCTAAATTTGATTATTGGTGCTCATTGAGTAAAGGCATATAAATGAAGCATAATGCATGCAATCACGCAGTTTGGGATACATTAGATTACATGGAGACTTTTTCGTAGCTCTTTCAGTCTCTAATGATGTCACGATATGGAAAATTGAGTTACCTTAATGTGGGCGTTGGACTCATGTAATTTTGAGCTCTAAATCAAAAGTTAAAGACGATTTAGTCCGGACATATCAAGTTTATCAGCTAGTTAAAATGATCAATCTAAACTGATCAATTGTGCTCCTGGAGTAAAGGCTTATAAATGAAGCATAATGCATGGCATCACGTAGTTTGGTATACATTTGATTCCTTTGAGGCTTTTTGTAGCTCTTTTAGTCTCAAATGTTGTCAAAATATAGAAAATTGAGCTACCTGAAAGTGGGTGTTGGATTCATGTCAATATGAACTCAAAATCAAAATTTACACACGATTTAGTGCGCACATGTCAAGTGATCAGCTGTCCATTTAAAATGATCATTCTAAACTTATTATTGCTGATCATTGAGCAAACGCTTATAAATGAAGCATAATGCATGGCATCACACAGTTTGGGATACATTGGATTACATCAAGGCTATTTCGTAGCTCTTTCAGTCTCAAATGTTGTCACAATATGGAAACTTGAGCTACCTTAACGTGGGCGTTGGACTCATATCATTTTGAGCACTAAATCAAAAGTTAAAGACAATTTAGTATGGACATGTCAAGTTGATCAGCTAGTTAAAATTATGATTCTAAACTGATCATTGGTTCTCCTTGAGTAAAGGCTTATAAATGAAGCATAATGCATGGCATCACGCAGTTTGGGATAGATTTGATTATTTGGGGGCTTTGTGGAGGCTATTTCGTTATTAAATATTGTTACAATATAGAAACTTGAGCTAGCTTAACGTGGGCATTGGATTCGTGTCATTGTGAACTCTAAATAAAAAGGTAAGGGCGATTTAGTGCGCGCATGTCAAGTTGATCGGCTAGTTAAAATGATCATTCTAAAATGATCATTGGTGCTCCTACAATAAAGGCTTATAAATGAAGCATAATGCATGGCATCACACAGTTTGGGATACATTAGATTACATGGACGCTTTTTTGTAGCTCTTGTCTCTAATGATGTCACGATATGGAAAATTGAGCTAGCTTAATGTGGCTGTTGGACTCATGTTATTTTGAGCTCTAAATCAAAAGTTAAAGACGATTTAGTGCGAACATATCAAGTTGATCAGCTAGTTAAAATAATAAATATAAACTAATCAATTGTGCTCGTTGATTAAAGACATATAAATGAAGTTTGGGATATATTCGATTACTTGGAGGCTTTTTGTAGCTATTTCGGTCTTAAAATTATTCACAATATGGAAAATTGAGCTCGCTTACCGTGGGCTTGGATTCATGTCATTTTGAACTCTAAATAAAAAGTTACGGATAATATAGTGCAGATATATGAAGTTGATCAGATAGTTAAAACGACCATTCTAAACTGAACACTGGTGGTCCTTAAGTAAAAGCTTATAAATGAAGCATAATGCATGACATCATGTAGTTTGGGATACATTGGATTACTTTGAGGCTTTGAAGTGGCGCTTTTCAGTCTCAAATGTTGTCACAATATGGAAAATTGAGCTTGTTTAACGTGGGCGTTTTACCCATATCATTTGATTTCTAAATCAAAGTTAAAGACGATTTAGTGCATATTTGTCAAATTGATCAGCTAGTTAAAATGATCATTCTGAACTGATCATTGGTGCTCCTTGTGTATAAATGAAACATAATCCAGGACATTACACAGTTTGGGATAGATTGGATTACTTGTAGGCTTTGTTGTAGCTATTTCGGTCTTAAATTTTGTCACAATATAGAAAATTGAGCTAGCGTAATGTGGCGTTGGATTCGTGTCATTTTGTATTCTAAATAAAAAGTTACGGACGATTTAGTGCGTACATGCCAAGTGATCGGCCAGTTGAAATGTTTTTTCCTAAACTGATCATTGGTGCTCCTTGTATCAAGGCTATAAATGAGGAATAATGCAAGGCATCACATAGTTTGGGATAGATTGGATTGCTTGGAGGCTTTATCGTAGCTATTTTGGTTTTAAATTTTATCACAGTATAGAAAATTGACTAACTTAACGTGGGTGCTTGATTCTTGTCAAATCAAAAGTTACGGACGATTTAGTGCGGACATGTCAAGTGATCGGAAATTTAAAATGATAATTCTAAACTGATTATGTGTAAAGCTTATAAATGAAGCATAATGCATGGCATCAAGCAGTTTGGGATACATTGGACTACATGGAGGCTTTTTCGTAACTCTTTCAGTTTCAAATGTTGTCATGATATCGAAAGTTGAGCTAGCTTAACGTGGGTGTTTGACTCATTTCATTTTGACCTCTGAATCAAAAGTTTAAGATGATTTAGTGCGGACATATCAAGTTGATCAGCTAGTTAAAACGATCATTCTAAACTTATCATTGGTGCTCATTGAGTAAAGGCTTATAAATGAAGCATAATGCATGGCATCACGCTGTTTGGGATACATTGAATTACTTGGAGACTTTGTAGTAACCCTTTCAAACTCAAATATTGTCACGATATTGAAAATCGAGCTGTCTTAACGTGGATGTTGGACTCATGTCATTTTGAGCTCTAAATCAAAATTTAAGCACGATTTGGTGCAGACATGTCTAGAATTGATCAACTAGTTAAAATGATCATTCTACATAGATCATTGGTGCTCCTTGATTAAAGGCTTATAAAGGAAGCATAATGCATGAAATCACGCAGCTTGGGACAGATTTGATATCTTGGTGACTTTTTCATAGCTATTTCAAACTAAAATATTGTCATAATATGGAAAATTGAGCTAGTTTAATGTAGGCGTTGGACTCATGTGATTGTGAACTCTAAATCAAAAGTTAAGGGCGATTTTGTGTGTACATGTCCAGGTCATTGGCTAGTTAAAATGATGATTCTAAACAGATTATTCGTGCTCCTTGAGTAAAGGCTTATAAATGAAGCATATTGCACGGTATCAAGCAGCTTGTGATACATTGGATTGATTGGAGGCTTTGTCATAGCTCTTTTAGTCTCAAATATTGTCACAATACAGAAAATTGCGTTACCTTAACGTGGGAGGGAGGGATTTGATTCGTGTCATTTTGAACTATAAATTAAAGTTACGGATGATTTAGTGCGGACATGTCAAGTGATCAGCCTGTTAAAATGATCATTATAAACTAATCATTGGTGCTCCTTGAGTAAAGGTTTATAAATGAAGCATAATGCATGATATCACGTAGTTTGGGATAGATTGGATTACTTGGAGGCTTTGTCAAAGCTATTTGGTCTTTAATTTTATCACAATATATAAAATTGAGCTAGCTTAAAGTGGGTGTTGGATTCGTGTCATTCTGAACTCTAAATCAAAAGTTACTGACGATTAAGTGCAGACATGTCAAGTGATCGACCATTTAAAATGATCATTCTAAACTTATTATTGGTGTTCCTTGAGTCAAGGCTTTTAAATGAAGCATAATGCATGACATCACACAGTTTGGGATACATTGGATTACTTGGACGCTTTGTAGTAGCTCTTTGAGTGCTAAATGTGGTCACGATATGGAAAATTGAGCTAGTTTAATATTGGTGTTAGACTCATGTCATTTTGAGTTTTAATTCAAAAGTTAAAAATGATTTAGTGCGGACATGTCAAGTTGCAGCTAGTTAAAATGCTCATCTGAACGGATCATTGGTGATACTTTAGTATAGGCTTATAAATAAAGCATAATGCATGACATCATGAAGTTAGTGATAGATTGGATTACTTCGAGGCTTTGTCGTAGCTATTTTGCACTTAAATTTTGTTACAATATAGAAAATTGAGGTAGCTTAACGTGTGTGTTGGATTCGTGTCCTTTTGAGCTCTAAATCAAAAGTTACAGATGATTTAGTGTGGACACGTCAAGTGATCGACCAGTTGAAATGATCATTCTAAACTGATCATTGGTGCTCCATGAATAAAGGCTTATAAATGGAGCATAATGCATGGCATGACGCAGTTTGGGATACATTGGATTACTTGGAGCCTTTTTCGTAAATCTTTCAGTCTCAATTGTTGTCACAATATAGAAAATTGAGCTAGCTTAACGTGGATGTTGGATTTTTGTTATTCTCAACTCTAAATGAAAAGTTACAGACGATTTAGTGTGGACATGTCAAGTTGATAAGCTAGTTAACATGTTCATTACAAACTGATCATTGGTGCTCTTTGAGTAAAGGCTTATAAATGATGCATAATGCATGGCATCACGTAGATTGGGATAGATTTGATTACTTGGACGCTTTATCGTAGCTATTTTGGTTTTAAATTTTGTCAAAATATTGAAAATTGAGATAGTTTAATGTGGGTATTGGATTCATGTCATTCTGACTCTAAATCAAAAGTTATAGAAGATTTATTGCGAACATTTCAAGTGATCGGCCAGTTAAAATGATAATTATAAATTGATCATTGGTGCTCTTTGAGTAAACGCTTATAAATCAATCATATTGTATGGCATCACGCAGTTTTTGATACATTGGATTACTTGGAGGCTTTGTAGTATCTCTTTCAGTCTCAAATGTTGTCCAGCATAGAAAATTGAGGTAGCTTAACGTCGGCGTTGGACTCATGTCATTTTGAGCTCTAAATCAAAAGTTAAAGACAATTTAGTGTTGTCATGTCAAGTACATCAGCTAGTTTAAATGATCATTCTAAACTTATTTTTGGTGCTCCATGTGTATAAAATGAAGTATAATGCATGGCATCAAACAGTTTGGTATACATTGGATTACTTGGAGGGTTTGTCAATGCTATTTTGGTCTTAAATTTTGTCACAATATAGAAAATTGAGCTAACTTAACGTCGGCGGTTGATTCGTGTCATTCTGAACTTAAATAAAAAGTTACAGATGATTTAGTGCGGACATGTCAAGTGATCGCTCAGTTAAAACGATCATTCTAAAATTACCATTGTTTTTCCTTGAGTAAAAGCTTATAAATGAAACATAATACATGGCATCACGCAGTTTGGGATACATTGGATTAATTAGAGGCTTTGTCGTATCTCTTTCAGTCTCAAATATTTTCACAATATAGAGAATTGAGCTAGCTTAACGTGGGGGTTGGATTCGTGTCATTCTGAACTCTACATCAAAAGTTACGGATGATTTAGTGCGGCCATGTCAAGTGATCGACCAGTTAAAATGATCATTATAAACTGATCATTGGTGAATTAAGCATAATGCATGAGATCACGTAGTTTGGGATATATTGGATTACTTGGAGGCTTTATCAAAGCTATTTCGGTCTTATATTTTGTCACAATATAGAAAATTGAGCTAGCTTAGAGTGGGAATTGGATTCGTGTCATTCTAAACTCTAAATTAAATGTTAGAGACGATTTAATGCGAACATGTCAAGAGATCGGCCATTTAAAATGATTACTCTAAACTGATTATTGGTGCTCCTTGAGTAAGGGCTTATAAATGAAGCATATAATGCATGTCATCATGCAGTTTGGGATACATTAGATTGCATGGAGACTTTTTCGTAGCTCTTTCAGTCTCTAATGATGTCACGATATGGAAAATTGAGTTAGCTTAATGTGGGCGTTGAACTCATGTCATTTTGAGCTCTAAATCAAAAGTTAAAGACGATTTAGTGCGGACATATCAAGTTGTTCAGCTAGTTAAAATGATCAATATAAACTGATCAACTGTGCTCCTTGAGTAAAGGCTTATAAAAAAGCATAATGCATGGCATCATGTAGTTTGGGATACATTAGACTACTTTGAGGCTTTTTTGTAGCTCTTTTAGTCTCCAATGTTGTCACAATATAGAAAATTGAGCTACCTGAAAGTGGGTGTTGGATTCATGTCATTCTGTACTCTAAATCAAAATTTACGGACGATTTAATGCGCACATGTGAAGTGATCGGCCGGCCATTTAAAATGATAATTCTAAACTTATTATTGGTGATCCTTGAGCAAATGCTTATAAATGAAGCATAACGCATGGCATCACGCAGTTTGGGATACATTGGATTACATGGAGGCTATTTTGTAGCTCTTTCAGTCTCAAATGTTGTCGCAATATGGAAAATTAAGCTAGCTTAACCTTGGCGTTGGACTCATGTCATTTTGATCACTAAATCAGAAGTTAAATACAATTGAGTACGTACATGTCAAGTTGATCAGCTAGTTAAAATTATGATTCTAAAGTGATCATTGGTGCTACTTGAGTAAAGGCTTATAAATGAAGCATAATACATGGCATCACTCAGTTTGGGATAGATTTGATTATTTGGGGGCTTTGTCGTAGCTATTTTGTTATTAAATTTTGTCACAATATAGAAACTTGAGATAGCTTAACGTGGGAATTGGATTCGTGTCATTGTGAACTGTAAATAAAAAGGTAAGGGCGATTTAGTGCGAGCATGTCAAGTTTATCGGCTAGTTATAATGATCATTCTAAAATGATCATTGGTGCTCCTACAATAAAGGCTTATAAATGAAGCATAATGCATGGCATCACGCAGTTTGGGACACATTTACATGGGCGCTTTTTTGTAGCTCTTGTCTCAAATGATGTCATGATAATTGAGCTAGCTTAATGTGGCCGTTGGACTCATGTCATTTTGAGCTCTAAATCAAAAGTTAAAGACGATTTAGTGCGAACATATCAAGTTGATCAGCTAGTTAAAATGATAAATCTAAACTGATCAATTGTGCTCGTTGAGTAAAGACTTATAAATGAAGCATAATACTTGGCTTCACGCTGTTCGGGATATATTAGATTACTTGGAGGCTTTTTTGTAGCTATTTCGGTCTTAATATTATTCATAATATGGAAAATTTAGCTCACTTAACGTGGGCTTGTATTCATGTCATTTCGAACTCTAAATAAAAAGTTGCGGATAATTTAGTGCAGACATGTGAAGTTGAACGGATAGTTAAAATGATCATTCTAAACTGATCACTGGTGCTCCTTGAGTAAAGGCTTATAAATGAAGCATAATGCATGATATCATGTAGTTTGGGATACATTGGATTACTTTGAGGCTTTGTAGTGGCGCTTTTCCATCTCAAAAGTTGTCACAATATGGAAAATTGAGCTTGCTTAATGTGGGAGTTTGACCCATACCATTTTGATTTCTAAATCAAAGTAAAGACGATTTAGTGCATACTTGTCAAATTGATCAACTAGTTAAAATGATCATTCTGAACTGTTCATTGGTGCTCCTTGTGTATAAATGAAACATAATCCATGACATTATGTAGTTTGGGATAGATTGGATTACTTGTAGGCTTTGTTGTAGCAATTTCGGTTTTAAATTTTGTCACAATATAGAAAATTGAGCTAGCGTAATGTGGGCGTAGGATTCGTGTGATTTTGTATTCTAAATAAAACGTTATGGACGATTTAGTCCGGACATGCCAAGTGATCGGCCAGTTGAAATGTTTTTTCTAAACTGATCATTGGTGATCCTTGTGTAAAGGATATAAATGAGGCATAACGCAAGGCATCACAAAGTTTGGGATAGATTGGATTACTTGGAGGCTTTATCGTAGCTATTTTGGTTTAAAATTTTATCACAGTATAGAAAATCGACCTAACTTAATGTGGGCTCTTGATTCTTGTCATTCTAAACTCCAAATCAAAAGTTACGGACGATTTAGTGCGGACATGTCAAGTCATCGGAAATTTAAAATGATCATTCTAAACTGATTATGTGTAAAGCTTATAAATGAAGCATATTGCATGGCATCACGCAGTTTGGGATACATGGGATTACCTGGAGGCTTTTTCGTAACTCTTTCGGTGTCAAATGTTGTCACAATATGGAAAGTTGAGCTAGCTTAACGTGGGAGTTTGACCCATACCATTTTGATTTCTAAATCAAAGTTAAAGACGATTTAGTGCATACTTGTCAAATTGATCAACTAGTTAAAATGATCATTCTCAACTGATCATTGGTGCTCCTTGTGTATACATGAAAGATAATCCATGACATTATGTAGTTTGGGATAGATTGGATTACTTGGACTCTTTGTCATAGCTATTTCGGTTGTAAATTTTGTCACAATGTAGAAAATTGAGCTACCGTACCATGGGCATTGGACTCGTGTCAGTCTGAACTCTAAATCAAAAGTTATGGACTACTTAGTGCGGCATGTCAAGTGATGGGATAGTTAAAATGATCATTCTAAACTTTTTATAGGTGCTGCTTGAGTAAAGCTAATAAATGAAGCATAATGTATGGCATCACGTAGTTGCGATACATCGGATTACTTGGAGGTTTTTCATAGCTCTTTCCATCTCAAATCCTGTCAAAATATGGAAAATCAAGCTAGCTTAACGTGGGTGTTGGACTCATGTCATTTTGAGCTCTAAATCAAAAGTTAAAGAAGATTGAGTGCAGACATGTCAAGTTGATCATCTAGTTAAAATGATAATTTTAAGCTGATCATTGGTGCTCCTTCAGTAAATGCTTATAAATGAAGCATAATGCATGGCGTCATGAAGTTTGGGATGCATTGGATTAGTTAGAGGCTTTCTAGTAGCATTTTCCTGTCTCAAATGTAGTCACGGTATGGAAAATTGAGCTAGCTTAACGTGGGAGTTGAAATCATGTCATTTTGAGCTCTAAATCAAAACTTAAGAGGATTTATTGTGGACTTGTCAAGTTGATCAGCTAGTTAAACGATCATTCTAAACTGATCATTGGTGCTCATTGATTAAAGGCTTATAAATGAAGCATAATGCATGACATCACGCAAGTTGGGATACATTGGATTATTTGGAGGCTTTGTAGTAGCTCTTCCAAACTACAATAATGTCATAAAATGGAAAATTGAGCTAGCTTAACTTGGGCGTTGGACTCATGTCGTTTTGAGGTGTAAATCAAAAGTTAAAGACGATTTAGTGCAGAAATGTCGAGTTGGTCAGCTAGTTAAAATGATCATTCTTCTTTTCCTTAGTTAAAATGATCATTTGAAACAGATCATTGGTGCTGCTTGAAAAAGGCTTATATATAAAACATATTACATGACATCACGCAGTTCGGGATAGATTGGATATCTTTGAGGCTTTTTCATAGCTATTTCAAACTCAAATATTTTCACAATATTGAAAATTTAGCTAGTTTAACGTGAGCGTTGGACTCATGTCATTTTGAGCTCTAAATGAAAAGTTAAATATGATTTAGTGTAGGCATGTCAAGTTGATCAGCTAGTTAAAATGATCATTCTAAACATATCATTGGTGCTCGTTGAGTAAAGGCATATAAATGAAGCATAATGCATGACATCACGTAGTTTGGGATATATTGGATTACATGAAAGCTTTGTCGTATCTCTTTCTGTCTCAAATGTTGTATCAATAGGGAAAATGGACCTAGCATAACATGGGTGTTGGACTCATGTCATTTTGAGCTCTAAATCAAAAGTTACAAACGTTTTAGTGAGGACATGTCAAATTGATCAGCTCACTACAAGAAAACATTAACATTCCTGGCGGCATTTCCGACGGAAAAAAAAACTGTCAGAATTTTCCAACGAAATAGCGACGGTTTTTCGACGGAATACAGAGGGAGAGACTTTCGTCGGGGATCCGTCGGGAATTCCCGACGCCTAGACAACTGTCAGGAAATCGATGGTAAAATCTGATGGTGAACCGTCGGTTTTCCGATGAACCCGTGGTCGTTGGGATATCCACTTGAATCAGTCGCGAATTGGATTTGCCGGATATTTGTTCCAAGCAGTAATTATATGTAATGTCAAATAGAAAATCATTGTCTCCCGCATTCCGGTTGGATGCGCATGCAAAAGATGAATTCTTTGACTACATTAAGCATAGTGTCAAATTTCCAGATGAATACGCATCTAATCTTCGTAATTGTGTCGATACTATTGAAGGTAAATTTTCAGGGATGAAAAGTCATGATTGTCATGTTGTCATGCAAAGACTATTCCCATTTGTCTTTAGCGATCTACTGCCTAAAAACATCCACGGAGCAATTGCAGGTACGACGTTTACATTATTTTATATATAAATAATCATAATTTCATATATTATATGATATTATAATATTTTTTTATGTAGGGATTGATGTTTTTTCCGAGATTTATGTATAAGATCACTTACTGCAGACGATATCCGAAATTTGGAGGAAAAAATACCGGTTCTCATTTGTAACCTAGATAAAATATATCCACCAGCATTTTTTGATGTTATGGAGCATCTTCCTATTCATCTCCCTAGAGAAGCAGCATTTAGAAGACTTGTTCAGTACCGATGGATGTATCCTTTTGACAGATATATATTCCACCTAAAGAAAAAAATTAAAAATCTTGCCAGGGTTGAAGGTTCAATCGTCGCACAAAGTATTAATGAAGAAACATCTAACTTTGCCAGCTACTATTTTCCATCACAAGTGCAAACAAAAAATAGACGACCTGCACGACATGATGATGGAGGAGAAAAATCAAGCTATCGAGTGTATGTGCCAGAAATATTTGCACTAATTGGACGTTTAAGTGAAAAAGGAAAGACGCGACGCCTATCAGAGGAGGAACACAATCACTTGCATTTGAATATTTTGACAAATTGCGATGACGTTTTAGAATATGAAAGATACATTCAATTAAATTTTGTTTTTAGTTGTTATTATAATTTATTGTTAATTATTTTTTTCATAATTAAAAGGATATACATTGAACAAATACGTGTTCATTATTCAGATTACAGAGAGAATGAATTGGTCGAACTTAAAAAAAAGCGAATTTGCAAGATAGTTTCATTTTTATGTTAGTGTTACCACAATTATGTAATTTTCAATAAAAGTTTACTATTTATTTATATATATATATTTATAATTGACTACATTCAATTATTTTGTAGCTTACTACAGGTCCTTCTAGGGGGATAATGTTTCCCACGTGGTTAATTGAGTTGGTGAATGGTCCTACATTTACTGCAAAATCTTATTCAATGTACTGCACTCGTGGATACACTTTTAAGAGTCATCGCAAAGTAAACTCACAAACAACTTATAATTACGGTGTATCATCTCAATCGGGAGAAATTGTATACAACGGTGTTCTTTGTGAAATATTAGAAGTTCACTATCCAGGAATGATTGGTTTGAGGTGTATTGTGTTATATTGTGACTGATATGACCTTGTCATGGGTCAACGTGAAGACAAATTCGGTGTTACATCTGTCCACTCTCGTAAGAGACATCAAAAATATGATCCTTTTATACTTACATCACAAGCGGACCAGGTTTGTTACATTCGATATCCTCGTGTGACGAACAAACAAGATCCTTGAATTGCAGTGACGTCAATACATCCTAGAGTAATGGTATGTGGTATTACCGAACAAGAGCCTATGCAACAAAGCACAATGGGTAACTTAGGTTCAATAGACACTTCTCTTGAAGTTAATCTTGTTGTTAATAACACCACGAACGCATATTACAACGTATATCAAGATTCAGAAGAAGAGACTGGCGAGTTCGACGACCAAACTTCAGTAAATTCGGAATGTTCATCAGATTTAGATTAAATTTGTAATAAAATAATTTTTTCTTTTTCTCCATTTATTAATTATATATATATATATATATATTATTTTTTACTAATAATATTTCATTTCACATTATTATAATAATAATAAATTATAGTAAACCGAAAAATATTGAAAATAAATATTTATGATTTTATTTTAAAATTTATTTGCAGAAATATATATATTTTTTCGAAATATCCTCACCGACGGATTTCCGACGGATTTCTGACGGATTTCCGACGGTGACGGTAATTCCGTCGGAAATCCATCGACAATCTTATAATTAAAACTGTTTTTTATAAATTTATCTATATATTTTTTTAACTTTTTAAATTTAATATTTTTTCGAAATATTGATTTACGTAACCGATGGATTTCCGACGGCTTTGGTAATTCCGTCGGAAACCCGTCGGAAACCCGTCAAAAACTTAATTGCAACATGGGCAGACTATTTGTCAATCATGCATGTGATCTAAGCCATCCGACAGAATTCCGACGGATTCCCGACGGCTATACGTGGGAAACGTAATTCCCAACACGGGCTTTTGCGAAATTATTTATTTTATTCCCGATGGATTTCCAACGGAAATTGCCGTCGGAAATTTTTAATATAACATATGTTCGCCTTTTCTCTTCTTTTCTCTCTCGCGTTTCTCTCCAACAAAATTTGTTCGCCTCCCCGCTGTGTTCTCGCCGGAAAAGCTGCTGTCGTCGCCAGAATTCGACTTGTGGTCGTAAATAATGTATGTTTTTTTTTTTGAAGTTTCATGTTCAGTTTTATAGAGAGATTGAATCCTTTTTCTCAAATTCGAGAAATGTTACTGCAAAATAAAACTTGAAGTGGAAAATGAGTGAGATTATAGATGATCTTTGTATGAGATGTAGAAAAAATATACATTGAAAGTGGCATAATAAACTTGTAGAAAAATGATACTAAATTGGTGGAATACAGTAATATTGTGGACGAATTAAAAGTGTGAAAAATAAACATGTACTTCTTTTCCTACAATACTGTGGAAGAGTGAATTAGATTACAATATTTATTAACAGTTAAAATGATGCTAAATTGGTGGAATACAGTAATATTTCACATTCTTGTGAATTAGAGTCTACATATTCTTGAACATGTATTTTAGTTTATCGCTTGAACTTCTGCTACGGTATAAAGGATTCGTAGTTCATAAGTTCACAGTGACATTGTTATCAATTTTTTTTTTGGTTGGCCATGATGTTTTCATAAAAATAATAAGATTTTCTGAGAGTTATCTGCAATTTAGCAATGACATATATGGTTTAGCCAACGCAATTTCTTAGATGATCATCTATGTTCCACATAACATTGCAAAAAGATTAACAAATGGTGAAATCTTAGTTTTGGAGAAAAGCTATAAAATAAGTTTTGATTAAATGTCAATCTAAATCCCACGTTAGAAATTTAAATAAAAATTATTTAATATATAATAAATGGCGTCTATGAAAATATAGATGAATAATCTCAAAAATATTGTAAAAATGATGAGAAACAAGTTGTTTGATGACTTTTTTTCTCCTCCTTCTCCTCTTGCCCTTCCGTTGTAATTTGTATTTTAAAACAATTGTTTAATTATTATATTTATAATGACAATATTATTTTTATTAACTATATTATTATATTAAAAATATTAATTTAATTTAATTTAATTGAAAAAACAAAAAAATTATTTTTTAAAATTTTTCATTAACTATTTTTAAAATAATTAATGAAAAATTTTAAGAAAATAAATTTTTTATTTTTTCAATTAATTGGTTATTTCCGACGGAGATTGTCATCGGTAATTTCTGATGGAACGTTCCGTTGGAAACGTGTCGCGTATCTTCCGACGGGCAAAAACCGTCTGAAAATATCATCGGTTCAAATTCCTGATGGCAAAAGTCATCGGAAACCTCCCATCGCAAATCCGTCGGGAAATCCCGACGGACAGTTCATTGATTATCCGTTGGAGTTTTCCGATGGCAAGAGTCCATCATATATTCGTTGGAATTTTCCGACGGATGGCTTCCATCGAAAATCCGTTGGAAATTTCCGATGGCATGTTTTATCGCCAAGCCGTCGGAAATTCCCGATACTTTCCCGATGGAAATTAATTTCCGATGAAATAGTTCCAACGGACCATGTTCGTCGGAATGTAGACGGGAATCGGTGTTACCGACGTTTTTCCGACGAAAATGGCCGTCGGCAATTTGATGTTTTCTTGTAGTGGCTAGTTTAAATTATAATTCTAAATTGATCATTGGTATTTCTGCATGATGTTTTATTCAATGCTGTTTCTGTCTTAAATTTTATCACAATATAGAAGCATGAGCTAGCTTAACAAAGGCGGTTGATTCGTGCCATTTTGAACTCTAAAGTAGAAGTTACAAACAATTTAGTGCGGACATGTCAAATTGATCGGCCAGTTAAAATTATCATTCTAAACTTATCATTGGTGCTCCTTGAATAGAGGCTTATAAATGAATCATAATGCATAGCATCACGCAGTTTGGGATAGATTAGATTACTTGGAGGCTTTGTCGTAGCTATTTCGGTCTTAAATTTTTTATAATATGGAAAATTGACCTAGTTTGACATGGGCATTGGATTCGTGTCATTTTGAACTCTAAATAAAAAGTTACGTACGATTTAGTGCAGAAATGTCAAGTGATCGGAAAGTTAAAATGATCATTCTAAACTGATAATGGTGCTTCTTGAGTAAAGGCTTATAAATGAAGTATAATGCATGGCATCACACAGTTTGGGATAAATTGGATTATTTTGTGGCTTTTTTGTAGCTATTTCGGTATTAACTTTGAAACAATATAGAAAATTGAGGTATATTAACGTAGGCGTTGGATACGTGTCATTGTGAACCCTAAATCTAAAGTTACGGACAATTTAGTGCAGACATGTCAAGTGAGCTGCCAGTTAAAATAATCATTCTAAATTAATCATTGGTTCTCCTTGAATAAAGGCATATAAATGAATCATAATTCATGACATCACGTAGTTTGAGATACATTAGATTACGTGGAGGATTTGTCATAACTCTTTTAGTATCAAATGTTGTCAAAATATAGAAAATTGAGATAGTTTAACGTGGCAGTTAGATTCGTGTCATCTTGAACTCTAAATAAAAAGTTACGAACGATTTAGTGCAGACATGTCAAGTTGATCGGATAGTTAAAATGATCATTCTAAACTGATCTTTGGAGCTGCTTGATTAAAGGCTTATAAATGAAGCAAAATGCATGGTATCACGTAGTTTGGGATATATTGGACTAGTTGGAGGCTTTATCGTAGCTATTTCGGTGTTAAATTTTGTCCAAATATAGAAAAATGAGCTAGCATAACGTGGCCGATGGATTCATGTTATTTCGACCTATAAATCAAAAGTTATACACGATTTAGTGTGGACATGTCAAGTTGATCAGCCAATTAAAATGATCATTTAAACTGATCATTGGTGCTACTTAAGTAAAGGTTTATAAATGAAGCACAATGCATGGCATCACGTAGTTTGATAAACATTGGATTACTTGGAGGCTTTGTAGTAGCTCTTTCAGTCTCAAATGTTGTCACAATATAGAAAATTGTGCTAGCTTAACGTAGATGTTAGATTCTTGTCATTCTGAACTCTAAATCAAAAGTTACAAATGATTTATTGCAGACATGTCAAGGTTGTCGGCCTGTTGAAATGGCTATTCTAAACTGATCATTGGTGTTCCTTGAGTAAAACCTAATAAATGAAGCATAATGCATGGCATTTGAATTATTTGGGGGCTTTCTCGTAGCCCTTTCAGTCTCAGATGTTGTCACAATATAGAAAATGGAGATACCTTACGTGGGGTTAGATTCGGGTCATTCTGAGCTATAAATTAAAACTTACCAACATTTAGTACAGACATGTCAAGTAGATCAGGCAGTTAAAATGATCATCGGTGCTCATTAAGTAAAGGTTTATAAATGAAGCATAATGAATGCATCACGTAGTTTGGGATACATTGTATTACTTGGAGGCTTTGTCGTAGCTCTTTAAGTCTTCAATTTTGTCACACTAGATTCGTGTCATTTTAAACTCTAACCTGTCATGTCATGTTGGTCGGCCAATTAAAATGATCATTTTAAACTGATGATTCGTGCTCCTTTAGTAAATGTTTATAAATGAAGCACCATGCATTATATCATCTAGTTTGGGATACATTGGATTACATGAAGCTTTGTCGTAGCTCTTTCAATCGCAAATGTTATCACAATACGGAAAATTGAGCTAGCTTAACGTTGGCGTTGGATTTTTGTCATTGTGAACTCTAAATCAAAAGTTACGGACGATTTAGTGCATACATGTCAATTTTATCGGCCAGTTAAAACGATCATTCTAAACTGATCGTTGCTGCTACTTGAGTAAAGGCTTATAAATGAAGAGTAACGCATGGCATCATGAAGTTTGGGATACATTGGATTACTTGGAGGCTTTGTAGTAGCTCTTTCAATCTCAAATGTTATCGCTATATGGAAAATATTATCTAGCTTAACGTGGGCGTTGGACTCATGTCATTTTGAGCTCTAAATCAAAAGTGAAAGGTCATTTAGTGCGGCCATGTCAAGTTGATCAGCTAGTTAAGATGATCATTCTAAACTAATCATTTGTGCTCCTTGAGTAAAGGCTCATAAATGAAGCATAATGCATGTCATCACGTAGTTTTATGGTACATTAGATTACTTGGAGGCTTTGCCGTAGCTCATTTAGTCTTAAATATAGTCACAATATAGAAAATTGAGCTTGCTTAACGTGGGCGTTGAATTCGTGTCATTTGGAACTCTAAATCAAAAGTTACGGACGATTTATTGCGGACATGTCAAGTTGATCGGCTAGTTAAAATGATCATTCTAAACTCATTGTTGGTGCTACTTGCATAAACGCTTATAAATGAAGCATAATGAATGGCATCACGCAGTCTGGGATACATTGGATTAGTTGGAGGCTTTTTTGTAGCTCATTCAGTTTAAAATGTTGTCACAATATGGAAAATTTAGCTAGCTTACCGTGGGCGTTGAACTCATGTCATTTTGAGCTCTAAATCAAAAGTTGGAGATGATTTAATGCAAAAATGTCAAGTTAATGAGCTAGTTAAAACGATCCTTTTAAACTTATCAGTGGTGCCCTTCAGTAAAAGGTTATAAATGAAGCATAATGGATGGCATCACCCAGTTTGGGATACATTGGATTACTTGGAGGCTTTGTCGTAGCTCTTTTATTCTCAAATGTTGTCACAATATAGAACATTGTGCTAGCTTCACGTGGGCATTGGATTCGTGTCATTCTGAACTCTAAATCAAAATTTACCAACGATATAGTGCGGAAACTTGCGGATCTAGTTAAAATGATCATTCTAAACTGATCATGTGGTCCTTGAGTAAAGGTTTATAAATGAAGCATGATGCATGGCATCATGCAGTTTGGGATACATTGGATTACTTGGAGGGTTTGTTGAAACTCTTTTAGTCTCAAATGATGTCACAATATGAAAAATTGAGCTAGTTTAACACGGACGATGTACTCATGTCATTTTGAGCTCTAAATCAAAAGTTAAAGACGATTTAGTGAGGACATGTCAAGTTGATGAGCTAGTTAAAATGATCATTCTAAACTAATCCTTGAGTAAAGGCTTATAAATGAAGCATAATGCATGGCATCACGCAGTTTGGGATACATTAGATTACGTGGAGGCTTTGTCGTAGGTCTTTCAATCTCAAATGTTGTTACAATATAGAAAATGAGCTATCATAACATGGGCGTTGGATTCCTATCATTCTGAACTCTAACTCTAAAGTTGCGAAGGATTTAGTGTGGACATGTCAAGTTGAGCTGCCTGTTAAAATGATGATTCTAAACTCATCATTGTTGCTCCTTGAGTAAAGGCTTGTAAATGAAGCATAACGCATGGCACCACACAGTTTGGGATTAGTTGGATTAGTTGGAGACTTTCTACTTGTTTTTTCAGTCTCAAAATATTGTCACAATATGGAAAATTGAGATAGCTTAACCCGGGCGTTGGACTCATGTCATTTTGAGCTCTAAATCAAAAGTTAAAGACGATTTAGTGCGGACATGTCAAGCTGATCAGCTAGTTAAAATGATCATTCCAAATTGATCATTGATGCTCCTTGAGTAAAGGCTTATAAATGAAGCATAATGCATATCATCATGCAGTTTGGGATATATTGGATTATTTGGAGGCTTTGTCGTAGCTATTTCGAATTTAAATTTTTTCATAATATTGAAAATGGAGCTAGCTTAACGTGGGCGTTGGATTCATGTCATTTTGAACTCTAAATAAAAAGGTACGAATTATTTAGTGCGGACATGTCAAGTTGATCGGCTAGTTATAATGATCATTCTAAACAGATCTTTGTTGCTACTTGAGTAAAGGCTTATAAATGAAGCATAATGCATGACATCACGCATTTTGGGATATATTGCATTATTTGGAGGCTTTGTGGTAGCTATTTTGAACTTAAATTATGTCACAATATTGAAGATGGAGCTAGCTTAAAGTTGGCGTTTAATTCATGTCATTTTGAACTACAAATAAAAAATTGCGAACTATTTAGTACGGACATGTCAAGTTGATCGGTCCATTAAAATGATCATTGGTGCTCCTTGAGTAAAGACTTATACATGAATTATAATGCATGATATCACGCAGTTTGGCATATACTGGATTACTTGTGGCTTTGTCGTATCTCTTTTAGTTTCAAATGTTGTAATAATATAGAAAGTTGAGCTAACTTAGCGTGGGCGTTGGATTCATGCCATTCTGAACTCTAAATCAACATTTACAGACGATTTGGTACGGACAGGTCAAGTTGATCCGCCACTTAAAGTGATCCTTCTAAATGGATCACTAGTGCTCCTTGAGTAAATGCTTATAAATGAAGCATAATGCATGACATCACACAGTTTGGGATACACTGAATTACTTGAAGGTTTTGTCGTATCTCTTTTAGTCTCAAATGTTGTCACAATATAGAAAGTTGAGTTACTTTAGAGTGTGTATTGGATTCATATCATTCTGAACTATAAATCAAAATTTATGAACGATTTAGTCCGGAGAGGTCAAGTCTATCTTCCAGTTAAAATGATATTTCTAAACGGATTACTTGTGCTCCTTGGGCAAATGCTTATAAATGAAGCATAATTCATGACATCACGCAATTTGTGATACATTGGATTTCTTGGACGCTTTGTTGTAGTTCTTTCAGTTTCAAATGTTGTCACAAACACTCTGATTTTAGTACAAGCTCAACACAGCATACAAATGGGTATGTGATCCATTTGTACTCTTTTTCCCTTATCCAAGTTTTCTCCCATTGGGTTTTCTTGGTAAGGTTTTTAATGAGGCAAATGAATCACATTACAACCAGCCCAATTTGTTGTTTAAAATCAAAAGGAGTTCACTTAAAAATGGTCAAAATTGGCGTCATCAAAGAGGGGGGAAAAGTGTCTACATTCACAGTCAAAATAAGAGTTAATGAAGTCAAGCGCTTTGGTCAAGTCTTCCCTTGTAATTGTAACCAATTTAATGTTCTAGGCTCCTCATATTTACTTCCCCTTACAGTATAATAGGGGCTTTAAGTTGTAAACTTGATCATTCAACTTTTCAAATAAAAATAGCTTCTTTTCTTAATTTTGAGAGTGATTCTCTTCTTAATCTGATTGTTGGTGTGTAATATCCCTCAGTCAACATTTAGTAGCCTTAGTGTGTAATATCTAAGCTACTATCTTAGGTAAATTAGTAGTCTTTCCGTAGCTACTGTGTGACCCTTCAATTCACAACCTTTGAACAGATTGAATTTCGATTCATTCTGTTGCAAAGCCTATCTCTACCGCATCCAGAAGTGCATTTCTTGGGAGGTTCGCATCATTTGGTATCAGAGCACACTTCTGATCGGTTATCCCTATCCCTCATCTCTATATCTCTCCATTTCCATCTGCTTAGATTGCATCAGCTTGTGTGTATTGATTTGCATCAGTTGATTAATTGAAAAAAACCTATTCATATAATTGCATTGTTGTTTTTATCCAATATTACATCAGTTTATCACATTAAAATCGACCCCAACCCATTGCATTTTCAGATTAGAAAATAACACACTCGCAACTCTTAATCTTCCATCAAAATTTTTTTTCAGAACATGTATTTTTAACATATTTGTTAAGTGCAATTGTAGCTATGTCAGGAAGAAATCAAACTTCAGAAGCACCAAACTTGTTAATGGAGGCTATAGTAGCAGAAATGAAGAAAGCATTACAAATAGAGCTGGAAGCCATTCATTTGCGGCTTGATGATGTTCAGAACAATAGTAACACTGAAGGAGGCCCAAGGAGAAGTAGGAATCCCTTAAGCTGTGGCCAAAATGAAGAAACAGAATCCTACTATAGCCGTGGCAGTGAAGGAAGTAGGAGAACCCAAACGAGGCCTAGGCGTGTAAGAGAAGAAAGGGGTCAGCCTAATGACACCTTAGGAGGTCTTAAACTTAAGATACCATCATTCTATGGCAAAAATGATCCAAACACTTACCTGGAATGGGATAAGAAGATCGAGTTGGTGTTTGATTGTCAACATTATTCCGAGCTCAACAAGGTCCGCGTAGCTGCTACTGAAATTTATGAGTATGCACTCAGCTGGTGGGATCAATTGGTGACTTCCAGAAGACGTAATGGTGAGTATCCAGTAGAAACATGGGCTGAGATGAAAGCCATAATGAGGAAAAGGTTTGTGCCCAACCATTACCACCCTGAACTTCACCAAAAGCTAAGGAGACTCAATCAAGGAAGCCAAAGTGTTGAGGACTATTACTAGGAGTTGGAAACCCTCATGATCAGGGCAGACATTTCAGAAGACAGAGAAGCTACTATGGCAAGATTTTTAGGAGGACTTAACCGTGACATTCAAGATAGAATGGAGCTGGAACATTATGTGGAGCTAGAGGAAAGGTTGCACAAAGCTATACTAGTGGAACAACAGCTAAAAAGAAAAAGTTATACTAGGCCAAGCTATGGAGCAGCTAACAATAAGCCTAGCTACCAAAAGGAAGGAAAACAGATTGCTAAAGTTGATTACAAAGCTTCAACAACCACTCAAGACGTCAAGGGCAAATCTGAAGCTACTACATCTACTAGAACAAGAGATGTGAAGTGTTTCAAATGCCAAGGAAGAGGGCACTATGCGAATGAATGCACCAACAAGAAGATCATGATTCTGTTGGATAATGGTGAAATAGAATCCGAGGAAGAAGAAGTCTTTTCTGATTCTTCAGAAGAGCATCTTCTACCTCCTATGGCAGGAGAATTATTGGTAACAAGAAGAACCCTAAGCGTACAAAACGAAACCAAAGAACATGAGCAAAGAGAGAACCTGTTTCACTCAAGATGCCACGTCCAAGGAAAGGTTTGCAGCATCATTATTGATGGAGGAATCTGCACTAATGTGGCTAGTGAAACTATGGTAAACAAGTTAGGTCTGGAAGTGTTCAAGCACCCAAAGCCGTATAAGCTGCAATGGCTTAATGAGTGTGGCGAAATGAAGGTAAGCAGCCAAGTCAAGGTACCTATAACCATTGGAAAGTACCAAGATGAGATCATTTGTGATGTTTTACCAATGGAGGCTGGCCACATTCTGCTTGGAAGACCATGGCAGTTTGATCGGAAGGTCATCCATGATGGCTACACCAACCAGCATTCGTTTGAACACAAAGGTAAGAAGATCACACTTGTTCCTATGACACCACAGGAGGTGTACCAAGATCAGGTTGTGTTGGAGCAAAGAAAAACAGCCGGAACCTCAAAGGAAATCATAAGCACCAAAAGTGACAGAGGCTGTGAGAACAAGAACAAGAAGCACTCAAGTTTCTTTATGAGAACTGGTGGAGTTAAGTAGGCTCTCTTCTCACAACAACTTGTTCTTTTGATTATCTATAAGGAAGCTCTCATGAGCTTAACTAACATTGCACCGGTATTACCGAGTGAAGTGACATGTAGTTTGCAGGATTATGAAGATTTCTTTCCAGAAGACAATCCAAAGGGACTACCACCCATCAGAGGCATTGAACATCAGATTGATTTTGTACCTGGAGCCTCACTACCAAATAGACCAGCCTATAGAACCAATCCCTTGAGACTAAGGAGCTACAAAGACAAGTTAATGATCTAATGGACAAGGGCTACATCAGGGAGAGCATGAGTCCTTGGGCTGTGCCAATTCTACTTGTGCCAAAGAAAGATGGCAGCTGGCACATGTGTGTTGATTGTAGAGCAATCAACAACATTATTGTAAAGTATCACCATCCAATCCCTAGGTTAGATGATATGCTTGATGAATTGCATGATTCCAGAATCTTTTCTAAGATAGATCTTAAGAGTGGGTACCATCAAATACGCATGAAGGAAGGGGATGAATGAAAAACTGTATTTAAAACTAAGCATGGATTATATGAATGGTTAGTCATTTCAATCGGGTTAACAAATGCACCTAGTACTTTCATGAGGTTGATGAATCATGTTCTTAGAGAATTCATAGGAGTCTTTGTTGTAGTATACTTTGATGACATCTTAATCTACAACAAGAATCTAGAAGAGCATGATAGTCATTTGACATCGGTTCTAAGCGTTCTTAGAAAAGAAAAACTATATGCCAATCTTAAGAAATGCACTTTTTGTACAGATAACATTGTGTGCCTAGGCTTTGTTATAAGTGCAGATGGTATTAAGGTTGATGAGGAAAAGGTCAAAGCTATTAAGAAATGGCCAAGTCCAAAATCAGTAGGAGAAGTGAGAAGTTTCCATGGGCTAGCTGGCTTCTATAAACGCTTTGTCAAGGATTTTAGCACTATTGCTGCCCCACTTACTGAAGTAATCAAGAAAGACATCGGATTCAAATGGGGAGAAGCTCAAGAAAGCTCATTCCAAGCTTTGAAAGAAAAGCTTACACATGCACCTCTTCTATCTTTACCTAATTTTCTTAAAACCTTTGAGATAGAATGTGATGCTTCAGGCATAGGTATTGGAGCTGTTTTGATGCAGGATCAGAAACCTATAGCCTATTTCAGTGAGAAGCTTGGAGGAACCACCCTCAACTATCCAACATACGACAAGGAATTGTACGCCTTGGTCCGTGCTTTGCAAACTTGGCAACACTACTTGTCGGCTAAGGAGTTCGTGATTCACACTGATCATGAGTCACTCAAGCACTTAAAGGGCCAACAGAAGCTGAACAAAAGGCATGCACGGTGGGTTGAGTTCATAGAAACATTTCCGTATGTCATTAAATACAAACAAGGTAAAGAGAATGTTGTGGCAGATGCATTGTCATGGAGGTATGCCTTAGTCTCTACTCTTGATGCTAGGTTGTTAGGTTTTGAACAACTTAAAGAGCTCTATGAAACTGATCCTGAATTTAAAGATGTATACGTTGCTAGCAAAAAGTTTGCTTCAGGAAAATACTATCGGCATGAAGGATTCCTATTTTATGATAATAGATTATGTGTGCCTAACTGTTCTATTCGAGACTTGCTAGTTAGGGAAGCTCATGGAGGAGGACTGATGGGGCATTTTGGAGTTGCCAAAACTCTTAAAGTAATGCAAGATCATTTCCATTGGCCACACATGAAGAGAGAAGTAGAAAGAATCTGTGCAAGGTGTGCCACATGCAAGCAGGCTAAGTCTAAGGTTCAACCCCACGCTAGTATTGATGGAGAAAGAAAAGCTGAGATTGTTAAACAGATCCATGAGAATGCAAGGAAGAATATTGAGGCCAGAACCCAACAATATGAAACAAAGGCCAACAAAGGAAGACGTGAAATGGTATTTGAGGTGGGAGACCTTGTGTGGGTTCACTGGAAGAAAGAAAGATTTCCAGCTGAAAGAAAATCCAAACTTATGCCCAAAATAGATAGACCTTTCAAGATAGTTCAGAAGATCAGCAACAACGCCTATCAAATTGATCTTCAAGGTAAGTATAATGTGAGTTCAAGCTTCAATGTTTCTGATCTTGTGCCTTTTATTGCAGATGAACCAGATTTGAGGTCAAATCCTTTTCAAGAGGAGAGGGATGATACGAGCATGGAAAGCACACAAAAGGAGAAGTTCATGGCTAGGAATGAACCAGTGGAACATGAAGAAGCTCTTGCACTACCAGCTGGAACATTAACCCGAGCCAAGGCCAAGAAACTCAAAGAGGCAATCAGCATTATGCTCAACAAGGAGAATGCACAACAAATTCACTTGACCTCTACTGGAGAAGTGCCTAAAAACACTATGATTTTCGTACAAGCTCAAGACAGCATACAAATGGGTATGTGATCCATTTGTACTCTTTTTCCCTTATCCAAGTTTTCTCCCATTGGGTTTTCTTGGTAAGGTTTTTAATGAGGCAAATGAATCACATTACAACCAGCCCAATTTGTTGTTTAAACTCAAAAGAAGTTCACTTAAAAATGGTCAAAATTGGCGTCATCAAAGGGGGGGGAAAGTGTCTACATTCATAGTCAAAATAAGAGTTAATGAAGTCAAGCTCTTTGGTCAAGTCTTCCCATGTAATTGTAACCAATTTAATGTTCTAGGCTCCTCGTATTTACGTCCCCTTACAGTATAAATAGGGGCTTTCAGTTGTAAACTTGATCATTCAAATTTTCAAATAAAAACAGCTTCTTTTCTTAAGTTTGAGAGTAATTCTTTTCTTAATCTGATTGTTGGTGTGTAATATCCTTCAGTCAACATTTAGTAGCCTTAGTGTGTAATATCCTTCAGTCAACATTTAGTAGCCTTAGTGTGTAATATCTAAGCTACTATCTTAGGTAAATCAGTAGTCTTTCCGCAGCTACTGTGTGACCCTTCAATCCACAACCTTTGAACAGATTGAATTTCGATTCATTCTGTTGCAAAGCCAATCTCTACCGCATCCAGAATTGCATTCCTTGGGAGGTTCCCATCAGGTAAATGCTTATAAACGAAGCATAATTCATGACATCACGCAGTTTGTGATACATTGGATTTCTTGGACGCTTTGTTGTAGTTCTTTCCGTTTCAAATGTTGTCACAATATGGAAGATTGATCTACCTTAACGTGGGTGCTGTACTAATGTCATTTTGAGCTCTAAATCAAAAGTTAAAGAGGATTTAGTGCGTACATGTGAAGTTGATAAGCTAGTTAAAATTATCATTCTAAACTTATCATCGGTGCTCCTTGATTCAATGGTTATAAATGAAGCATAATGGATGGCATCACCCAGTTTGAGATACATTGGATTACTTCCAGGCTTTGTCGTAGCTTTTTTAGTCTCAAATGTTGTCACAATATAGAAAATTGCGCTAGCTTAACTTGGGCATTATATTCGTGTCATTCTGAACTTTAAATTAAAATTTACGGACAATTTAGTGCGGAAATTTGATTGGCCAGTTAAAATGATCATTCTAAACTGATCATGTGCTCGTTGAGTAAAGGTTTATAAGTGAAGCATAATGCATGGCAGCATGCAGTTTGGGATACATTGGATTACATGAAGGCTTTGCCGTAGCTCTTTCAGTCTCAAATGTTATCACAATATGGAAAACTGAGCTAGCTTAACGTGGGCGTTGAATTTGTGTCACTCTAAACTCTAAATCAAAAGTTACATTTCAAATTGAACGGCGAGTTAAAATGATCATTCTAAACTTTTCGTTGGTGCTACTTGAATAAAGGCTTATAAATGAAGCATAATGCATGGCATCACGCAGTTTGGTATACATTAGATTTTTTGGAGGATTTGTCGTAGGTCTTTTAGTCTCAAAAGTTGGTACAATATAGAAAATTGAGCTTGCTTAAAGTGGGCGTTTGATTTGTGTCATTTGGAACTCTAAATCAAAAGTTACTGAAGATTTAGTGTGGACATGTCAAGTTGATCAGATAGTTTAAATGATCATTCTAAACTGACTGATGGTGCTACTTCAATAAAGGCTTATAAATGAAGCATAATGCATGGCATCATACAATCTCGGATACATTAGATTACTTGGGAGGCTTTGTTGAAACTATTTCAGTCTAAAATGTTGTCACAATATAGAAAATTGAGCTAGCTTAACGTGGGCGTTGGTTTCATATCATTTTGAGCTCTAAATCAAAAGTTGAAGTTGATTTAGTGCAGAAAAGTCAAGTTGATCAGCTAGTTAAAACGATCATTCTAAACTTATCATGGTGCTCCTTGAGTAAAAGGTTATAAATGAAGCATAATGGATGGTATCACCCAGTTTGGGATACATTAGATTACTTGTAGGCTTTGTCGTAGCTCTTTTAGTTTCAAATGTTGTCACAATATAGAAATTTGCGCTAGCTTAACGTGGGCATTGGATTCGTGTCATTCCGAACTCTAAAACAAAATTTAAGGACGATTTAGTGCGGAAATTTGATTGGCCTGTTAAAATGATCAGTCGAAACTGATCATGTGCTCCTTGAGTAAAGGTTTATAAATGAAGCAAAATGCATGGCATCATGCAGTTTGGGATACATTGGATTAGTTGGAGGCTTTGTTGTAGCTCTTTCAGTCTCAAATATTGTCACAATTTGGAAAATTGAGCTAATTTAACGCGGATGTTAGACCCATGTCATTTTGAGCTCTAAATCAAAAGTTAAATACGTTTTTGTGCAGACATATCAAGTTGATCAGCTAGTTAAAATGATCATTCTAAACTAATCATTTGTGCTCTTTGATTAAAAGCTTATAAACGAAGCATAAGGCATGCCATCACGTAGTTTGGGATACATTAAATTACGTGGAGGCTTTGTTGTACGTCTTTCAGTCTCAAATTTTGTTACAATATAGAAAATTGAGCTAGCATAACGTGGGTGTTGGATTCGTATCATTCTGAACTCTAAATCAAAAGTCACGAAGTATTTAGTGTGTACTTGTCAAGTTGAGCGGCCTGTTAAAATCATAATTCTAATATGATCATTGGTGCTCCTTGAGTAAAGGCTTGTAAATGAAGCATAAAGCATGGCATCACACAGTTTGGGATTAATTGGATTACTTGGACGCTTTCTAGTAGTTCTTTCAGTCTCAAATGTTGTCACAATATGGAAAATTGAGCTAGCTTAACGCGGGCGTTGCACTCATGTCATTTTGAGCTCTAAATCAAAAGTTAAAGACGATTTAGTGCGGACATGTCAAGGTAATCAGCTAGTTAAATGATTATTCTAAATTGAGCTAGGTAAATACTTATAAATGAAGCATGATGCAGAGCGTCATGCAGTTTGGGATATATTGGATTATTTGGAGGCTTTTTCGTAGCTATTTCGAACTTAAATTTTTTCACAATATTGAAAATGGAGCTAGCTTAACGTGGGCATTCATGTCATTTTGAATTCTAAAAAAAAAGGTATGGATGATTTAGTGCGGACATATCAAGTTGATCGGCTAGTTAAAATGATCATTCTAAACTGAACATTTGTGCTCCTTGAGTAAGGCTTATAAATGAAGTATAATGCATGGCATCACGTATTTTACGATTTATTGGATTATTTGGAGGCTTTGTGGTAGGTATTTCGAACGTAAATTTTGTCACCATATTGAAATTGGAGCTAGCATAACGTGGGAGTTGGATTCCTGTCATTTTGAACTCTAAATCAAAAGTTACGGAAGATTTAGTGCAGAGATGTCAAGTTGATCGGCCAGTTAAAATGATGATTGCAAACTGATCATTTGTGTTCCTTGAGTAAAAGCTTGTAAATGAAACATACCGCTTGGCATCACACAATTTGGGATTAATTGGATTACTTGGAGTCTCTCTAGTAGTTCTTTCAGTCTTAAATGTTGTCACAATATGGGAAATTGAGCTAGCTTAACGCTGGCATTTGACTCATGTCATTTTGAGCTATAAATCAAAAATTGAAGATGATTTAGTGGGGATGTCAAGTTGATCAGCTAGTTAAATTGATCATTCTAAATTGATCATTGGTGCTTCTTAAATAAAGGCTTATAAATGAAATATAATGCATGGATCAATCTGTTCGGGATATATTGGATTATTTGGAGGCTTTGTCGTAGATATTTCGAACTTAAATTTTGCCACATTATTGAAAATGGAGCTAGCTTATCATGGGTATTGGATTCGTATCATTTTGAACTCTAAATCAAAAGTTACGAATGATTTAGTGTGGACATGTCAAGTTGATCGGTTAGTTAACATGCTCTGCTAGTAAAGGCTTATAAATGAAGCATAATGCATGGCATCACGCAGTTCAGGATATATTGGATTGTTTGGAGTCTTTGTTGAAGCTATTTCGCACTTGAATTATGTCACAATATTGAAAATGGAGCTAGCTTAAAGTGTGCGTTGAATTTGTGTCATTTTGAACTCCAAATCAAAAGTTGCAGACGATTTAGTGCGGACATGTCAAGTTTATCGGTCAGTAAAAATGATGATTCTAAACTGATAATTGGTGCTCTTTGAGTAAAGGCTTGTAAATGAAGCACTACGCATGGCATCACACAGTTTGGGATTAATTGGATTAGTTGGAAGCTTTCTATTAGTTCTTTTAGTCTCAAATGTTGTCACAGTATGGAAAATTGAGCTAGCTTAACGCAGGCATTTGACTCATGTCATTTTGAGCTCTAAATCAAAAGTTAAAGACGATTTAGTGTGTATATGTCAAGTTGATCACCTAGTTAAAATGATCTTTTTAAACTGATTATTGGTGCTCCTTGAGTAAACGGTTATAAATGAAGCATAATGCATGGCATCACGCAGTTTGGGATATATTGGATTATTAGGAGGCTTTGTCGTAGCTATTTCGAACTTAAATTTTGTCACAATATTGAAAATGGAGCTACCTTAACGTGGGCGTTGGATTCATGTCATTTTGAACTCTAATTCAAAAGTTACGGATGATTTAGTGCAGACATGTCAAGTTGATTGGCTAGTTAAAATAATCATTCTAAACTGATCATTGGTGCCCCTTTAGTAAAGGCTTATAAATGAAGCATAATGCATGGCATCACGCAGTTTGGGATATATTGGAGTATTTGGAGGTTTTATCGTAGTTGTTTCGACTTAAATTATGTCACAATATTGAAAATGGAGCTAGATTAACGTGGGCGTTGAATTTGTGTTATTTTGAACTTCAAATCAAAACTTACGGACGATTTAGTACTGACATGTCAAGTTGATTGGCCAATTAAAATGGTCATTGGTGCTCATAGAGTAAAGACTTATAAATGAAGTATAATGAATGGCATCATGCAGTTTATGATATATTGGATTACTTGTTGGTTTTTCTGTAGCTCTTTCATGCTCAAATAGTTTCACAATATAGAAAGTTGAGCTAGCTTAGCGTGGGTGTTCGATTCATATCATTCTGAACTCTAAATCAAAATTTATGGACGATTTAGTCCGGACAGGTCAAGTATATCTGCCAGTTAAAATGATATTTCTAAACGGATTACTGGTGCTCCTAGGGTAAATGCTTATAAATGAATTAAAATTCATGACATCACGCAGTTTGGGATACATTGGATTTCTTGGACGCTTTCTAGTAGTTCTTTCAGTCTCAAATGTTGTCACAATATGGAAAATTGAGCTAGCTTAACGCGGGCATTGGACTCATGTCATTGTGAGCTCTAAATCAAAAGTTAAAGGTGATTTAGTGAGGACATGTCAATTTGGTCAGCTAGTTAAAATGATCATTCTAAACTAATCTTTTGTGCTCCATGAGTAAAGGCTTATAAATGAAGCATAATGCATAGCATCACGCAGTTTGGGATACATTAGATTACATGGAGGCTTTGTCGTAGGTATTTTAGTCTTAAATGTTGTTACAATATAGAAAAATGAGCGATCATAACGTGGGCGTTGGATTCGTATCATTCTGAACTGTAACTCTAAAGTTACGAAGGATTTAGTGTATACATGTCAAGTTGAGCGGCCTGTTAAAATGATGATTCTAAACTGATCATTGGTGCTCCTTGAGTAAAGGCTTGTAAATGAAGCATAACGCATGGCATCACACAGTTTGGGATTAATTGGATTACTTGGAGACTTTCTACTAGTTTTTTTAGTCTCAAATGTTGTCACAAAATGGAAAATTGAGATAGGTTAACGCGGGCGTTGGACGCATGTCATTTTGAGCTCTAAATCAAAAGTTAAAAACGATTTAGTGCGGACATGTGAAGCTGATCAGCTAGTTAAAACGATCATTCTAAACTGATCATTGTAATTCAAAAGTTACTTGGATTCGTATAATTCTAACCTCTAAATCAAAAGTTACTTGGATTCGTGTAATTCTAAACTCTAAAGAAAAAGTGACACACAATTTTGTGTAGACATGTCAAGTTGATCGGCCAGTTAAAATGATCAATCTAAACTGATCATTGGTGCTCCTTGAACAGAAGCTTGTAAATGAAGCATAACAGATGGCATCACACAGTTTGGGATTAATTGGATTATTTGGAGGCTTTGTCGTAGATATTTCGAACTTAAATTTTGCCACATTATTGAAAATGGAGCTAGCTTATCATGGGTATTGGATTCGTATCATTTTGAACTCTAAATCAAAAGTTACGAATGATTTAGTGTGGACATGTCAAGTTGATCGGTTAGTTAACATGTTCTGCTAGTAAAGGCTTATAAATGAAGCATAATGCATGGCATCACGCAGTTCAGGATATATTGGATTGTTTGGAGTCTTTATCGAAGCTATTTCGCACTTGAATTATGTCACAATATTGAAAATGGAGCTAGCTTAAAGTGTGCGTTGAATTTGTGTCATTTTGAACTCCAAATCAAAAGTTGCAAACGATTTAGTGCAGACATGTCAAGTTTATCGGTCAGTAAAAATGATGATTCTAAACTGATAATTGGTGCTCTTTGAGTAAAGGCTTGTAAATGAAGCACTACGCATGGCATCACACAGTTTGGGATTAATTGGATTAGTTGGAAGCTTTCTATTAGTTCTTTTAGTCTCAAATGTTGTCACAATATGGAAAATTGAGCTAGCTTAACGCAGGCATTTGACTCATGTCATTTTGAGCTCTAATCAAAAGTTAAAGACGATTTAGTGTGTATATGTCAAGTTGATCACCTAGTTAAAATGATCTTTTTAAACTGATTATTGGTGCTCCTTGAGTAAACGGTTATAAATGAAGCATAATGCATGGCATCACGCAGTTTGGGATATATTGGATTATTAGGAGGCTTTGTCGTAGCTATTTCGAACTTAAATTTTGTCACAATATTGAAAATGGAGCTACCTTAACGTGGGCGTTGGATTCGTGTCATTTTGAACTCTAATTCAAAAGTTACGGATGATTTAGTGCAGACATGTCAAGTTGATTGGCTAGTTAAAATAATCATTCTAAACTGATCATTGGTGCCCCTTTAGTAAAGGCTTATAAATGAAGCATAATGCATGGCATCACGCAGTTTGGGATATATTGGAGTATTTGGAGGTTTTATCATAGTTGTTTCGACTTAAATTATGTCACAATATTGAAAATGGAGCTAGATTAACGTGGGCGTTGAATTTGTGTTATTGTGAACTTCAAATCAAAACTTACGGACGATTTAGTACTGACATGTCAAGTTGATTGGCCAATTAAAATGGTCATTGGTGCTCATAGAGTAAAGACTTATAAATGAAGTATAATGAATGGCATCATGCAGTTTATGATATATTGGATTACTTGTTGGTTTTTCTGTAGCTCTTTCATGCTCAAATAGTTTCACAATATAGAAAGTTGACCTAGCTTAGCGTGGGTGTTCGATTCATATCATTCTGAACTCTAAATCAAAATTTATGGATGATTTAGTCCGGACAGGTCAAGTATATCTGCCAGTTAAAATGATATTTCTAAACGGATTACTGGTGCTCCTAGGGTAAATGCTTAAATGAATTAAAATTCATGACATCACGCAGTTTGGGATACATTGGATTTCTTGGACGCTTTCTAGTAGTTCTTTCAGTCTCAAATGTTGTCACAATATGGAAAATTGAGCTAGCTTAACGCGGGCGTTGGACTCATGTCATTGTGAGCTCTAAATCAAAAGTTAAAGGCGATTTAGTGAGGACATGTCAATTTGATCAGCTAGTTAAAATGATCATTCTAAACTAATCTTTTGTGCTCCATGAGTAAAGGCTTATAAATGAAGCATAATGCATGGCATCACGCAGTTTGGGATACATTAGATTACATGGAGGCTTTGTCGTAGGTATTTTAGTCTTAAATGTTGTTACAATATAGAAAAATGAGCGATCATAACGTGGGTGTTGGATTCGTATCATTCTGAACAGTAACTCTAAAGTTACGAAGGATTTAGTGTATACATGTCAAGTTGAGCGGCCTGTTAAAATGATGATTCTAAACTGATCATTGGTGCTCCTTGAGTAAAGGCTTGTAAATGAAGCATAACGCATGGCATCACACAGTTTGGGATTAATTGGATTACTTGGAGACTTTCTACTACTAGTTTTTTTAGTCTCAAATGTTGTCACAAAATGGAAAATTGAGATAGGTTAACGTAGGCGTTGGACGCATGTCATTTTGAGCTCTAAATCAAAAGTTAAAAACGATTTAGTGCGGACATGTGAAGCTGATCAGCTAGTTAAAACGATCATTCTAAATTGATCATTGTAATTCAAAAGTTACTTGGATTCGTATAATTCTAAACTCTAAATCAAAAGTTACTTGGATTCGTGTAATTCTAAACTCTAAAGCAAAAGTGACACACAGTTTTGTGTAGACATGTCAAGTTGATCGGCCAGTTAAAATGATCAATCTAAACTGATCATTGGTGCTCCTTGAACAGAAGCTTGTAAATGAAGCATAACAGATGGCATCACACAGTTTGGGATTAATTGGATTACTTGGAGGTTTTGTAGTAGTTATTTCAGTCTCAAATGTTGTCACAAATATGTAAAATTTAGCTAGCTTAACGCGGCCATTGTACTCATGAAATTTTGAGCTCTAAATCAAAAGTTAAAGACGATTTAGTGCGAACATGTCAAGTTGATTAGCTAGTTAAAATGATCATTCTAAACTAATCATTGGTTCTCATTGAGTGAAGGCTTGTAAAGGAAACATAATGCATGACATCACGCAGTTTGGTATTAATTGGATTACTTTTAGGCTTTGTAGTAGTTCTTTCAGTATGAAATATTGTCATAATATGGAAAATTGAGCTAGCTTAACACAACATTGGACTCATATCATTTGAGTTCTATATCAAAATTTAAAAATGATTTTGAGCAGACAGGTTAAGTTGATCGGCCAGTTAAATTGAGCATTTTAAACTGATCATTTGTGCTCATTGAATAAATACTTATAAATGAAGAGTAACGCACGGCATCATGCAGTTTGGGATACATTGGATTACTTGGAGGCTTTTTCGTATCTATTTCGGTGTTGAATTTTTCACAATAAAAAAAATTGAGCTAGCTAAACGTGGACATTGGATTTCTGTCATTCTAAACTCTAAATCAAAAATTACAAACGATATAGTGCGGACATGTCAAGTTGATCGACCAGTTAAAATGATCTTTCGAAACTGATCATTGGTGCCCTTCAGTACAGGCTTATAAATGGCATGACGCATTTTGGGATACATTGGATTACTTGGAGGTTTTTTTCATAGCTCTTTAAGTTTTCAAATATTGTCACAATATGGAAAATTGAGGTAGCCTAACGGTTGCATTGGACTCATGTCATTTTAAGCTCTAAATAAAAAGTTAAAGATGATTTAGTGCAGACATGTAAGTGGATCAGCTAGTTAAAATGATCATTCTAAACTTATCATCGGTGCTCCTTGAGTAAAGGCAATAAATGAAGCATTACACATCGCATCACACAGTTTAGGATAGATTTGATTACTTGGAGGTTTTGTCATAGCAATTTTGGTGTTAAATTTTATCACAATATAGCAAATTAAGCTAGCTTAACGTGGGCGTTGGAGTCGTGTCAATTTGAACTCTGAATCAAAAGTTACGTACGATTTAGTGCACACTTGCCAAGTTAATTCTAAACTGATCATTGGTGCTTCTTATATAAAGGCTTATAAATTAAGCATAATGCATGGCATCATGCATTTTTGGATACATTGGATTACTTGAAGGCTTCTTCCTATCTCTTCAGTCTCAAATGTTCTCACAATATGGAAAATTGAGCTAGCTTAACATGGACGATGAATTCATGTCATTTTGAACTCTAAATCAAAAGTGATGAACGATTTAGTGCGGACATGTCAAGTTAATCGTCCAGTTAAAATGATCATTCTAAACTAATCATTGGTGCTCGTTGAGTAAATGATTGTAAATGAAACATAACACATGTCATCACGCAGTTTGGGATTAATTGGATTAATGGAAGGCTTTGTAGTAGTTCTTATCAGTCTCAAATATTGTCACAATATGGAAAATTGAGATAGCTTAACGCGGGGGTTGGACTCATGTCATTTTGGGCTCTAAATCAAAAGTTAAAGATGATTTAGTGCGGACATTTCAAGTTGATCAGCTAGTTAAAATGATCATTCTAAACTGATCATTGGTTCTCATTGAGTAAAGGCTTGTAAAGGAAATATAATGCATAACATCTCGCAGTTTGGGATTAATTGGATTACTTGTAGGCTTTGTAGTAGTTCTTTCAGTCTCATATGTTGTCATAATTTGGAAACTTGAGCTGGATTAACATTGTCATTGGATTCATATCATTTTGAGCTCTAAACCAAAACGTAAAGACGATTTAGTGCATACATGATAAGGTGATTAGCTGGTTAAAGTGACATTTTAATGTGGTCATTGTTGTTCCTTGATCAAACATAATGCTTGCTTAGATTACTTGGAGGTTTTGTCATAGAATTTTTAGCCTCTAATATTGTCACAATATCGAATATTGAGTTAACTTATCGTGGGCATTGTATTCATGTCATTTTGAACTGTAAATTCAATTTTAAAGACGATTTAGTGCGGACATGTCAACTTGATCGGCTAGTTAAAATGATCATTTTAATCTGATCACTGGTACTTATTGAGTAAAGGCTTATAAATGAAGCATTATACATGGCATCATGCAGTTGGGGTACATTGGATTACTTTGAGGCTTTGTCGTAGCACTTTAAGTCCCAAATATTGTCACAATATGGAAAATTGAACTAGCTTAATGTGGGCGTTGGATTAATATCATTTTGGATCTAAACCAAAACTTAAACACGATTTTGTGCGGACATATAAGGTTGATCATCTAGTTAAAATGATCATTCTAAACTGATCAATGGTGCTCATTGAGTAAGACTGTATAAATGAAGCATAATGCATAGCATCACACAGTTTCAGATAGATTGGATTACTTGGAGGCTTTGTCGTAGCTATTTCGATCTTATTTTGTCACCATATGAAAAGTTGAGCTAGCTTAACGTATGTGTTGGACTCATGTCATTTTGTGCTCTAAATTAAAAGTTAAAGATGATTCAATACGAACATGTCAAGTTGAACAAGTAGTTAAAATGTACATTCTAAACTGATCATTGGTGCTCTTTGAGTAAAGGCTTATAAATGAAGCATAATGCATGGCATGTCAAGTTGATCGGCTAGTTAAAATGATCATTCTAAAATGATCATTGGTGCTCCTACAATAAAGTCTTATAAATGAAGCATAATGCATGGCATCAAGCGGTTTGGGATACATTAGATGACATGGAGGCTTTTTTGTAGCTCTTGTCTCTAATGATGTTACGATATGGAAAATTGAGTTAGATTAACGTGGCCGTTGGATTCATGTCATTTTTAAGTCTAAATCAAAAGTTAAAGATGATTTAGTACGGACATATCAAGTTGATCAGCTAGTTAAAATGATAAATCTAAACTGATCAATTGTGCTCGTTGAGTAAAGACTTATAAATGTAGCATAATGCATGGCTTCACGCACTTCGGGATATATTAGATTACTTGGAGGCTTTTTTGTAGCTATTTCGGTCTTAAAATTATTAACAATATGGAAAATTGAGCTCGCTTAACGTGGGCTTGGATTCATGTCATTTTGAACTCTAAATAAAAAGGTACGGATAATATAGTGCATACATGTGAAGTTGATCAGATAGTTAAAATGATCATTATAAACTGATCACTGTTGCTCCTTGAGTAAAGGCTTATAAATGAAGCATAATGCATGACATCATGTAGTTTGGAATACATTGGATTTCTTTGAGGCTTTGTAGTGGCGCTTTTCAATCTCAAATGTTGTCACAATATGGAAAATTGAGCTTGATTAACGTGGGCGTTTGACCCATATCATTTTGATTTCAAAATCAAAGTAAAGACGATTTAGTGCATACATGTCAAATTGATCAGCTAGTTAAAATGATCATTCTGAACTCATCATTGGTGCTCCTTGTGTATAAATGAAACATAATCCATGACATTACATAGTTTGGGATAGATTGGATTACTTGTAGGCTTTGTCGTAGCTATTTCGGTCTTAAATTTTGTCACAATATAGCAAATTGAGCTAGCGTAACATGGGCGTTGGATTCGTGTTATTTTGTATTCTAAATAAAAAGTGATGGACTATTTAGTGCGGACATGCCATGTGATCGGCCAATTGAAATGTTTTTTCTAAACTGATCATTGGTGATCCTTGTAAAGGCTTATAAATGAGGCGTAATGCAAGGCATCCCACAGTTTGGGATAGATTGGATTACTTGGAGACTTTATCGTAGCTATTTTGGTTTTAAATTTTATCACAATATAGAAAATTGACCTAACTTAACGTGGGCGCTTGATTCTTGTCAGTCTAAACTCCAAATCAAAAGTTACGGACGATTTAGTGCGGACATGTCAAGTGATCGGGAATTTAAAATGATGATTCTAAACTGATTATGGGTAAAAGACATGGCATCACGCAGTTTGGGATACATCACGCAGTTTGAGATACATTTGGAAAATTGAGCTAGCTTAACGTGGGCATTGGACTTATGTCATTTTGAGCTCTAAATGAAAAGTTGAATACGATTTAGTGTAGGCATGTCAAGTTGATCAGCTAGTTAAAATGATCATTCTAAAAATATCATTGGTAAAGGCTCATAAATGAGGCATAATGAATGATGTCACGCAGTTTGGGATAGATTGGATTACATGAAGGCTTTTTCGTAGCTCTTGTAGTCTGAAATGTTGTCACCATATGAAAAAATTAGTTAGTTTAACATGGACGTTGGACTCATGTCATTTTGACCTCTAAATCAAAAGTTAAAAACGATTTAGTGCGGAAATATCAAGTTGATCAGCTAGTTAAAATGATCATTCTAAACTTATTATTGGTGCTCCTTGAGTAAAGGCTCATAAATGAAGCATAATGTATGGCATCACACAGTTTGGGATAGATTAGATTACTTGGAGGCTTTCTTGAAGCTATTTTAGTCTTAAGTTTTCTCACAATATGAAACACTGAGCTCGCTTAACATGGGCGTTAGATTCATGTCATTTTGAATTCTAAACAAAAAGTTATGAACGATTTAGTGCGGACATGTCAAGTGATTGGCCAGTTAAAATTATCATTCTAAACTAATCATTGGTGCTCCTTGAATAAAGTATTATAAATGAAGCATAATGCATGACGTCACGCAGTTCGGGATAGATTGGAATACCTGGAGGCTTTGTCGTAGCTATTTCGGTCTTAAGTTTTGTCACAATGTAGAAAATTGAGCTAGCTTACCGTGGGCGTTAGATTCGTGTCATTCTGAACTCTAAATCAAAAGTTACGGACAACTTAATGCAGACATGTTAAGTGATCAGCGAGTTAAAATGATCATTCAAAACTTATTATTGGTGCTCCTTGAGTAAAGGCTTATAAATGAAGCATAATTCATGGCAACACATAGTTTGCGATACATTGTATTGCTTGGAGGCTTTGTCTTAGCTCTTGCAATCTCAAATGATGTCACAATATGGAAAATAAAGCTAGCTTAACGTGGGTGTTAGACTCATGTCATTCTGAACTCTAAATCAAAAGTTACAGATGATTTAGTGCGGACATGTTAAGTGATCGACCAGTTGTCATTATCATTATAAACTGATCATTGGTGCTCCTTGAATAAAAACTTATAAATGAAGCATAATGCATGAAGTCACGCAGTTTGGGTTAGATTGGATTACGGGGAGGATTTGTCGTATCTATATCGGTCTTAAGTTTTGTCATAATGTATAAAATTGAGCTAGCTTACCGTGGGCGTTGGATTCGTGTCAGTCTAAACTCTAAATCAAAAGTTACAGACTACTTTGTGCAGACATATCAAGTGATCGACCAATTAAAATGATCATTCTAAACTTATTATTGGTGTTCCTTAAGTAAAGGCTTATAAATGAAGCATAATGCATGGCATCACGTATTTTGCGATACAACGGATTACTTGGAGGCTTTGTTGTAGCTCTTTCAATTTGAAATGATGTCACAATATGGAAAATTGAGCTGGATTAACGTGGGCGTTGGACTCATGTCATGTCATTCTAAATTGATCATTAGTGCTCATTTAGTAAAGGCTTATAAATGAAACATAATGCATGGCGTCACGCTGTTTGGGAGGCATTGGATTACTTAGAGGCAATCAAGTAGCTATTTCAATCTCAAATGATGTCACAGTATGGAAAATTGAGCTAGTTTAACGTGGGAGTTGGAATCATGACATTTTGAGCTCTAAATCAAAATCTAAAGAAGATTTAGTGTGGACTTGTCAAGTTGATTAGCTAGATAAATGATCATTCTAAATTGATCATTGGTTCCCATTGAGTAAAGGCTTATAAATGAAGCACAATGCATGACATCACGCAGGTTGGGATACATTGGATTGTTTGGAGGCTTTGAAGTAGCTCTTTCAAACTCAAATAATGTCACAATATGGAAAACTCAGCTAGCTTAATGTGGGCATTGGACTGATGTCGTTTTGAGCTTTAAATCAGAAGTTAAAGACGATTTAGTGCAGACATGTCAAGTTGGTCAACTAGTTAAAATGATAAATCTTTTTTTTTCCTTAGTTAAAATGATCATTCTAAACAAATCATTGGTGCTCTTTGAGTAAAGGCTTATAAATAAAGCATAATACATGACATCACACAGTTTGGAATAGATTGGATATCTTTGAGGCTTTTTCATAGCTTTTTCAAATTCAAATATTTTCACAATATGGAAAATTGAGCTAGCTTAACGTGAGCGTTGGAATCATGTCATTTTGAGCTCTAAATAAAAAGTTAAATATGATTTAGTGTAGGTGTGTCAAGTTGATCAGCTAGTTAAAATGATCATTATAAACATATCATTGGTGCTCATTGAGTAAAGGCATATAAATGAAGCATAATGCATTACATCACGTAGTTTGGGATGTATTGGATTACATGAAAGCTTTGTCGTATCTTTTTCAGTCTCAAATGTTGTAACAATATGGAAAATTGACCTATCATAACGTGGACGTTGGACTCATGTCATTTTGAGCTCTAAATCAAAAGTTACAAACGATTTAGTGAGGACATGTCAAATTGATCAGCTAGTTCAAATGATCATTCTAAATTGATCATTGTTATTTCTGCATGAAGTTTTCTTCAATGCTATTTCTGTCTTAAATTTTTTCACAATATAGAAACTTGAGCTAGCTGAACATGGATGGTTGATTCGTGTCATTTTGAACTCTAAATGAGAATTTAAAGACGATTTAGTGTAGACATGTCAAGTTGATCGGCCAGTTAAAATTATCATTCTAAACTTATCATTGGTGCTCCTTGAATAAAGCTGATAAATGAATCATAATGCATAGCATCACGCAGTTTGGGATAGATAGGATTATTTTGTGGCTTTTTTGTAGCTATTTTGGTCTTAACTTTGAAACAATATAGAAAATTGAGCTATCTTAACGCAGGCATTGGATATGTGTCATTGTGAAACCTAAATCTAAAGTTACGGACAATTTAGTGCAGACATGTCAAGTGAGCTGCCAGTTAAAATTATCATTCTAAACTGAACATTGGTGCTCCTTAAGTAAAGGTTTATAAATGAAGCATAATGCATGGCATCAAGTAGTTTGGGAAACAATGGATTACTTGGAGGCTTTGTAGTAGCTCTTTCAGTCTCAAATGTTGTCACAATATAGAAAATTGAGCTAGTTCAACATGGAGGTTAGATTCGTGTCATTTTGAACTCTAAATCAAAACTTACAAATGATTTATTGCAGACATGTCAAGGTTGTCGGCCTGTTGAAATAGCCATTCTAAACTGATCATTGGTGCTTCTTGAGTAAAGCCTAATAAATGAAGCATAATGCATGGCATTTGAATTACTTGGGGGCTTTGACCTTTCAGTCTCAGATGTTGTCACAATATAGAAAATGAAGCTACCTTACGTGGAGGTTAGATTCGTGTCATTCTGAGCTCTAAATCAAAAGTTACCAACGATTTAGTACAGACATGTCAAGTAGATTGGCCAGTTAAAATGACCATTGGTGATCCTTAAGTAAACGTTTAAAAATGAAGCATAATGCATGCATCACGTAGTTCGGGATACATTGTATTACTTGGAGGCTTTGTCGTAAACTCTAACCTGTCATGACATGTTGGTTGGCCAATTAAAATGATCATTCTAAACTGATGATCGGTGCTCCTTGAGAAAAGGTTTATAAATGAAGCATCATGCATGGTATCATGCAGTTTGGGATACATTGGATTACATGAAGCTTTGTCGTAACTCTTTCAGTCACAAATGTTGTCACAATACGGAAAATTGAGCTAGCTTAACGTGGGCGTTGGATTTGTGTCACTCTGAACTCTAAATCAAAAGTTACATATGATTTAGTGCGGACATATCAAGTTTATCGGCCAGTTAAAACTATCATTCTAAAGTGATCGTTGCTGCTACTTGAGTAAAGGCTTATAAATGAAGAGTAACGCATGGCATCGCGAAGATTGGGATACATTGGATTACTTGGTGGCTTTGTAGTAGCTCTTTCAGTCTCAAATGTTGTCAAGATATGAAAATTTGAGCTAGCTTAACATGACATTGGATTCGTGTAATTCTGAACTCTAAATAAATAGGTATGGACGATTTAGTGCGGAAATGTCAAGTTGGTCGGCCAGTTAAAATGATCATTCTAAACTAATCATTGGTGCTACTTGAGTAAAGGCTTATAAATGAAGTGTAACACATGGCATCATGAAGTTTGTGATACATTGGATTACTTGGAGGCTTTGTAGTAGCTCTTTCAATCTCAAATGATGTCACTATATGGAAAATTTTATCTAGCTTAACGTGGGCGTTGGACTCATATCATTTTGAGCTCTAAATAAAAGTTAAACATCATTTAGTGCCACCATGTCAACTTGATCAGCTAGTTAAAATGATCATTCTAAACTAATCATTTGTGCTCCTTGACTAAAGGCTCATAAATGAAGCATAATGCATGGCATCACGTAGTTTCAAGAAACATTGGATTACTTGGAAGCTTTGTCGTAGCTCATTTAGTCTTAAATGTTGTCGCAATACAGAAAATTGAGCTTGTTTAACGTGGGCGTTGAATTTGTATCATTTTGAACTCTAAATTAAAAGTTACGGACGATTTAGTGCGTACATGTCAAGTTGATCGGATAGTTAAAATGATCATTCTAAACTGATTGTTGGTGCTAATTGAATAAAGGCTTATAAATAAAGTATAATGCATGGCATCACGCAATCTGGATACATTGGATTAGTTGGAGGCTTTTTTGTAGCTCTTTCAGTCTAAAATGTTGTCACAATATGGAAAATTGATGTAGATTACCGTGGGCGTTGAACTCATGTCATTTTGAGCTCTAAATCAAATGTTGGAGATGATTTAGTGCAGACATGTCAAGTTGATCAGCTAATTAAAACGATCATTTAAAACTTATCAGTGGTGCTCCTTGAGTAAAAGGTTATAAATGAAGCAATGGATGGCATCACCCAGTTTGGGATACATTGGATTACTTGGAGGCTTTGTATTGACATAGGAAAATCAAATAAGAACTATCTTGACCTACAAGGCAAGTGTGAGCATGAAAATTCAGTTTGAATAACAAGAGAAAAGAAAAAGGAGGGAGTTATTATTAACCACATGGTTAAAATGGTTAAACAGCTGCCTTGAGAGAAGAATCAAGGTGAAAAGGACATGTCCATGCTGCACACAGTCTTGGTAACCACACCAAACAGTCATGCCTGCTACACACAACCTTGTTACCCACACCAAACGTTCATGAGATAGTCTGCAGCTCTTCCCCTCTCTTCTCATTGGTTGTTGACAAGCTCCTCCTCTATTCAATCTCATCCACAAGTTTGAATTCGTTTTCTTTTGTGTTCACATTATAAATCCTCTATAAATGGGTTGTAAACACTCAATGTATGATTAAACTCTTAGGAGATTCTTCTCCAGAAGTAAGATATTTTCGCATCTTCTCATGCTTTTCTTTGAGTTTATGGATTCAATTCTTCACATTTCTCCTCTCTAATCTCAATATTGTTTCATGGTATCAGAGCATTAGATCATTCTCTTATATTTTCTACTCAAATATCTCAGTTTCTAATCTAAAATTTTGTCAAAAATCTCTCAGCCTTTAAACTAAAAACTCACAGTTTTATTCAACCATAAAAGCTGCCTCCGTTGAGCTCTTCAAAGCCTAACAATGGACAATACAGTTCAAATCAGTTCCAGCCTGAAACCTACGGTGATACATGTAGTTCTCAAAGGCTTGAACTACACATTATGGTCAAGAACCATCAAGACAGCCATTTGTGGCAAAGGACTTTGGAATTACATCTTGGAGGATAATACTCCATCTATAAACAATCCAAAGGAGAAGAAGGATGAAAAAAACAAGAAAAGAAGAAGCTAGGTGGTTTCAAGAAGTTCAATCAGTCCTTAGATTCCTCCAAAATTCATTGGACCCATCCATTCTTGAAGCTTATTCATATTGTGAAACCGCCAAGTCTCTTTGGGACACTCTCAAGAGGGTGTATGGGGATGTTTCAAACCTTAGCCGTGTGTATGAGGTTAAGGAGCTCTCAATAATCTACACCAAGAGGATATGGAGTTCACAAAGTTCCTAGGCAAGTTGCAATCAACATGGTCCGAGCTTGACATGTTGAGACCAAGTTCTATGGATCCGAAGGTGCTTAATGAAAGGAAGGAAAAAGACAAGATATTTGGGCTCCTTCTCAACCTAAATTCAGCCTTTAAGGATGTGATTAAGTCCATCCTAAGAGAGCCAAAACTCCCTGATTTCGAAGAGGTGTGCTCATGGATTCAGAAGGAGCAAGGCAACATTCATTTGTTTGGTGGAAAAGGAGAACTAGTCATGGCCAACAAGAGCGTGTTTAAGCAAGAGGATAGGAAGAGTGTGATGTGTGAACATTGTAATAGGAATGGCCACATCAAGGACAATTGCTGGATACTTCATCCTCATCTCAAGCCAAACCGGTTCAAGGATTCAAAGGCTAACATCTCTCAAAAGGTTGTGACTGAACCGGCAAGTACATCCAACCAAGGAGGGGAGCTAGCTATGAATGTATCCATGGAGTATGGTAAGAAGAGTGACTTAGAGGATCTCATCAAGGCCTATGCCTCAAAACTCTCCGGTATCACTTTCTACTCCCATAAATTGCTTGATAAACCGGATCATAAGTTGGTAGTGGATTCGGGTGCTTCTCACCATATGATTAGCAATGCTAGGTTGTTAAAGAACATTGAACCATGTCTAGGACAAGTAACTATAGCTGATGGTAAGGGTATTCCAATTGAAGGAACCGGAAAATTAAGACTATTTCACAAAGAAAGTACTGCTTTCTTTGTACCTAAGTTTAAGTCTAACCTAGTTTCGGTCAAAAGGGCTACTAAAGACCTGAATTGCAATGTTACTTTTGGACCTAACGATGTTTACTTTCATGATATTAAGAGTGGTAAGATACTTGGAAGTGGTGGGACTCAAGATGAGCTCTATGTTCTTGAGGACACTCCTCCAAGCAATTCGGATTTCTTAGCTTTCAAATCCTCTGTTTTTGCTAATAAGGATGTCTTATGGCATGCTAGATTAGGACATCCTCATGCTCGTGCTTTAAGCTTAATAGTGCCTAATGTTGCTTATGATCACTCAGTTTGTGAGGCTTGTATCCTTGGCAAACATTGTCGTGTTGTTTTCCCTAAATCGTCTACAATTTATGAGCATTGCTTTGATTTAGTATATTCCGATGTTTGGACCTCACCTTGCATGTCTAGAGATAGGAATAAATACTTTGTGACCTTTATAGATGAGAAATCGAAATATACATGGGTTACATTACTTCCATCTAAAGATAGGGTTTATGAGGCATTTATAAACTTTCATAATTGTGTTACTAATCAATTCAATGCCAAGATCAAAGTGTTAAGATCATATAATGGAGGGGAATACAAAAGTCAAAGATTCAAAGCTCACTTAAACAAACATGGAATACTACATCAAACTAGCTGCCCACACACACCACAACAAAGTGGAGTTGCTGAAAGGAAGAATCGACAGTTAATGGAAGTAGGAAGATACATGATGTTTCATACCAATATTCCTAAAAGTTTTTGGGAGATACAGTCTTGGTTGCTTGCTACCTCATCAATCGGATTCCAACCAAAGTCTTGCAAGACATATCCCCATTTGAGGTACTCAATAAAACTAAACCCTCCATTGATCATTTACGTGTATTTGGTAGTGTGTGCTTTGTGTATGTTCCAGGTGATCTAAGAAACAAGTTGAAGCCAAAGAGCATCAAGTGTATGTTCCTTGGATATTCGACAACAAAAAAGGGTTATAAGTGTTATGATCCGAGCAACAACAGGACATATGTGTCTAGAGATGTCAAGTCCATAGAAGAACGAAGCTATTATGATCAGAAAGATTGGGAACGATTGAACGATCTCTCAAGGTCACCTTCTGATTTGGCTACGAGTTTGAGGTTTCTCTTGAATCATTTGTGAAATGATGTGCCAAAGGATTCAAGACAAGAAGAAGCAAGAAACCAAAGTAGTTCACAAGATACCCAAGAGAATGAACAAGGGGCGGTAACTCAAGAACCAACTCCAATCCAAGAAGAAGCTACGGCCCAAAACCAGCAACAAGACGACTTGGAAGTGGGTATAGAGGAACATATTCACCAAATGGAAGAGGAAACGGCTGTAGGGGAGGCTGAACCACCTGTTCAGCAACTAATGAGGAATACTAGACTTAGGAAAGACCCATCCAATTGGATAAACACTAGGGTCTTCTACAACAACCAGGCCGTGGCTCATCCCATACAAGCTGTTTGTTCCCTTGACCTCTTTCCATCTAGTCATCAATCATTCCTTGGAAAGATTGAACAAAGTCAGATTCCAAGGGCTTATGAAGAAGCTAAGATCAAGAAAAAATGGTTAGATGCAGTAAGAGATGAGAAGGGAGCTATGGAGAGGAATCATACATGGGATATACAAGAACTTCCCAAAGGCAATCCAAGTGGGTCTTCACCATCAAGTATAAGAGCAATGGGGACATAGAAAGGTACATGGCACATCGAGTTGCAAGAGGTTTCACTCAGACATATGGAGAGGACTATACTGATATATTTGCACCGGTGGCTAAGCTACACACTGTAAGGGTTGTTCTTTCATTAGCTACGAATCTGACTTTGGACTTATGGCAAATGGATGTCAAGAACGCATTCCTACAAGGAGAACTTGAACAGGAAGTGTATATGACTCCACCACCAGGCCTTGAAGATCTTTGCAAAGAGGGACAGGTTCTAAGACTTAGGAAGGCAATATATGGGTTGAAGTAGTCACCAAGGGCCTGGTATCACAAATAAGCTCTACACTTACTGATAATGGGTTTAGGAAATCCCATTCAGATCATACTTTGTTCACTCGTCAAAACCCCAAAGGAATCGTGGCGGTCTTGGTTTATGTGCACTACAAGAAAACTGCCAATTTGCGACTACAATTTGCGACTACATACGTGGTCGCAATTTTTGCGACCACATTTGCCATGGTTTAGCGACTAATTTGCGACTACGGAATAGTAGTCGCAAATTGGTCGCAAATATGTGACCAATAAGTGTGGTCGCAAATCAGTCGCAATATGCAACTTAGCGACTGAGATTGCTTTGAGACTAACCCTGCGCTTTGCGACTGATTAGACTACATATGGACAGGTAGGTCGCTAAAAATGATTAGTATGGAGTCACAAAGTGGTGGCAAAGTGCCACCATAAAAACATGTGCATGTTAGGTATAACGACATTTAAGCGACTACATAGCTGTAGTCGCAAAGTAGTGGCAAATCAGTGGCAAAGTAGTCGCAAAGTAGACGCAAAATGTTGTATATATATGCACCATCCCATTCTCTCATTTGCGAAATCAAAAGTAAAAAGTTTTGTAAAACATGTGGGGAAATTATAACAATTCGAGAGATTGGATGTACAGAAGAATTGATAATGAAACAAGAAATATCTCGGCGGAATTTGCACAAGGCATGGAGCAGTTCATGAATTTTGCAAGTAGTCAACCTATAGCTCAAAGTAGTGGAGGTAAGTATTTCTGTCCTTGTATTAATTGCAAAAATGATAAATTTATTCCGGGACGAAAAATATGGAGTCATCTATATAGTCGAGGGTTTATCCCAAATTATTATATTTGGTATAAACATGGAGAAGAGCTGAATGTTCAGTTAGGGACGAGTAGTACTAGTCGGGGTGATGTACCAAGAAATCAGGGATGTGATTGTAGTAGTGATGAAACAGTTGGTATATCCGGTAATAGATATGTTGAAATGGTGACGGATGCATTTCGTGAGACAACGACTGATGATCATCATCAGTACTATAATCAGAACGAAGAAAATTATAATTATAATTATGAAGAAGAACGGCCTAATGAAGAAGCAGAAAAGTTTTACAACATGTTAGAAGCTGCAAAAAATCCATTGTATGATGGTTGTCATGAAGGGCACTCACAATTATCTTTAGCTGTTCGGTTTATGAACATCAAATCTGATTTTAATTTACCAGAAAAATGTATGGATTCTTGGGCGGAGCTATTTACAGAATATTTACCCGACGAGAATCAGGCGACAGGTTCATATTATGAAACCAAAAAATTGATGCGAAATTTAGGCCTCCCGTTTTATACAATTGACGTGTGTGTTAAAAATTGTATGATATTTTGGAAAGAAGATGAGAAATGGGAAAAATGCAAATTTTGCGATTCCCCCTGGTATAAGCCAAGCGAGGGCAGGACGAGAATACCTTTCAGTCGTATGTGGTATTTACCTATAGGTGATAGACTTAAAATAATGTATCAAAGCGAGAAAACCGCAGAGGCAATGAGGTGGCACGCAGAGCATGAAGCAGAAGACGGAGAAATGAGTCATCAATCTGATGCTGCAGAGTGGACAAATTTTCAATATTTACATCCTAGATTTGCTGCTGAATCTCGAAATGTTTATCTTGGCTTATGTACTGATGGATTCAACCCATTTGGGATGTCTCGTAATCATTCATTATGGCCGGTGATTATCACTCCATATAATTTGCCACCGGAGATGTGTATGAAGAAAGAGTATTTGTTTCTAACTATTTTGAATTCGGGGCCAAATCATCCGCTTGCTAGTCTGGACATATTCCTACGACCTTTGATTGATGAGTTGAAAGAATTATGGTCTATCGGAGTTGATGCATACGATGTATCGCTGAACCAAAATTTCAATCTAAAAGCTGTGTTACTTTGGACGATAAGCGACTTTCCCGCTTATGGAATGTTATCAGGATGGACAACGCATGGAAGGCTGGCCTGTCCAATTTGTATGGATGATACGAAGGCATTTCAATTACCAAATGGGAGAAAGACGTGTTGGTTTGATTGTCATCGAAGGTTTCTTCCTAATGGTCACCCGTTACGGAAAAATAAAACAAATTTTTTAAAAGGGAAGCACGCTTTGAATGACTGTCCTCCACAATCATTGACAGGTGAACAAGTTTTGTACGAGCGAATAAAAACTGTCAATCCTTTAAGAACATCTGAGTGTGGCGGAAACAGTCATGAAAGTAAAGAAGAAGGTTATGGCAGCTGACATAATTGGCACAAACAAAGTATATTTTGGGAGTTGCCGTACTGGACAGATCTTAACCTTCGACATAATCTTGATGTGATGCATATAGAGAAGAATTTATTCGATAACATCATTAATACTATTATGAATGTGAAAGAGAAATCAAAAGATACAGTGAAGTCAAGGTTGAATATTGCTAAGTTTTGCTCTCGAAAAGAGTTGCACGTGGATGGTCGGAGTAATGCTCCATTCCCTATATTTCGATTGACCCAAAAAGCGAAAGAACGGTTATTGGAATGTATAAAAAATGATGTCAAATTTCCGGACAGCTATGCGGCAGATTTAGCAAATTGTGTGGATATGGATGGACTAAAGTTTTCGGGCATGAAAAGCCATGACTGCCATGTTTTTATGGAAAGAATTCTCCCTTTCATATTTGCAGAACTTTTACCATGGAACGTTCATCTAGCATTATCACGTAAATATAGTAATAACTATATTTTTAATTGGAAATACGTAAATTAATAATAATTGCCTGAACTAGTTAATTGTCGATGGTAATTAATATATATATATATGGATTGGAGGATTTTTCTGTGATTTATGCTCCAGATCATTACAACAAAACCGTGTCCAAATTCTGAAGGAAAATATAGTAATAATTTTGTGCAATTTGGAAAAGATCTTTCCGCCTTCATTTTTCGACATCATGGAGCATCTTCCTGTACATCTACCATACGAAGCTGAACTTGGTGGACCTGTGCAATATAGGTGGATGTATCCATTTGCAAGGTTTTTTAAAAAACTTAAAAGCAAGGCGAAGAACAAACGATAGGCTGCAGGGTCGATTGTTGAATCATATATGAATGATGAGATATCTTACTTCTGAGAACATTACTTTGCTGAACACATACGCACGAAAAACAGGTAACCATGTTATGACGTTTATGAATTAATTATTTTATTATATAATATATATATATATATGAATGTATAAGTAATATATATAATATATATATATATAACCCATATATGTACAGGTCTACAAGATTCGATGAAGGTGACGTACCTGTATATCTAGATCCCGGAGTACCGGATATATTTACGCACATGGGTCATCCAAGTGGTAAATGTAAAGAAATATGGCTCTCCGAAAAAGAATATAAATATGCACATGCATATGTATTACGGAATTGTGAATATTTTCGGCCACTAGAGAGGTATATGAAAACAATTAATTACATTCATTACATTTCATTTTATTGTATTAAGAAATATATAATAATTTGCAATAGACATCCGTGGTCGCAAAAAAACCTATAAATACCCGAAGGTTTTCCCTCATTTTTCACAAATCTCTCAAAACTTCTTTATCAAAATCTCTCAAAAACACTTCCTAAACACTTCCTAAAAACACAATTTCTAAAAATGGCAAGTAGTGGTAGGTCGTTGAGAGGTCGTGGAAGACGATCTTTCGGATCGTCTTTCGGCCGAGGAACCTCTTCGGCCTCCTCGAACCCTTCACCATCCGCTAATAGAGCGGCATCGCGGCTCCCTCCCCAATACAATTTTGTTCCTCACTCTGTTCCCGAAACCCAAACACCTCCATGGTTTCAGGAATCGGATGAACATGAGGAGGAACAAATTCCCGATTGCGAAACGGGAACGGATGAACAAACTATCACTCTTGATAGTTTGTTACAAACTCCGGGCCGCGAGCAGTATTTGACTGTGCTTTCTCCAGAAGCGGCTCCTAATACAATGTGGTAAGCATTTTTTATAAATAGCAAATTTTTTTAATAAATATTTATTAAAATTGAAATTATATTAATATAAATTTTAATTTTTTAATAAATATTAGGTTTGACCCCGATAACGGGGCTATTACTCGTCAAATCGCAAAAATTTTGAAAAATAAATTTAACAGTCCGTACTACAGTTGGACTGTCATACCTCCTGAGAGGCACGAGAAATATTTCATAGAATTTGCGGTAAGTATTGTTTTTTAAATTGTGTAAATATTTTATAAAATATAAAAATATATACTAATATTTTTTAATTCAATTTCAAGCAATCGTACACCTGGGATCCTCTGATCACCCTGGTGGTACGAAAAAGAGTTTGAGGCCGTCTGCGTAAGGCGGATGAAAAGGATGGTGAGTACGGTTCATACAACCGAAAAACGTCCTAGATGGATTTCCCCAAGTTTGTACAATATTATGACAGCATATTGGGCAACAGAAACATCTACCGAGAGGAGTACGAAATCCTCTCATAACCGCAACTCCGCTCGGAACGGTCTTGGCCCGCATAAACATTTATCGGGCCAAAAATCCTACATTCAGATCCAGCAGGAAATGGTAAGTAAATAAATTTTTTTAAATTAATATTTTTTCTCACAATTAAATAATATTTTAATATCTGTGAAAGAACATAATTTGGGACGACCAGTCTCAATAGGTGAGGTCTTTATAAAGACTCACACAAGACCGGATGGTTCGTATGTAGATTTGAAAGCAAAACAAATCTGTGAAGCATACGAACGAAACATCCAAGAGAAGATGGCGATCGTGGAGGTCGATCCAACAGAAACATCCGATGGAACCTCCCGTCCAATTGAGCTGACTCAAGCACAGAAGAATGAGATCTTCTTACAGGTAAAAAAAAATTTTCAAACTTTTTTCTTTTAACATATTTTTCTAATTAAATAATAATTAAATTTATTATTTAATTTACGTTTTTGTAATTTTCTAGTCATCTGTTCCTGATGAACGAGGCCGTCTTTATGGACTCGGTAGCCTCAGCCGCGTACAGTCTACGGGTAGAAGTAGTGGGGTACAAACCCATTCACCCGAGTACGTTATGCTTCAAGAACAAAACGCGTTGATTAAAGCACAAAACGCGCAGATGATGGAAAAATGTGAGAAGATTGAAGAGCTGAACAGAGAAAACCAGAAGAAGATCTCGAGCTTGGAGATGCTCCTCGGATATATCCAACGGACGGATCCCGCATTCGCCTCCTTTATGCGGGATAACGATTGCACAGGGGAACCATCGACGGCTCCGCCCACCACCCCATTTTCGCCATCAGATTTCCAATTTCCGCCACCGGACAATTAGATTGTTTTTTTATGTATTTAAAAATTTTCAATAATAAATGTTATAATTTTAAATTTGTATATCTTTTTATTCAATATTTAGTTTACATATTTTTCATTTAATATTATAATATTTTTAATTCATTAATAAAAATTAATAAATATTATAATTAATATTATAATAAATATTATAATAATATTTTAAACCAATTATATTAATAATTAATCTAAATTATTTTATTAATATTTCGAATTTCAAATAATTAATTTTATTATTGAAATTAATTTCCAAAATTATTATTGAAATTTAAATTTATAAATATTAATTTACATTTTTTAAAAATAATTTAAATATTTCTAAACTAAAAATTTTAATAATTAATATTATATTTTTTTCCAAATATACGAAATTATTTCAATAATAATAAAAAATATAATATTTTTTTTAAAATCTAATAACGGTGTAGTCGCAAATTAGTCCTAAATTAGTCGCAATTTTTGCCACCGATTTGCGACTCCTTCATACATGTGGTCGCAAATCAGTCACAAAATATTGCGACTGATTTGCGACTGGTGTTCTCCTGTACTCGCAAATCACAGTCACAAATTTTTGTGACTGATTTGCGACTGCGGTTCTCCTGTAGTCGCAAAACAGTCATAAATTTTTGTGACTGATTTGCGACTACGGTTCTCCTACAGTCGCAAAACAGTCACAAAAAACAGTAACTGATTTGCAACTGCGGTTCTACCGTAGTCGCAAATCAGTCACAAAAAATTGCGACTCTTTTGCGACTACATATTTAGCAACTACAAACGTAGTCGCAAAACAGTAGCAAAATTTGTTACGGAAATTCAATGGCAAATTACTCGCAAAAATAGTCACCATCTTATGGTCGCAAATTAGTCGCAAAATAACCACTATGCCCGTGGTCGCAAATCAGTCGCAAATGTGCGACTGATTTGCGACTAATTTTTTTTGCGACTAGTATTTTGCGACCACAACACGTGGTGGATGACCTTATCATCATAGGAGATGATAAGGAAGGAATTCAGTCCACAAAGACCTTCTTAAACAGATCATTTGACATCAAGGATCTTGGAGAGTTGAAGTGCTTTTTGTGTATTGAAATGTGTCAGTCTCAGGAAAGGCTCTTTCTGACCCAAAGAAAGTATGCTCTTGATCTGTTGACAAACACGGGAAAGTTTGGGGCTAAACCGGCTAAAACTCCTCTTGAAGATGGCTACAAGGTCAATGGAAAGGGGGAGAAAGCTGATGAGTTATTTAAGGATCTTTCTCAGTATAGGAGACTAGTTGGGAAGCTGATCTACCTCACCCTCACACGACCATACTTATGTTTTGATGTGAATCTAGTGAGTCAACATATGCAAAAACCTACTGTATATCATTGGAGCATGGTAGAAAGGATCCTTAGATACATCAAAGGATCTCCTGGTCAAGGCATATGGATGGGCAAGAATGGGAACACTGAGATTGTCGGGTATTGTGATGCGGATTGGGCTGGTGATAGGGTGGATAGAAAATCAACCACTGGGTATTGCACCTTCATTGGTGGGAACTTAGTCACTTGGAAGACTAAGAAGCAGAAGGTGGTATCATGTTCTAGTGCTGAAGCAGAATATAGGGCTATGAGGAAGCTGACAAGTGAAGTAACTTGGATCAAAGCGCTCTTGAAAGACTTCGGTATTGAACAGCCAGGGCCAATTACCTTCCATTGGGATAAATAGGAAGCCATTCACATAGCTTCAAACTCAGTGTTTCACGAGAGTACCAAGCACATAGAGATCGATTGCCATATGGTTTGGGAGAAAGTTCAAGATGGAACCATTCTGCAATGTTATTTCAAGGAGTGAAGACCAATTATCTGACATCTTCACGCAGCAAGTCTCAAAGTTTGCAAGAACATCTTTAGCAAACTTGGGCTTGTTGATTTATCACATCCATGATCAAAGGTCTCCTAATCCAAGAGCAACACACTCTTTTTCCCTTATTAAGGTTTTGTCCCAAGTGGTTTTCCTTAATAAGGTTTTTAATGAGGTGTTGCCTTGGGTTCCCAAGCTTAAGACTTTAGGGTGATTCCAAAGTCTTTAGCTTGAGGGGGAGTATTGACATAGGAAAATCAAATAAGACCTATCTTGACCTACAAGGAAAGTGTGAGCACGAAAATTCAGTTTGAATAACAAGAGAAAAGAAAAAGGAGGGAGTTATTATTAACCACATGGTTAAAATGGTTAAACAACTGCCTTGGGAGAAGAATCAAGGTGAAAAGGACATGTCCATGCTGCACACAGTCTTGGTAACCACACCAAACAGTCATGCCTGCTGCACACAGCCTTGGTAATCACACCAAACTTCATGAGACAGCCTGCAGCTCTTACCCTCTCTTCTCATTGGTTGTTGACAAGCTCCTCCTCTATTCAAGCTCATCCACAAGTTTGAATTCGTTTTCTTTTGTGTTCACATTGTAAATCCTCTATAAAAGGGCTGTAAAGACTCAATATATGATTAAACTCTTAGGAGATTCTTCTCTAGAAGTCTAAGACATTTTCTCATTTTCTGATGCTTTTCTTTGAGTTTCTGGATTCAATTATTCACATTTCTCCTCTCTAATCTCAATATTCTTTCATAGTATCAGAGCATAAGATCATTCTCTTATATTTTCTACTCAAATCTCTCAGTTTCTAATCTAAAATTTTGTCAAAAATCTCTCAGCCTTTAAACTAAAAACTCACGGTTTTATTCAACCATAAAAGCTGCCTCCTTTGACCTCTTCAAAGCCTAACAATGGACGATACAGTTCAAATCAGTTCCAGCCTAAAACCTACGATGATAGCAGTAGTTCTCAAAGGCTTGAACTGCACATTATGGTCAAGAACCAACAAGACAACCATTTGTGCTCCTTGAGTAAAGTCTTGTAAATGAAGCATAATGCATGGCATCACGCAGTTTGGGATACATTAGATTACGTGGAGGCCTTGTCATAGGTCTTTCAGTCTAAAATGTTGTCACAATGTAGAAAATGAGATATCATAATGTGGGCATTGGATTTGTATCATTCTGAACTTTAACTCTAAAGTTACGAAGGATTTAGTGTGGACATGTCAAGTTGAGCGGCTTGTTAAATTGATGATTCTAAACTGATCATTGGTGCTCCTTGAGTAAAGGCTTGTAAATGAATCATAATGCATGGCATCACACAGTTTGGGATTAATTGGATTACTTGGAGGCTTTCTAGTAGTTCTTTCAGTCTCAAATGTTGTCACAATATGGAAAATTGAGATAGCTTAACGAGGGCGTTGGACTCATATCATTTCGAGCTCTAAATCAAATGTTAAAGACGATTTAGTGCGGAAGAGTCAAGCTGATCAGCTAGATAAAATGATCATTCTAGACTGATCATTGGTGCTCCTTGTGTAAAGGCTTATAAATGAAGCATAATGCATAGCATCATGCAGTTTGGGATATATTGGATTATTTGGAGGCTTTCTCCTAGCTATTTCAGACTTAAATTTGTCACAATATTGAAAATAGAGCTAGCTTAACGTGGTTGTTGGATTCATGTCATTTTGAACTCTAAATAAAAAGGTACGGATGATTTAGTGCGGAAATGTCAAGTTGATCGGCTAGTTAAAATGATCATTCTTAACAGATCTTTGGTGCTCCTTGAGTAAAGGCTTATAAATGAAGCATAATGCATGGCATCACGCATTTTGGGATATATTCGATTATTTGGAGGCTTTGGGGTAGCTATTTCGAACTTAAATTATGTCACAATATTGTAGATGGAGCTAGCTTAAAGTTGGCATTTAATTCGTGTCATTTTGAACTCCAAATAAAAAATTGCGGACTATGTCAAGTTGATTGGTCCATTTAAATGAACATTCTAAAATGATCATTGGTGCCTTGAGTATAGACTTATAAATGAATTATAATGCATGACATCACACAGTTTGTGATATACTAGTTTACTTGTGGCTTTGTCGTAGCTCTTTCAGTCTCAAATGTTGTAATAATATAGAAAGTTGAGCTAGCTTAGTGTGGGCGTTGGATTCATGTCATTTTGAACTCTAAATCAAAATTTACAGATGATTTAGTACGGATTGGTCAAGTTGATCCGCCAGTTAAAATGATACTTCTAAATGGATCACTGATCCTCATTCAGTAAATGCTTATAAATGAAGCATAATGCATGACATCACGCAGGTTGGGATACACTGGATTACTTGGAGGTTTTGTCGTATCTCTTTCAGTCTTAAATGTTGTCACAATATGGAATGTTGCGCTAGCTTAACGTGGGCGTTGGATTTGTGTAACTTTAAACTCTAAATCAAAAGTTACGGACGATTTAGTGCGAACATGTCAAGTTCATCGGCCAGTTAAAATGATCATTCTAAACTGATCGTTGGTGCTACTTGAATAAAGGCTTATAAATGAAGCATAATGCATGGTATCACGCAGTCTGGGATACATTAGATTACGTGGAGGCTTTTTCGTAGGTCTTTCAGTCTCAAAAGTTGGCACAATATAGAAAATTGAGTTTTCTTAAAGTGGGCGTTGGATTCGTGTCATTTGGAACTCTAAATCAAAAGTTACTGACGATTTAGTGCGGACATGTCAAGTTGATCGGATAGTTAAAATGATCATTCTAAGCTGATTGGTGGTGCTACTTGAATAAAGGCATATAAATGAAGCATAATGCATGGCATCACACAATCTCGGATACATTAGATTATTTGGAGGCTTTGTTGTAGCTCTTTCAGTCTAAAATGTTGTCACAATATGGAAAATTGAGCTAGCTTAACATGGGCGTTGGATTCATGTCATTTTGAGCTCTAAATCAAAAGTAGAAGTCGATTTAGTGCAGAAATGCCAAGTTGATCAGCTAGTTAAAATGATCATTCTAAACTTATTATTGGTGCTCCTTGAGTAAAAGGTTATAAATAAAGCATAATGGATGGCATCACCCAGTTTGGGATAAATTGGATTACTTGTAGGCTTTGTCGTAGCTCTTTTAGTCTCAATGTTGTCACAATATAAAAAATTGCGCTACTTTAACGTGGGCATTGGATTCGTGTCATTCCGAACTCTAAAACAAAATTTAAGGATGATTTAGTGCGGAAATTTGATTGGCCAGTTAAAATGATCAGTGTAAACTGATCATGGGCTCCTTGAGTAAAGGTTTATAAATGAAGCAAAATGCATGGTATCATATGGTTTAGGATACATTGGATTACTTGGAGGCTTTGTTGTAGCTCTTTAAGCCTCAAATGTTGTCACAATTTGGAAAATTGAGCTAGCTTAACGCGGACGTTGGACCCATGTCATTTTGAGCTATAATTCAAAAGTTAAAGATGATTTTTAGCGGACATGTCAAGTTGAGCAGCTAGTTAAAATGATCATTCTAAACTAATCATTTGTGCTCCTTGAGTAAAGGCTTATAAACGAAGCACAAGGCATGTCATCACACAATTTGGGATACATTAGATTACGTCGAGGCTTTGTCGTAGGTTTTTCAGTCTTAAATGTTGTCTGAATATAGAAAATTGAGCTAGCATAACGTGGGCATTGGATTCGTAATATTCTGAACTCTAGATCCAAAGTAACGAAGTATTTAGTGTGGACTTGTCAAGTTGAGCGGCCTGTTAAAATGATGATTCTAATCTGATCATTGGTGCTCCTTGAGTAAAGGCTTGTAAATGAAGCATTAAGCATGGCATCACGCCGTTTGGGATACATTGGATTACTTGGATGCTTTTTCGTATTTCTTTCAGTCTCAAATGTTGTCACAATATGGATAATTGAGCTAGCTTAACGCGGGCGTTGGGCTCGTGTTATTTTGAGATCTAAATCTAAAGTTAAAGACGATTTACTGTGGACATGTCAAAGTAATCAGCTAGTTAAAATGGTTATTCTAAACTGATCATTGGTGCTACTTTAGTAAAAAGACTTATAAATGAAGCATAATGCAGAGCATCATGCAATTTGGGATATATTGGATTATTTGGAGGCTTTTTTCGTAGCTATTTCGAACAAAAATTTTGTCACAATATTGAAAATGGAGGTAGCTTAACGTGGGTAGTGGATTCATGTGATTTTGAACTCTAAATAAAAAGGTACAGATAATTTAGTGCGAACATGTCAAGTTGATCGGCTAGTTAAAAAGGATCATTCGAAACTGATCATTTGTGCACCTTGAGTAAAGGCTTATAAATGAAGCATAATGCATGGCATCATGCATTTTAGGATATATTGGATTATTTGGAGGCTTTGTGGTATCTATTTCGAACTTAAATTTAGTCACCATCTTGAAATTGGAGCTAGCATAACGGGGGCGTTGGATTCATGTCATTTTGAACTCTAAATCAAAAGTTACCGAAGATGTAGTGCGGAGATGTCAAGTTGATCGGCCAGTTAAAATGATGATTGCAAACTAACCATTGGTGTTCCTTGAGTAAGAGCTTGTAAATGAAAGATACCGCTTGTCATCATATAGTTTGGGATTAATTGGATTACTTGGAGGCTCTCTAGTAGTTCTTTCAGTCTCAAATGTTGTCACAATATGGGAAATCGAGCTAGCTTAACGTTGGCGTTTGACTCATGTCATTTTGAGCTCTAAATCAAAAGTTGATGACGATTTAGTGCGGATATGTCAATTTGATAAGCTAGTTAAAATGATCATTCTAAACTGATCATTGATGCTCCTTAAACAAAGGCTTATAAATGAAGCATAATGCATGACATCAATCTGTTTGGGATATATTGGACTATTTGGAGGCTTTGTCGTAGACATTACGAACTTAAATTTTGTGACAATATTGAAAATGGAGCTAACTTATCATGGGTGTTGGATTCGTGTCATTTTGAACTCTAAATCAAAAGTTACGAATGATTTAGTGTGGACATGTTAAGTTGATCCGCTAGTTAAAATGATCATTCCAAACTTATCATTGGTTCTCCGTTAGTAAAGGCTTACAAATGAACAATAATGCATGGGATCACGCAGTTCGGGATATATTTGATTATTTGGAGGCTTTGTCGTAGCTATTGCGCACTTAAATTATGTCACAATATTGAAAATGGAGCTAGCTTAACATTGGCGTTGAATTTGTGTCATTTTGAACTCCAACAAAAAGTTGTAGACGATTTAGTGTGGACATGTTAAGTTGATCGGCCAATTAAAATGATCATTTTAAAATGATCATTTGTACTTATTTAGTAAAGACTTGCAAATGAAGCATAATGCATGACATCACGCAGTTTGGGATATATTGGATTACTTATTGGCTTTGTTGTAGCTCTTTCGGTATCAAATGTTGTCACAATATAGAAAGTTGTGCAGGCTTTGCGTGGGCATTGGATTCATGTCATTCTGTACTATAAATCAAAATTTACGGACGATTTAGTGCGGATAGGAGAAGTTGATCTGCCAGTTAAAATGATCACTGGTGCTCATTGAGTAAAGGCTTATAAATGAGGCATAATGCATGACATCACGCAGTTTGGGATACATTGGATTAATTGGAGGCTTTGTTGTAGCTCTTTCAGCCTCAAATGTTGTCACAATATAGAAAGTTGAGCTAGCTTAGCGTGGTCATTGGATTCAAGTCATTCTGAACCCTAAACCAAAATTTACGGACGATTTAGTGTGGACAGGTCAATTTGATCCGTCAGTTAAATTGATCATTCTAAACTGAGCAGTGGTGCTTCTTGAGTAAAGGCACTAAATGAAGCATAATGCTTGGCATCACGCAGTTTGGGATACAATTGATTACTTGAAGGCTTTGTTGTAGCTCTTTAGGTCTCAAATGGTGTCACAATGTGGAAAATTGAGATAGAGTTTGACTCAAGTCATTTTGAGCTCTATATCAAAAGTTGAAGACGATTTAGTGCGGGTATGTCAAGTTGATCAGCTAGTTAAAATGATCATTCTAAACTGATCATTGGTGCTGCTTGAGAAAAGGCTTATAAATGAAGCATGATGCATGGTATCACGCATTTTGGAATACATTAATTACGTGGAGGCTTTATCGTAGGTTTTTCAGTCTCAAATGTTGTCACAATATAGAAAATTGAGCTAGCATAATGTGGGCATTGGATTCATGTCATTCTGAACTCTAAATCAAAAGTGACGAACGATTTAGTGTGGATATGTCAAGTTGATTGTCCAGTTAAAATGATGATTCTAAACTGATCATTGGTGCTCCTTGAGTAAAGGCTTGTAAATGAAGCATAATGCATGACATCACACAGTTTGGGATTAATTCGATTACTTGGAGGCTTTCTAGTAATTCTTTCTGTCTCAAATGGTGTCACAATGTGGAAAATTGGGATTCATGTCATTTGGAGCTCTATATCAAAAGTTTAAGACGATTTAGTGCGGATATGTCAAGTTGATCAGCTAGTTAAAATGATCATTCTAAACTGATCATTGGTGCACCTTGAATAAAAGCTCATAAATGAAGCATAATGCATGGCATCAAGCTGTTTGGGATATATTGGACTATTTGGAGGCTTTTTAATAGCTACTTCAAGCTTAAATTTTGTCGCAATAATGAAAATGGAGCTAGTTTAACGTGGGTGTTATTTTCGTTTCATTTTGAACTCTAAATCAAAAGTTATAGATGATTTAGTGTGGACATGTCAAGTTGATCAGCTAGTTAAAATGATCATTCCAAACTGATCATTAGTGCTCCTTTAGTAAAAGCTTATAAATGAAGCATAATGCATGGCATTACGCAGTTCGGGATATATTGAATTATTTGGAGGCTTTGTTGTAGCTCTTTCAGTCTGGAATGTTGCCACAATGTATAAATGTTAGTTTGCTTAGCGTGGGCGTTGGATTCATGTCATTCTGAACTCTAACTCAAAATTTACTGACAATTTATTACGGACAGGTCAAGTTGATCTACCAGTTAAAAGATCACTGGTGCTCAATGAGTAAAGGGTTATACATGAGGCATAATGCATGGCATAACGCAGTTTGGGATACATTGGATTACTTGGAGGCTTTGTTGTTGCTCGTTCGGTCTCGAATGTTGTCACAATATGGAAAATTAAGCTAGCTTAACACTGGCGTTGTACTCATGTCATTTTGATCTCTAAATCAAAAGTTAAAGAGGATTTAGTGTAGAAATGTCAAGTTGATCAGCTAGGTAAAATGATCATTCTAAACTGATCATTGGTGCTAATTGAGTAAAGGACAATACTGAAGCATAATGCATGGCATCACGCAATTTGAGATATATTAGATTATTTGGTGGCTTTGTCGTAGCTATTTTGAACTTCAATTTTGTCACAATATTGAAAATGGAGCTAGCTTAACGTGGGCGTTGGATTCATGTCATTTTGAACTCTAAATCAAAAGCTATAGATGATTTAGTGTGGACATGTCAAGTTGATCGGCCAGTTAAAATGATGATTCTAAACTAACAATTGGTGCTCTTTGAGTAAAGGCTTGTAAATGAAGCACTACGCATGGCATCACACAGTTTAGGATTAATTGGATTACTTGGAAGCTTTCTAGTAGTTCTTTCAGTCTCAAATGTTGTCACAATATGGAAAATTGAGATAGCTTAACGCTGGCATTTGACTCATATCATTTTAAGCTCTAAATCAAAAGTTAAGGACGATTTAGTGCGTATATGTCAAGTTAATCAGCTAGTTAAAATGTTCATTCTAAACTGATCGTTGGTGCTCCTTGACTAAAGGCTTATAAATGAAGGATAATGCATGGCATCATGCTGTTTGGGATATATTGGATTATTAGGAGGCTTTGTCGTAGCTATTTGGAACTTAAATTTTGTCGCACTATTGAAAATGGAGCTAGCTTAACGTGGGCGTTGGATTCGTATCATTTTGAACTCCAAATCAAAAGTTAAAGACGATTTAGTACAAAGATGTCAAGTTTATTGGCCAATTAAAACGATCATTGGTGCTCCTAGAATAAATACTTATAAATGAAGCATAATGTATGGCATCATGCAGTTTAGGGTATATTGGATTACTTGGTGGCTTTCCCGTAGTTCTTTCAGTCTCAAATATTTTCACAATATAGAAAGTTGAGCTAGCTTAGCGTGGGCGTTGGATTCATATCATTCTGAACTCTAAATCAAAATTGATGGATGATTTAGTCCGGATAGGTCAAGTCTAACTGCCAGTTAAAATGATATTTCTAAACGGATTACTGGTCCTCCTTGGGTAAATGCTTATAAATGAACCATAATTCATGACATCATGCAGTAGTTCTTTCAGTCTCAAATGTTGTCACAATATGAAAGTTTGAGCTAGCTTATCGTGGGCGTTAGACTCATGTCATTTTGAGCTCTAAATCAAATGTTAAAGACGATTTAGTGTGGACATGTCAAGTTGATAAACTAGTTAAAATGACCATTCTACACTGATCATTGGTGCTCTTTGAGTAATGGCTTATAAATGAAGCATAATGCATGGCATGAAGCAGTTTAGGATACATTGGATTACTTGGAGACTTTGTCGTAGGTCTTTCAGTCTCAAATGTTGTCACAATATAGACAATTGAGCTAGCTAAACGTGGGTGTTTGATTCTTGTGATTTTGAACTCTAACTCAAAAGTGACAGAAGATTTAGTGCGGACATTTCAAGTTGATCGGCCAGTTAATATGATCATTCTAAACTGATCATTGGTTCTCCTTGAGTAAAGGCTTGTACATGAAGCAGAACGCATGTCATCACGTAGTTTGGGATTAATTGAATTACTTGGAGTCTCTTTACTAGTTCTTTAAGTCTTAAATGTTGTCACAATATGGAAAATTGAGGTAGCTTAGCGCGGCCGTTGGACTCATGTCATTTTGAGCTCTAAATCAAAAGTTAAAAACGATTTATTGCGGACATGTCAAATTGATCAGCTAGTTAAAATGATCATTCTAAATTGATCATTGGTACTCCTTGAGTAAAGGCTTGTGAATGAAGTTTCATGCATGGCATCACACAGTTTAGGATATATTGGATTATGTGGAGGCTTTGTCATAGCTATTTCCAACTTAAATTTTGTCATAAAATTTAAAATGGAGCTAGCTTATTCTGGGCGTTGGATTCGTGTCATTTTGAACAGTAAATCAAAACTTTCAGACAATTTAGTGGCGACATGTCAAGTTGGTCGGCCAACTAAAATGATCATTCTCAACTAATCATTGACATAGGGTGATTCGAAAGTCTTTAGCTTGAGGGAGAGTATTGACATAGGAAAATCAAATAAAACCTATCTTGACCTACAAGGCAAGTGTGAGATCGAAAATTCAGTTTGAATAACAAGAGAAAAGAAAAAGGAGGGAGTTATTATTAACTACATGGTTAAATGGTTAAATAGTTACCTTGGGATAAGAATCTAGGTGAAAAGGACATGTCCATGTTGCAGATAGTCTTGGTAACCACACTAAACAGTCATGCCTGTTGCACACAGTCTTGGTGACCACACCAAACGTTCATGAAACAGTTTGCAACTCTTCCCCTCTCTTATCATTGGTTGTTGACAAGCTCCTCCCGTATTCAAGCTCATCCACAAGTTTGAATTCGTTTTCTTTTGTATTCACATTGTAAATCCTCTATAAAAGGGCTGTAAAGACTCAATGTATGTTTGAACACTTAGGAGATTCTTCTCTAGAAGTCTAAGACATTTTCTCATCTTCTCATGCTTTTCTTTGAGTTTCTGGATTCAAGTCTTCTCATTTCTCCTCTCTAATCTCAATATTCTTTCAGGCGTTGGATTTTTGTCATTTTGAACTGTCAATCAAAACTCGCAGACAAATTAGTGGCGACATGACAAGTTGATTGGCCAACTAAAATGATCATTCTCAACTAATCATTGGTGCTCCTTGAGTAAACGCTTATAAGTGAAGCATTATGCATGGCATCACATATATTGGGATATATTCGATTACTTGGTCGTTTTGTCGTAGCTCTTTCAGTCTCAAATGTTATCACAAAATGGAAAATTGAGCTTGCTTAACGTGGGCATTGGACTCATGTCATTTTGAGCTCTATATCAATAGTTAAAGATGATTTAATGCGGACATGTCAAGTTGATTAGCTAGTTAAATGATCATTTTAAACTGATCATTCGTGCTTCTTGAGTAAAAGCTTATAAATGATCATTCTAAACTGATCATTTGAGCTCCTTGTATATGTATGGCACCACACAGTTTGGGATAGATTGGATTACTTGGAGGCTTTCTAATAGCTATTTCGTTGTTAAATTTTGTCACAATATAGAAAATTGAGCTAGCTAAACATGGGCATTGGATTCATGTCATTCAGTACTCTAAATCAAAAGTGATAGACGATTTAGTGTGGAAATGTCAAGTTGATCGGCCAGTTAAAATGATCATTTTAAACTGATCATTGGTGCTCGTTGAGTAAAGGCTTGTAAATGAAACATAACGCATGTGATCACGCAGCTTGGGATTAATTGGATTACTTTGAGGTTTTGTAGTAGTTTATTCAGTCTCAAATGTTGTCATAATATGGAAAGTTGAGCTAGTTTAATGCATGCATTGGTTTCATGTCATTTTGAGCTCTAACTGAAAAGTTAATGACAATTTAGTGTGGATACGTCAAGTTGATCACCTAGTTAAAATGATCATTGTTAACTGATCATTGGTGCTCCTTGAGTAAAGGCTTATAAATGAAGCATATTGCATGGCATCATGCAGTTTAGGATATATTGGATTATTTAGAGGCTTTGTCGTAGCTAATTCGAGCTTAAATTCTGTCACAATATTGAAAATGGAGCTAGCTTAATGTGGGTGTTGGATTCGTGTCATTATGAACTCTAAATCAAAAGTTGCAGAAAATTTTGTACGGACATGTCAAGTTGATCGGCCAATTAAAATAATCATTCTAAACTGATCATTGGTTCTGCTTGAGTAGAGGCCTGTAAATGAAGCATAATGCATGGCCTCCCACATTTTGGGATGTTGTCATTTGTTAAAGCTTTTTTAGTCTCAAATGTTGTCACAATATGGAAAATTTAGCTAGCTTAACGTGGGCGTTCGACTGATGTCATTTTGAGCTCTAAATCAAAAGTTAAAGACGATTTAATGCAAACATGTGAGTTGATCACCTAGTTAAAATGATCATTCTAAACTGATCATTGGTGCTCTTTGAGTAAAGGATTATAAATGAAGCATAATTCATGACATCACGCAGTTTGGGATAGACTGGATTTCTTGGAGGGTTCTTCATAGCTATTTCAGAGTTAAATTTTGTCACAATATAAAAAATTGAGCTAGCTAATCGTGGGCGTTGGATTTGTGCAGTTCTAAACTCTAAATAAAAAGTGACGGACAATTTAGTGCAGACATGTCAAGTTGATCGGCCAGTTAAAATGATCATTCTAAATTGATCATTGGTGCTCCATGAGCAAAAGCATGTAAATGAAGCATAAAGCATGCAATAACGCAGATTGGGATTAATTGGATTACTTGGAGGCTTTGTAGTAGTTATTTCAGTCTCAAATGTTATCAAAATTGAGCAAGTTTAACGTGGGGGTTGGACTCATGTCATTTTGAGTTTTAAATCAAAAGTTAAAGACGATTTGGTGCATACATGTCAAGTTGATCAGCTAGCTAAAATGATCATTCTAAACTTATCATTGGTGCTCATTGAGTAAAGGCTTGTAAAGGAAACATAACGCATGACATCACGCAGTTTGGGATTAACTGGATTACTTGTTGGCTTTGTAGTAGTTCTTTGAGTCTCAAATGTTATCACAATATGGAACATTGAGTTAGCTTAACACGACATTAGACTCATGTCATTTGAGCCCTAAATCAAAATTTAAAGACGATTTTGTGCTGACATTTCACATTGATCAGCTAGTTAAATGAGCATTCTGAACTGATCATTGGTACTCGTTGAGTAAAGATTTATAAATGAAGAGTAACGCATGGCATCACCTAGTTTGGGATAGAGTGGATTATTTGGAGGCTTTTTCTTAGCTATTTCTGTGTTGAATTTTTTCACAATATAGAAAATTGAGCAAGCTAAACGTAGGCGTTGGATTCGTATAATTCTAAACTCTAAATCAAAAGTGACAGACAATTTAGTGTAGACATGTTAAGTTGATCGTCCAGTTAAAATGAGGATTCGTGTAATTCTAAACTCTAAATCAAAAGTGACAGACAATTTAGTGTAGACATGTTAAGTTGATCGTCCAGTTAAAATGATCATTCTAAACTGATCATTGGTGCTCCTTGAGCAGAAGCTTGTAAATGAAACATAACACATGGCATCACACAGTTTGGGATTAATTGGATTACTTGGAGGCTTTGAGTAGTTATTTTAGTCTCAAATGTTGTCACAATATGGACTCATGTAATTTTGAGCTCTAAATCAAAAGTTAAAAATGATTTAGTGCTAACATGTCAAGTTGATTAGCTAGTTAAAATGATCATTCTAAACTGATCATTGGTTCTCATTGAGTAAAGGCTTGTAAAGGAAACATAATGCATGACATCACGCAGTTTGGTATTAACTGGATTATTTGTAGGCTTTGTAGTAGTTCTTTCAGTATTGAATATTATCATAATATGGAAAATTGAGCTAGCTTAACGCAACATTGGACTCAACTCATTTGAGCTCTATATCAAAATTTAAAGATGATTTTGTGTGGACATGTCAAGTTGATCGCTCAGTTAAAATTAGCATTTTAAACTGATCATTTGTGCTCGTTGAGAAAATACTTATAAATGAAGAGTAACGCATGGCATCACGCAGTTTGGGATACCTTGGATTACTTGGAGGCGTTTTCGTATCTATTTCGGTGTTGAATTTTTCACAATATAAAAAATTGGAGTAGCTAAACGTTGGCGTTGGATTTCTGTCGTTCTAAACTCTAAAAACTCTAAATTATGTCAAGTTGATCAACCAGTTAAAATGATCATTCGAAACTGATCATTGGTGCCCTTGAGTAAAGGCTTATAAATGAAACATAATGCATGGTATGACGCATTTTGGGATACATTGGATTACTTTGAGGCTTTTGCATAGCTCTTTAAGTTTCAAATGTTGTCATAATATGGAAAATTGAGGTAGCATAACGGTTGCATTGGACTCATATCATTTTAAGCTCTAAATCAAAAGATAAAGATGATTTAGTGTAGACATGTAAGTGGATCAGCTAGTTAAAATGATCATTCTAAACTTATCATCAGTGCTCCTTGAGTAAAGGCAATAAATGAAACATTAGACATCGCATTACGCAGGTTAGGATAAATTTGATTTCATGGTGGTTTTGTCATAGCAATTTTGGTGTTAAATTTTGTCACAATATGGCAAATTGAGCTAGCTTAACGTGTGCGTTGGAGTCATGTCAATTTGAACTCTAAATCAAAAGTTACGGACGATTTAGTGCACACATGCAAAGTTAATCGGCCAGTTAAAATAATAATTTTAAACTGATCACTGGTGCTTCTTATATAAAGGCTTATAAATGGAGCATAATGCGTGGCATCATGCATTTTTGGATACATTGGATTACTTGGACGCTTTTTCCTAGCTCTTCAGTCTCAAATGTTACCACAATATGGAAAATTGAGCTAGCTTAACATGGATGATGGATTCATGTCATTCTGAACTCTAAATCAAAAGCAATGGACGATTTAGTGCGGACATGTCAAGTTAATCGGCCAGTTAAAATGATCATTCTAAACTAATCATTGGTGCTCTTTGAGTAAATGATTGTAAATGAAACATAACACATGTCATCACGCAGTTTGGGATTAAATGGATTACTGGAAGGCTTTGTCGTAGTTATCTCAGTCTCAAATGTTGTCACAATATGGAAAATTGAGATAGCTTAATGCGGGCATTGAACTCATGTAATTTTGGACTCTAAATCAAAAGTTAAAGATTATTTAGTGCGGACATGTCAAGTTGATCAGCTAGTTAAAATGATCATTCTAAACTGATCATGGGTTCTGCTTGAGTAAAGGCTTGTAAAGGAAATATAATGCATGACATCATGCAGTTTGGGATTAATTGGATTACTTGTAGGCTTTGTAGTAGTTCTTTCAGTCTCAAATGTTGTTACAATTTGGAAAATTGAGCTAGCTTAACATTGTCGTTGGATTCATATCATTTGGAGCTCTAAACGAAAACTTAAAGACGATTTAGTGCATACATGATAAGGTGATTAGCTAGTTAAAATGATATTTTAATCTGATCATTGGTGTTCCTTGATCAAACAGAATGCATGGTATCACGCAGTTCGGGATAGCTTAGATTACTGGAGGCTTTGTCGTAGAACTTTTAGCCTCTAATATTGTCACAATCTGGAATATTGAGCTAACTTATCGTGGGCATTGTATTCATGTCATTTTGAACTATAAATTCAAAGTTAAAGACGATTTAGTGCGGACATGTCAACTTGATCGGCTTGTTAAAATGATCATTCTAAACTGATCACTGGTACTTATTGAGTAAAGGCTTATAAATAAAGCAAAATACATGGCATCACGCAATTTGGGATACATTGGATTACTTTGAGGCTTTGTCGTAGCACTTTAAGTCCCAAATAGTATCACAATATGGAAAATGATCTAGTTTAACGTGGGCATTGGATTAATATCATTTTAGCTCTAAACCAAAACTTAAACACAATTTCATGCAGACATATAAGGTTGATCATCTAGTTAAAATGATCATTCTAAACTGATCAACGGTGCTCATTGAGTAAGGCTATATAAATGAAGAATAATGCATAGCATCACTCAATTTTGGATAAATTGGATTACTTGGAGGCTTTGTCGTAGCTATTTCGATCTTATTTTGTCACCATATGTAAAATTGAGCTAGCTTAACGTATGCGTTGGACTCATGTCATTTTGAGCTCTAAATCAAAAGTTAAAGATGATTCAGTACGGACATGTCAAGTTGAACAAATAGTTAAAATGATCATTCTAAACTGATCATTGGTGCTCCTTGAGTAAAGGCTTATAAATGAAGCATAATGCATGGCATCACGAACTTTTGGATAGATTGGGTTACTCTGACGCTTTGTCTTAGCTGTTTTCGGTCTTAAATTTTTTCACAACATAGAAAATTGAGCTAATTTAACGGGGGCGTGGATTCATGTCATTCTGAACTCTAACTCAAAAGTTATGGACAATTTAGTGCAGACCTGTCAAGTTGATCGGCCAGTTAAAATGATCATTCTAAACTGATCGTTAGTGCTCCTTGATTATAGGCTTATAAATGAAGCATAACGCATGGCAAAACGCACTTCGGGATAGATATCATTACTTGGAGGCTCTGTCCAGCTCTTTCAGTCTCACATGTTTTCACAATATAGAAACTTATGCTAGCTTAAAATGGGCATTGGATTTATGTCATTTTGAGCTCTAAATCAAAAGTTAAAGACGATTCAGTGCATACATGTCAAGTTGATCATTGGTGCCCCTTGAGTATGGCTTATAAATGAATCATTATGCATGACATTACGCAGTTTGGGATAGATTGTATTACTTTGAGGCTTTCTAGATCTTTTAGTCTCACTTGTTGTCAAAATATCAAAAATTGAGGTAGCGAAACGTCGGTATTGGACTCGTGTCATTGTGAACTCTAAATAAAAAGTTAAAGACCATTTAGTATGGACATGTTAAGTTGAACGACCAGTTAAAATGATCATTCTTAACTGATCATTGGTGCTCCTTGTGTAAAGGCTAATAAATGAAGCATAATGCATGACATCACGCAGTTTGGGATAGATTGGATTACTTGGAGGCTTTGTCAGAGCTATTTCAGTCTCAAATGGAATATTGAGCTATTTTAATGTGGGCGTTGGATTCATGTCATTTTGAGCTCTTAATAAAAAGTTAAAGACGATTCAGTGCGGACATGTCAAGTTGATCAACTGGTTAAAATAATCATTCTAAACTGATCATTGGTGCTCATTCAGTAAATGCTTATAAAGAAAACATAATGCATGGCATCACAGAGTTTGGGATAGATTGGATTACTTGGAGGCTTTGTCGTAGATTTTTTAGTCTCAAATATTGTCACAATATAGAATATTGAGCTAACTTATCGTGGGCATTGTATTCATGTCATTTTGAACTCTAAATTAAAAGTTAAAAATGATTTATTAAGGACATTTCAACTTGATCTACTAGTTAAAATGATCATTCTAACCTGATCATTAGTGCTCATTTAGTAAAGGCGTATAGATGAAGTATAATGCATGGCATCACGCAGTTCGGGATAGATTGGATTACATGGAGGCATTATCATAGCAATTTCGGTCTTAAATTTTGAGACTACATAGAAAATTGAGCTAGCTTCACTTGGGCGTTGGATTCGTGTCATTCTGAAATGTGAATCAAAAGTTATGGACGATTTAGTGTGTACATGTCAAGTTGATTGGCTAGTTAAAATGAACATTTTAACTGTTCATTGGTGCTCATTGAAGAAAAGTTTACAAATGAAGCATAATGCATGGCTTCACGCAGTTTGGGATATATTGAATTACTTGGAGGCTTTGTCATAACTCTCTCGATCTCAACAGTTGTCACAATATGGAAAGTTGAGTTAGCTTAATGTGACCGTTGGATTCATCTCATCTTTAGATTTAAATTAAAAGTTAAAGACGATTTAGTGCGGACATATCAAGTTGATCAACTAGTTAAAATGATCATTCTAAACTGATCAGTGCTACTCATTGAGTGAAGGCATATAAATGAAGCATAACGCATGACATCACAGAGTTTGGAATTAGTTGGATTACTTGGAGGTTGTTCGTACCTCTTTCAGTTCTAAATATTGTCACGATATGGAATGTTGAGCTAACTTAACGTGGGTGTTAGATTCATGTCATTCTGAACTCTAAATTAAAAGTTAAAAACGATTTAATGCATACATGTCAACTTGATCTGCTAGTTAAAATGATCATTCTAAACTGATCATTGCTGCTCCTTGAGTAAAGGGCAATAAAGAAATGCATGGCATCACGCAGTTTGGGATAGATTGGATTACCTAAAGGCTTTTTCATAACTCTTTCAGTCTCAAATATTGTCACAATATGGAATATTGAGCTAATTTAATGTGGGCGTTGGATTCATGTAATTCTCAACTCTAAATTAAAAGTTAAAGACGATTTAGGACAGACTTGTACAGTTGATCAACTGGATAAAATGATCATTCTAAAATGATCATTGCTATTCATTGAGTAAAGGCGAATAAATGAAGCCTAATGCATGACATCATGCAGTTTGGGATAAATTAGATTACTTGTATGCTTTGTTATACCTCTTTTAGTCTCAAATGTTTTCACAGTATGGAATATTTAACTAACTTAACGTGGGCATTGGATTCATGTCATTTTGAACTCTAAATTAAAAGTTAAAGACGATTTAGTGCGACATTTCAAGTTGATCGGCAAGTTAAAATGATCATTCCAAACTAATTATTGGTGCTTCTCGAGTAAATGCTTACAAAGAAGGCATAATGCATGGCATCAGGCAGTTTGGGATAGATTGGATTCGTTGGAGGCTTTTTCGTAGCTCTTTCAGTGTCAAATATTGTCACAATATGGAATATTTAGCTAACTTAACGTGGGCATTGGATTCATGTCATTATGAACTATAAATTAAAAGTTAAACACGATTTATTGCGGACATGTCAACTTGATCTGATAGTTAAAATGATCATTCTAAACTTATCTTTGGTGCCCCTTAAGTAAAGGCTTATAAATAAAGAATAATGCATGGCATCACGCGGTTTGGGATAGATTGAATTACTTGGAGGCTTTTTTGTAGCTCTTTCAGTCTCAAATATGATCACAATATGAAATATTGAGCTAACTTAACATGGGCGTTGGATTCATGTCATTCTGAGCTCTAAATTATAAGTTAAAGACAATTTAGTGCGTACACGTCAACTTGATCTACTAGTTAACATGATCATTCTAAACTGATCACTGGTGCTCCTTGAGTAAAGGCTTATAAAGAAAACATGATGCATGGCATCACACAATTTAAGATTGATTGGACTTCTTGGAGGTTTTTTCTAGCTTTTTTAGTCTCAAATATTGTCACAATATGGAATATTGAGCTAAATTAACATGGGCGTTGGATTCATGTCATTCTAAACTCTAAATTAAAAGTAAAAGACGATTTACTACGGACATATCAGCTTGATCTGCTAGTTAAAATGATCATTCTAAACTAATCATTGGTGCTCATTGAGTAAAGACGTATAAATGAAGCATAATGCATGGAATCACGCAGTTTGGGATAGATTGGATTATTTGGAGGCTTTTTCGTACCTATTTTGATCTTAAATTTTGTTACATTATTGAAAATTGTGCTAGTTTAACATGGGCGGGCGATTCGTGTCATTCTGGACTCTGAATCAAAAGTTAAGGACGATTTAGTGTGAACATGTCAAGTAGATCATCCAGTTAAAATGATCATTCTAATCATTGGTGCTCCTTGGGTAAAAGATTATAAATGAAACATAATGCATTGCATCACGCAGTTTGGGATATATTGAATTACTTGGAGGCCTTATCGTACCTACTTCCATCTTAAATTTTGTCACAATATAGAAACTTGAGCCTGCTTTACTTGCGAGTTTGATTCGTTTCATTCTGAAATGTAAATCACAAGTTACAGACGATTTAGTTTCGATATGTCAAGTTGATCGGTAGTTGAAATGAACATTCTTAAGTGATCATTGGTATTGATTGAGTCAAGTTTACAAATGAAGAAGAATGCATGGCATCACGGAGTTTGGGATAGACTGGATTACTTGGAGGCTTTTTTGTACCTCTTTCAATCTCAAATATTGTCACAATATGGAATATTGAGCTAACTTAACGTGGGCATTGGATTCATGTCATTCTGAACTATAAATAAAAAGTTAAAGACGATTTAGTGCGGACATGTCAACTTGATCTGCTAGTGATAATGATCGTTCTATACTGATCTTTTGTGCTCCTTGAATAAAGGTTTATAAAGAAAACTCACTGCATGGCATCGCGCAGTTTGTGATAGATTGGGTTACTTGGAGGCTTTTTTTTGCAGCTCTATCATTCTCAAATATTGTCACAATATGGAATATTGAGCTAACTTAACGTGGGCATTGGATTCATGTCATTTTGAAATCTAAATTAAAAGTAAAAGATGATTCACTGTGTACATGTCAACTTGATATGCCAGTTAAAATGATCATTTTAAACTGATCATTGGTGCTTTTTGAGTAAAAGCTTATAAAGAAAGCATAATGCATGACATCACACAGTTTGGGATAGATTGGATTACTTGGAGGCTTTTTCCTAGCTCTTTTAATCCCAAATATTGTCACAATATGGAATATTGAGCTAACTTAACGTGGGCGTTGAATTCATGTCATTCTAAACTATAAACTAAAAGTTAAAAACGATTTAGTGCAGACATGTCAACTTGATCTGCTCGTTAAAATGATCATTATAAACAATTCTTTGGTGCTACTTAAGTCAAGACTTATAAAGAAAGCATAATGCATGGCATCACACAATTAGGGATAGATTGGATTCGTTGGAGGCTTTTTCGTAGCTCTTTCAGTCTCAAATGTTGTCACAATATGGAATAATGAGCTAACTTAACATGGGCGTTGGATTCATGCCATTCTGAACTCGAAATTAAAAGTTAAACGATTTAGTGCGGACATATCAACTTGATATGCTAGTTAAAATGATCATTTTAAACTAATTGTTGGAGCTCCTTGAGTAAAGGCTTAGAAAGAAAGCATAATGCATGGCATCACGCAGTTTGGGATAGATTGGATTACTTGGAGGCCTTTTCGTATCTCATTCATTTTTAAATATTGTCACAATAAGGAATATTGAACTATAACTTAACGTGGGCGTTGGATTCTTACCATTCTAATCTATAAATAAAAAGTTAAACATGATTTAGTGCAGACATGTCAATTTGATCTGCTAGTTAAATGGCCATTATACTGATCTTTGGTGCTTCTTGAGTAAAGGCTTACAAAAAAACCATAATGCATGGCATCACGCAGTTTGTGATAGATTGGATTATTTGGAGGCCATTTCGTAATTCTTTCAGTTTCAAATATTATCACAATATGGAAAATTGAGCTAACTTAACGTGGACGTTGGATTCCGGTCATTCTGAACTCTAAATTAAAAGTTAAATACGATTCAGTGAGGACATGTCAACTTTATCTACTAGTTAAAATGATCATTTTAAACTAATCCTTGGTGCTCCTTGAGTAAAGGCTAAAAAGAAAGCATAATGCATGGAATCACGAACTTTGGGATAGATTGGATTACTTGTAGGCTTTTTCATAGCTCTTTCTGTCTCAAATATTGTAACAATATGGAATATTTAGCTAACTCAACGTGGCCGTTGGATTCATGTCATTCTGAACTCTAAATTAAAAGTTAAAGATGATTTAGTGTGGACATGTCAACTTGATCTGCTAGTTAAAGTGATCATACTATAATGATCTTTTGTGCTCCTTGAGGCTTATAAATAAAGCATAATGTATGGCATCACGCAGTTTGGGATAGATTATATTACTTGGAGGCTTTTTGCAGTTCTTTTAGTCTCAAATATTGTCACAATATGGAATATTGAGCTAACTTAACATGGGCGTTAGATTCATGTCATTCCAAACTCTAAATTAAAAGTTAAATACGATTTAGGGCGGACATGTCAACTTGATCTAATAGTTAAAATGATCATTTTAAACTGATTAATAGTGCTTCTTGAGTAAAGGCTTACAACAAAAGCATAATGCATTGCATCATGCAGTTTGGGATATATTGAATTATTTGGAGGCTTTTTTGTAGCTCTTTCAATCCCAAATATTCTCACAATATGGTATTTTGAGCTAACTTAACGTGCCCATTGAATTCATGTCATTCTGAACTATAAATTAATGGTTGAAAACGATTTAGTGCAGACATGTCAACTTGATTTGCTAGTTAAAATGATCATTATAAACTGGTCTTTGGTGCTCCTTGAGTCAAGGCTTATAAAGAAAGCATAATGTGTGGCATCACGCAATTTGGGATAGATTGGATTACTTGGAGGCTTTTTGGTAGCTCTTTTAGTGTCAAATATTGTCATAATATGGAATATTGTGCTAACTTAATGTGGGTGTTGGACTCATGCCATTCTGAATTCAAAATTAAAAGTTAAAGATGATTTAGTGCGGACATGTCAAATGGATCTGCTAAAAAATGATCATTCTAAACTAATCCTTGGTGCTCCTTGAGTAAGGCTAAAAAGAAAGCATAATGCATGACATCACACAGTTTGGGATAGATTGGATGGCTTGGAGGCTTTTTCATAGCTATTTTTGTCTTAAATTATGTCACAATAGAGAAAATTGAGCTAGCTTTACTTGGACGTTTGATTCGTGTCATTTTGAAACGTAAATGAAAAGTTACGCACAATTTAGTGTGGACATGTCATGTTGATCGGCCAGTTAAAATCAACATTCCAAACTGATCATTGGTGCTCATTGACCGAATGTTTACAAATGAAACGTAATACATGGCCTCACACAGTTTGGGATATATTGGATTACTTTGAGGATTTGTCCTAACTTTTTTCAATCTGAAATGTTGTCACAATATGGTAAATTGAGCTAGCTTAGCGTAGTCGTTGGATTTATGTCTTTTTGAGCCCTAAATTAAAAGTGTAGACATGTCAAGTTAATCAGTTAGTTAAAATGATCCTTCTAAACTGATCATTGGTGCTCATTGAGTAAAGGCGTGTAAATGAAGCACAATGCATGGCATCACACTGTTTCAGAAAGATTGGATTACTTGGTAGCTTTGTCATAGTTATTTGGTCATAAATTTTGTCACAATATAGAATATTGAGCTAGATTAACTTTAGCATTGGATTTCTATCAATCTGAACTCTAAATCAAAAGTTACAGAGAATTTAGTGAAGACATGTCAAGTTGATCGGCCATTTAAAATGATCATTCTAAACTGATCATTGGTGCATCTTGAGCAAAGACTTATAGAGCAAGCATAATGCACAGCATCACGTAGTTTAGATAGAGTGGGTTATTTGGAGGCTTTGTCGTATCTATTTTGGTCTTAAAATTTGTCACAATATAGAAAATTTGAGCTAGCTTTACTTGGGTGTTGGATTCGTGACATTCTGAAATGTAAATCAAAGTTACACATGATTTTGTATGGATATGTCAAGTTGAACGGCTAGTCAAAACGAACATCCTAAACTGATCAATGATGCTCATTGAGTAAAGGCTTATAAATGAGGCAGAATGCATGGCATCGAGCAGTTTGGGATACATTGGATTACTTGGCGGCTTTGTTGTACCTCTTCCAGTCTCAAATGTTGTCACATTATGGAAAATTGAGCTAGCTTAACGCGGGCGTTGGACTCTTGTCATTTTGAGCTCTAAATCAAAAGTTAAAGAGGATTTAGTGCGGACATGTCAAGTTGATCATCTAGTTAAAATGATCATTCTAAACTGATTATTGGTGCTGACTGAATAAAAACGTATAAATGAAGCATAATGCATGCCATCACACAGTCTGAGATATATTGGATTACCTGGAAACTTTGTCATAGCTATTTTGGTGTTAAATTTTATCACAATATTGAAAATCGAGCAAGATTAGCGTGAGCGTTGGATTCGGGTCATTATAAACATTAAATAAAAACTTACAGACGATTTATTGCGAACTTGTCAAGTTTATCGGCCAGTTAAAATGAAAATTCTAAACTAATCATTGGTGCTCCTTGGGTAAAGGCTTATAAACAAAGCATAATACATGGCATCACACTGTTTCGGATACATTGGATTACTAGGAGGCTTTATTGTATCTCTTTCAGCCTTAAATATTGTCACAATATCGAATATTCAGCAAACTTAACGTGTGATACGAGCATAGAAAGCACACAAAAGGAGAAGCTCATGGTTAGGAATGAACCAGTGGAACATGAAGAATCTCTTGCACTACCAGCTGGACCATTAACCCGAGCCAAAGCCAAGAAACTCAAAGAGGCAATCAGCCGCATGCTCAACAAGAAGAATGCACAACAAATTCACTTGAGCTTGAATGGAGAAGTGACTAAAAGCACTCTGATTTTAGTACAAGCTCAAGAGAGCATACAAATGGGTATGTGATCCATTTGTACACTTTTTCCCTTATCCAAGTTTTCTCCCATTGGGTTTTCTTGGTAAGGTTTTTAATGAGGAAAATGAATCACATTACAACCAGTTCAATTCAAAATTCTCAAAATTGGCGTCATCAAGGGGGGGGGGGAGAAGTGTCTACATTCATAGTCAAAATAAAAGTTAATGAAGTCAAGGTCTTTGGTCAAGGTCTTTGGTCAAGTCTTCCCTTGTAATTGTAACCAACTTAATGTTGTAGGCTCCTCATATTTACGTCCCCTTATAGTATAAATAGGGGCTTTCAGTTGTAAACTTGATCATTCAACTTTTCAAATAAAAACAGCTTCTTTTCTTAAGTTTGAGAGTGATTCTCTTCTTAATCTGATTGTTGGTGTGAAATATCCTTCAGTCAACATTTAGTAGCCTTAGTGTGTAATATCTAAGCTACTATCTTAGGTAAATCAGTAGTCTTTCCGCAACTACTGTGTGACCCTTCAATCCACAACCTTTGAACAGATTGAATTTCGATTCATTCTGTTGCAAAGCCTATCTCAACCGCATCCAGAAGTGCATTCCTTGGGAGGTTCGCATCATTTGGTATCAGAGCACACTTCTGATCGGTTATCCCTATCACTGATCTCTATATCTCTTTATTTCCATCTGTTTAGATTGCATCTGCTTGTGTATCGATTTGCATCAGTTGATTAATCGGAAAAAAACCTATTCATATAATTGCATTGTTGTTTTTATCCAATATTACATCAGTTTATAACATCAAAATCGACCCCAACCCATTGCATTTTCAGATTAGAAAATAACACACTCGCAACTCTTCATCTTCCATCGAAATTTTTTTTTCAGAATAGGTATTTTTAACGCATTTGTTAAGTGTATTTGTAGCTATGTCAGGAGGAAATCAAACTTCAGAAGCACCAAACCTATTAATGGAGGCTCTAGTAGCAGAAATGAAGAAAGCATTACAAATAGAGCTGGAAGCCATTCATTTGCGGCTTGATGATGTTCAGAACAATAGTAACACAGAGGGAGGCCCAAGGAGAACTAGGAATCCCTTAAGACGTGGCCAAAATGAAGAAACAGAATCCTACTATAGCCGTGGCAGTGAAGGGAGTAGGAGAACCCAAAGGAGGCATAGGCGTGTAAGAGAAGAAAGGGTGACGCTTAATGACACCATAAGAGGTCTTAAACTTAAGATACCATCATTCTATGGAAAAAATGATCCAGACACTTACCTGGAAAGGGAGAAGAAGATCGAGCTGGTGTTTGATTATCAACACTATTCCGAGCTCAACAAGGTCCGCATAGCTGCTACTGAATTTTATGAGTATGCACTCAGCTAGTGGGATCAATTGGTGACTTCCAGAAGACGTAATGGTGAGTATCCAGTAGAAACATGGGTTGAGATGAAAGCCATAATGAGGAAAAGGTTTGTGCCCAGCCATTACCACCGTGAACTTCACCAAAAGCTAAGGAGACTCAATCAAGGAAGCCAAAGTGTTGAGGACTATTACCAGGAGTTGGAAACCCTCATGATCAGGGCAGACATTTCAGAAGACAGAGAAGCTACTATGGCAAGATTTTTAGGAGGACTTAACCATGACATTCAAGATAGAATGGAGCTAGAACATTATGTGGAGCTAGAGGAAATGTTGCACAAAGCTATACTGGTAGAACAGCAGCTAAAAAGAAAAAGTTATACTAGGCCAAGCTATGGAGCAGCTAACAATAAGCCTAGCTACCAAAGGGAAGGAAAACAGATTGCTAAAGTTGATTCCAAACCTTCAACAACCACTCAAGATGTCAAGGGCAAATCTGAAGCTACTACATCTACTAGAACAAGAGATGTGAAGTGTTTCAAATGCCAAGGAAGAGGGCATTATGCGAATGAATGCACCAACAAGAAGATCATGATTCTGTTGGATAATGGTGAAATAGAATCCGAGGAAGAAGAAATCTTTTCTGATTCTTCAGAAGAGCATCTTGTACCTCCTATGGCAGGAGAACTACTGGTAACAAGAAGAACCCTAAGTGTACAAAACAAAACCAAAGAACATGAGCAAAGAGAGAACCTGTTTCACTCAAGATGCCACGTCCAAGGAAAGGTTTGCAGCATCATTATTGATGGAGGCAGCTGCACTAATGTGGCTAGTGAAACTATGGTAAACAAGTTAGGTCTGGAAGTGTTCAAGCACCCAAAGCCGTATAAGCTGCAATGGCTTAATGAGTGTGGCGAAATGAAGGTAAACAACCAAGTCAAGGTACCTATAACCATTGGAAAGTACCAAGATGAGATCCTTTGTGATGTTTTACCAATGGAGGCTGGCCACATTCTGCTTGGAAGACCATGGCAATTTGATCGAAAGGTCATTCATGATGGTTACACCAACCAACACTTGTTTGAACACAAAGGTAAGAAGATCACACTTGTTCCTATGACACCACAGGAGGTGTACCAAGATCAGCTCGTGTTGGAGCAAAGGAAAACAGCTGGAACTTCAAAAGAAACCATAAGCACCAAAAGTGACAGAGGCTGTGAGAACAAGAACAAGAAGCACTCAAGTTTCTTTGTGAGAACTGGTGGAGTTAAGAAGGCTCTCTTCTCACAACAACCTGTTCTTTTGTTTATCTATAAGGAAGCTCTCATGAGCTTAACTAACATTCCACCGGTATTACCGAGTGAAGTGACATGTATTTTGCAGGATTATGAAGATGTCTTTCCAGAAGACAATCCAAAGGGACTACCACCCATCAGAGGCATTGAACATCAGATTGATTTTGTACCTGGAGCCTCACTACCAAATAGACCAGCTTATAGAACCAACCCCGTTGAGACTAAGGAGCTGCAAAGGCAAGTTAATGAGCTAATGGAGAAGGGCTACATCAGGGAGAGCATGAGTCCTTGTGCTGTGCCAGTTCTACTTGTGTGAAAGAAAGATGGCAGCTGGCGCATGTGTGTTGATTGTAGAGCAATCAACAACATTACGGTAAAGTATCGCCATCCAATCCCTAGGTTAGATGACATGCTTGATGAACTGCATGGTTCCAGAATCTTTTCTAAGGTAGATCTTAAAAGTGGGTACCATCAAATACGCATGAAGGAAGGGGATGAATGGAAAACTGCATTTAAAACTAAGCATGGATTATATGAATGGTTACTCATGCCATTTGGGTTATCAAATGCACCTAGTACTTTCATGAGGTTGATGAATCATGTTCTTAGAGCATTCATAGGAGTCTTCGTTGTAGTATATTTTGATGACATCTTATTCTACAGCAAGAATCTAGAAGAGCATGCTAGTCATTTGACATCGGTTCTAAGCGTTCTTAGAAAAGAAAAACTATATGCCAATCTTAAGAAATGCACTTTTTGTACAGATAACATTGTGTTCCTAGGCTTTGTTATAAGTGCAGATGGTATTAAGGTTGATGAGGAGAAGGTCAAAGCTATTAAGGAATGGCCAAGTCCAAAAACAGTAGGAGAAGTGAGAAGTTTCCATGGGCTAGCTGGCTTCTATAGACGCTTTGTCAAGGATTTTAGCACTATTGCTGCCCCACTTACTGAAGTAATCAAGAAAGACATAGGATTCAAATGGGGAGAAGCTCAAGAAAGCTCATTCCAAGCTTTGAAAGAAAAGCTTACACATGCACCTCTTCTATCTTTACCTGATTTTCTTAAAACCTTTGAGATAGAATGAGATGCTTCTGGTATAGGTATTGGAGCTGTTTTGATGCAGGATAAGAAACCTATAGCCTATTTCAGTGAGAAGCTTGGAGGAGCCACCCTCAACTATCCAACCTACGACAAGGAATTGTACGCCTTGGTCCGTGCTTTGCAAACTTGGCAACACTACTTGTGGCCTAAGGAGTTCGTGATTCACACTGATCATGAGTCACTCAAGCACTTAAAAGGCCAACAGAAGCTGAACAAAAGGCATGCACGGTGGGTTGAGTTCATAGAAACATTTCCGTATGTTATTAAATACAAACAAGGTAAAGAGAATGTTGTGGCAGATGCATTGTCAAGGAGGTATGCCTTAATCTCTACTCTTGATGCTAAGTTGTTAGGTTTTGAACAGCTTAAAGAGCTATATGAAACTGATCCTGAATTTAAAGATGTATACATTGCTAGCAAAAAGTTTGCTTCAGGAAAATACTATCGGCATGAAGGATTTCTATTTTATGATAATAGATTATGTGTGCCTAACTGTTCTATTCAAGACTTGTTAGTTAGGGAAGCTCATGGAGGAGGACTGATGGGGCATTTTGTAGTTGCCAAAACACTTAAGGTCATGCAAGATCATTTCCATTGGCCACACATGAAGATAGACGTAGAAAGAATCTGTGCAAGGTGTGTTACATGCAAACAGGCTAAGTCTAAGGTTCAACCCCACGGTTTGTACACTCCCTTACCCATTCCTACTCATCCATGGATTGACATATCAATGGACTTTGTGGTTGGTTTGCCTAGAACTAAGACAGGAAAGGATTCTATCTTTGTTGTGGTTGATAGATTCTCTAAGATGGCTCATTTTATAGCATGTCACAAGACTGATGATGCATTGCATATAGCCAATCTGTTCTTTAAAGAGGTAGTTCGCTTACATGGAATGCCTAGGACCATAGTTTCTGATAGAGACACTAAGTTCTTGAGTTACTTTTGGAAAACTCTTTGGTCTAAATTAGGAACTAAGTTGGTATTCTCTACAACATGTCACCCACAAACGGATGGTCAACCTGAAGTAGTTAATATAACCTTGTCTACTTTATTGCGTGCATTAATCAAACGAAATCTTAGAACATGGGAAGAATGTTTACCACATGCTGAATTTGCATATAACCATTCTGTACATTCTGCTTCTAAGTATTCTCCTTTTCAAATTGTGTATGGTTTCAATCCTTTATCTCCTTTGGATCTAACCCCTTTGCCTTTAAGTGAAAGAGCTAGTATTGATGGAAAAAGAAAAGCTGAGATTGTTAAACAGATCCATGAGAATGCAAGGAAGAATATTGAGGTCAGAACCCAACAATATGCAAGAAAGGCCAACAAAGGAAGACGTGAAATGGTATTTGAGGTGGGAGACCTCGTGTGGGTTCACTTGAGGAAAGAAAGATTTCCAGTTGAAAGAAAATCCAAACTTATGGCCAGAATTGATGGACCTTTCAAGATAGTTCAGAAGATCAGCAACAACGCCTACCAAATTGATCTTCAAGGTAAGTATAATGTGAGTTCAAGCTTCAATGTTTCTGATCTTGTGCCTTTCATTGCAGATGAACCAGATTTGAGGTCAAATCCTTTTCAAGAGGAGGGGGATGATACGAGCATAGAAAGCACACAAAAGGAGAATCTCATGGCTAGGAATGAACCAGTGGAACATGAAGAATCTCTTGCACTACCAGCTGGACCATTAACCCGAGCCAAAGCCAAGAAACTCAAAGAGGCAATCAGCCGCATGCTCAACAAGAAGAATGCACAACAAATTCACTTGAGCTTGAATGGAGAAGTGCCTAAAAGCACTCTGATTTTAGTACAAGCTCAAGAAAGCATACAAATGGGTATGTGATCCATTTGTACTCTTTTTCCCTTATCCAAGTTTTCTCCCATTGGGTTTTCTTGGTAAGGTTTTTAATGAGGCAAATGAATCACATTACAACCAGCCCAATTTGTTGTTTAAAATCAAAAGGAGTTCAATTCAAAATTCTCAAAATTGGCGTCATCAAGGGGGGGGGGAGGCGGGGGAAGTGTCTACATTCATAGTCAAAATAAAAGTTAATGAAGTCAAGGTCTTTGGTCAAGGTCTTTGGTCAAGTCTTCCCTTGTAATTGTGACCAATTTAATGTTGTAGGCTCCTCATATTTACGTCCCCTTATAGTATAAATAGGGGCTTTCAGTTGTAAACTTGATCATTCAACTTTTCAAATAAAAACAGCTTCTTTTCTTAAGTTTGAGAGTGATTCTCTTCTTAATCTGATTGTTGGTGTGTAATATCCTTCAGTCAACATTTAGTAGCCTTAGTGTGTAATATCTAAGCTACGATCTTAGGTAAATTAGTAGTCTTTCCACAACTACTGTGTGACTCTTCAATCCACAACCTTTGAATAGATTGAATTTCGATTCATTCTGTTGCAAAGCCTATCTCAACCGCATCCAGAAGTGCATTCCTTGGGAGGTTCGCATCAACGTGGATGTTAGATTCATCTCATTTTGAGCTCTAACTTAAAATTTAATGATGATTTAGTGCGGATATGTCAACTTGATCTGCTAGTTAAATTGATCATTCTAAACTGACCACTAGTGCTCATTGAGTAAAGGCGTGCAAATGAAGCATAATGCATGGCATCTCACAGTTTGGTATAGATTGGATTACTTGGAGGCATCGTAGTGACACAATACAAAAATTGAGCTAATTGTACTTGAGTTGTTGATTCATGTCATTCTGAAATGTAAATCAAAAGTTATCGATGATTTAGTACACACATGTCAACTTGATCATCTAGTTAAAATGAACATTCTAAACTGATCATTGAAGCTCATTCAACAAAGGTTTACAAATGAAACATAATGCATGGCATCACGCAGTTTGGGATAGATTGGGTTACTTGGAGGCTTTTTCTTCGCTATTTCGGTCTTAAATTTTGTATCGATATAGAAAAATTGAGCTAGCTTAACATGGGTATTGGATTCGTGTCATTCTAAACTCTAAATCAAAATTCACGGACGAGTTAGTGCGGACATGTTAAGTTGATCGGCCGGTGAAAATTATCATTCTAAACTGATCACTGATACTCATTGAATAAAGGCTTATAAAGTAAGCATAATGCATGACATCATACAGTTTGGGATAGATTGGATTATTTGGAGTTTTTGTCGTAGCTCTTTCAGTTTCAAATATTATCACAATATGGATTATTGAGCTAACTTAACATGGGCGTTGGATTCATCTCATTTTGATCTCCAAATTAAAAAATAATGCCAATTTAGTGCAAACATGTCAATTTTATCTACTAGTTAAAATGATCATTCTAAACTGATCATTGGTGCTTATTGAGTAAAGGCGTGTCAATGAAGCATAATGCATGGCATCATGATTTTTGGGATAGATTGGATTACTTGGAGACTTTTTCATAGCTATTTCGACATTAAATTAATCAAAATATAGAAAATTGAGCTAGCTTAACATTGGCGTTGGATTCGTGTCATTCTGAACTCTAAATTAAAAGGTACGGATGATTTAGTGTGTATGCTAGTTAAAAAAAATTGTAAACTGATCATTGGTGCGCATTGAGCAAAGGTTTACAAATGAAGCATAATGCATGACATCATGTAGTTTCGGATATATTGGATACTTTGAGGCTTTGTCGTACCTCTTTCAGTTTCAAATATTGTCACAATATGGAAAAATGAGCTAGCTTAAAGTGGGCATTGGATTCATCTCATTTTGACCTCTAAATTAAAAGTTAAACACGATTTAGTGCGTATATGTCAAGTTGATCAGCTAGTTAAAATGATCGTTTTAAACTGATCATTGGTGCTCATAGAGTAAAGGCATATAAATGAAGTATAATTTATGTCATCACGGAGTTTGGGATAGATTGTATTACTTGGAAGTTTTTTCGTAGCTAATTTGGTCTTAAATTTTATCATTTTTTTGAAAATTGAGTTAGGTTAACGTGGGCGTTAAATCCATGTCATTTTAAACTATAAATGAAAAGTTAGAGACTATTTATTTCACACATATCAAGTTGATCGGTCAGTTAAAATGATTATTCTAAACTGATTATTTTTGCTCCTTGTGTAAAGGCCTATAAATGAAGCATAATGCATGGCATCACACAGTTTGGGATAGATTGGATTACTTGGACGCTTTGTCGTAGCTCTTTCAATCTGAAATATTGTTATAATATGGAATATTGAGCTATTTTAACGTGGGTATTGTATTCATGTCATTTTGAGCTCTAAATTAAAAGTTAAAGATGATTTAGTGCGGAAAATGTCAAGTTGATCAACTAGTTAAAATTATCATTCTAAACCGATCACTAGGGCTCATTGAGTAAAGGCGTAGAAATGAAGCATAATGCATGACAATCACACAATTTGGGAAAGATTGGATTACTTGGAGGCTTCGTCGTAGTTATTTCGGTGATAAATTTTGTCACAATATAGAAAATTGAGCTAGCTTAATGTGGACATTGGATTCGTGTCATTCATTTCATTTAGTTCACACATGTTAACTTGATCATCTAGTTGATTACTAGATATTGGATTACTTTAGGCTTTGTCATAGCTCTTTCAGTCTCTAATGTTGTCACAATATGGAAAATTGAGCTAGATTAACGTGGGATTTGGATTTATCTCATTTTGATCTCTAAATTAAAATTTAAAGACGATTTAATGTGGATGTGTCAAGTTGATCAGCTAGTTAAAATGATCAATCTAAACTAATCATTGGTGCTCATTAAGTAAAGGCGTATAAATGAAGCATAATGCATGGTATCATGCAGTTTGGGATAGATTGGATTACTTGGAAGCTTTGTCATCGCTATTTTGGTCTTAAATTTTATCACAATAATGAAAATTGAGCTAGATTATCGTGGGCGTTGGATTCGTATCATTTTGAACTTTAAATCAAAAGTTACGGATGATTTAGTTCGAACATGTAAAGTTGATCTGACAGTTAAAATGATCATTCTAAACTGATTGGTGCTCCTTGGGTGAAGACTTATAAATGAAGCACAATGCATGTTATCACGCAGCTTGGGATAGATTGGATTAGTTGGACGTTTTTTCGTAGCACTTTTAGTCTCCAATATTGTCGCAATATGGAATATTGGTCTATTTCAACGTGGGTGTTATTTTCATGTCATTTTGGTGTCTAAATTAAAAGTTAAATACAATTTAGTGCGGATATGTCAAATTGATAAGCTAGTTAAAATGATCATTCTAAACTGATCATTCGTGCTCATTGAGTAATGGCATATAAATGACGTATAACGCATGGCATCACGTAGTTTGGAATAGATTGGATTACTTGGAGGCTTTGTCCTAGCTCTTTCACTCTCAAATGTTGTAAGAGTATTGAAAATTGAGCTAGCTTAACGTGGGTGTTGGATTTGTGTCATTTTGAACTCTAAATCAAAAGTTATGGATGCTAAGTGCGGACATGTCAAGTTGCTCAGCCAGTTAAAATGATCATTCCAAACTAATCATTCGTGCTCATTGAGTAAGGGTGTATAAATGAAGCATAATGCATTGCAACAAGCTGTTTGGGTAGATTGGATTACATGGAAGCTTTGTCATAGCTATTTCAGTCCTAAATTAAATCACAATAAAAAAAAATTGAACTAGCTTAACGTGGGCGTTGGATTCGTGTCATTCTAAACTCTAAATCAAAAGTTACGTACGATATAGTGAGGACATGTCAAGTTGAACGGCCAGTTCAAATGATCATTTTAAATTGATCATTGGTGTTCCTTGAGTAAAGGCTTATAAAGAAATAGTAGTGCATGGCATCACACAGTTTAGGATAGATTGGATTACTTGGAGGCTTTGTCGTATCTCTTTCAATCTCAAATATTGTCACACTTTGGAATATTGAGCTAACTTAACGTGGGCGTTGGAGTCATCTCTATTGAAGCTCTAAATGAAAAGTTAAACACGATTTTGTACGGATATGTCAAGTTGATCAGCTAGATATAATAATCATTATAAACTGACAATTGGTTCTCATTGAGTAAAAGCGTATAAATGAAGCATAATACATGCATCACGCAGTTTGGGATAGATTGGATTACTTGGAAGCTTTGACACAGCTATTTCGCCCTATAATTTTATCACAATAATGAAAATTGAGCTAGCTTCACGTGGGCGCTGGATTCGTGTCATTTTGAACACTAAATCAAAAGTTCGAACATGTCAAGTTTATCGGCCAATTAAAATAATCATTCTAAACTGATCATTGGTGCTCCTTGGATAAAGGCTTATAAATGAAGTATAATGCATGGCATAACGCAGTTTGGGATAGAGTGGATCATTTGGAGGTTTTGTCGTAGCTCTTTCAGTCACAAGTATTGTCACAATATGGAATATTGGGCAATTTTAACGTGGGCGTTGCATTCATGTCATTTGAACTCAAAATTAAAAGTTAAAGACGATTTAGTACAGTCATGTCAGCTTCATCTGCTAGTGAAAATGATCATTCATGCTAATTGTGTAAGGTAATATAAATGAAACATAATGCGTTGGATCACGCAGTTTGGGATATATTGGATTACTTGGAAGCTTTCTCATAGCTATTTTGGTCTTAAATTCATTCACAATATTGAAAATATAGCTAGCTTAATGTAGGCGTTGGATTCGTGGCATTCTGAACTCTAAATCAAATGTTACAGACAATTAAGTGCGGACAAGTCAAGTTGATCGGACAGTTAATATGATCATTCTAAACTGATCATTGGTGCTCCTAGAGTAAATGCTTATAAAGGAAGCATAATGGATGGCATCAAGCAGTTTAGGATATATTGGATTACATGGAGTCTTTGTCGTACCTCTTTTAGTCTCAAATATTGTCACAATATGGAATATTGAGCTAACTTAACATGGGTGTTGGATTCATGTCATTTTGAGTTCTAAATTAAAAGTTAAAGACAATTTAGTGCAGACATATACACTTCATCTGCTAGTAAAAATGATCATTTTAAACTTATCATTTGTGCGCAGTGATTAAATGTGAATAAATGAAGCATTATGCATTGCATCACGCAGTTTGGTATAGATTGGATTACCTGGAGGCTTTGTCAAAGCTATTTCGGTCTTAAATTTTGTCACAATATAGAAAATTGAGCTAGCTTTACTAGGGCGTTGGTTTCGTGTCATTCTGAAGTGTAAATCACAAGTTTCGGATGATTTAGTGCGGTCATATCAACTTGATCAACTAGTTTAAATGAACATTCTAAACTGATCATTGGTGCTCATTGAGGAAGGTTTACAAATGAAGCATTATGCACGACATCACGCAGTTTGAGATATATTGGATTACTCTGAGGCTTTGGCGTAGCTCTTTCAATCTCAAATGTTGTCACAATATGCAAAATTGAGCTAGTTTAACGTATGCGTTGGAATCATCTCATTTTGAGCTCTAAATTAAAAGTTAGAGACGACTTAGTACGGACATGTTAAGTTGATCAGCTAGTTAAAATTATCATTCTAAACTGATCATTGGTGCTCATTCAGCAAAGGCGTATAAATGAAGAATAATGCATGGGATCACGTAGTTCGGGATAGATTAAATTACTTGGAGTCCTTGTCATAGTTATTTTGATCTTAAATTTTGTCACAACATAAAAAGTGAGCTACCGTAACATTGGCAATGGATTCGTGTCATTATGATTTCTAAATCAAAAGTTACGGACGATTTATTGCGGATATGTCAAGTTGATCGACTAGTTAAAATGATCATTCTAAACCGATCATTGGTGCTCCTTGAGTCAAGGTTTGCAAATGAAACCTAATGCATTACATCACGCAGTCTGGATAGATTGGATTACTTTGAAGCTTTGTCGTAGCTCTTCTAGTCTCAAATATTGTCACAAAATGAAATATCGAGCTTACCTAACATGGGCGTTGGATTCATGTCATTTTGAACTCTAAATTAAAAGTTAAAGAATATTTAGTGCGGACAAGTCAACTTGATCTGCTAGTTAAAATGATCATTCTAAACTGATCATTGGTGCTCATTGAGTAAAAGCATATAAATGAAGCATAATGTATGGCATCACACTGTTTTGTATAGATTGGAATACTTAGAGTCTTTGTCGTAGCTATTTCGTTTTTAAATTTTTTCAAATATATAAAATAGAGCTCGCTTTACTTGGGCGTTGTCGTCGTGTCATTCTTAAATGTACATCAAAAGTTACGGACGAGTTAGTATGGGCAATCAAGTAGATTGGCTAGTTAAAATAAACATTCTAAACTGATCATTGGTGCTCATTGAGCAAAGGTTTACAAATGAAGCATAACACATGGCATCACGCAGTTTGGTATATATTGGATTTCTTTGAGTCTTTGTTGTAGCTCTTTCAATCTAAAATGTTTCCACAATATGGACAATTGAGCTAGCCAAACATAGGCGTTGGATTCATCTCGTTTTGAGCTCTAAATTAAAAGTTAAAGACAATTTAGTGCGGGCATATCTAGTTGATCAGCTAGTTAAAATGATCATTCTAAACTGATAATTGCTGCTCATTGAGTGAAGGCGTATAAATGAAGCATAATGGATGGAATAACGCAGCTCACGATAGAGTGGATTATTTGGATGGTTTGTCATACCTATTTCGGTCTTAAATTTTGTCACAATATAGAAAATTGAGCTAGCATTTTGTTGGCGTTGGATTTGTGTCATACTAAACTCTAAATTAAAGTTAGAGACGATTTAGTGGGGATATGTCAAGTTGATCGGCTAGTTAAAATGATTATTCGTGCTCCTTGAGTAAACGCTTATAATGAAAGCATAATGCATGGCATCACGTAGTTTGGGATAGATTGGATTATTTGGAGGCTTTGTCGTAGCTTTTTAGTCTCAAGTATTGTCACAATATGGAAGATTGAGCTAACTTAACTTTGGCGTTGGATTCATGTCATTTTGAACTCTTAATTAAAAGTAAATGACGATTTTTTGCGGACTTCTCAGCTTGATCTGCTAGTTATAGTGATCATTCTAAACTGATCATTGGTGCACATTGAGTAAAAGCCTATAAATGAAGAGTAATGCAAGGCATCACGCAGTTTAAGAGAGATTGAATTAATTTGGAGGCTTTCTCAAAGCTAATTTGGTCTTAAATTTTGTCACAATATAGAAAATTGATCTAGCTTTTCTTAGGCGTTGGATTCATGTCATTTTGAGCCCTAAATTAAAAATTACGGACGATTTAGTGTGGACATCTCAAGTTTATCGGCCAGTTAAAAATGAACATTCTAAACATATCATTAGTGCTCATTGAGCAACGGTTTACAAATGAAGCATAATGGATGGCATCACGCAGTTTGGGATATATTGGATTACTTTGATGCTTTGTCGTAGCTCTTTAAGTGTCAAATGTTATCACAATATACAAAATTTAGCTGGTTTAACGTGGGCGTTGGATTCATCTCATTTTGAGCTCTAAATTAAAAGTTAAAGATGATTTTTTGCGGACATGTCAAGTTGATCAGCTAGTTAAAATAATCATTCTAAACTGATCATTGGTGCTCATTGAGTAAAGGCGTATATATGAAGCATAATGCATGGAATCACGTAGTTTGCGATAGAGTGGATTATTGGGAGACTTTGTCATAGCTACTTTGGTTTTAAATTTTGTCACAATATAGAAAATTGAGCTAGCTTAACGTTGGCATTGGATTTGTGTCATTCTTAACTCTAAATCAGAAGTTACGGATAATTTAGTGCGTACATGTCAATTTGATCGGTCAGTTAAAATGAAGATTCTAAATTGATCATTGGTGCTCGTTGAGTAAAGGTTATAAACAAAGTATAATCCATGGCATCACGCAGTATGGGTCAAAATGTATTACTTGGAGGCATTGTCGTAGCTCTATCAATCTCAAATATTGTCACAATATGGCATATTGAGCTTTTCAAACGTTGATGTTAGATTTGTGTCATTCTGAACTCTAAATCTAACATTATAGACGATTTAGTGCAGACACGTCAAGTTGATCAGCTAATTGAAATGATCATTCTAAGCTGATCATTGGTGCTCTTTGAGTAAAGACGTATAAATGAAGCATAATGCATGGAATCACGCAGTTCGGGATAGAGTGGATTATTTGGAGGATTTGTCATAGCTATTTCGGTTTTAAATTTTGTAACAATATAGAAAATTGAGCTAGCTTAACAATTGTGTTGGATTCGTTTCATTTTGAACTTTAAATCAAAAGTTACAAACGATTTAGTACGGACATGTCAAGTTCATTGGCTAGTTAAAATGATAATCCTAAACTTATCATTGGTGCTCATTGAGGAACCGATTACAAACGAAGCATAATGCATGGCATCATGCAGTTTGGGATATATATGATTGGTTTGAGCCTTTGTCGTAGCTATGTCGTTCTTAAATTTTTTTCACAATATAGAAAATTGAGCTAGATTTACTTGGGCGTTGGATTTGTGTTACTTTGAACGCTAAATCAAAAGCTACGAATGATTTAGTCCAGACATGACAAGTGGATGGACTAGTTAAAATGATCATTTTAATCTGATCATTGGTGCTCATAAAGCAAAGGATTACAAATGAAGCATAATGCATGGCATCACGTAGTTTGGGATAAATTGGATTACTTGGAGGCTTTGTTGTAGGTATTTCGGTCATAAATTTTTTAAATACACAAAATAGTGATAGCTTTACTTGGGCGTTGGATTCATGTAATTCTGAAATGAAAATCAAAAGCTATGGACGATTTAGTGTGGACATGTCAAGTTGATCGGCCAGTTAAAATGATCATTTTAAACTCATCATTGGTGCTCATTGAGTAAAGGCGTATAATTAAAGCATAATGCATGACATCACACAGTTTCAGATCTATTATATTACTTATAAATGCTTGAGTAAATGCTTATAAATAAAACATAATCCATGGCATCACACATTATGGGATAGATTGGATTACTTGGAGGCTATGTCGTAGATCTTTCAATCTTAAATATTGTCACAATATGGAATATTGAGATATTTTAACGTTGACGCTGAATCTGTGTCAATCTAAACTCTAAATCAAAAGTGACGGCTGATTTAATGCGAACATGTCAAGTTGATCGGCTAATTAAAATGATCATTCTAAACTGACTATTGGTGCTCCTTGAGTAAAGGCAACTAAAGCATAATGAATGGCATCACGCAGTTTAGTATAGATTAGATTACTCATAGGCATTGTCGTGGCTCTTTCAATCTCAAATATTTTCACAATATGGAATATTGAGCTGACTTAACATGGTCGTTCGATTCATGTCATTCTGAATTCTAATTTAAAAGCTAAAGACGATTTAGTGCGGACATGTAAACTTGATCTGCTTGTTAAAATGATCATTCTGAACTGATCAGTGGTGCTCATTGAGTAAAGGAGTATAAATGAAACATAATGCATGGCATCACTAAGTTTGGGATAGATTGGAATACTTGGAGGCTTCGTTATAGCTATTGTGGTCTTAAATTTTGTCACAATATGGAAATTTGAGCTAGCTTAATGGGGGCATTGGATTCATCCCATTTTGAGCTCCAAATCAAAAGTTAAAGATGATTTAGTGCGGAAATATCAAGTTGATCAGCTAGTTAAAATGATCATTTTAAACTGATCATTGGTGCTCATTGAGTAAAGGCGTATAAAGGGAGCATAATGCATGGCGTCACGTAGTTCAGGATAGACTGTATTACATGAAGGCTTTTCATAGCTCTTTCGGTCTTCAATTTAGTCACAATATAGAAAATTGAGCTACCTTAACGTGGGCATTGGATTCGTGTCATTCCGAACTCTAAATCAAAAGTTACAGACGATTTGGAACATCTCAAGTTGATCGGCGAGTAAAAATGATCATTCTAAACTTCTCATTGATGCTCATTGTGTAAAGGCGTATAAATGAATCATAATGCATGGCATCACACAGTTTGGAGTAGATTGGATTACTTGGAGGATTTGTCATATCTATTTTGTTCTTCAATTTTGTCACAATATAGAAATTTGAGGTAGCTTTACTTGGGCGTTGGATTCGTGTCATTTTGAAATGTAGATCAAAAGTTACGTACTATTTATTGTGGACATGTCAACTGGATCAGCCAGTTAAAATAAACATTCTAACCTAATCATTCGTGCTCATTGAGCAAACATTTACAAATGAAGGATAATGCATGGCATCACGCAGTTTGACACTACAAGAAAACATTAACATTTCCGACGGCATTTCTGACGGCATTTCCGACGGCATTTCCGACGGACAAAAAACCGTTGGACTTTTCCGATGAATTTACGACGGATACACGACGGATAGCCAAGGGAACTAAAACCATCGGAGATCCGTCGGTAATTTCCGACGCCGGAAAGATCATCGGTAAATCGATGGTAAAAACGGACGGTAAACCGTTGCATTTCCGACGAAAGCCTTATCGTCGGGATATCTTCTTGAAACCGTCGGAAAGTTACCAAAGTATCTGAAGTCGTCGGTAATATTCTGACGATTTCCTGACGGATTCTGTGTTTTAGAGCCCATCAGGAATCCATCGGCAGCTGTCGTCGGAATACCATCGGACTATCCGACCATTGTCGGATACAGTCGACAATCCATCGGAAATATACGTACACTATTAAAATTTTGTGTTTATCCGTCGATGGTCGGAAACCGTCGGAAATCCATCAGTTTATAAAGATAAAATCTATTCAAAATACGTGAATATCGGGTTGTGGTCGGTAACCGTCAGAATTCCGTCGGAAATAGAGAATATTCTGAAGAATAATCTTTTTAAAGTTCGTAATTATCTGTTAAAAATTCTTAATAATATGTTAAAAATTCGTGATAATATCTAATTTTCACTATTAATAAGCTATGATCTTTCAAAATTTTAACAGAACCAAAATTTTTTAAAAAAATGTGTTCTTCGGGTTCTTTTGAGTATTTTCGATCGTGGATGGATAAACCTCGATATGATTCAACCACGGGGGAATTGACTGATGAATTTGCGCAAGGTGTTGAAGAGTTCATGACATTTGCATCAAAGAATAGCATGACATCGAAATACGGTAAAATGTATTGTCCGTGTATTAAATGTCGAAATCATAGATTAATCTCTGTTAGAGAAGTACATAATCATTTGTACAGGAATGGATTAATGCCGGGTTACAAAATTTGGTATTCACATGGAGAAACTGATGCAATGATGCAATACTAATGTTAGGGTAGAGGAACCGGCATCAGAAGTTGATATAAACGGAGGTACTGTTCAGATGGTGAATGATGCATTTCGTGAACAAAGAGAATCGTACATCGAAGATATTAGTAGAATAGAGGAACCTAATTTGGAAGCCCGGAAATTTTTTGATATGTTAGATGCATCCAAGCAGCCTTTGTATAAAGGATGTAGAGATGGATTATCGCCTTTATCTGCTGCAAGCAGGTTGATGACGATAAAGACGGATTTCAACTTGCCTGAAGATTGTGTGAATGCGATAGCTAATTTTGTTAGAGATATATTACCTGAAGATAATATTGCACCTGCTTCATAATACGAGGTTCAAAAACTTGTATCTGGTCATGGATTGCCATATCAGATAATCGATGTATGTATTGACAATTGCATGATCTATTGGAGAAATGATGAAAATCGCATGAAGTGCCAATTTTGTCACAAACCTCGATTTCAAGAGACAAGCGGTAGAGTACCTATTCCGCATAAATGGATGTGGTATTTTCCATTAACAGAGAGGTTAAAGAGGTTATATCAATCTGAACACACAGCAAAACCTATGAGATGGCATGCAGAACATAATTCGAATGGAGAAATTGTGCATCCCTCGGATGCAGAATCATGGAAACATTTTCAACAGGTTTTATCCTAGTTTTGCATATGAGCCTAGAAACGTATACCTCGGGTTATCTACAGATGGATTCAACCCTTTTGGGAAGCATGGCAGGCAATACTCGTTGTGGCTAGTTATCGTTACACCTTATAATTTGCCTCCTTCTTTGTGCATGAAACGAGAGTTTTTATTTCTAACAATTCTCATCCCCGGCCCAGAGCATCCTAAGCGATCGCTTGATATTTTCTTGCAGCCACTAATTCATGAGTTAAAAATATTATGGGAAAATGGTGTCGAAGCATTCGTTGTTTCCAACCAACAGAACTTCTTGATGCGAGCTGTACTTATGTGGACGATAAGTGATTTTCCAGCATATGGTATGTTATCAGGATGGTCGACGCATGGAAGATTAGCATGCCCATATTGTCAAGATAATAATGATGCGTTCCAACTGAAACACGGACGAAAGACTAGCTGGTTCGATTGTCATCGTCGATTTCTACCACAAGATCATCCATATCGCCAGAGCACGACATTGTTTAGGAAAAACAAAAAAATTTTTGATGCTCCACCTCCTATTCTTGACAGGAATTATATGTTGACTCAACTTAGAGATTTTAGTGCTGAGAGAACGGCTTCTTGTGGAGGTAACGGACATTACCCTGTTGATGGTTGTGGCGAATACCATAATTGGCACAAGAAGAGCATTTTTTGGGATTTACCATATTGGAAGGACCATTTGTTGCGCCATAATCTAGATGTTATGCACATTGAGAAGAATTTTTTCGACAACATAATGAATACCGTTCTAAATGTGCAAGGAAAAATAAAAGATAATTTGAAAGCTAGATTGGATTTGCCGGATATTTGTTCCCGGAAGGAACTACATGTAATGTCAAATGGAAAATCATTGTCTCCCGCATTCCGGTTGGATGCGCATGCAAAAGATGAATTCTTTGACTGGATTAAGCATAGTGTCAAATTTCCAGATGGATACGCATCTAATCTTCGTAATTGTGTCGATACTATTGAAGGTAAATTTTCAGGGATGAAAAGTTATGATTGTCATGTTGTCATGCAAAGATTATTCCCATTTGCCTTTAGCGATCTACTGCCTAAAAACGTCCACGAAGCAATTGCATGTACGACGTTAAATTTACATTATTTTATATATATATAATAATATTTTCATATATTATATGATATTAAAATATATTTTTTATGTAGGGATTGGTGCTTTTTCCCGAGATTTATGTACAAGATCACTTACTGTAGACGATATCCGAAATTTGAAGGAAAAAATACCGGTTCTCATTTGTAACCTGGAAAAAATATTTCCACCAGCATTTTTTGATGTTATGGAGCATCTTCCAGAATCTGAGTTTTATACCAACTCAAGTTCCAGAATCTGCAAATGATTCTTTCCGACCAATGGCAATTGAAGAATTGGTTCAGCAGCCTGGTCGTGAACTTCTCACATTTCTCGATCCGAGACGTCAAGGAAACTCGACATGGTAAATTAAATTTTCTATAATTATATTTAAAATAATTATTTTAATACTATTCTATAATTATATTTAAAATAATCATTTTAATACTATTGTAATAAAAATTCGTAGGTTTGGTATTTCAAACAATGGAATAAGCAAATCTATATTAAAGATGCTTCATTCTCTTTTGAATAAACCATATACCAAATTTCGAGATATTCCGTACGAAGAACGTCAGATTTGGTTCAGGACATTTGCGGTACGTTATTTAAATTTTAAATATATAATTATTTTAAATAGTTTTTAATAATATTTTTTAGTAATATATATTAAAATTTCGTAGCAATAATTTACATGGGATCCCATGAACACAAAATTGGTGGAAGACGCTTTCGAAAAAGAGGCTGCAGTACAATTTTCCCGCCACATGAACGAATGGAAACAAAAATGGAAAAATGGAAAAGATAAACCAAGAGGGTTGAATGAGTCGGTTTGGAACGACTTTATTCGTTATTGGGAATCTTCCACCGCTGAGGTCATCTCGAAAACTAATTCGGAAAACCGGAAGAGTGACCGAGGAGGCAAAGGCATTTATATTCACAATGTCGGATCGACTAGTTTTCTCAGACGAGCCGATCATTTGGTAAATTAATTATTATATTAATTATTTATTATTATTTAAAAGTTTTAAAATTATTAATTTAGAATTTTTTTATTTTTAGGCACAAGAAATTGGAGCGCCTCCAGATCACTTGCAACTTATCGAGGCCGTCCACACGAACAAAAAGACTGGTCGTATCCAAGATGGTCTCGTTAGTGAGATCATCGAAAAAGTAAAAAAGAAAAAAAGTGATATTCTAACCCAGCAATCCCAAGTTGGTTCTTCATCTTCGGTCGCTGAATTGCCGTGTTCTGAGATTAACCGTCTCGTTCTTGATGTAAGTTTTTTTTAAATATATAATTAATATTATAATAATTTTCATTAAATTTTTTAATAATATTTTTTCTTTTTACAGGAAGTACCATTTTCAAAGGGTCGTCATCCAGGACTCGAGAGAGTTGCAGATACTGGTGGCGCAACATCTGCAGTTAGAAACGAGGAAAATGAGCAGTTAAAAGAAGAAATGGCGTCCATGAAAATAGAGATGAATAATCTCAAAAACTTTGTAGAAATGATAAAAAATAAATTGTCTGATGACTTTTTTTTCTCCTCCTTCAGAAATAATCTCAAATGTGTTGCTATATCCCGATGGTTATAAACCGTCAGGAAATATCATCGGACAATATTTCCAACGGCACAAGTCATCGGAAAACGCCCTCGATAATTCGTCGGTGATTACCGATGGATGGGGACCATCGCAGATCCGTCGGTTATTTCTGATGGAACGTTGTCATCCCAAATCTGTCGGCAAATTCCGACGGCGAGGTTCATCTCTAATCCGTCGGAAATTCCCGATAACTTCCCGACGGAATCGCATTTCCGACGAAATAGTCCCAACGGACTATTTTCGTCGGAAAGTAGTCGAGAATCGGTTTTACCGACGTGTTTCCGACGGATATGGCCGTCGGAAATACATTGTTTTCTTGTAGTGTGAGATATAATGGATTACTTTGAGGCATTGTCGTACCTCTTTCAGTCTCAAATGTTGTCCCAATGGAAAATTGAGCTAGCTTAACGTGGAAGTTGGTTTCATCTCATTTTTAGATCTAAATCAAAATTTAAAGATGACTTAGTGCGGAAATGTCAAGTTGATCAGCTAGTTAGAATGATCATTCTCAAGTGACCATTGGTGCTCACTGAGTAAAACAAGATTTAAGCATTATCAAAAGGCGGATGTCAAACACAACTTAGAAACTCTCCCGCGACCCTAACAGAGACTTTCAATCAATGAGTAATAGATGGGTACAACAAATTGATGCTCTTACCCTTGACAACTTAACCATCGAATCAAGACTTCATTAGGTGCTACTCATCAAATGGGAGCCACCGTCTGGCCCTGTCACATTGCCTTTTTGTATCTTTATGGCATGGGAAATGGACGCAGCCCCACACCTTTACGGTTAGTGGAAGCTAAACGCGGTAGTTAGAGCCTCTACTAGAGGAGCCAGTCCATGTGGTCACGGGCGAAAAAAAGATACCATTCTTCCCCTTCGAAGCGGGGGAAGCATGAGGGACAAATGCCTCAACTTGGGCTAGCTACCCAACTGAACAGAAGACAACTGAATTTTCAACTCAGTGACTCTTCGAGCTTCTGGGCTCCGGATGTTAGACAAACAGAAGTGACTTCCGGATAGAGAGGGATTCGAACCCCCAGTATTCCTAGAAATACTTCTGTTTTTCAATTGCCTATCCTTTATAGATGAAGGGGAGTACCTTAGCAGTAGCTTCCAAACTTTAAGATTGACCGCCAGCCAGATATGAAAGTTTTATAAATTTCATACGAAACTATTTACTTACCTAAATTCAACTTCTAACTTTCCAAATAAGTTTACTGAAGGAACTGACTCTAAGTAGCTCTCTCTAAAATACAAATCCCAAGAAAGAGATTCTTTGGATAAGTTGAAACCTTTCATTTTTCTTTTAAGGCGTTTATCCTACTTATAGTATTAGTCCTATAGCCTATCGAACTAACCAAGAACACATGCACTTTGTTGGCACTAAAAAGCGTTATTCAATCCACTAGTGCATTACCTCTTCTGAATCGAAAAAAGAAAGAGCTCATAACCACTACTTATAAAGAGCTCTCCTCAACTGAAAGCGCACCTACTGTTACTATCCACGTCTCTCTCAGGTCAAGTTTTGATCTTGAAATAACGGCCGGAAGAGAGATATTCATAAAATCCGATTCCCTGCCCTGTCTTAAGAACCTGACTCAAAATAGAAAAGAAGACCAGACTAAAAGAGAGAAGCAGACCAGACTAAAAGAGTGATCACTTTCGACGATTGAACTGCACTTTGATATCCAGATTGGAACAGGATTTTAACGCCTTTGGATCCTGCTTAGAGCCGGCTCTCACTACACTTTAACCTTTCATATCAGAAACGTCGACTTGCACTTTTTTTATATCTAATTTCTTTTTCAGGAATCCTTGCTCCCGCCTTGGCTCATATTCACATGGGCCACTCATAAGAATAAGAGAAAAAACCCCTACCTAAAAAGCAACTAATTGAGAGACTCCGAATATCAGTGCCTTGGGTAAATGCAGGAGAATCTTACCGAACGAGTTTCAAACCAGTCCTCTTTGCTTCCCTTAGGGAAAAGGGCCTTGTCGGCCACCGCTTGCTGACGACAGAACGCATTGTCAATTAAAAGTCCTCGCCTTGGACTTTTTTGGAAAGGTAGGTCTTTGGCATGTCCCTTGCTTGCGAACTTCTTTAGTAGAGTGGGTAGCTTTGGAGATCACATTCCTCACGTTTACCGTTGTCCCCAGACTTCACTCTTTCAACACTTGTATACTTTCAAAATAGTCAGGCGTGTCCATGTCTCCAACAAGTGTGTGATCCACCGATTCACTGAGTGACTCTTCCTTACCGCTTATGTCCCTATCTCTGAAAGCCTTATAAGAGTTCCGATCCATCCCTAGTTTGCCTTGGCAGGCTAGACTGATTTCAGACCTTTTGATGTGCCTCTTTCGGTTGCTTTCTAGCTTTACCGAATGCTCATTGAGACCTATTCTCTTTCCGCTTTCAGACAAGTAGCTAAGTCGTCTTAATCCAGCGACGAAAATTCCTGCATTAGGTGAGGAGTTCTTCTGAGAAAAGAATAGTTGTACCAAATACTTTATCTTAGCATAGCCGTGCAGTGAGCGGTACTCCCTCAACAGAGTTGACAAAGCAGTCATAGGTAGGAGCCCCCCTTGCTTCTTTCATAGGTAGGAGCCCCCCTTGCTTCTTTCATAGGTAGGGGCTTTCACCACTGCAAATTGTTCCGTTCCTGTATTCATTAAAGAGTGAAGTACCAGTACTCCATCCACTATGTTGTCTAAGGATCCCGTATTCGGGTTAGTCTTAGTAGTCTCCCTAGCGGCTTAGTCACATGCTTCCTGCCCCTAGTCTTTGAGTGGAATACTGGGCACATATGATGAGAGAGGGCACCGGGGCTGCTTTCGTGATAATGCCGGATGCCAGAGAGGAGAGGGCAAGATGGTCTTGGACGATGTCCGATGGTGGGAAAACGGAAAGAAATACATATGACTTTCCTAAATGAGACGTCAATCAAAAAAGGCATTTACGAGTGGTGGCATCTAAAAAACACGGGTTTTGTCGCCTTTATCAAAGGCTAATAAATTGTACTGGATGAAGCTCTCCTGCTGCTTCTTTCTTAATCGACGACAACACTTTATTAGAGAAAGGTGCATAGCGGGGAGATATTCATTAAACCAAAAGAAAACCAAATAACCAGAACCGGATACAGTCGATGGTCAAGATACCTAGACCTATCTATATAGTTATTAAAGTAGATAAAGGAGAACTTGCTTTTCTCTTTATCTAGTTTGATGCCTTCTTTTCGTCCATCATCCGTTTAAAGACCAAGAGATATGTATGATTTTTGTTCAAGTCTCAAGTGATTCACCAACGGAGTCTAGGCCGTTAAGGGGAGACTTGGCGTCATCGTATAATAAAGTAAATTGAATCTGACCAAGCCACTAAGCGGCATCGAATCGAAGTGTACTTTAGTAACTTAGCACCCTATTTGCAAAAAGAAAGTCAAAGTTCTAAACCTTTATTCTGAGCCATCCTTATCGGGAGCATAAAATGGACTTGATACCCCCCAAGGAACACCTTAAGACCTCTACGGAAAGGACCAAGAGCTCTTATTATGCAGTCTTTATCACATAATAGTCGATGCAGTACTCTGGCGGTTCCACTAATATTCCTATCAATTAATTCCTAAAAACCCAAAATAAATCGTAGACTGGTTTATACCTTTTCAAAGGCAAGAAAGTAGGCTTCGGTTCAGTCTGGGATCAAACTATCCTCTTTTCTTTGGCTGTGTCAAGCAATTTCTTTGATCCGAGGGGGATTCTTTTGAAGTAAAGAATGTTTACAGGGATCAAACCGAACTGCCACTCCAAGCTTCGGCATATGGAATACAGTCTTTTAGGTAGTCTTATGAGACTAGCTTTCCTTTGTAGAGTCCAAGAGCTTTCCCTATCAGCTCTAACTAGATAAGAAAGAATAAGTCCTACTTTTCTTATTATATGAAATTAAAAGAAGACTTGAATTATATAATATGGATTGCCAACAAAGCCTTTTGGGTCCAGGGCTTCTTTGTTTTGGACAAGAGTGTCCAGAAAGCAAGGGGAAATAGAATGCCCAAGGAAGATTAGCATGGGCAGAAGTGAGATTTTATTGGATTCGATTCTTGAGCTACCCACGAAGTCCATGGTTAGGCTTGTTAGGATTAGAGGGGAGGCCAAAAGAAAAAATTGAGTAGCTTTAGGGCTTGTTCTGAAGACATGGTCGGTGCTTTCATTGATTCCTTGGCATCAACAATAGGGTCCATGACTAATGTGCCGAGTGTGGAGAAGGCCTAGGCGATCATGGGCACAAAGCCAGAGGAAATAAATTTTTGTCTCGAACATCGTGAAGAACTCAGTTTTATCACTCCCTCATTACGAACAAGAAAGTGGTTTGAAAAACCAGTTGTACACTCCCTTCGTTCGGAGAACCCTTGTTGATTCTGACTTCGTTCGTGAAAGAACCGGAATTTTTACGGACCAGCCCTTTTTTATGCGAAACTTTATCCTGAAAGGAGAATGAACTTTGCTACTCTGGACGATTGGCACTCCCGTGGTTCGCGATAAGGAAAAAGGACTCATCCTTTGTTGCATCTGGCACGAGATGATAAAGAGAGAGCTTCGTCTATCGATGAACAGCAAATTGACGGAGCTCTTGGCATTGGTTTGTTTTTCTCTCCTTTCCTATCAGTGAGTTTCGATGTTTTTGTTTGAAATTTCTTTGTTTGTACCGAGCCGCTTGCAGAATCAAATCCTGTTCCACAAGATCCTTTATCAAATTAATGAAAAATAATACATGGCATCACGCAGTTTGTGATAGATTCAATTACTTGGACGCTTTTGTCATAACTATTTCAGTCTTCAACTTTTTCACAATATAGAAAATTGAGCTAGCTTAATGTGGGCATTGGATTCGTGTCAATGTGAGCTCTGAACCAAAAGTTATGGACGATTTTGAGTTGACATGTCAAGCTGATAGACTAGTTAAAATGATCATTCTAAACTGATCATTTGTGCTCATTGAGAAAAGGCTTATTAATGAAGCATAATGCATGCCATCAAGTTGTTTGCGATATATTAGATTACGTGGAGGCTTTGTCGTAGCTATTTCTGTCTTAAATTTTTTCACACTATAGAAATTGAGCTAGCTTAACGTTGGCATCATTCTGAGCTCTGAATCAAAAGTTCCGGAAGAATTCCTGCGGACATATCGAGTTGACCAGTGAGTTATAATGATCATTCTAAACTGATCATTGGTTCTCATTGAGTAAAAGCTTATTAATTTTGCATAATTCATGATATAAAGCTGGTTGCAATAGAGTGAATTACTTGGAGGCTTTGTTGTAGTTATTTCAGTCTTACAATTTTTCACTATGTAGAAAATTGAACTAGCTTAACTTGAGTGTTGGATTCGTTGCATTCTGAGCTTTGAATCAAAAGTTATAGATGATTTAGTGCGGGCATGTTAAGTTGATCGTTCAGTTAAAACAATCATTCTCAACTTATCATTGGTGCTCATTGAGTAAAGGCTTATTAATGAATCATAATGCTTGGCATCACGCTGTTTGCGAGAGATTGGATTACTTAAAGGCTTTGTCATAGCTTTTTAAATCTTAAATTTTTCACAATATAGAAAATTTTTCTAGCTTAGCGTGAGCATTGGATTCGTGTCATTCTGAGCTTTGAGTCAAAAGTTATGGACGATTTTAAGCGGACATGTCAAGTTGACCGGCTAGATACAATGATCATTCTAAACTTATCATTGGTGCTCATAAAGTAAACGCTTCTTAATGAAGCATAATTCATGGCATCAAGCAATTTTTGATAGATTCGATTACTTAGAGGCTTTGTCGTAGCTCTTTCAGTCTTAAGTTTTTGTCACACTATAGAAAATTGAGGTAGCTTAACATGGGCATTGGATTCGTGTCATTTTGAGCTCTGAATCAAATGTCACAGACGATTTAGTGCGGACATGTCAAGTTGATCGGTCAGTTAAAATGATCATTCTTAACTGATCATTGGTGCTCACTGAGTAAAAGCTTATTGATTCGATTACTTGGAGGCTTTGTCATAGCTATTTTAGTCTTCAATTTTGCCACAATATTGAAAATGGAGCTAGCTTAACATGGGCATTGGATTCGCATCTTTTTGAGCTCTGAATCAATTGTTACGGGCAATTTTGTGTGGAAAGGTCTAGTTGATCGGCTAGTTTAAATGATCATTCTAAAGTTATCATTAGTGCTCATTTAGTAAATGCCATTAATGAAGCATAATGCATAACATCAAGAATTTTGCGATATATTGGATTACTCGGAGGCTTGTCGTAGCTATTTTAGTATTAAATTTTATCACACTATAGAAAATTGAGGTAGCTTTACATGGGCATTGGATTCGTGTCATTCTGAGCTCTGAATCAAAAGTTACAGACTATTTTGTGCGGACATGTCAAGTTGACTGGCGAGTTGAAATGATAATTTTTAACTGATCGCTGGTGCTCATTGAGAAATAGCTTATTAATGAAGCATAACGCATGGCATCACGAGTTTGGGATAAATTGGATTACTTGAAGGCTTTGTCGTAGCTATTTTGGTCTTAAATTTTATCATAGTATAGAAACTTGAACTAGCTTAATGTGGGCTTTGAATCAAAAGTTACAGACGATTTAGTGCAAACATGTCTAGTTGATCAGTCCGTTAAAACGACCATTCTAAACTGATCATTGCTGCTCATTCAGTAAAGGCTTATTAATGAAGCATAATGCGTGGCATCACGCAGCTTGTGATAGATTTGATTACTTGTAGGGTTTGTCGCAACTAGTTTAGTCTTCAATTTTGTCACAATACAGAAAATTTAGCTTGTTTAACGTGGGGATTGGATTCGTGTCATTCTAAGCTCTAAAAAAAATAGTTACGGACGATTTTGTGCCGACAGGTCAAGCTAATCGGCTAGTTAAAATGATCATTCTAAACTGTTCATTAGTAGTCATTGAGTAAAAGCTTATTAATGAAGTATAATGCATGGCATCAAGAAGTTTACGATAGATTGGATTACTCGCAGACTTTGTCGTAGCTATTTCAGTCTTAAATTTTGTCAAATTATAGAAAATTGAGATAGCTTAATGTGGGCATTGCATTCGTGTCATTGTGAGATTTGAATCAAAGTTACAGGCAATTTTGTGCAGACATGTCAAGTTGATCCGGGAGTTAATATGATCAATCTAAACATATCATTGCTACTCATTGAGTAAAGGCTTACTAATAATATTATTCATTGTGCATGACATCAAGCAGTTTGCGATAGATTCAATTACTGGGAGGCTTGGTCTTAGATATTTCAGTCTTAAAATTTTTCACAATATCGATAATTTAGCTAGCTTAACGTGTGCGTTGGATTCGTGACATTTCGAGCTTTGAATCAAAAGTTACAGACCATTTTGTGCGGATATGTCAAGCTGACCGGCGAGTTAAAATAATCATTCGAAACTGACCATTGGTGCTCATTGTGTAAAAGCTTATTAATAAAGCATAATGCAAGGTACCAAGCAGTTTGCGATATATTTGATTACTTGGAGGCTTTGTAGTAGCTATTTCAGTCTTAAATTACTTTCACAATAATTGAGCTAGCTTACCGTGAGCATTGCACTCATGTCATTCTGAGCTCTGAATCAATAGGTACGGACGATTTCGTGCGAACATGTCAAGTTGACTAGCTAGTTAAAATGATCATTCTAATCGGATCATTGGTGCTCATTGATGAAAGGCTTATTAATGAAGCATAATTCATGGCATCAAGCATTTTGTGATAGATTGGATTATTTGGAGGATTTTTCGTTGCTATTTGAGTCTTAAATTTTTTACAATGTAGAAAATTGATCTAGCTTAACGTGAGCGTTGGATTTATGTCATTTTGAGCTATTAATCAATAGTTATAGACGATTTTGAGTGGACATGTCTAGTTGATCGGTCACTTAAAATGATCATTCTAAATTGATCATTGGTGCTCATTGAGTAAAGGCTTATTAATAAAGTAAAATGCATGGCATCACGCTGTTTACGATAGATTCAATTACTTCGACGCTTTTTTGTAGCTATTTAAGTCATAAAATTGGTCACACTATAGAATATTAAGCTAGCTTAACGTGGGCGCTGGATTGGTGTCATTTTGAGCTATGAATCAAAAGTTACAGACAATTTTGTGCGGACATGTCAAGTTGATTGGCGAGTTAAATGATCATTCTTAAAGTTATCATTGGTGCTCATTGAGTAAAGGCTTATTAATCAAGCATAGTGCATGACATCAAGCAGTTTGCGATAAATTAGATTACTCGGAGGGTTGGTCGTAGCTATTTCGTTCTTAATTTTTTTGTCACGATATGGAAAATTTAGCTATGTTAACATGGGCGTTGGATTCTTGGCATTCGGTGCTCTGAATCAAAAGTTACAGACGATTTACTGCGGACATGTCAAGTTGACCGGCGAGTTAATATAATCATTCTAAACTAATCATTGGTGCTCGTTGAGTAAAGGCTTATTAATGAAGCATAATGCATTCCATCAAGCACTTTCTGTTAGATTGGATTACTTGGAGCCCTTGTCGTAGCTATTTCAGTCCGAAATTTTTCAGCAATATAGAAAATTGAGCTAACTTAACATGAGTGTTGGATTCGTGTAATTATGAGCTCTGAATCAAAAGTTACATAAGATTTACTGTGGACATGTCAAGTTAACCAGCGAGTTAAAATAATCATTCTAAACTAATCATTAGTGCTAATTGAGTAAAAGCTCAATAATGAAGCACAATGCATGGCGTTAAATAGTTTGTGATAGATTGGATTAGTTGTAGGCTTTGTCATAGCTATTTCAATCTCAAACTTTTTTCACAATATCGAAAATTGAGATAACTTAACGTTAGCATTGGATTCGTGTTATTTTCATCTCTGAATCAAAAGTTATAGGGACATGACAAGTTGACCGGCTACATAAAATGATCATTCTAAACCTATCATCGGTGCTCATTGAGTAAAGGCTTATTAATGAAGCATTATTCATGGCATCAAGCAGTTTGCGATAGATTAGATTACTTGGAGGCTTTTGCGTAGCTATTTTAGTCTTAACTTTTTTTCAAAATATAGAAAATTGACCTAACTTATCGTGATTGTTGGATTCGTGTCATTCTGAGCTCTCAATTAAAAGTTACAAAACGATTTATTGCGGGCATGTCTAGTTGATTGGTCAGTAAGAAGGACAATTCTAAACTGATCATTGGTGCTCATTTAGAAAAGGCTTATTAACGAAGCATAATGTGTGGTATCACGTAGTTTGTGATAGATTCAATTACTTGAAACCTTTGTTGTAGCTATTTTAGTATTAAATTTTTTCACAATATAGAAAATTAAGCTAGCTCAACGTGGGTATTGAATTCATGTCATTCAGAGCTTTGAATCAAAAGTTACAAACGATTTAGTGCAAACATGTCTGGTTGATCGGTCAGTTAAAATGATAGCTCTAAAATGATCATCATTGTTGCTCATTGAGTAAAGGATTATTAATGAATCATAATGTGCGGCATCATGCAATCTGTGATAGATTCGATTACATGGAAGCTTTTTCGTAGCTATTTTTGTTTTTAATTTTGTCACAATATAGAAAATTCAGCTAGATTAACGTGGGCATTGGTTTCGCGTGAATCTAAGCTCTGAATCAAAAGTTACAGACGATTTTGTGCTGATGTGTCAAGTTGACCGCTAGTTAAAATGATCATTCTAAACTGATCATTGGTTCTCCTTGAGTAAAGGCTTATAAATTAAGCATAATGCAAGACATCACGACTTTAGGATAGATTGGATTACTTGGAGGCTTGCTTTTAGCTATTTGGGTCTAAACGTTTTCTACAATATAGAAAATTTAGCTAGCTTAACGTGGGTGTCGGTTTCGTGGCATTCAGCGCTCTAAATCAAAAGTTAGCGACGATTTAGTGCGGACATGTTAGGTTGACCAGCGAATCAAAATGATCATTCTAAACTGATCAATTGGTGCTCATTGAATACAAGCTTATTAATGAAGCATAATGTATGGTATCAAGCAGTTTGCGATATATTGGATTATTTGGAGGCTTTTTCGTAGCTATTTCAGTCTTAGATTTTGTCACATAATAGAAAATATAGCTAGCTTAACGTGGGCATTGGATTCGTGTCATTCTGAGCCTCAAATCAAAAGTTATGGATGATTTAGTGCGGAAATGTCAAGTTGACCGACTGGTTAAAATGATCATTCGAAACGATCACTCGTGCTCATTGAATAAAGGCCTATTAATGAAGCATAATTCATAGCATCAAACAGTTTGCGATAGATTGGATTACCTGGAGAGTTTATCGTAGCTAATTCAGTCTTAAAGTTTCTCACATTATAGAAAATTGAGCTAGCTTAACGTGAGCGATGGATTCATGTCATTCTAAGCTCTGAATCAAACGTTACAAACGATTTAGTGCGGAGATGTCTAGCTGATCGGTAAGTTAAAATGATCATTCTAAGGTGATCATTGGTTCCCATTGAGTAAAGGATTATTAATGAATCATAATGCGTGGCATCACATAGTTTGTGATAGATTCGATTACGTGGAGGCTTTTTTGTAGCAATTTTTGTTTTAAATTTTGGCACAATATAAAAAATTGAGCTAGCTTAGCGTGGGCATTGGTTTTGTGTCATTCAGAGCTCTGAATCAAAACTTACATACGATTTTATGCGGATAGGTCAAGTTGACCGCTAGTTAAAATGATCATTCTAAACTGATCATTGGTTCTCCTTGAGTAAAGGCTTATAAATGAAGCATAATGCACGACATCCGGAGTTTAGGATAGATTTAATTACTTGGACCCTTGGGCTTAGCTATTTAAGTCTAAAATTTTTCTACAATATAGAAAATTTATCTAGCTTAACGTGGGTGTCGGATTCATGGCATTTTGCGCTCTAAATCAAAAATTACAAACGATTTAGTGTGGACATGTTAGGTTGACCGGCGAGTTAAAATGATCATTTTAAACTGATCAATTGGTGCACATTGAGTACAAGCTTATTAATGAAGCATAATGTATGGCTTCAAGGAGTTTGCGATAGATTGGAATACTTGGAGGTTTTGTCATAGCTATTTCAGTCTTCAATTTTTTCACAATATAGAACATTGAGCTAGTTTAACGTGAGCGTTGGATTTGTGTCATTACGAGCTCTGAATCAAAAGTTACAAAGGATTTAGTGCAGACATGTCTAGTTGATCGGTCAGTTAAAATGATAGTTCTAAACTGATCATTGGTGCCCATTGAGTAAAGGATTATTAATGAATCATAATGTGTGGCATTACGCAGTTTGTGATACATTTGATTACATGGAGGTTTTTTCGTAGCTAGTTTTGTTTTAAATTTTGTCACAATATAGAAAATTAAGCTAGCTTAACCTTGGCATTTGTTCCGTGTCATTTTGAGCACTGAATCAAAAGTTACATACGATTTTGTGCCGACATGTCAAGTTCACAGCTAGTTAAAATGATCATTATAAACTGAACACTGGTTCTCCTTGAGAAAAGGCTTATAAATGAGCATAATGCATGACATCAGGAGTTTAGGATAGATTGGATTACTTGGAGGTTTGGTCTTAGCTATTGATGCGAACCTCCCAAGGAATGCACTTCTGGATGCGGTTGAGATAGGCTTTGCAACAGAATGAATCGAAATTCAATATGTTCAAAGGTTGTGGATTGAAGGGTCACACAGTAGTTGTGGAAAGACTACTGATTTACCTAAGATAGTAGCTTAGATATTACACACTAAGGCTACTAAATGTTGACTGAAGGATATTACACACCAACAATCAGATTAAGAAGAGAATCACTCTCAAACTTAAGAAAAGAAGCTGTTTTTATTTGAAAAGTTGAATTGTCAAGTTTACAACTGAAAGCCCCTATTTATACTATAAGGGGACGTAATATGAGCAGCCTACAACATTAAATTGGTTACAATTACAAGGGAAGACTTGACCAAAGACCTTGACCAAAGACCTTGACTTCATTAACTTTTATTTTGACTATGAATGTAGACACTTTCCCCCCCTTTGATGATGCCAATTTTGCTCATTTTGAATTGAACTCCTTTTGATTTTAAACAACAAATTGGGCTGGTTGTAATGTGATTCATTTGCCTCATTAAAAACCTTACCAAGAAAACCCAATGGGAGAAAACTTGGATAAGGGAAAAAGAGTACAAATGGATCACATACCCATTTGTATGTTGTCTTGAGCTTGTACTAAAATCAGAGTGCTTTTAGGCACTTCTCCAATCAAGCTCAAGTGAATTTGTTGTGCATTCTCCTTGTTGAGCATGCAGCTGATTGCCTCTTTGAGTTTCTTGGCCTTGGCTCGGGTTAATGGTCCAGCTGGTAGTGCAAGAGCTTCTTCATGTTCCACTGGTTCATTTCTAGCCATGAGCTTCTCCTTTTGTGTGCTTTCCATGCTCGTATCATCCCCCTCCTCTTGAAAAGGATTTGACCTCAAATCTGGTTCATCTGCAATGAAAGGCACAAGATCAGAAACATTGAAGCTTGAACTCACATTATACTTACCTTGAAGATCAATTTGGTAGGCGTTGTTGTTGATCTTCTGAACTATCTTGAAAGGTCCATCTATTCTGGGCATAAGTTTGGATTTCCTTTCAGCTGGAAATCTTTCTTTCCTCAAGTGAATCCACACGAGGTCTCCCACCTCAAATACCATTTCACGTCTTCCTTTGTTGGCCTTTCTTGCATATTGTTGGGTTCTGGCCTCAATATTCTTCCTTGCATTCTCATGGATCTGTTTAACAATCTCAGCTTTTCTTTTTCCATCAATACTAGCTCTTTCACTTAAAGGCAAAGGGGTTAGATCCAAAGGAGATAAAGGATTGAAACCATACACAATTTGAAAAGGAGAATACTTAGAAGCAGAATGTACAGAATGGTTATATGCAAATTCAGCATGTGGTAAACATTCTTCCCATGTTCTAAGATTTCGTTTGATTAATGCACGCAGTAAAGTAGACAAGGTTCTATTAACTACTTCAGTTTGACCATCCGTTTGTGGGTGACATGTTGTAGAGAATACCAACTTAGTTCCTAACTTAGACCAAAGAGTTTTCCAAAAGTAACTCAAGAACTTAGTGTCTCTATCAGAAACTATGGTCCTAGGCATTCCATGCAAGCGAACTACCTCTTTAAAGAACAGATTGGCTATATGCAATGCATCATCAGTCTTGTGACATGCTATAAAATGAGCCATCTTAGAGAATCTATCAACCACAACAAAGATAGAATCCTTTCCTGTCTTAGTTCTAGGCAAACCAACCACAAAGTCCATTGATATGTCAATCCATGGATGAGTAGGAATGGGTAAAGGAGTGTACAAACCGTGGGGTTGAACCTTAGACTTAGCCTGTTTGCATGTGGCACACCTTGCACAGATTCTTTCTACGTCTCTCTTCATGTGTGGCCAATGGAAATGATCTTGCATTACTTTAAGGGTTTTGGCAACTCCAAAATGCCCCATCAGTCCTCCTCCATGAGCTTCCCTAACTAGCAAGTCTCGAATGGAACAGTTAGGCACACATAATCTATTATCATAAAATAGGAATCCTTCATGCCGATAGTATTTTCCTGAAGCAAACTTTTTGCTAGCAATGTATACATCTTTAAATTCAGGATCAGTTTCATATAGCTCTTTAAGCTGTTTAAAACCTAACAACTTAGCATCAAGAGTAGAGATTAAGGCATACCTCCGTGACAGTGCATCTGCCACAACATTCTCTTTACCTTGTTTGTATTTAATGACATACGGAAATGTTTCTATGAACTCAACCCACCGTGCATGCCTTTTGTTCAGCTTCTGTTGGCCCTTTAAGTGCTTAAGTGACTCATGATCAGTGTGAATCACGAACTCCTTAGGCCACAAGTAGTGTTGCCAAGTTTGCAAAGCACGGACCAAGGCATACAATTCCTTGTCATAGGTTGGATAGTTTAGGGTGGCTCCTCCAAGCTTCTCACTGAAATAGGCTATAGGTTTCTTATCCTGCATCAAAACAGCTCCAATACCTATACCAGAAGCATCACATTCTATCTCAAAGGTTTTAAGAAAATCAGGTAAAGATAGAAGAGGTGCATGTGTAAGCTTTTCTTTCAAAGCTTGGAATGAGCTTTCTTGAGCTTGTCCCCATTTGAATCCTACGTCTTTCTTGATTACTTCAGTAAGTGGGGCAGCAATAGTGCTAAACTCCTTGACAAAGCGTCTATAGAAGCCAGCCAGCCCATGGAAACTTCTCACTTCTCCTACTGTTTTTGGACTTGGCCATTCCTTAATAGCTTTAACCTTCTCCTCATCAACCTTAATACCATCTGCACTTATAACAAAACCTAGAAACACAATGTTATCTGTACAAAAGTGCATTTCTTAAGATTGGCATATAGTTTTTCTTTTCTAAGAACACTTAGAACCGATGTCAAATGACTAGCATGCTCTTCTAGATTCTTGCTGTAGATTAAGATGTCATCAAAGTATACTACAACAAAGACTCCTATGAATGCTCTAAGAACATGATTCATCAACCTCATGAAAGTACTAGGTGCATTTGTTAACCCAAATGGCATGACTAACCATTCATATAATCCATGCTTAGTTTTAAATGCAGTTTTCCATTCATCCCCTTCTTTCATGCGTATTTGATGGTACCCACTCTTAAGATCTATCTTAGAAAAGATTCTGGAACCATGCAATTCATCAAGCATGTCATCTAACCTAGGGATTGGATGGCGATACTTTACCGTAATGTTGTTGATTGCTCTACAATCAACACACATGCGCCAGCTGCCATCTTTCTTTGGCACAAGTAGAACTGGCACAGCACAAGGACTCATGCTCTCCCTGATGTAGCCCTTCTCCATTAGCTCATTAACTTGCCTTTGCAGCTCCTTAGTCTCAACGGGGTTGGTTCTATAAGCTGGTCTATTTGGTAGTGAGGCTCCAGGTACAAAATCAATCTGATGTTCAATGCCTCTGATGGGTGGTAGCCCATTTGGATTGTCTTCAGGAAATACATCTTCATAATCCTGCAAAATAGAAGTCACTTCACTCGGTAATACCGGTGCAACGTTAGTTAAGCTCATGAGAGCTTCCTTATAGATAAACAAAAGAACAGGTTGTTGTGAGAAGAGAGCCTTCTTAACTCCACCAGTTCTCACAAAGAAACTTGAGTGCTTATTGTTCTTGTTCTCACAGCCTCTGTCACTTTTGGTGCTTATGGTTTCTTTTGAAGTTCCAGCTGTTTTCCTTTGCTCCAACACGAGCTGATCTTGGTACACCTCCTGTGGTGTCATAGGAACAAGTGTGATCTTCTTACCTTTGTGTTCAAACGAGTGTTGGTTGGTGTAACCATCATGAATGACCTTTCGATCAAATTGCCATGGTCTTCCAAGCAGAATGTGGCCAGCCTCCATTGGTAAAACATCACAAAGGATCTCATCTTGGTATTTTCCAATGGTTATAGGTACCTTGACTTGGCTGCTTACCTTCATTTCGCCACACTCATTAAGCCATTGCAGCTTATACGGCTTTGGGTGCTTGAACACTTCCAGACCTAACTTGTTTACCATAGTTTCACTAGCCACATTAGTGTAGCTGCCTCCATCGATAATGATGCTGCAAACCTTTCCTTGGACGTGGCATCTTGAGTGAAACAGGTTCTCTCTTTGCTCATGTTCTTTGGTTTTGTTTTGTACGCTTAGGGTTCTTCTTGTTACCAATAATTCTCCGGCCATAGGAGGTTCAAGATGCTCTTCTGAAGAATCAGAAAAGACTTCTTCTTCCTCGGATTCTATTTCACCATTATCCAACAGAATCATGATCTTCTTGTTGGTGCATTGATTCGCATAATGCCCTCTTCCTTGGCATTTGAAACACTTCACATCTCTTGTTCTAGTAGATGTAGTAGCTTCAGATTTTCCCTTGGCGTCTTGAGTGGTTGTTGAAGGTTTGGAATCAATTTTAGCAATCTGTTTTCCTTCCCTTTGGTAGCTAGGCTTATTGTTAGCTGCTCCATAGCTTGGCCTAGTATAACTTTTTCTTTTTAGCTGCTGTTCTACCAGTATAGCTTTGTGCAACATTTCCTCTAGCTCCACATAATGTTCCAGCTCCATTCTATCTTGAATGTCACGGTTAAGTCCTCCTAAAAATCTTGCCATAGTAGCTTCTCTATCTTCTGAAATGTCTGCCCTGATCATGAGGGTTTCCAACTCCTATTAATAGTCCTCAACACTTCGGCTTCCTTGATTGAGTCTCCTTAGCTTTTGGTGAAGCTCACGGTGGTAATGGCTGGGCACAAACCTTTTCCTCATTATGGCTTTCATCTCAGCCCATGTTTCTACTGGATACTCACCATTACGTCTTCTGGAAGTCACCAATTGATCCCACCAGCTGAGTGCATACTCATAAAATTCAGTAGCAGCTATGCGGACTTTGTTGAGCTCGGAATAGTGTTGACAATCAAACACCAGCTCGATCTTCTTCTCCCATTCCAGGTAAGTGTCTGGATCATTTTTGCCATAGAATGATGGTATCTTAAGTTTAAGACCTCTTATGGTGTCATTAAGCGTCACCCTTTCTTCTCTTACACACCTATGCCTCCTTTGGGTTCTCCTACTCCCTTCACTGCCATGACTATAGTAGGCTTCTATTTCTTCATTATGGCAATGTCTAAAGGGATTCCTGGTTCTCCTTGGACCTGCTTCAGTGTTACTATTGTTCTGAACAGCATCAAGCTGGAAATGAATGGCTTCCAGCTCTACTTGTAGTACTTTCTTCATTTCTGCTACTAGAGCCTCCATTAACAAGTTTGGTGCTTCTGAAGTTTGATTTCCTCCTGACATAGCTACACATACACTTAACAAATGCGTTAAAAATACCTGTTCTGAAAAAATATTTTCGATGGAAGATGAAGAGTTGCGAGTGTGTTATTTTCTAATCTGAAAATGCAATGGGTTGGGGTCGATTTTGATGTTATAAACTGAAGTAATATTGGATAAAAACAACAATGCAATTATATGAATAGGTTTTTTCGATTAATCAACTGATGCAAATCGATACACAAGCATATGCAATCTAAATAGATGGAAATAAAGAGATATAGAGATCAGTGATAGGGATAACCGATCAGAAGTGTGCTCTGATACCAAATGATGCGAACCTCCCAAGGAATGCACTTCTGGATGCGGTTGAGATAGGCTTTGCAACAGAATGAATCGAAATTCAATATGTTCAAAGGTTGTGGATTGAAGGGTCACACAGTAGTTGCGGAAAGACTACTGATTTACCTAAGATAGTAGCTTAGATATTACACACTAAGGCTACTAAATGTTGACTGAAGGATATTACACACCAACAATCAGATTAAGAAGAGAATCACTCTCAAACTTAAGAAAAGAAGCTGTTTTTATTTGAAAAGTTGAATTGTCAAGTTTACAACTGAAAGCCCCTATTTATACTATAAGGGGACGTAATATGAGGAGCCTACAACATTAAATTGGTTACAATTACAAGGGAAGACTTGACCAAAGACCTTGACCAAAGACCTTGACCAAAGACCTTGACTTCATTAACTCTTATTTTGACTATGAATGTAGACACTTTCCCCCCCTTTGATGACGCCAATTTTGCTCATTTTGAATTGAACTCCTTTTGATTTTAAACAACAAATTGGGCTGGTTGTAATGTGATTCATTTGCCTCATTAAAAACCTTACCAAGAAAACCCAATGGGAGAAAACTTGGATAAGGGAAAAAGAGTACAAATGGATCACATACCCATTTGTATGTTGTCTTGAGCTTGTACTAAAATCAGAGTGCTTTTAGGCACTTCTCCAATCAAGCTCAAGTGAATTTGTTGTGCATTCTCCTTGTTGAGCATGCAGCTGATTGCCTCTTTGAGTTTCTTGGCCTTGGCTCGGGATAATGGTCCAGCTGGTAGTGCAAGAGCTTCTTCATGTTCCACTGGTTCATTTCTAGCCATGAGCTTCTCCTTTTGTGTGCTTTCCATGCTCGTATCAGCTATTTTGGTCTAAACGTTTTCTACAATATAGAAATTTAGCTAGTTTAACATGGGTGTCGGTTTCGTGGCATTCAGCGCTCTAAATCAAAAGTTACAAACGATTTATTGCGGACATGTTAGGTTGACCGGTGAGTTAAAATGATCATTCTAGTTCATAAATTTGTGCTCATTGAGTACAAGCTTATTAATGAAGCATAATGTATGGCATCAAGCAGTTTGCGATAGATTAGATTGCTTAGAGGCTTTGTCGTATCTGTTTCAATCTTAAATTTTGCCACACTATATAAAATATAGCTAGCTTAACGTGGGCATTGGATTCTTGTCATTTTGAGCCTCGAATCAAAAGTTATGGATGATTTCGTACAGATATGTCAAGTTGACTAGCTGGTTAAAATGATCATTCAAAACTGATCATTCGTGCTCATTGAGTAAAGGCTTATTAATGAAGCATAATTCACAGCATCAAGCACCTTCTGATAGATTGGATTACTTCGAGGCTTTGTCATAGCTAAATCAGTCTTAAATTTTTTCACATTATAGAAAATTGAGCTAGCTTATCGTGAGCGTTGGATTCGTGTCATTCTGAGCTCTGAATCAAAAGTTACAAACGATTTAGTGCGGACATGTCTAGTTGATCGGTCAGTTAAAATGATAGTTCTAAACTGATCATTGGTGCTCATTTAGTAAAGACTTATTAATGAAGCATAATGCATTGCATCACGAAATTTGTGATAGATTCGATTACATGGAGGTTTTTCATAGCTAGTTTGGTGTTAAATTTTGTCACAATAAAGAAAATTGAGCTAGCTAAACGTGGGCATTGGTTTCATGTCATTCTGAGTTTTGAATCAAAAGTTACATACGATTTTGTGCGGAAATGTCAAGTTGAATGCTATTTAAAAATGATCATTCTAAACTAATCATTGGTTCTCCTTAAGTAAAGGCCTATAAATGATGCATAATGCACGACATAACGAATTTAGGATAGATTGGATTACTTGGAGGCTTGGCCTTAGCTATTTGGGTCTAAAATATTTTCTACAATATAGAAAATTTAGCTATATTAACATGGGCGTCGGGTTCGTGGCATTCGGGCTCTAAACCAAAAGTTACAGACGATTTAGTGCTGATATGTCAGGTTGACCAGCGAGTTAAAATGATCATTCTAAACTGATCAATTCGTGCTCATTGAGTACAAGCTTACTAATGAAGCATAATGCATGGCATCAAGCACTTTGCGATATAAAGATTGGATTACTTGGAGGATTTGTCGTAGCTATTTCAAACTTAAACTTTGTCACACTATGGAAAATTGAGCTAGCTTAACGTGGGCATTGGATTCGTGTCATTTTGAGCTCTAAATCAATAGTTACAAATGATTTAGTGCGGACATGTTAAGATGAACGGGCAATTAAAATTATCATTCTAAACTGATCATTGGTGCTCATTGAGTAAAGGCTTATCAATGAAGCATAATGCATGGTATCACTCTGTTTACGATAGATTCGATTACATGGAAGCTTTGTCGTAGCTATTTAAATTTTAAATTTTTATACAATATGGAAAATTGAGCTAGCTTAATGTGGGCGTTGGATTTGTGTCATTTTGAGCTTTGAATCAAAATTTACCGATGATTTAGTGCAGACATGTTAAGCTGATCGGCCAGTTAAAATGATCATTCTAAACTGATCATTGGTCCTCATTCAGTAATGGCTTATCAATGAAGCATAATGCATGGCATCACTCTGTTTGCGATAGATTCGATTACGTGGAGGCTTTGTTGTAGCTATTTAAGTCTTAAATTTTGTCACAATATAAAAAAAATTAGCTAGATTAACGTGGGCATTGGATTCGTGTCATTTTGAGCTCTGAAACAAAATTTATGGACAATTTTGTTCGGACATGTCAAGTTGATCAGCAAGTTAAAATAATCATTCTAAACTGATCATTGGTGCTCATGAGTAAAGGCTTGTTAATGAAGCATAGTGCATGACATCAAGCGGTTTGTGATAGATTTTATTACTTGGAGGCTTGGTATTAGCTATTTCATACTTAAATTTTGTCACAATATAAAAAAATTTAGCTAGGTTAACGTCGGCGTTTTATTTGTGGCATTCTCCGCTCTGAATCAAAAGCTACATATTATCTAGTGCGGACATGTCAGGTTGACCGGCGAGTTAAAATGATCATTCGAAACTGATCAATTGGTGCTCATTGAGCACAAGCATATTAATGAAACATAATGATGTCATCAAGTAGTTTGCGGTAGATTGGATTACTTGGAGCCTTTTTCAAAGCTTTTTCAGACTTAAATTTTGTCACACTATAGAATATTGAGCTAGGTTAACGTGGGCATTGCATTCGTGTCTTTTTGAGCTCTGAATCAAAAGTTATGGAACGATTTCGTATGGATATGTCAAGTTGACCGGCTAGTTAAAATGTTCATTTTAAACTAATCATTGGTGCTCATTGAGTAAAGTCTTGTAAATGATAAATAATGCATGGCATCAAGCATTTTGCAATAGATTGGATTACATGGAGGCTTTATCATTGCTATTTTAGTCTTAAATTTTTTCACAATATCGAAAATTTAGCTAGCTTAACGTGGGCGTTGGATTCGTGTCATTCTGAGCTCTTAATCAAAAGTTACAGACGATTTAGTGCGGACATGTTATGCTGATCGACCAGTTAAAATGATCATTCTAAATTGATCATTGGTGCTCATTGAGTAAAGGCTTATCAATGAAGCATAATACATGGCATCACGCTCTTTGCGATAAATTTGATTAATTCTAGGCCTTTTCATAGCTATTTATGGCTTAAATTTTGTCATAGTATTAAAAATTTAGCTAGCTTAACGTGGGCACTGGATTCGGGTCATTCTAAGCTCTGAATCAAAAGTTACTAACGATTTAGTGCGGACATGCCAATTTGATCGGTCACTTAGAATGATCATTCTAAACTGATCATTGGTGCTCATTGAGTAATGGTTTATTAATGAAGCACAATGCATGACATCAAGCAGTTTGCGACATATTCGATTATTTGGAGGCTTTTTCGTATCTATTTTTGTCTTACTTTTGTCACAATATAGAAAATTTAGCTAGTGTAAAGTGGGCACTAGATTCGTGACATTCTGAGCTGTGATCAAAAATTATAGATGATTTAGTGCAGACATGTCTAGTTGACCGGCGAGTTATAATGATCATTCCAAACTGTTCATTCCTGCTCATCGAGTAAAAGCTTATTAAAGAAGCATAATACATGGCATCAAGCAGTTTGGGATATATTGGATTACTTGGAGGCTTCGTCGTAGCTATTTTGTTCTTAAATTTTGTCACAATCTAAAAATTTAAACTAGCTTAATGGGGGCGTTGGATTTGTGTCATTCTGAGCTCTGAATCAAAAGTTCCAGACAGTTTTGTGCGGACATGTCAAGCTGATCGGCTAATTAAAATGATCAATCTAAACTGATCATTAGTGCTCATTGAGTATAAGCTTATTAATGAAGCATAATGCATGGCATCAAGCAGCTTGCGATAGAATGGATTATTCGGAAGCCATGTCATAGCTATTTTAGTCTTAAATTTTGTCACAGTATAGAAAATTGAGCAAGCTTAAAATGGGCATTGGATTCGTGTCATTCTGAGCTCTGAATCAAACGTTATGGACGATTTCGTGCGGACATGTCAAGTTGACCGGCCAGTTAAAATGATCATTCTAAACTGATCGTTGGTGCTCATTGAGTAAAGGATTATTAATGAAGCATAATTCATGGCATCATTCAGTTTGCGATAGATAGGGTTACATGGAGTATTTATCGTAGTTATTTCAGTCTTAATATTTTTCACAATATAGAAAATAGAGCTAGCTTAACGTGAGCGTTGGATATGTGTTTATGAGCTTTGAATAAAACGTTATAGACGATTTAGTGCGGACATGTCAAGTTGATCGGTCAGTTAAAATGATCATTCTAAGCTGATCATTGGTCCTCATTGAGTAAAGGCTTAAAATGAAGAATAATGCATAACATCAAGCATTTTGCGATAGATTCGATTACTTGAACGCTTTGTCGTAGCAATTTCAGTCTTAATTTTTTTTCACAATATAGAAAACTCAAATAGCTTAACATGGGCATTGAATTCGTGTCATTTTAAGCTCTAAATCAAAAGTTACGAACGATTTTGTGCTGACATGTCAAATTCATCGGCAACTTAAAATGATCATTCTAAACTGATCAATTGGTGCTCATTGAGTAAAAGCTTATAAATGAAGAATAATGCATGACATCAAGCATCTTGCGATAGATTGGAATACTTGTAACCTTTATCGTAGCTATTTCAGCTAAATTTTTTTCATAATATAGATATTTAGCTACCTTAAAGTGGACGTTGGATTCGTGTCGTTAAGATCTCTTAACAAAAAGTTACAGACGATTTAGTGCAAACATGTTAAGCGATATGCCTGTTAAAATGATCATTCTAAACTGATCACTGTTACTCATTGAGTAAAGGCTTATCAATTAAGCATAATGCATGGCATCACACTGTTTGTGCTGGATTCGATTACTTGGAGGCTTTTTCGTAGGTATTTAAGTTTTAAATTTTGTCCCAATATAGAAAATTTAGCTAACTTAATGTGGGTGTTGGATTCGTGTCATTCTGAGCTCTGAATCAAAAGTTAAGGACGATTTTTTTGCGCACATGTCAAGTTGATCGGCGAGTTAAAATGATCATTCTAAATTGATCATTGTTGCTCATTGAGAAAAAGTTTATTAACGAAGCATAGAGCATGACATCAAGCAGTTTGAGATAGATTCGATTACTTAGAGGCTTGATCTTAACTATTTCAGTCTTAAATTTTGTCACAATATAAAAAATCTAGCTAGCTTATCGTGGGCGTCGATGCATTCGGCACTCTGAATCAAAAGTTACAGACAATCTAATGCGGACATTTCTGATTGACCGTCGAGTTAAAATGACCATTTAAAACTAATCAATTGGTGCTCATTGAGTAAAGGCTTATAAATGAAGAAAATGCATGGCATCAAGCATTTTGCGATAGATTGTATTACAAGGAGGCTTTATCATAGCTATTGCAGCCTTAAAGTTTTTCATAATATCAAAAATTGAGCTAATTTAACGTGGGCATTACATTCGTGTCATTCTGAGCTCTGAATCAAAAGTTATAGACGATTTAGTGCGGACATGTTAAACTGATCGGCCAGTTAAAATGGTAACTCTAAACTGATCATTGGCGCTCATTGGGTAAAGGCTTATAAATGAAGCATAATGCATTGCAAACGCTTTTTGTGATGGTTCGATTACTTGGAGGTTTTAGCGTTGCTATTTAAGGCTTAAATTTTCTCACAGTAAAAAAAAATTATCTAGCTTAATGTTGGCATTGGATTCATGTCATTCCGAGTTCTAAATCAAGTTACAAATGATTTAGTGCGGAAATCTCAAGTTGACCGGTGAGTTAAAATGATCATTCTAAACTTCATTGGTGCTCAATGAATAATGAAGTATATCAATAGCATATTAATGAAGTATACTGCATGGCATCAAGCTGTTTGTGATAGATTGGATTACTTGGAGGCTTTGTTGTAAGTACTTCATTCTTTAATTTTTTTCACAATATAGAAAATTGAGATAGTTTAACGTGAGCATTAGATTCGTGTTATTCTGAGCTCGGAATCGTACGATTTAATGCAAACATGCCAAGTTGATCGGTCAGTTAAAATGATCATTCTAAACTGAACATTGGTGCTCATTGAGTAAGGACTTATTAATGAAGCATAATGCATGGTATCACGCAGTTTGTGATAGATTCGATTACTTAAAAGCTTTGTCGTAGCTATTTATGTCTTATATTTTAATACAATAGAGTTAGCTTAACGTGGGCATCGGATTCGTGTAATTTTTAGCTCTAAATCAATAGTAACAGATTATTTAGTTCGGATATATTAAGAGGATCGGCCAATTAAAATTATTATTGTAAAGTGATTATTGGTGCACATTTAGTAAAGGCTTATCAATGAAGCATAATGCATGGCATCATTGTGTTTGCGATAGATTCGATTACATGGAGGCTTTGTCGTAGCTATTTAAGTCTTAAATTTTTATTCAATATGGAAAATTGAGCTAGCTTAACGTTGGCGTTGGATTCATGTCATTTTTAGCTTTGACTCAAAAGTTACAGATGATTTAGTGCGGACATGTTAAGCTGATCGGCCAGTTAAAATGATCATTATACACTGATCATTGGTGTTCATTCAGTAAAGGCTTATCAATGAACCATAATGCATTGCATCACTCTGTTTGCGATAGATTCGATTACATGGAGGCTTTGTTGTAGGTATTTAAGTCTTAAATTTTGTAATAATATAGAAAAATTAGCTAGCTTAACGTGGGCGTTGGATTCGTGTCATTTTGTGTTCTGAAACAAAAGTTACGGACAATTTTTTTCGGACATGTCAAGTTGATCAGCAAGTTAAAATAATCATTCTAAACTGATCATTGGTCCTCATGAGTAAAGGCTTGTTAATGAAGCATAGTGCATGACATCAAGCAGTTTACGATAGATTTTATTACTTGGAGGCTTGGTCTTAGCTATTTCATACTTAAATTTTGTCACAATATAGAAAATTAGCTAGCTTAACGTGGGCGTTGGATTCGTGTCATTTTGAGTTCTGAAACAAAAGTTACGGAAAATTTTTTTTCAGACATGTCAAGTTGATCGGCAAGTTAAAATAATCATTCTAGACTGATCATGGGTGCTCATGAGTAAAGGCTTGTTAATGAAGCATAGTGCATGACATCAAATAGTTTGTGATAGATTTTATTACTTGGAGGCTTGGTCTTAGCTATTTATACTTAAATTTTGTCACAATATAGAAAATTTATCTAGATTAACGTCGGCATTGTATTCATGGCATTTTGCGCTCTGAATCAACAGCTACAAACGATCTAGTGAGGACATGTCAGGTTGACCGGCGAGTTAAAATTATCATTCAAAACTGATCAATTGGTGCTCATTGAGCATAATTAATGAAGCATAATGAAGTCATCAAGCAGTTTGCAATAGATTGGATTACTTGGAGGCTTTGTCAAAGCTTTTTGAGACTTAAATTTTATCATACTACAAAAAATTGAGCTAGTTTAACGTGGGCATTGCATTCGTGTCATTCTGAGCTCTGAATCAAAAGTTATGGACGATTTCGTGCGGATATGTCAAGACCGGATAGTTAAAATGTTCAAAACTGATCATTGGCATTTAAAGCTTGTAAATGAAAAATAATGAATGGCATGGCAATAGATTGGATTATGGAGGCTTTATCAGATTTTAGTCTTAAATTTTTTTCACAATATCGAAAATTGAGCTAGATTAACGTGGGCGTTTGATGAGGACATCAGGTCGTAGACCGGGCCATTGCAGACAGTCGGGCCATTTGGATGGCCGGCAAGCCCACCGGACCCTCCCACAATTGGTCGACAATGGTGGCGACATGCAACCGCTGGTCCCCTTGGTGACGCCGCCGACTTCGGGATCAACTTGGCCGACCCAGAAGGCATTCCGGCCAGTACCTCGCACAGTCCAGCCAGTATAGCCGATCTAGCCGAGTACACGAGCATTTCAACTTCTACACAAGAAGACTCGGACCAGATGAGCTACCAACTTCAGGACATGCATCTAGAGGAAGTCTCTACACTAGTAGTGTCACCAGGAGCAATGACAAGGAGCAGATCAAGAGCACTCTTCCACAAGTTCAGCTTATGGGTCGACAAGCTTCTAGAGGAAGATCGACTAAGGACAATGGGCCAGAAGTGCAAAGAAGAGTCCAAAGGCTTCTCAACAATGCAAGGGCCTTCAGAGACGTGGGCTTTAGTGGCAAGAGAGGTCAGGGCCCAAAGATTCCTAACCCTACTGAGCTAGCAATAGTTGTCAAGAAAGTTCCTTTTTTTTAAATCTCCATATTTTCGAATTTTCCATTTCTCAAATTTTCCTTTTTGCATTTTTTTCGGATCCCCTTATAAAAGAAAACCCTCCTAATCAATTTAGGAGCAGCATAACTTGTCTTTTTTCTTTGTAGTACGCAATGGCAGAAGAGAATAGAGAAGAGCCCGAAGCCATGATGGCCATGTTCACCACCCTCCAAATGCAACTCGCATCAAATAGGCGAGAGATTGTAGCGCGTGAAGAGGCCTGTGAGATTCCAGGCCATACGGCACGTGAGAGCTGAGCAAGACCGTGCCGAGGGTCCTGAGCACCTTAGGACACGGCACGAACAGGAGGAGCCCCAGCCAGATGGAGAATGAACGCACCACCTCATAACTATCAGTCTATCACCATAGGCCGAGAGGACCTCCACGGCAACCAGAGGCAGAAGATGATGGCTTTGAGCCAAATGGACATCACCAGAGACCTAAGATGCCTCCTAGACATCATGAGGATGGAGATGAAAACGCCTACAACCGGGTAACTCATCTTGATGTTAAGCTAACTCCTCCAAGTTTTGCAGGAAAAGTAGACCCCGAGGCTTATCTAGATTGGGAGAGAAGAATGGATCATATCTTCGATCATTACAACCAACCAGGGCCTAGGAGAGTCTCAATGGCAGTAGCACAACTCACTGACAATGCCCTCATCTGGTGGGATCGTGAGGTATCTGACCGAAGGAGGAAAAGAATGAGGCCCGTAGACTCATGGGTCGACATAAAAGATATCATGCGACAAAGGTTTGTTCCACCTTACTTTCATAGGGACTTGCAACGTCGTTTTTGTACTTTTAAGCAGGGTACCAGATCAGTAGAGGAGTACTATGAAGAGTTTGAGAATCTAAAGAATAGGCTAGAGCTCAATGATGATGAAGAAGCTTTGATGGCACAATTCTTGGATGGACTCCAAGAAAGAATCAGCCGCAAGGTGGAAAGGCAAATCTACAATGACTTCAAAGACTTGTTCCACCTATCTGTCCAGGCTGAGCAGCACATCAAACGTAAGAGCCAAGACATCCGCAGCAAGCCTAAGATGCCTTGGGCACCAAGCAACATTCCCAAGCCCGTAGACAAAGGCAAAGGCATAGAGATTGAGTCAAGGTTCAAGAGCAAGCCTCTTGAGCCAACCCATGACCAGAGAGAGCCTAGTAAGTCCTCTAACCCTCAAAGATCATGTGACATCACTTTTTTCAAGTGTAGTGGTCGTGGACACATCTCAAGGGAGTGCCCAAACAACCGGGTCATGCTGATTACGGAGGCTGGAGAGTATGAGTCCCAAGATGAAGAGGACTATGAACCAGAAGGAGAATACGGTGACATTGAGTACCCTGATGTGGGGGAAGTCCTGGTCACTAGACGCATCCTCAGTGAAATGGTGGATCCTTCGGAGACCATCCAAAGGGAGAACATCTTCCACACCCGTTGCACCATCAAGGGCAAGGTATGTAACCTCATCATAGATGGTGGTTCTTGCACTAACGTTGCTAGTGCATACATGGTTGATAAGCTAGGTCTAGAGAAGACAAGGCATCCTCGACCATATAGACTGAGATGGCTCGATGACAAAGTGGAGCTCAAGATCCATGAGCAAGTCACTGTGCCACTCAGTGTGGGCAAGTACCAAGACCAAGTCGTGTGCGACGTGGTGCCCATGCAAGCTGGCCATCTTCTGCTAGGAAGGCCATCAAGGCAGTTTGACAAGGAGTGCACCAGGCATGACCAAATGACTGCGGAACTCAATCTCTACACTTTCGTGTGTGCATGATGCAAGCTGGCCATCTTCTGCTAGGAAGGCCATGGCAGTTTGACAAGGAGACCAGGCATGATGGCGGAACCAATCTCTACACTTTCGTGCATGACAAGAGAAAGGTCAGCCTAGCTCCTCTCACACCTTCCCAGGTACATGAGCTTCAACAGCAAATGAGTAAGGAAAAGAAGCTCATTAAATCTAATTTTCTTATTCAACCAAGTCATGTCCGGAGAGCTTTAGCCTCGAAGGATCTAATGCTACTAATGGTTTTCAAAGAAGTGTTGAATGTAGAGAAAAAACAGGTAGAGCTACCTCCTGAAGTAGCAGCTCTCCTCAACAAGTTCCAGGATGTGTTCTCGGAAGAGATACCAGCAGGCTTACCTCCCCTACGAGGCATAGAGCACCAGATCGACCTCGTGCCCGGAGCAGCCCTACCTAACCGGCCAGCCTACCGGATGAGTCCAGAGGAGTCTAAGGAGCTTGAGAAGCAAGTAAAGGAGCTCCTGGAGAAAGAATATGTTTGAGAGAGCCACAATCCATATGCCGTACCAGTGCTACTAGTGTCCAAGAAGGATGGGACTTGGCGTATGTGCGTGGACTGCCGAGCAATCAACAACATCACAGTCAAGTACCGGCATCCGATACCACGGCTGGATGACATGCTAGATGAGCTGAATGGAGCCACGGTCTTCTCCAAGATAGACCTCAAGAGTGGATACCACCAGGTCAGGATGAAGGAAGGTGATGAATGGAAGACTGCTTTCAAGACAAAGCAGGGGCTCTACGAGTGGACAGTCATGCCATTCGGCTTGACTAATGCCCCAAGCACCTTCATGCGCCTTATGAACCAAGTTCTTAGGGCGTACATCAGTAATTTCGTTGTAGTTTATTTCGACGACATTTTAGTTTACAGTAAGTGTTTAAGAGATCACCTTACAAATCTTGAGATGGTACTTAAAACGCGTCGGCATGAAGAGCTTTATGCCAATCTCAAGAAGTGCACCTTTTGTACTGATAAACTTGTCTTCTTAGGTTTTGTTGTAAGCTCACAGGGCCTACAGGTTGATGAACGAGAAGATCCGAGCCATACAAGAATGGCCAAAACCGAGCCAAGTGAGGAGTTTCCACGGACTGGCCAGCTTCTACCGAAGGTTCGTGCCCAACATCAGCAGTATTGCCTCACCATTGACGGCAGTAGTGAAGAAGAACGTGGGATTCAGCTGGGGAGAAGCTCAGGAGAAGGCGTTCCAGGCCTTGAAGGATAGCCTGACACATGCACCGGTGCTAGTCTTGCCCGACTTCAGCAAGACATTCGAAGTAGAGTGCGATGCCTCTGGAATAGGCATAGGAGCGGTGCTGACTCAAGGAGGGAGGCCAGTGGCATACTTCAGTGAGAAGCTAGGTGGTGCCTCACTGAACTACCCCACTTATGACAAGGAGCTTTATGCCCTTGTCCGAGCCTTGGAAACTTGGCAGCATTATTTGCTGTCCAAGGAGTTTGTGATCCACACTGATCACGAGACTCTCAAACACCTCAGAGGGCAAACCAATCTCAAGAGGAGACATGCCAGGTGGATGGAGTTCATCGAGACCTTCCTGTAGATCATCAAGTACAAGAAGGGCAAGGACAATGTGGTAGTTGATGCACTATCAAGGAGGTTTGCCTTGATATCCACAATGGAAGCCAAGGTGTTAGGATTCGAGCACATCAAGGACCTATATAAGGACGATCCTGACCTTGCTGAGAGCTACAAGGAGTGTGGCACAGGGAGTCATGGGAAGTTCTACATCCATGAGGGGTTCTTGTTCCGAGAGAGAAGGCTGTGCATACCACAAGGATCATTACGGGAGCTTATCATCTGAGAAGCTCATAGAGGAGGACTCATGGGCCACTTTAGTGTCGACAAGACACTAGCAGTGGTCAAGGAGCACTTCTACTGGCCACACATCAAGAGGACAGTAGAAGCTCATTGTGCAAGGTGCATCACTTGCAAGAAGGCGAAGTCCCGAGTGCAACCTCACGGGTTGTATCTCCCACTGCCCATACCGGCGCATCCATGGGTGGATATATCAATGGACTTCATTCTAGGCCTGCCTAAGATCAACCACAAAGATTCAATCTTTGTAGTGGTGGACAGATTCTCCAAGATGGCACACTTCATTCCGTGTGCCAATGTTAATGATGCCACGCAAACAGCCGAGCTGTTCTTCAGGGAGATAGTACGGCTTCATGGAGTGCCAAGGACCATCGTGTCAGACAGGGACACCAAGTTCCTCAGCCATTTCTGGAGGACCCTTTGGAGGAAGCTAGGCACGAAGCTACTCTTCTCTACCACCTGCCATTCTCAAACCGATGGCCAAACTGAAGTTGTCAACCGGACACTATCAACTCTTCTCAGGACTACACTAGGGAAGAACCTCAAGACTTGGGTGGAGTGCCTGCCATTCATAGAGTTTACTTACAACCGAGCCGTGCACTTAGCAACCAAGAAGACACCCTTTGAAGTACTATACGGCTTCAACCCTCTCACCCCATTGGAGCAAACACCACTGCCACCAGCAGAGATGACCAACCTCAATGGAGCATCCAAGGTAGAGTTCATAAGGAAGCTACACCAGAAGGTAGCAAAGAACTTAGAGAAGAGGACCGGGCAGTATGTGACTCATGCCAACAAGGGAAGAAAGGAGGTGATCATTCAACCAGACGATTGGGTGTGGCTACACCTACGGCAGGAGAGGTTCCCCAACCTAAGGAGTTCCAAGCTAGCACCAAGAGGAGATGGACCATTCAGAGTGCTGAAGAGGATCAACAACAACGCCTACCGGATCGAGCTCCCAGGTGAGTTTAATATGTCCAACACGTTCAACGTAACTGACTTAGCCCCTTTCCATGCAAATGAACCAGTTTTGAGGTAAAAACCTACAAAAGAGGGAGGGGATGATGAGGACATCAGGTCGTATGTCCGGCCAGGAGACCAGACATAGGTCGTACATCCAGCCAGGAGACCAGACTGGACGACAAGGAAGCTTGCCGAGACAGCCGGGCCATCTGGCACGCCTGCCGGTCCAAGCAGTACCGCCGGACCCTCGACCAATAGGACTAGAGCAACCAGCATTGCTGGCGGAGAGGCCCAAGCTTCCGGCACACTTGGTGGGGATGCGGATGATACCGCCGGTCCCCTTGGTGATGCCACCAACTCCGGGATCAACTTGGCCGGCCCTGAAGGCATTCCGGCCAGTACCTCGCACAGTCCAGCCGGTACAGCCGATCCAGCCGAGTGTACGAGCAATTCAACTTCCACACAAGGAAACTCGGACCAGATAAGCTACCAGCTTTAGGACATGCATCTAGAGGAAGTATCCACACCAGTAGTGCCACCAGGAGCAATGACAAGAAGCAGATCAAGGGCACTCTTCCACAAATTCAGCTTATGGGTGGACAAGCTCCTAGAGGAAGATCAGCTAAGGACAATGGGCCAGAAGAGCAAAGTAGAGTCCAAAGGCTTCTCAACAACACAAGGGAGATCAGAGACTTGGGCTTTAGTGGCAAGAGAGGTCAGGGCCCAAAGATTCTGAACCCTACTCCAAGTCAAAGACTAGGAGCAAGGTGCGTGCATGCCACAAGGACGGCCACCTTCCATTTCATGGCCATGAGGTAAGTAAGGCAAGTTTCAATTCGAATATATGCCTCTTTCTATTTTGCAGGGTAGGATCTAGATTGTTTACATTTTTGAGTCAAAGACATTTTAGGAATAGGTCCTTTTTTGGTTATGCACTTTTGTACATTTTCCATTTGTGCACTTTGTAATCTTCCCTTTTCTTTCTTTGAGTCGACCCTAGAAGGTCAAGCTGTCGAGCATATTAATAAGGCTCCTTCCAGCATTGTAGTTCGACAACCTTTTTGATATTAATAAAGTAGAACTTTCTTCCAACAAGTTTTCTCTCTAAGAATCTTGTGCGCTTAGAACCTAGTTGAGACCAGCCCTCCTAGCTCTAAGTTTGTGATTTATCACGAGGTTCATCACCCCTCGTGTGGTTCACTTCACCTTTCCATCGAATACCAACCCAAAAAATCCTATCCAAGAAGTCTAAGGTCGAGTTTCTCACCTAACCTTCTCCAAACAGCCCACACGCATATAAGCCTTGAATCGAGTCTTGTATCATGATTATTGTCATTCTGAGCTCTGAATCAAAAGTTATAGACGATTTCGTGCGGACATGTTATGTTGATCAGCCAGTTAAAATGATCATTCTAAATTGATCATTGGTGCTCATTGAGTAAAGGTTTAATACATGGCATCACGCTCTTTGCGATAAATTCGATTAATTCTAGGCTTTTTCGTACCTATTTATGGCATAAATTTTTTCACAGTATTGAAAATTTAGCTAGCTTAACGTGGGCATTGGATTCGGGTCATTCGAAGCTCTGAATCAAAAGTTACTAAGGATTTAGTGCAGAAATGCCAAGTTGATCATTCACTTAAAATGATCATTCGGAACTGATCATTGGTGCTCATTGAGTAATGGCTTATTAATGAAGCATAGTGCATGACATCAAACAGTTTGCAACAAATTCGATTACTTGGAGGCTTTGTCGAAGCTATTTCTATCTTAAATTTTGTCACAATATAGAAAATTTAGCTAGCCAAAAGTGGGCAAAAGATTTGTGGCGTTATGAGCTGTGAATCAAAAGTTACAGACAATTTAGTGCAGACATGTCAAGTCGACCGACGAGTTGTAATGATCATTCCAAACTGTTCATTCGTGCTTATCGAGTAAAAGCTTATTAAAGAAGCATAATGCATGGCATCAAGATGTTTGGGATAGAATGGATTACTTGGAGGGTTTGTCGTAGCTATTTCGTTCTTAAATTTTGTCTCAATCTAGAAAATTAAACTAGCTTAATGGGGTCATTAGATTTGTGTCATTTTGAGCTCTGAATCAAAAGCTCCGGACAGTTTTGGGTGGACATGTCAAGCTGATCGACTAGTTAAAATGATCAATCTAAACTGATCATTAGTGCTCATTGACTAAAGGCTTATTAATGAAGCATAATGTATGGCATCAAGCAGTTTGCGATAGAATTGATTAAGAGGCCATGTCGTAGCTATTTTAGTCTGAAATTTTGTGACACTATAGAATATTGAGCTAGCTTAACGTGGACATTGGATTCGTGCCATTCTGAGCTCTGAATCAAAAGTTATGGACGATTTCGTGTGGACATGTCAAGTTCACCGGGTAGTTAAAATGATCATTCTAAACTGATCGTTGGTGCTCATTGAGTAAAGGCTTATTAATGAAGCATAATTCATGGCATCATGCAGTTTGTGATAGATAGGATTACATGGAGTCTTAATCATAGTTATTTCAGTCTTAATATTTTTCACAATATAGAAAATAGAGCTAGCTTAACGTGAGCGTTGGATATTTGTTATTATGAGCTCTGAATAAAAAGTTATACAAGATTTAGTGCGGACATGTCAAGTTTATCGGTCAGTTAAAATGATCATTTTAAACTGATCATTGGTCCTCATTGAATAAAGGCTTATAAATGAAGAATAATGCATAACATCTAGCATTTTGCGATAGATTTGATTACTTCAAGGCTTTGTCATATCAATTTCAGTCTTAATTTTTTTTCACAATATAGAAAATTCAAATAGCTTAACATGGGCATTGGATTCGTGTCATTCTGAGCTATAAATCAAAAGTAATGAACGATTTTGTGCTGACATGTAAAATTCATCGGCAACTTAAAATGATCATTCTAAATTGATTAATAGGTGCTCATTGAGTAAAATCTTATAAATGAAGAATAATGCATGACATCAAGCATCTTGCGATAGATTGGAATACTTGTAACCTTTATCGTAGCTATTTCAGCTTAAATTTTTTTACAATATAGATATTTAGCTACCTTAAAGTGGACGTTGGATTCGTGTCATTCAGATCTCTTGATAAAAAAGTTACAGACGATTTAGTGCTGACATGTTAAGCGATAGGCCTGTTAAAATGATCATTCTAAACTGATCATTGTTACTCATTAAGTAAAGGCTTATCAATTAAGCATAATGCATGGCATCACGCTGTTTGTGCTGGATTCGATTACTTGGAGGCTTTTTTGTAGGTATTTAAGTTTTAAATTTTGTCACAATATAGAAAATTTAGCTAGCTTAATGTGGGCGTTGGATTCGTGTCATTCAGAGCTCTGAATCAAAAGTTAAGGACGATTTTGTGTGCACATGTCAAGTTGATCGGTGAGTTAAAATAATCATTCTAAACAGATCATTGGTGCTCATTGAGTAAAAGTTTATTAACGAAGCATAAAGAATGTCATCAAGCAGTTTATGATAGATTCGATTACTTGGAGGCTTTATCTTAGCTATTTCAGTCGTAAATTTTGTCACAATATAGAAAATCTAGCTAGCTTAAGGTGGGCGTTGGGTTCGGTGCATACGGCGCTCTGAATCAAAAGTTACAAACGATCTAGTGCGGACATTTTAGGTTGACCATCGAGTTAAAATGACCATTCTAAACTGATCAATTGGTGCTCATTGAGTGAAGACTTATAAATGAAGAATAATGCATCGCATCAAGCATTTTGCGATAGTTTGTATTACAAGGAGGCTTTATTATAGCTATTTCAGTATTAAATTTTTTCGCAATATCGAAAATTGAGCTAATTTAACGTGGGCATTAGATTCGTGTCATTCTGAGCTTTGAATCCAAAGTTATAGACGATTTAGTGCGGACATGTCAAGCTGATCAGCCATTTAAAATGGTAATTCTAAACTGAACATTGGTGCTCATTGAGTAAAGGCTTATCAATGAAGCATAATGCATTGCATCACGCTTTTTGTGATGGTTCGATTACTTGGAGGTTTATCGTAGCTATTTAAGTCTTAAATTTTCTCACAATAAAAAAAATTATCTAGCTTAATGTTGGCATTGGATTCATGTCATTCCGATCTCTAAATCAAAAGTTACAAATGATTTAGTGCGGAAATCTCAAGTTGACCGGCGAATTAAAATGATCATTCTAAACTGCATTGGTGCTCAATGAGCAATGAAGTATATTAATAGCATATTAATGAAGTATATTAATAGCATATTAATGAAGTATACTGCATGGCATCAAGCTATTTTTGATATATTGGATTACTTGGAGGCTTTGTCGTAGGTACTTCATTCTTAAATTTTTTCACAATATAGAAAATTGAACTAGTTTAACGTGAGCATTAAATTCGTAATATTCTGAGCTCGGAATCGTACAGTTTAATGCAAACATGCCAAGTTGATCGGTCAATTATAATTATAATTCTAAACTGATCATTGGAGCTCTTGGAGTAAAGGCTTCTTAATGAAGCATAATATCACACAGTTTGCGATAGATTCGATTACTTGGAAGTTTTATCGTAGCAATTTCCGTATTCAATTTTGTTACAATATAGAAAATTCAGCTAGCTTAACGTGGGCATTAGATTTGTGTCTTTCAGAGCTCTGGATCAAAAGTTGAGGACGATTTAGTGCGGACATGCCAAGTTGATCGGTCAGTTAAAATTATTACTTTAAACTGATCATTGGGGCTCATTGAGTAAAGGCTTATTAATGATGCATAATGCGTGGTATCAAGCAGCTTGTGATAGATTCGATTACATGGAGGCTTTGTCGTAGCTATTTCAGTTTTCAATTTTGTCACAATATAGAAAATTGAGCTAGCTTAACGTACGCATTTGATTCGGGTCATTCTGAACTCTGAATCAGAAGTTATGTAGGATTTCGTGCGGATATGTCAAGTTGACCGGTAGTTAAAATGATTATTATAAACAGATTATTGGTGCTCATTGAGTAAATGCTTATTAATGAAGCATAATTAATAGAATCAAGTGATTTGCGATAGATTGGATTACTTAGAGGCTTTGTCATACCTAATTCAGTTTTAAATTTTTTCACAATACAGAAAATTGACCTACCTTAACGTGAGCGTTGAATTCGTGTCGTTCTGAGCTCAGAATCAAAAGATATAAACAATTTAGTGCGGACATGTGAAGTTTACCGGTAGTTAAAATGATACTTCTAAACTGATCATTGGTTCTCCTTGAATAAAGGCTTATAAATGAAACATAATGCACGGCATAACGAGTTTGGGATAGATTGGATTACTTCGAGGCTTGGTCTTAGCTATTTCGGTCTTAAATATTTTTACAATATAGAAACTTTAGGTAGCTTAACATGGTCGTTGGATTTGTGGCATTCTGCGCTCTAAATCAAAAGTTACAGACGACTTTGTGCGGATATGTCAGGTTGAGTGGTGAGTTAAAATGATCATTCCGAAATGATCAATTGGTACTCATTGAGTAAAATCTTATTAATGAAGCATAATGCATGGCACCAACCAGTTTGCGATAGAGTCGATTAGTTGGAGGCTTTGTCATAGCTATTTCAGTTTTCAATTTTGTCAAAATATAGAAAATTGAGCTAGCTTAACGTGGGCATTGGATCGTGTCATTCTAAGCTCTGAATCAAAAGTTACAGATGATTTTGTGCTGATATGTCAAGTTGACCGCTAGTTAAAATGATCATTCTAAACTGATCATTGGTTCTCCTTGAGTAAATACTTATAAATGAAGCATAATTCATAGCATCAAGCAATTTACAATAGATTGGATTACTTGGAGGCTTTTTCATGAATGGATTAACGAGATTCCCACTGTCCCTGTCTACTATCCAGCGAAACCACAGCCAAGGGAACGGGCTTGGCAGAATCCGCGCTTGTGCGGCTTTGGCGTGGTTTCGTCCGTCTTCTATCTGCTCTTCCGATTACATCGAAAGAGTCGTTGGAATGATTGATGTTATCATGTCATAGCGACGTTGCTTTTTGATCCTTCGATGTCGGCTCTTCCTATCATTGTGAAGCAGAATTCACCAAGTGTTGGATTGTTCACCAAGCTATTTCAGTTTTAAATTTTTTCCCAATATAGAAACTTGACCTACCTTAACATGAGCGTCGAATTCGTGTCATTCTGAGCTATGAATCAAAAGATACAAAAGATTTAGTGTGGACATGTCAAGTTCACCGGTAGTTAAAATGATTCTTCTAAACTAATCATTGGTTCTCCTTGAGTAAAGGCTTAAAAATGAAACATAATGCACGACATAATGAATTTGGGATAGATTGGATTACTTGGAGGCTTGGTCTTAGCTATTTTGGTCTTAAATATTTTTACAATATAGAAAATTTAGGTAGCTTAACATTGTCGTTGGATTTGTGGCATTCTGCTCTCTAAATCAAAAGTTACAAACGATTTTTTGTGGAGATTTCAGGTTGACCGGCGAGTTAAAATGATAATTCTAAACTTATCAATTGGTACTGATTGAGTACAAGCTTATTGATGAAGCATAATGCATGGCATCAACCAGTTTGCGATAGAGTGGATTAGTTGGAGGCTTTTTCATACCTATTTCAAACTTAAATTTTGTCACATTACAGAAATTTAAGCTAGCTTAACGTGGGCATTGGATTCGTGTCAATCTAAGCTCTGAATCAAAAGTTATGTAGGATTTCGTGCGGATATGTCAAGTTAACCGGCTAGATAAAATGATCATTCTAAACTTATCATTGGTGCTCATTAAGTAAAGGCTTATTAATGATGCATAATTCATGGCACCAAGCAGTTTGCGATAGATTGGATTAGTTGAAGGCTTTGTCGTAGCTAATTCAGTCTTAAATTTTTTCATAATATAGAAAATTGAGAAAGATTAACGTGAGCGTTGGATTTGTGTCATTCTAATATATGAATCAAAAGTTATGGACGATTGCAGACATGTCTAGTTCATCGGTCAGTTAAAATGATCATTCTAAACTGATCACTGGTGCTCTTTCAGTAAGGGCTTACTTATGAAGCGTGGCATCACGCAGTTTGTGATAGATTCAATTACTTAAAGGTTTTTTCACAGCTATTTCTGTTTTAAAATTTGATACAATAGAGCTAGGTTAACGTGGGCATTGGATTCGTGTCATTTTAGCTCTAAATCAATAGTTACAAACGATTTATTGCGGACATGTTAAGCTGATCGGCTAATTAAAATGATCATTCTAAACTGATCACTGGTGCTCATTGAGTAAAGGCTTATCAATGAAGCATAATGCATGGAATCACTCTATTTGCAAAAGTTTCGATAACATGGAGGCTTTGTCGTAGCAATTTAAGTCTTCCATTTTTATACGATATGGAAAATTGAGCTAGCTTAACGTGGGCGTTGGATTCGTGTCATTTTGAGCTTTGAATCCAAAGTTACAGAAGATTTTAGTGCGGACATGTTAAGCCGATCGGCCAGTTAAAATGATTATACTAAACTGAGCATTGGTGCTCATTGAGTAAAGCCTTTTCAATGAATCATATGCATGGCATCACTATTTTTGCCATAGACTCGATTACATTGAGGCTTTGTCGTAGCTACTTAAGTCTTAAATTTTGTCACAATATAGAAAATTTAGCTAGCTTAACATGGGTGTTGGATTCGTGTCATTCTGAGCTCTGAATCGAAACTTGCGGACAATTTTGTGTGGACATGTCAAGTTGAACGGCGACTTAAAATGAAGCATATGCAGTGTTTGCGATAGATTTGATTACATTGAGGCTTTGTCGTTGCTACTTACGTCTTAAATTTTGTCAAAATATAGAAAATTTGTCTCGCTTAACGTGGGCATTGTATTCATGGCATTTTACGCCCTTAATCAAAAGTTACAAATGATCTAGTGCGGACATGTCAGGTTGACCGGCGAGTTAAAATGATAATTCTAAACTGATCAATTGGTGCTCATTGAGTATAAGCTTATTAATGAAGCATAATGATGTCATCAAGCAGTTTGCGATAGATTGGATTAGTTGGAGTCTTTGTCGTAGCTATTTCAGACTTAAATTTTGTCACACTACAGAAAATTAAGCTAGATTAACGTGGGTATTGGATTCGTGTCATTCTGAGCTCTGAATCAAAAGTTATAGATGATTTCGTGCGGATATGTCAAGTTGACCGGCTAGTTAAAATGATCATTATAAACTGATCATTGGTGCTCATTGAGTAAAGGCTTATTAATGAAGCATAATTCATGGCATTAAGCAGTTTGCAATAGATTGTATTAGTTAGGGGCTTTGTCGTAGCTAATTCAGTCTTAAATTTTTTTTAAAACATAGATAATTGAGCTAGCTTAACGTGAGCGTTGGATTCGTGTCATTTTCATCTCAAAATCAAAAGTTAGAGGCGATTTAATGTAGACATGTCAAGTTGATTGGTTAGTTATAATGATCATTCTAAACTGATCATTGGTGCTCACTGAGTAAAGGCTTATTAATGAAGCATAATGCATGGCATCGCACTGTTTGAGATACATTTGAGTCTTAAATTTTGTCACAATATTAAAAATTGAGCTAGCTTAACATGGGAATTTAATTTGTGCCATTCTGAACTCTAAATCAAAAGTTATGGATGATTTTGTGCAAACATGTCAAGTTGATCGGTGAGTTAAAATGATCATTCTAAATTGATCATTGGTGCTCATTGAGTAAAAGCTTGTAAATGAAAAATAATGCATGGCATCAAGCATTTTGCAATAGATTAGATTACATGGAGGCTTTATCGTTGCTACTTTGACGATATTGAAAACTGAGCTAGCTTAACGTCGGCGTTGGATTCGTGCCATTTTGAGCACTGAATCAAAAGTTACAGACAATTTAGTGCAGACATGTTATGCTGATCGGCTATTTAAAATGATCATTCTAAAGTGATCATTGGTGATTATTGAATAAAGCCTTATCAATGAAGTATAATGCATGCCATCACGCTGTTTGCGATAAATTTAATTACTTGGAGGCTTTTTCATAGCTATTTAAATCTTATATTTTGTCTCAATATTGAAAATTTAGCTAGCTTAACGTGGGCATTGGAATCGGGTCATTCAAAACTCTGAATCAAAAGTTACTAACGATTTAGTGCAACATGCCAAGTTGATCAGTCAGTTAAAATGATCATTCTAAACTGATCATTGGTGCTCATTGAGTAAAGCTTCTTAATGAAGCACAGTGCATGAAATCAAGCAGTTTGCGACCGATTCAATTAGTGGGTGTTGAATTCATGTCATTTTGAGCTCTAAATAAAAAATTAAAGACGATTTAGTGCAGACATGTCAAGTTGATCAGATAGTTAAAATTATCATCCTAAATTGATTGTTGGTGCTCATTAAGTTACTAAAGCATAATGCATTGCATCACGCAATTTGGGATAGATTGGATTTCTTGGAGGCTTTGTCGTAACTATTTTGGTCTTAAATTTTGCCACAATATAGAAAATTTAGCTAGTTTATCTTGGTTGTTGCATTCTTGTCATTCTGACTCTAAATCAAAAGTTACGAACAATTTAGTGCGTACATGTCAAGTTGATCGGCCAATTAAAATGATCATTCTAAACTGACGATTGGTGTTCCTTGAGTGAAGAGTTATAAACAAAGCATAATGCATTGCATATTGGGATAGATTGGTTTACTTGGAGGTTTTACCGTAGCTCTTTTAGTCTCAAATGTTGTCACAATATTGAAAATTAAGCTAGGTTAATGTGTGCGTTGGATTCATGTCATTTTGAGCTCTAGTTCAAAACTTAAAGACTATATAGTGCGGACATGTCAAATTGATCAGCTAGCTAAAGTGATCATTATAAACTGATCATTGGTGCTCATTGAGCAAAGGTTTACAAATGAAGCATAATGCATGGCCTCACGCAGTTTTGCATAGATTGGATTACTTGAACACTTTGTCATAGCTTATTCGATCCAAACTTTTGTCATAATTTAGAAAATTGAGGTAGCTTAACGTGGGCATTGGATTCGTGTCATTCTATACTCTAAATCAAAAGATACAGACTATTTAGTGCGGACATGTCAAGTTGATCAGTCAGTTCAAATGGTCATTCTAAACTGATTATTGGTGCTCCTTAAGTAAAGGCCTATAAATGATGCATAATGCCCATGTATTTTGAGTTAGCTCTGGATACATTGGATTACTTGAAGGCTTTGTTGTAGCTCTTTCAGTTTTAAATGTTGTCAAAATTTAGAAAATTGAGTTAGCTTAACGTGGACGTAGGATTCGTGTCATTCTGAACTATAAATCAAAAATTATGGATGATTACGTGCGTACATGTCAAGTCGACCGGCAAGTTGAAATGATCATACTACACAAATCATTGGTGCTCCTTGAGTAAAGACTTATAAAAGAAGCATAATGCATGGCATTACGTAGTTTGGGATACATTGAATTACTTGCAGGCATTGTCGTAGCTATTTCGATCCTAAATTTTGCCACAATATAGATAATTGAGCTAGCTTAACGTGGTTGTTAGATTCGCATCATTTTGAACTCTAAATCAAAAGTAACGAAAGATTCAGTGTGGACATGTCAAGTTGATTGTCTAGTTAAAATGAGCATTCTAAGCTGATCATTGGTGCTCCTTGAGTAAACGCTGATAAATGAATCATAATGCATGGCATCACGCACTTTGGGATACATTGGATTATTTGGAGTCTTTGTCGTAGCTTTTTCACTCTCAAATATTGTCACAATATTGAAAATTGAGCTAGATTAGTGTGGACGTTGGATTCATGTCATTTTGATCTCTAGTTCAAAAGTTAAAGACGATTTAGTGTGGACATGTCAAGTTAATCATCTTAGTTAAATTGATCATTTTAAAGTGATCATTGGTGCTCATTGAGCAAAGGTTTATTAATGAAGAATAATATATGGCATCACGCAGTTTGGGATAGATTAGATTACTTGGAGGCTTTGTCATAGCTATTTCGGTCTTAAATTTGCCACAATATAGAAAATTTAGCTAGCTTAACGTGGTCGTTGGATTCATGTCATTTTGAACTATAAATGAAAAGTTACGGACGATTTTGGGCATACATGTCAAGTTGTTAGACTAGTTAAAATGATCATTCTAAACTAATCATTAGTGCTCCTTGAGTAAAGGCTTATCAATGAAGCATAATGGATAACATCACGCAGTTTGGGATGATTAGATTAATTGAAGGATTTGTGGTACCTCTTTCAGTCTCAAATGTTGTCACAATATAGAAAATTGAGCTAGCTTAATCTGGGCCTTGGATTTGTGTCATTTTGAACTGAAAAGGTTACTTACGATTAAGTGCGTACATGTCGGCCAGTTAAAACGATAATTCTAAACTAATCATTGGTGCTCCTTTTGTAAATACTTATAAATGAAGCATAATGCATGGCATAATGTAGTTTGGGATACATTGGGTTACGTGGAGGCTTTGTCATAACTCTTTCATCGCAAATGTTGTCACAATATGGAAAATCACTTATCTTAACGTGGGTGTTGAATTCATGTCATTTTAAGCTATAAAAATCAAAAATTAAAGACGATTTAGTGCAAACATGTCAAGTTGATAAGCTAGTTAAAATTATCTTTCTAAATTGATCGTTGCTCCTCATTAAGTAAGGGCCTATAAATGACGTATAATGCCTGGCATCACGCAATTTGGGATAGATTGGATTTCTTGGAGGCTTTGTCGTAGCTATTTCGGTCTTAATTTTTGTCACAATATAGAAAGTTTAGCTAGCTTAACTTGCGCGTTGCATTTTTGTCATTCTGAACTCTAAATCAAAAGTTATGGACAATTTAGTGCGTACACATCAAGTTGATCGACGAGTTAAAATGATCATTCTAAACTGACGATTGGTGCTCCTTGACTGAAGAGTTATAAACAAAGCATAATGCATTGCATATTGGGATAGATTGGATTACATGGAGGCTCTGGTGTAGCTCTTTTAGTCTGAAATGTTGTCACAATATTGAAAATAGAGCTAGCTTAATGTGGGAGTTGGTTTCTAGTCATTTTGAGCTCTAGTTCAAAAGTTAAAGATTATTTAGTGCGAATATGTCAAATTGATCAGCTAGTTAAATTGTCCATTCTAAACTGATCATTGGTGATCATTAAGCAAAGGTTTAAAAATAAGGTATAATGCATGGCATCACACAGTCACTACAAGAAAACATAAATATTTCCAATGGGATTTCTGATGGAAATAAAACCATCAAAATTTTCCAACCTCAATGCGATGGTTTTCCGACAGACTACCGAGGGAATTTATTTCATCTGTGTTCCATCGATAATTCTCGATGCTTGCACTACTGTTGGGAAATCGATGGTAAAACCTGATGGCTTTCCGTCCGTTTTCCGACGAACACGTTGGCGTCGGGATAACCTCTTAAAACCATCGCACATTACCGACGAAATACAAACCGTTGGTTTTTTCCGACTATTTCCTGATAGAATGTTGTTTTTACTATCTGTCTGGAATCCATCGGGAACATATCGATGGGCTGACATTGAGTATCGTCGGTTGGTCGTCGGAAATATCCCGCCATGGTTGGAAACCATCGAAATCCATCGGAAAAGAGAATATTCTTAATAATAATATATTAAAAATTTGTGATTATCTATTAAAAATTAGTAATAATCTGTTAAACATTAGTAATAATCTATTAAAAATTAGTAATAATCTGTTAAAAATTAGTAATAATCTGTTCAAAATTAGTAATAATCTGTTAAAAATTAGTAATAATCTGTTAAAAATTAGTAATAATCTGTTAAAAATTCCTGATAATCTTCTAATTTTCAATATAAATACGCTACGCTCCTTCACAATTTCACCAGAACAAAAAATCATAAAATAATGTCTTCTTTGGATTCTTATGATTATTTTCGATCGTCGATGGATAAAACTCGGTATGATTTAACAACGGCGGAATTGACTGATGAATTTGCGGAAGGTGTTGAAGAGTTCATGACATTTGCATCAAACAATAGCATGACATTCGAATACAGTAAAATGTATTATCCGTGTATTAAATGTCGAAATCATAAATTAATCTCTGTTAGAGAAGTACGTAATCATTTGTATAGGGCTGGATTTATGCCGGGTTACAAAATTTGGTATTCACATGGACAAACTGATGCAACAATGGAATATTATGGTAGTACTTCAAAAAGGTTAGATAGTACTAATGTTAGGGTAGAAGAACCGGCATCACAAGTTCATATAAACGGAGGTACTGTTCAGTTGGTGAATGATGCATTTCATGAACAAAGAGCATCATACATTGAAGATAGTATTAGAATAGAGGAACCTAATTTGAAAGCCCGGAAATTTTTTGATATGTTAGATGCATCCAAACAGCCTTTGTATAAAGGATGTAGAGATGGATTATCGCCTTTATCTGCTGCAAGCAGGTTGATGACGATAAAGACGGATTTCAACTTGGCTGAAGATTCTGTGAATGAGATAGCAGATTTTGTTGGAGATATATTATCTGAAGATAATTTTACACCTGCTTCATATTACAAGGTTCAAAACCTTGTAACTGGTCTTGGATTGCCATATCAGATGATCGATGTATGTATTGTCAACTGCATGATCTATTGGAGAAATGATGAAAACCGCATGAAGTGCTGATTTTGCCACAAACCTCGATTTCAAGAGAGAAGTGGTAGAGTACCTATTCCGCATAAATGGATGTGGTATTTGCCATTGACAGAGAGGTTAAAGAGTTATATCAATATGAACACACGAAAAAACCTATGAGATGGCATGCAGAACATAATTCGATTGGAGAAATTTTGCATCCCTCAGATGTACATGCATGGAAACATTTTCAACAGGTTTATTCTAGTTTTGCATATGAACCTAGAAACATATACCTCGTGTTATCTATAGATGGATTCAACCCTTTAGGGAAGCATGGGAGGCAATACTCATTGTGGCCAGTTATCATGACTCCTTATAATTTCCCTCCTTCGTTGTTCATGAAACGGAAGTTTTTATTTCTAACAATTCTCGTCCTCGTGAAAGAATATTGAGATTATAGAGGAGAAATGTGAAGAATTGAATCTGAAAACTCAAAGAGAAGTATGAGAAAATGAGAAATGACTTATACTTATGGAGAAGAATCTCCTAAGAGTATATTTTACATTGAGTCTTTACAGCCCTTTTATAGAGGATTTACAATGTGAACACAAAAGAAAACGAATTCAAACTTGTGGATGAGTTTGAATAGAGGAGGAGCCTGTCAACAACCAATGAGAAGAGAGGAGACAGCATGGGCATGACTGTTTGCTGTGGTTGCCAAGACTGTGTGCAGCATGGGCATGACTGTTTGGTGTGGTTGCCAAGACTGTGTGCAGCATGGGCATGACTTTTCCACCTTGATTCTTCTCCCAAGGTAGCTATTTAACCATTTCAACCATGTGGTTAATAATAACCCATCCTTTTTCATTTCCCTTGTTATTCAAACTGAATTTTCGTGCTCACACTTGCCTTGTAGGTCAAGATAGGTCTTATTTGATTTTCCTATGTCAATACTCCCCCTCAAGCTAAAGACTTTGGAATCACCCTAAAGTCTTAAGCTTGGGAACCCAAGGCAACACCTCATTAAAAACCTTATTAAGGAAAACCACTTGGGACAAAACCTTAATAAGGGAAAAAGAGTGTGTTGCTCTTGGATTAGGAGACCTTTGATCATGGGTGTGATAAATCAACAAGCCCAAGTTTGCTAAAGATGTTCTTGCAAACTTTGAGACTTGCTGCCTTTGTGAAGATGTCAGCTAGTTGGTCTTCACTCCTTGTATAACATGGCAGAATGGTTCCATCTTGAACTTTCTCCCTAACCTTATGGCAGTTGATCTCTATGTGCTTGGTCCTCTCGTGAAACACTGAGTTTGAAGCTATGTGAATGGCTGCCTGATTATCACAATGGAAGGTAATTGGCCCTGGTTGTGCAATACCGAAATCTTTCAAGAGTGCTTTGAGCCAAGTTACTTCATTTGTCAGCTTCCTCATAGCCCTATATTCTGCTTCAGCACTAGAACATGATACCACCTTCTGCTTCTTAGTCTTCCAAGTGACTAAGTTCCCACCAACGAAGGTGCAATACCCAGTGGTTGATTTCCTATCCACCCTATCACCAGCCCAATCCGCATCACAATACCCGACAATCTCAGTGTTCCCATTCTTGCCCATCCATATACCTTGACCAGGAGATCCTTTGATGTATCTAAGGATCCTTTCTACCATGCTCCAATGATATACAGTAGGCTTTTGCATATGTTGACTTACTTGATTCACAGCAAAACACAAGTCTGGTCGTGTGAGGGTGAGGTAGATCAGCTTCCCAACTAGTCTCCTATACTGAGAAACATCCTTAAATAACTCATCAGCTTTCTCCCCCTTTCCGTTGACCTTGTAGCCATCTTCAAGAGGAGTTTTGGCCGGTTTAGCCCCAAGCTTTCCCGTGTCTGTCAACAGATCAAGAGCATACTTTCTTTGGGATAGAAAGAGCCCTTCTTGAGATCGACACACTTCAATACCCAAGAAGTACTTCAACTCTCCAAGATCCTTGATGTCAAATGATCTGTTTAAGAAGGCCTTTGTGGACTGAATTCCTTCCTTATCATCTCCTGTGATGATAAGGTCATCCACATAAACCAAGACCGCCACGATTCCTTTGGAGTTTTAACGAGTGAACAAAGTATGATCTGAATGGGATTTCCTAAACCCATTATCAGTAAGTGTGGAGCTTAATTTGTGATACCAGGCCCTTGGTGACTGCTTCAACCCATATATTGCCTTCCTAAGTCTTAGAACCTGTCCCTCTTTGCAAAATCTTCAAGGCCTGGTGGTGGAGTCATATACACTTCCTCTTCAAGTTCTCCTTGTAGGAATGCGTTCTTGACATCCATTTGCCATAAGTCCCAAGTCAGATTCGTAGCTAGTGAAAGAACAACCCTTACAGTGTGTAGCTTAGCCACCGGTGCAAATGTATCAGTATAGTCCTCTCCATATGTCTGAGTGAAACCTCTTGCAACTAGACGTGCCTTGTACCTTTCTATGTCCCCATTGCTCTTATACTTGATGGTGAACACCCACTTGGAACTCACAGCCTTCTTGCCTTTGGGAAGTTCTTGTATATCCCATGTATGATTCCTTTCCATAGCTCCCTTCTCATCTCTTACTGCATCTAACCATTCTTTCTTGCTCTCAGCTTCTTCATAAGTCCTTGGAATCTGACTTTGTTCAATCTTTCCAAGGAATGCTTGATGACTAGATGGCAAGAGGTCAAGGGAACAAACAGCTTGTATGGGATGAGCCACGGCCTGGTTGTTGTAGAATACCCTAGTGTTCCTAAGTCTAGTACTCCTCCTTAAATGCTGAACAGGTGGTGCAGCCTCCTCTACAACCGTTTCCTCTTCCATTTGGTGAATAGGTTCCTCTATACCCACTTCCAAGTCGTCTTGTTCTTGATTTTGGGCCATAGCTTCTTCTTGGATTGGAGTTGGTTCTTGAGTTACCCCCCTTGTTCATTCTCTTGGGTATCTTGTGAACTACTTAAGGTTCTTGTTTCTTCGTGTCTTGAATCCTTTGGCAGATCATTTCCCAAATGATTCAAGAGAAACCTCAAACTCGTAGCCAAATCAGAAGGTGACCTTGAGAGATCCTTCAATCCTTCCCAATCTTTCTGATCATAATAGCTTTGTTCTTCTATGAACTTGACATCTCTAGACACATATGTCCTGTTGTTGCTCGGATCATAGCACTTATAACCCTTTTGTGTTGTCGAATATCCAAGGAACATACACTTGATGCTCTTTGCCTCCAACTTGTTTCTTAGATCACCTGGAACATACACAAAGCACACACACCCAAATACACGTAAATGATCAATGGAAGGTTTAGTTTTATTGAGTACCTCAAATGGGGATATATCTTGCAAGACTTTGGTTGGAATCCGATTGATGAGGTAGCAAGCAACCAAGACTGCATCTCCCCAAAAACTTTTAGGAACATTGGTATGAAACATCATGGATCTTGCTACTTCCATTAAGTGTCGGTTCTTCCTTTCAGCAACTCCATTTTGTTGTGGTGTGTGTGGACAGCTAGTTTGATGTAGTATTCCATGTTTGTTTAGATGAGCTTTGAATCTTTGACTTGTGTATTCCCTCCATTATCTGATCTTAACACTTTGATCTTGGCATTGAATTGATTAGTAACATAATTATGAAAGTTTATAAATGCCTCATAAACCCTATCTTTAGATGGAAGTAATGTAACCCATGTATATTTCGATTTCTCATCTATAAAGGTCACAAAGTATTTATTCCTATCTCTAGACATGTAAGGTGAGGTCCAAACATCGGAATGTACTAAATCAAAGCAATGCTCATAAATTATAGACGATTTAGGGAAAACAACACGACAATGTTTGCCAAGGATACAAGCCTCACAAACTGAGTGATCATAAGCGACATTAGGAATTATTAAGCTTAAAGCACGAGCATGAGGATGTCCTAATCTAGCATGCCATAAGACATCTTTATTAGCAAAAACACAGGATTTGAAAGCTAAGGAATCCAAATTGCTTGGAGGGTTTTCAAGAACATAGAGCTCATCTTGAGTTACACCACCTCCAAGTATCTTACCACTCTTAATATCCTGAAAGTAAACATTGTTAGGCCCAAATGTAACATTGCAATTGAGGTCTTTAGTAGCCTTTTGACAGAAACTAGATTAGACTTAAATTTAGGTACAAAGAATGCATTAGTTTCTTTGTCAAATAGTCTTAATTTTCCGGTTCCTTCAATTGGAATACCCTTACCATCAGCTATAGTTACTTGTCCTAGACATGGTTCAATGTTCTTTAACAACCTAGCATTGCTAATCATATGGTGAGAAGCACCTGAATCCACTACCAACTTATGATCTGGTTTATCAAGCGATTTATGGGAGTAGAGTGTGATACCGGAGAGTTTTGAGGCATAGGCCTTGATGAGATCCTCCAAGTCACTCTTCTTAACATACTCCATGGATACATTCATAGCTAGCTCCCCTCCTTGGTTGGATGAACTTGCCGGTTCAGTCGCAACCATTTGAGAGATGTTAGCCTTTGAATCCTTGAACCGGTTTGGCTTGAGATGAGGATGAAGTATCCAGCACTTGTCCTTGATGTGGCCATTCCTCTTACAGTGCTCACACATCACACTCTTCCTATCCTCTTGCTTAAACACGCTTTTGTTGGCCATGACTAGTTCTCCTTTACCACCAAACAAACCAATGTTGCCTTGCTCCTTTTGAATCCGTGAGCACACCTCTTTGAAATCAGGGAGTTTTGGCTCTCTCAGGATGGACTTAATCACATCCTTAAAGGCTGGATTTAGGTTGAGAAGGAGCCCAAATATCTTGTCTTGTTCCTTCCTTTCATTAAGCACCTTTGGATCCATAGAACTTGGTCTCAACATGTCAAGCTCGGACCATGTTGACTGGAACTTGCCCAGGAATTTTGTGAACTCCATATCCTCTTGGTGTAGATCAATGAGAGCCTTCTTAACCTCATACACACGGCTGAGGTTTGAAACATCCCCATACACCCTCTTGAGAGTGTCCCAAAGAGACTTGGCAGTTTCACAATGTGAATAAGCTTCAAGAATGGATGGGTCCAATGAATTTTGGAGGAATCCAAGGACTGATTGATCTTCTTGGAACCACCTAGCTTCTTCTTTTCTTGTTGCCTCATCCTTCTTCTCCTTTGGATCATCTATAGATGGAGTATTATCCTCCAAGATGTGATTCCAAAGTCCTTTGCCACAAATGGCTGTCTTGATGGTTCTTGACCATAATGTGTAGTTCAAGCCTTTGAGAACTACTGCTATCACCGTAGGTTTCAGGCTGGAACTAATTTGAACTGTATCCTCCATTGTTAGGCTTTGAAGAGCTCAAAGGAAGCAGCTTTTATGGTTGAATGGATTTCCTTTCATGCGTAAAGTTGTTGTGGTGGATGGTACGTTCCTGCAAGGGACATATAAAGGGACACTTCTCATCGCAGCTTTTCAGGATGGAAATTTTCAAATATTTCCTATAGCTTTTGCAGTAGTTGATACAGAGAATGATGATTCCTGGGAATGGTTCTTCAGGCAGCTTAGTTGTGTTATACCCGATGATGACGGTCTTGCAAATATATATGATCGGCATCGATCAATTGGTAATGCAATTGGAAAGATATATCCGATGGCTTGTCAGGGAATTTGCACGTACCATCTTTACAAGAATATAATACAACGGTATAGAGGTGCTGCTGCATTTCGTTTAGTGAAAAGGGCGGCGAATGCATTTTGAATTTCTGATTTTGAAATGATATTTGACGAAATACACGCCTTAAATCTAGCATTGCATAACTATTTGGTAAATGCTGACGTGAAGATGGGGTCTCGTGTTCATTTCTCTGGGGATCGATACAACATCACAACATCAAACATATGTGAATCCCCTAATAAAGTTCTTTCGGAAGCTAGGACTTTACCTATTGTAGAAAACTACTAGAAACTGTGCGGTTAATGATGACAAGATGGTTTGCAGAACACAGGAATGATGCATGTAGAATGAAAACAACTCTCACTCATGGTGTTGAAAAGATGTTGGAGGTAATATTGAACAAGTTCATAGATTTTTAGGGAATTTCTATTTCTTTACTAATGTTTTATTTTTCTTAGGGACGGCTTCCATATGCTAAGCAAGTTAATGTACAAGTGATCAACGTTGATCAGACTCAGGTTACAGGTGTCTCATCTTTGCATGTAGTAAACCTTACAGAGAAAAAATGCACATGTCGCAGATTTGACTTGGAAAAACTACCATGTGTACATGTAATTGCAGTAGCGGAGGCACGAAAAATATGTCGTATATCACTTTGTCATCCTTATTACTTTACGACCTATTTGTATAATGCGTATGCGACATCAGTTCTACCCAGAGACGTCACATCACCTGCTCATGTCCATATCACAGAGAATGTGTGTTTGCCACCTTTGGTTCGCCAGCAGCAAGGGCGTCCCAAAAATTCAAGGATAAAATCCGCCTTAGAGAATGTGGTAGACAAAAAACGGCCCCGGAAAGAATATGCATGTTCCAAATGCAATGCAACTGGACATAATTATAAAACGTGTAAGGCTCCTAAGCCATTTTTGTGATTTTCAACATTTGATTGCAGTTTTAATGTTAAACTTGTAATGTTAAGCTTATAATGTTAAACTTGTAATGTTAAACTTGTAATGTTAAACTTGTAATGTTAACTTATCATACACTAATAAGTTTGCCATCACTAACTTATCATACACTAATAAGTCTACCAATATTACCAAACAAGTTTGCAACGTTAATTACTAAGTTTGTCATCGTGAGCTAATAAGTCGGCCATATCTACTTAAACAAGTAAAAAAATGTACCACCAATCAAGATTAAACCTACCACTATCGCTTTCAGTTTCGCAATCTCATCGGCATTGTTTTGAATCTTAAAATGCATAATCTCCTAATTGTTATCACAAGGGCATCTTCTTGTGTGATCTTCATTACGCAACCTTAAAATAGTTAATTCCTCTACAATATCTTCATCCCACCCTTTGTGAATGTGGTATCCAGGATCCTCATGCATTCGACACGTAAAGAATTTTCTCTCTGGATTGGTTGTTGTATAAGATGTCAAAACATCTACTTCTCCACCACATGAACACCTAGTTGGGATTCCAAATTGAGAATCAGTTCTACAACATCCACTGCTAATTGTTCCTTTGGAGGAAGAGCTTTGGCTGTAGCTGTATCTTCCCATACCACTAATAATACATAACACGAGTACATCAAATCAAAACCCCGAGTAAATCGAATCCAAAACGCAAGTACATCAAACTTACCGAAATTGAACTTACCAAAATCGAATCAATAAATCGAATCCAAAACTCGAATAAATGAACTCGGGAACAAGAGGAGAAGATGAGCTAACCCTAGAATTTGGGGGAAATAAATAGGGACCCACCCTGTTCATATAATTAGGATTTTAGGGTATAGAATAGGGACTCTATAGAATAAGAGATACGATTATGTAAGTCTATCATTTTTAGAGATTACATGATTGTAGAATAAGAGATATGATTATGTAATTCTATCATTAGGATTGAGATTTTTAGGAATTACATGATTGTAAAATCAGAGATACGATTATGTATGTCTATCATTAGGATTGAGATTTTTAGGGATTACATATTGTAATTGATTGTAATTGCTACTTTATAATACATTTAGGATATATCAAGCTACAAATAAGTCTGCTATTGAAATAGTGTTTAAGGTATTACAAATAACCAATAAGTCTGCCATGACAAACTATCAAATTATAAATAAATCTGTCACTGAAATAACGTTTAGGATATCACTATGCCCTAAAATAATCAATAAGTCTGCCATGAAATCCAATAAGTCTACCATGAAAGTCATATTAACGATGACAGATTACAAATCTAGCCAAACAAATAAGCCTGTCATCATTAACTAATTAGTCTGTGATAATAAATTAATTAAGTCTCCCACCAAACTTGTAAACAGTATATCATTGTGAATTTGTCAGAAATGGAATTCTGAACTCGGGCACGCCGTAAGGGGTTTGATAAATGAAACGAGGGTTCCACAACCTCGTCAAGTATTTCAGCAGCCAACTTCTCACCCAATGCCTGGATGTTCTCGTCATTCAAACCATCAAATGTACATCCAAGAGCAAGACACTTTACGTATATGATAGCATAGACACCACAATCTCGTGGAACAAATTTTTGAGGAACATTCTTCAATCTTGTAACCCTAAATTGCTTCTCAGTCTTCTTCCGAATGTTATGAGAAACCCATTTGTTCAACATAATGGGAATCATTCTGGTGAAAGGCCAACAATACTGAAGAATGTTTTTGTCATTTGGCACCACGTGAGGTATGCTGTCATATACATGGATTGTTTCCTTCTGTAGGTTAATGTCCACAGCTATCCAATGGTTGGAGTTAACAAAAACGTAGGCGAACAAATGGTCTACATTGATGTACCATTTCTAATTCATCCCTGAATCATGCGGTATGGCACCATTAACCATCTGTTTGTAGCTATCTTCGAAAACAAATTTCTTGGGATCTTCATTGAACTTCACGTAGTCATGTACCCAAGAATTCACGAACCAAGGGTCTAAGAAATCAATACGTGAAAACCGATATGGGGATGGACTGCGCATGGACCGCTTACGGAACATAGTCATCACAGAACATAGATGATGTAATAAAAAAACAAACAAATTACTACAGTTAAACAAATCTGCTATCAAAATAAACTATATCTTAAACAAAACTGCTATGGTAAAATAAATCTACTAATAATATAAAACATATCAAAAACAAAACTGCCACTAAAACAGTAAATTTGTAGCAAAATAAAACAAATCTACCCTTAAAATAAAACAAATCTGCCATATAGTAAATCATCGAAATACAACAAATCTGCCATTTAATAAATCTTCCACCTAAACAAAACTACCATCAAGTAAACTAAGTAATAACGTACCGAATCACTCAACCAGCCATAATCAGATTTAGCCAATTTCTTCCTTGGAGTAATAATTATTCTGTAGAATTCAACTCCCGAATCCCATGATCCAATTGGTTCGTTCCTATATAAGCTAAGAAATTATATATAGGAAGAGATTAATAATAAGAAATTAATATAAGATTCAATAACATATTCATCACGTTCTGTGAATTCCATAAATTTCCGCAGCTTATGCTGTTCAACTGGGGCAAACAGATCGTATGCTGTTGGTGAAGGGATTACCCCTTGCAAAAATTTATGCACTGGGGCAAACAAATCATTTGAAGTTTTTTGTGGTGGTGGTGGTGGTGGTGGTGGTGGTGGTGGTGGTGGGTTTACACTTTTCACAACCACTCTCTTCATTGTAGAATTCCCTTCAAAAGGGCTTCTTTGGGTTCTCGCCAATTGCGGTTGACGTTTTCCTAAGTCCGTTTTGTCATCCAAAGCTTTTATTTGACTTACCATAGCATCTAGAGCTTTGCCAAATACTTTGTTCGACTCCCGAACATTGGGGTCCAAAAACGTTGCCGCAGACAATTCGTTACCTTCAACAACAAGTTCTTTCTTTTTTGACAAATTGGATTTCTTTTCAACACGGGTTCTCACATCTGGTTGTGAACCACTCTTGTTACGTAGGGTTCTCACATTACATGGGGTTCTCGCATCCTCTTTTGACCCACTCTTGTTACATGTGGTTCTCGTACTTGGAGATCTAGCATCCTCTTCTGACCCACTCTTGTTACCTGGGGTCCTCAAATTCTCCTCAGTAGTTCTTGTCCTCGCATCATCAACCTTCTCTCATGTTTCCTTAGATCGAGCGTATTTTTTCTTTACTACACAAAGAATTGGAGTCTCGTCGTCTGATGTAGCTCGCATTGTTGCCATCCAAGATTGCACATAATAAAACAATAAGTATGCCAACACTAAAAACTATACAAGCAAAACTGAGGTAAACGAGCTATAAATCTGTCACACGTGTGACATAACAAATCTGTCACATAATAAAATGAGACAAACAAGTCTGCAACCACATATAGTAAACAAGTCTGCCACATATAGTAAACAAGTCTGCCACAAATAAGAAATCTCTCATATAATAATAAAACATGTGATAAACAAGTCTGCCACCACATATATACAAAATCTGCCACAGTAACATAACAAATCTGTCACAATATATAACAAAAAAACAAGTCGGCCATGTAAACAACCTTCCATGACTATAATAAGACTGCCATTAATTTAAAAACGAAAAAACTACGTACCATTTCTTTGTTGCTTGCTCAATCCTCTTCAGGTTCATGAGCACTCGACATTGCAGCATCTCTTGGTCCCATAGCTGCATTGACATTCTCAACAGATTTCTCTAGATTTGAAATCTTTTCACGAAACTCTCCTTCCAACGAAGTCACTTTCTCATCAATTAGATTCACTTTTGCTTCTAAACCTTCAATTCTAGAAGTCAGAAGCCTTAAAGTTTAAGAAACACTAGTTAGAATCATTCCATCACTCCAAGAACATTTCCCACCGGTTCCTTCATCACAAGTTTCTTTTTTCCATCATTTTTCTTTTTCTTCAACGATTCACGATGTTCACTTTTTTCAGAATCACCAACAACTTTCCTTTTCTTCTTCTTGGTCATTGTGGATGATACATCTACTTGATCCCATGCGGTTTAATCTAATCGATCATAAAGTATATCCGTGATCAAATTGTCCCGCTTTGGATCTTCTTCTTCATTATCCCATTTGGGATATATCTCTTCTTCTTCTTTCCTAATTAAATGTCTCACACGTACCTCATTTTGAGCTTTCTTTTCTTCAGCGATAAAAACATCAAACTCAAACCTTTTACGGGATCCACCCCAAGAAAGAAGAGGAACTTCTTTTGTTTTTTTTTGTGTCCATACAACTCACCCAATCCAGGAACTGATTCATATGCCCAAATCAGTAAAGCATGAACACATGCACGTATTGTGTACGTCTTCTTTACATCAAAGACAATCATTTTGACAGACTCAATCAAACTTGTAAAAGCAACATGACCCCAATGATAACTATCAAACCTCTCAACATCAAACACTCTTTTAGCAGTATTCAAAGGAATTCTCCTGTTAGGAGAAATGCCATACACCCCAACAGACAAAACGGCAAGGCACCCTATCATTCTCCTCTTCTCAAAACTCCAATTCTTACATTCGTTCAACACCTGTAGCAGATGGCTAAGGCTAGGACCTTCAACACTAGAAACATTAATTTCTTCGCAAAACTCTCTATGGTCAACATCCCAATCATCTGAAACAATTTATTCATAGTTTAGACCTGTGATTTCAGCAAATTCGTAGAGAAAAAACCTGATTGGACGACCACTTATCAAGGACCACATCTCATTTCTTCCCTCAATCGCCAACTGATGTGTTAGGAAGTAATGGACAACTTTCGCAGACCAAATGAACTTTGTTTCTTTTAGCTTGATAAAAACACAAACTGCTGAATTTCTCAGGAAATTCCAAACATCAACACCAACTGCTTCCTCTATCAATTCCAAGTTTGACAGAAAACAGTTGTGGTTCATACTCCGGTTTTGAATTGGCGCTTTACCCTCTGGATAAAGACGCATGGGGTAATTCTTCTTCACTGAATTCTTTATACCTAACAGAAATTTTTTTGGACAATAAGTCTACCATTAAATAGAAATAAGTTTGTCATCCAATACAAATAAGTTTGCCATAACTATCTGTTGTGAAATATTCAGTAAATCTGCCAACAAAATCTTTAAAAGTGTGCCACAAAAGTTATTTTAATCAGCGATTTATTTGTTCACGAAATCCTTAAATCTACCAACAATATCCATTATATCTTCTACATATCTACTGTCAAATATACATAAAATTGCCCACCAAAGATTCAATGTATTCATGAAATATCGATTAAATATGCTATAAATTTTTTTTAAATATGCTATAAAAAACTGTAAATCTGCCGGTTCTGTCTTCAACCTATAATCTAAAAAAAATCTGACACCAAAGCAAAATAAGTTTGCCATCAAAGGAAAATAAATATGTCATTAAAGTAAAATAAATATGCCATATATACAAAAAAACATGCCATATATACAAATAAGTCTGCCACCATCTCAATATATTTCTCAATACACGGGAAATTTGAAACATGTACTTTATTCTAAATGAATGAAAACTTACCGGATTCCGTGTCGGAGTTTCACAAAATCTACAACAAACAATGTATATGTTAATAACGAAAGAGAATAGGGTTTCGATTTTGAATGTTTCGTCAATTTATGTCTGATTTTTACACAATGCATGCAAGAAAATATGAAAAATATACCAAAGACGGCGACTATTAAGCTGGAAGAGACGACTTACTGCGATGGAAAACTAGAAAATGAAACTTCAAACTAACACGAAGTCGGCAAAGCACAACGGAAGAAACACCGGAAGTCGTCGTAGAGAACAAACATCAACGCAAGAAACACGAATATGTAGAAACACAAACACATAGAAAATGTTGCCGAAAATGAACACGAACACGTAGAAACACGAAAATGTCGCCGAGAATGGTGAAAGAGTTTTCTTGTTTCGGAAATCTGAAGTCGAAATGGTGAAAGGTTTAGGGTTTCGATAACCTTTATTAAAACTAAAAAGACACAACCCAATGATAGAAAAGACACGACGGTAGACATAATAACTTATTTAATTTTTTTTTCTCAATACATAATGGCATAATTGTAAATAAATCGTGTTATCATGGTTTTCATGTCTTTTAACCAAAGTTTCGAGTCATATGAGTAATCGTACATAACACGGGGTCATTTGGGTGATTACAGGATGAATGTGGGTCATTTCTAGGTCATTACTCTATATTATATGATATTAAAGTTTTTATGTAGGGATTGATGCTTTTTCCGAGATTTATGTACAAGATCACTTACTACAGACGATATCCAAAATTTGGAGGAAAAAATACTGGTTCTCATTTGTAACTTGGAGAAAATATTTCCACCAGCGTTTTTTGATGTTATGGAGCATCTTCCTATTCACCTCCGTAGAGAAGTAGTGCTTGGAGGACCTGTTTAGTACCGATGAATGTATCCTTTTGAGAGATATATGTTCCACCTAAAGAAAAAAATTAAAAATCTTGCTAGGGTTGAAGGTTCAATCGTCGCACAAAGTATTAATGAAGAAACATCTAACTTCGCCATCTAATATTTTTCATCGCAAGTCCAAACAAAAAAATAGACGACCTGCACGACATGATGATGGAGCAGAAAAACAAAGCTATCCAGTGTGTGCCAAAAGTATTTGCACAAATTGGATGTTTAAGTGGAAAAGGGAATACGCGACAGCTATCAGAGGAGGAACACAATCACTTGCATTAGTATATTTTGACAAATTGCGATGACGTTTTGGAATATGAAAGGTACATTCAATTATTTTTTTTAATTGTTACTATAATATATTTTTAATTATTTTGTTCATAATTAAGAGGATATACATGGAACAAATACATGTTCATTATTCAAATTACACAGAAATTGTGTTGGTCGAACTTAAAAAGAGCGAATTTACAAGATGGTTATACTTTTATGTCACTATTACCACAATTATGTAATTTCCTATATATATATATATAATTGGCTGCATTTAATTATTTTGTAGGTTACTACAGGTCCTTCTATGGGGATAACGTTTTCCACGTGGTTAGCTAAGTTGGTGAGTGATCCTACATTTACTGCAAAATCTTATCCAATGTACTGCACTCGTGGATATGCTTTTAACAGTCATCGTGAAGGAAACTCACAAACAACTTGTAATTATGGTACATCATTACAATGTGGAGAAATTGCATACAATGGTGTTATTCGTGAACTATTAGAAGTTCACTATCCATGAATGATTGATTTGAGGTGTATTGTGTTCTACTGTGACTGGTATGACTCTGTCATGGGTCAACGTCAAGACGAATTCGGTGTTACGTATGTCCACTCTCGTAAACGACATCGAAAATATGATCATATTATACTTACATCATAAGTGGACTAGGTTTGTTACATCCGATATCCTCGTATGAGAAACAAGGCAAGATCATTGGATTATAGTGACATCAATACATTCTAGAGAAATGGTATGTGATATTACCGAATAAGACCCTATGCAACAAAGCACAATTGGTAACTTAGGTTCCATAGAAACTTCTCTTGAAGTTAACCTTGTTGATGACATCACGAACGGAGATTATAACGTGTTTCAAGATTCAGAAGAACAGATTGGCGAGTTTGACGACGAAAATTCAGGTACTTCGAAATGTTCATCAGCTTTAGATTAAATTGTGATAATAATGTTTTATTTTTTGCGATACTTTAGTTTAAGAGATAAATTATATTTTCTAAAATTTTAATTTTAGAGATAAATTATACTACCATTGTGATTACTAATCTGTGCCCTTTTTAAAAATAAATCATTTTTGATTACTACTTCTAAAATATACTGAAACATAGACTCGTATCAATCCATATTATTATTTCCGTTTTTACTATATGGAACACAATATATAATGGGTTTCAGTTATGTAATCCAAACTTATTGATTTGAGATGTATATCAGAGACCACTTTCACTATGCCATTAACATCAATTGAGTAGCCAAACGCACACAAAAATCTTCTTCACTAATTAGTCAACAAACTAAAAACCTTAAACGTAGTCGAACCAATGAATCAGAGATAAATAATATTTTATAAAATTTTAAAAATATGTCTGACGGCGTTTCGACGGAACTGAAAAATCTGTCTCTATTCCATCGGTTATTACAGTCGGATTCCCGATGATTTATGGTATTGATACTATACCCTATGTTCTCCGTAATTTTTTCGAAATATCGATTTCATTATCCGACGGCATTCCGACGGTCTTGTCTAACCCATCGGCATTCCATCGGAAAACCATCAAAAACGTATTTACAGCATGGACAGAATATTTGTCGAATATGCATGGTTTTTGCAGTCTGTCGGAAATCTGTCGGTAATAACTGATGAATTTCCGACGGAATGAAATTGTATGCGGGAAACGTAATTACTAACGCGAACTTTTGCGAAAATATTTATTAGTTGGCCGATGGATTTTCGACGGAAATTCCTTAAATATTTATTAGTTGGCCGATGGATTCCCAACGGAAATTTCTGTCGAAAATATCTAATATAACCTACGATCGTTACCCTTTTCCTCTTTCTCTCTCGCGATTTATCTCCTTCTCTGACTCTTCTCCTCCCGCTGTTGTCGTCGCTGGGAACCACAGATTTAGTCGCCGGAAACCGCTGATTTAATAACAATTATGTAAGTTTTCCAACACAAAAACTCAATCGCTGTCTTCTCTCGGTTTTGATTTGAAGAAGAAAAATGACGATGAAAAAGAAATGCGGATGAAAATTAATTGAGTATATTCATATATGGTTGTCCTGTTATTTTACTTTTGTGTCTCTTTTCCTTAACTTTATATATGCAAGAATATGGAATTGATCGAACGGATGAGATATGGTGTGTGCGGAAAGTATCATCACCTTTTCGGGGCTTTTGCTTCTTATTTCCTTTTCAATTTTACTACATGCTAATGGGATAAATATTACTGTGTGTTTTGCATTTGTTGATGCATCAACCATTTTGTTAAATTATTATGGATTGGATTGCTGCTCACAAATTCACATTTGATTCTTTGTTTTTAGTGATTGTGAATAATTAAGCGTGTTTTGTAATTCTCTATCCATTGATGTTTCATTTAATTATTGTTTGTTCAATATTAGATCACTCTGTTTTTTAAATGAAAGTAGCTGATGTTAAAAACTAATTTTGTGAAATAATTTATCAATCTTACGTTTTTAACTTCTGAAAACATTTCCAACAAGCATTTAAATCCTTATTAGTTTTAAATTACTTTTTTTTGTCAAACTTTTCAATTCTGAAGGTTTGAAATAACGGAATTTAAAATTTACTATTAGTAATATCAAAATAATGTTACTTCCTTTTAATCCTTTTAATATATGTATCTCATAAGTAATGTCAGATAAGAAGATAATGTCACATAATCAAATGTCAGATAGAATCGAATATCCAATGCATAAATGAAAAAATTATGAATAGATGTTCAAATTTGGATCTGAAAATTAATAAACGTATGGGCAATTGTCCAATATATCAAAAAATTTGATATTTCAAAATTGGATTTCGAAAACAAAATGACAAATAGCAAATGTAGATAGATTGATAAAATGTCACAATTATAATGTTTTAAGATCGTATCAAAAGTACCAAAGATGTGGTGAGTCGTCTACTCCGAGTTGTATACCAACTCAAGTTTTAGAATCTGCAAATGATTTTTTTCGACCAATGACAATTGAAGAATTGGTTTAGCAACCTAGTCGTGAACTTCTTATTTTTCTCGAGTCGTCAATGAAGTTTGACATGGTAAATTAAATTTTCTATAATTATATTTAAAATTATTATTTCAACGTTATTCTAATAAAAATTTGTAGGTTTGGTATTTCAAACAACGGAATAAGCAAATCTATATTAAAGATGCTTCATTCTCTTCTGAACAAACCGTATACAAAATTTAGAGATATTCCGAACGAAGAACGTTAGATTTGGTTTAGGACGTTTGCGGTATATTAATTTATTTTTAAATATGTAGTTGTTTAAAAAATCTTTTAGTAACATATAAGTAAATTTTGGAGCAAGATTTTACATCGGATCCTATGAACACAAAATTGGTGGAAGAAACTTTTCAAAACGAGGCTGCAATATAATTTTCCTGCCACATGAACGAGTGGAAACAAAAATAGAAAAAAGGAAACGACAAACCAAGAGGATTGAATGAGTAGGTTTGGAACGATTTTATTCGTTATTGGGAATCTCCCAGCGTAGAGGTTATCTCGAGAACTAATTCAGGAAACTGAAAGAGCGACCGAGGATGCAAAGGCATTTACATTCACAATGCCGGATTGACTAGTTTTCTGAGACAAGCCTATCAATTGGTAAATTAATTATTATATTAATTTTATTTATTATTATTTGAAAACTTTTAAATTATTAATTTAGAATTTTTTTACTTTTAGGCACAAGAATTTGGAGCATCTCCAGATCACTTGCAACTTCTCGAGGCCGTCCATACGAAGAAAAAGAATGGTCGCATCCAATATGGTCTCGTTAGTGAGATCATCAAAAAAGTGAAAAAGAAAAAAATGATTTTTAACTCACCAGTATCAAGTTGGTTCTTCATCTTCGGTCGCTAAATTGACTCGTTCTAAGATTAACCGTTTGGTTCTTGATGTAAGTTTGATTTTTCTTTTTATTTATTTTTATATTTAATATTATAATACCTTTATAATAATATTTTTTGTTTTTATAGGAAGTACCATTTTCTAATGGTCGTCATCCACGACTTGAGATAGTTGTAGATACCGGTGGTGTAAAATCTGCGGTTAGAAATGAGGAGAATGAACAACTAAAAGAAAAAATGCCGAGTATGGAGATAGCGATGATGAATCTTAAAAATATTATAGAAATGATGAGAACCAACTTTTTCGATGACTTTTTTTCTCCTCCTTCTCCTACTCCTCCGATGTAATTTGTAAATTTAAAACAATTAAACAATTATTTTATTTATAATTAGAAATGTTATTTTTATTAATTGTATTAATATTTTTTAAAATACTTTAAAATATTAATTAAATTTAATATAAATATTAATTGTTTTAATATTTTTATTAAATACATGTTAAAAATATTTAATGAATAATTTAAAAAAAAATAAATATTCTAATTTTTTCAATATTTGGTTATTTCCGACGGATACAGTCGTAGGAAATTACCGATGGACGGTTCCGTCGGAAACATGGATGCAATCATCGGAAATTACCGACCAACAGTTCCGTCGGAAACATAACACTCCCGACGGGTGAAAACCATTGGTTCACAGTCCCGACGGTAACGGTCATCGGAAAATGTTGATGGCTCGACTGACTAAATCCATCGCAAATATGTTGGGAATTTTAGATGGAATGAACCCATCGAATATCCATCGGTATTTGCCGACGGCAAGAACCCATCATCTATCCGTTGGAAGTTTCCCACGGTGACATTTATCGACAAACCATCGGTAATTCCTGATCATTTCCCGACATAAATTGATTTCAGACGAAATAGTCCTCATGGACATCTGTCGTCGGAAAGTAGATGGGAATTGCTATTCCCGATGGATTGCCGATGAAATTTGTCGTCGGGAATTTGATGTTTTCTTGTAGTGAGTTTGGGATAGATTGGATTACTTGGAAGCTTTGTCATAGCTATTTCGATCGTAAATTTTGTCACAATCTAGAAAATTGAGCTAGTTTAACGTGTTCATTAGATTCGTGTCATTCGGAAATCTAAATAAAAAGTTATGGAAGATTTAATGGGTATATGTAAGTTGAACATCCATTTGAAATGATCATTCTAAACTGATCATTGGTGCTACTTGAGTAAAGACATATAAAAGAAGCATAATGCATGCATCACACAGCTTGGGATACAATGGATTACTTGAAGGCTTTGTGGTAGCTCTTTCAGTTTCAAATATTATCACAATATAGAAAATTTTGAGCTACTTCAACATGGGGGTTCGATTCGTGTCATTATAAACTCTAAATCAAAAGTGATGCATGATTAAGTGCATAGATGTCAAGTTGAACGCTCAGTTGAAACAATCATTTTAAACTGATCATTCGTTAAGTAAAGACTTATAAAATAAGCATAACGCATGGCATCACACAATTTGGGAAACATTGGATTACTTGGAGGTCCGGTCGTAGCTCTTTTCGTCTCAAATATTGTCATAATATGAAAAATTGTGCTAGTTTAACGTAGGCGTTGGATTCATGTCATTTTGATCTCTAAATCAAAAGTTAAAGACGATTTATTGCGGACATGTCAAGTTGATCATCTAGTTAAAATTATCATTCTAAACTCATCAATGGGTCTCATTGAGTAAAGCCATATAAATTAAGCATAATGCATGGCATCACAAATTTTTTGTTAGATTGGATTATTTGGATGCTTTGTCATACGTATTTCAATCTTAAATTTTTTCACAATATAGAAAATTGAGTTAGCTTAACATGGGCGTTAGATTCGTGTCATTCTGAACTTTAGATCAAAATTTATAGATGATTTAGTGCGGACATGTCAAGTTAATCAGTTAGTTAAATTGATCATTCTAAACTGATCATTGGTGCTCATTAGGCAAATGTTTACAAATGAAGCATAATGCATGGCATCACGCAGTTTGGGATAGATTAGATTGCTTGGAGGTTTTGTCACAATATAGAAAATTAAGCTAGTTTAATGTGGGCGTTGGATTTGTGTCATTCTGAAGTCTAAATCAAAAGTTACAGACAATTAAGTGTTTGTATGTCGGCTAGTTAAAATGATCATTCTAAACTCATCTTTGCTGCTCATTGAGTAAAGGCTTAAAACTGAAGCATTATGCATGGCATCACGCAGTCTGGGATACATTGGGTTAATTGGAGGCTTTGTCCTATCTCTTTCATAGCAAATATTGTCACAATATGGAAAATGAGCTAGTTTAACATGGGCATTGAATTCATGTAATTTTGAGCTCTAAATAAAAAAATAAAGACGATCTAGTGCAGGCATGTCAAGTTGATCAGGTAGTTAAAATGATCATTCTAAATTGATCATTGGTGTTTGTTGAGTAAAGGCGTATGAATGAAGCATAACACATGGCATCACGCAATTTGGGTTAGCTTGGATTATTTGGAGGCTTTGTCATGGCTATCTTAGTCTTAAATTTTATCACAATATCTAAAATTTAGCTAGCTTAACGTGGGCATTAGATTCGTCTCATTTTGAACTAAATTAAATTAAACGTTAGGTATGATTTAGTGCGTACATGTCAAGTTGATCGGCCAGTTAAAATGATTATTCTAAATTGATTATTGGTGCTCATTGAGTAAAGACTTTTAAACATAGCGTAATACTTGGTATCACGCAGTTTGGGATACATTGGATTACTTGGATGCTGTGTCGTAGCTCTTTCAGTCTCAAATATTGTCACAATATGGGAAATTGATCTAACTTAATGTGGGCAACGGATTCATGTCTTTTTGAGCTCTAGTTAGAAAGTTAAAGACTATTTCGTGCGGACATGTCATGTTTATCAGGTAGTGAAATTGATCATTCTAAACTGATCATTGGTGCTCATTGATCAATGGTTTACAAATGAAGCATAATGCATGGCATCACGCATTTTGGATAGACTGTATTCCTTGGATGCTTTATCATAGCTATTTCGGTCTTAAATTTTGTTATTATATAGAAAATTTAGCTAGTTTAACATGGGTGTTGGATACGTGTCAATCCTAAATAAAAAATTACGGACAATTTAGTGCGTACATGTCAAGTTGATCAGCGAGTTAAAATGATCATTTAAACTGATCATTGGTGCTCCTTAAGTAAAGGCTTATAAATGAAGCATAATGCATGGTATCACAAAATTTGGAATGCATTGGATTATTTGAAGGCTTTTTGTAGCTCTTTCAGTCTCAAATGTTGTCACAATATAGAAATTGAAATAGTTTAACGTGGGCATTGGAATCATGTCATTTTGAACTCTAAATCAACGGCCACAGACTACTTAGTCCGTACATGTTAATTTTATTGGCTAGTTAAGTTGATCATTCTAAACTGATCATTGCTACTCATTGAGCAAAGGTTTACAAATGAAGGCTTTGTCGTCGCTATTTCGGTCATAGATTTTGACACAGTATAGAAAATTTAGCTAGCTTAATGTTGGTAATGGATTCATGTCGTTCTGAACTGTAAATGAAAAGCGATGGACGACAAAGTGCGTACAAGTCAAGTTGATCGGCCAGTTAAAATGATCATTCTAAACTGATCATTGTGGCTCCTTGAGTAAAGTCTTATAAATGAAGCATAATGCATGGCATCATGCAGTTTGGCATGCATTGGATTACTTGAAAATTTTGTGGTAGCTCTTTCCACCTCAAATGTTTTAACAATATAGAAAATTGAGCTAGCTTAACCTAGGAATTGGATTCGTGTCATTCTGAACTTTAAATCAAAAGTTATGGACGATTTAGTGCGTACATGTCTGGTTGATCGGCAAGTTAAAATGATCATTCTAAACTAATCATTGGTGCTCCTTAAGTAAAGGCTTATAAATGAAGAATAATGCATAGCATCATGCATTTTGTGATACATTGGATTACTTGGAAGCTTTGTCGTAGCTCTTTCAGTCTCAAATGTTTGCACAATATTATAAAATTAAGCTAGATTGATGTGGGCGTTGGATTCATGCCGTCCTGAGCTCTAGATCAAAAGTCAAAGACGATTTAGTGAGGACATGTCAATTTGATCAGCTAGTTAAAATGACCATTCTAAATTGATCATTGGTGTTTGTTCAGTAACGCATGACATCACGCAATTTGGGATAGCTTGGATTATTTGGGGACTTTGTTGTTGCTATTTCAGTCTTAAAGTTTTTCACAATATATAAAATTCAGCTAGCTTAACGTGAGCATTGGAGTCGTCTTATTCTGAACTCTAAATTAAATGTTACAGATGATTTAGTGCGTACATGTCAAGTTGATCGGCCAGTTAAAATGATCATTCTAAACTAATTATTGGTGCTCCTTGAGTAAAGACTTTTAAACAAAGCATAATGCATGGCATCACGTAGTATGGGATACATTGGATTATTTAGAGGCTGTGTCGTAGCTCTTTCAGTCTCAAATATTGTCACAATATGGAAAATTGATCTAGCTTAATGCATGTGGGTTGGATTCATATCTCTTTGAGCTCTAGTTCACAAGTTAAAGACTATTTAGTGCGGACATGTCAAGTTTAGCAGCTAGTGAAATTCATCATTCTAAACTGATCATTTGTCCTCATTGAGCAATGGTTTATAAATGAAACATAATGCATGGTATCACGCATTTTGGATAGATTGGATTACTTGGATCCTTTGTATTAGCTATTTCGGTCTTAAATTTTGTCATTATATAGAAAATTGAGCTAGCTTAATAGGATTGGTTGATTCGTGTCAATCCTAAATAAAATGTAATGGACGATTTAGTGCGGATATGCCAAGTTGATTGTCCAATTATAATGATCATTCTAATCTGATCATATGTGCTTCTTGAGTAAAGGCTTATAAATGAAGCATAATCATAGCATCACGCTGTTTGGGATACATTGGATTACTTGAAGGCTTTGTGGTAGCTTTTTCAGTCTCAAATGTTACCACAATATAGAAAATTGAGCTAGCTTAACATGGGGGTTAGATTCGTGTCATTTTGAACCTGAATCAAAGGTTGAAATGATTAAACGTACAAGTCAAGTTGAACGGCCAGTTGAAACGATCATTCTAAACTGATCATTGGTGCTCCTTGAGTAAAGATTTATAATGCATGGCATCACGGAGTTTGGGATACATTGGATTACTTGGAGGCTTTTCGTACCTCTTTTAGTCTCAAATGTTGTTAGAATATGGAAAATTGATCGAGGTTACCGTGGGCGTTGGATACATGTCACTTTGAGCTCTAAATCAAAAGGTAAAGAAGATTTAGTCCGGACATGCCAAGTTGATCAGTTAGTTCAAATGATAATTCTAATCTGATCAATGGTGGTCATTGAGTAAAGTCGTATAAATGAAGCATAATGCATGACATCACACAGTTTCAGGTAAATTGGATTGCTTGGAAGCTTTTTCATAGCTTTTTTTATCTTAAATTTTGTCACAGTATAGAAAATTAAGCTATCTTAACGTCTACATTAGATTCGTGTAATTTTGAACTCTAAATCAAAAGCTACGGATGATTAAGTGTGTACATTTCAAGTTGAACGAGCAGTTGAAATGATCATTCTAAACTGATCATTGGTGCTCCTTGATAAAGAGTTATAAAAGAAGCATAATGCATGGCATCGCGTAGTTTGTGATACAGTGGCTTACTTGGAGGTCTTGTCATAGCGGTTTCAGTGTCAAATGTCGTCACAATAAGGAAAATTATGCTAGCTTAACGTGGACGTTGGATTCATGTCATTTTGAGCTCCAAATCAAAAGTTAAATACGATTTAGTGCAGACATGTCAAGTTCATCAGCTAGTATGATTTCTAAAGTGATCATTGGTGCTCACTGAATAAAGACGTATAAATGAAGCATAATGTATGGCATCACATAGTTTGGGATACTTTAGATTATTTGGAAGCTTTATCATAGTTATTTCAATCTTAAATTTTATCACAATATCAAAAATTGAGCTAGTTTAACGTGGGCATTGAATTCGTGTCATTCTGAACTTTAAATCAAAATTTACTTACAATTTAATGCGGACACATTCAGTTGATCGGCCAGTTAAAATGATCATTTAAACTGATCATTGGTGCTCCTTCAGTAAAAGCTTATAAATAAAGCATAATGCATGACATCATAGAGTTTGGGATACATTGGATTACATGAAGGCTTTGTGGTATCTATTAGTCTCAAATGTTGTCACAATATAGAAAATCGAGTTAGCTTAACGTCAGGGTGGGATTCATGTCATTCTGAACTCTAAATAAAAATTTACGGATGAATAAGTGCGTACATGTCAAGTTGAACGACCCGTTGAATGATCATTCTAAACTGATCATTGGTGCTCCTTGAGTAAAGACTTATACAAGAGGCATAATGCATGGCATCACGTAGTTTGGGAAACATTGGATTACTTGAAGGGCCAGTTGAAACGATCATTCTAAACTGATCATTGGTGCTACTTGAGTAAAGACTTAAAAATGAAGCATAATGCTTGGCATCATACAATTTTGGATAGATTGGATTACTTGGAGGCTTTGTCATAGCTATGTTGATCTTAAATTTTGTCAAAATGTAGAAAATTGAGCTATCTTATTGTGGGGCGTTGGATTCATGTCATTCTTAACTCTAAATCAAAAGTTACAGGCGATTTAGTGTGGACGTGTCAAATTGATTGGCTAGTTAAAAATGATTATTCTAAATAGATTATTGGTGCTCCTTGACTAAAGGCTTCTAAATGAAGCATAATGCTTGGCGTCACATAGTTTGGGATACATTGGATTACTTGAAGGCTTTGTGGTAGCTCTTTTAATCTCAAAGTTGTCACAATATAGAAAATTGAGTTAGCTTAATGTGGTGGTGGAATTCGTGTCATTTTGAACTCTAAATCAAAAGTTACGGATGATTAAAAGTGTACATGTCCAGTTGAATGGCCAGCTGAAATGATCAATTTAAACTGGTCATTAGTGCTCTTTGAGTATATACTTATAAAATAAGCAAAATGCGGCATCACACAGTTTGGGATACGTTAGATTACTTGAAGGCTTTGGCGTAGCTCTTTCAGTCTCAAATGTTGTCAAAATATGGAAAATTGAGCTAGATTAACGTGGGCATTGGATTCATGTAATTTTGAGCTCTTAATCAAAAGTTAAAGAAGATTTAGTGCGGACATGTCAAGTTGATCAGTTAGTTAAAATGATCAATCTAAACTGATCATTGGTGGTCATTCAGTAAAGGCGGACAAAATGAAGCATTATGCATGGCATCACACAGTTTGGAATAGTTTGGAATACTTGGAAGCTTTTTCATAGCTTTTTCGATCTTAAATTTTTTCACAATAAAGAAAATTGAGCTAGTTTAACGTGGGTGTTGGATTCGTGTCATTCAAAACTCTAAATCAAAAGTTATGGACTATTTAGTGAAGACATGTCAAGTTGATCGGCCAGTTAAAATAATCATTCTAAACTGATAATTGGTGCTGCTTGAGTAAAAGCTTATAAATGAAGCATAATGCATGGCATCACGCAGTGTGGGTTACATTGGATTATTTGAAGGCTTTGTGGTAGCTCTTTTAGTCTCAAACGTTGTCACAATGTAGAATATTGAGTGAGCTTAATGTCGGGGTGGGTTTCATGTCTTTCTGAACTCTAAATAAATATTTACAGATGATTAAGTTCGTACATATCAAGTTGAACGACCAGTTGAAATGATCATTCTAAATTGATTGCTGGTGCTCTGTGAGTAAAGACTTATAAAAGAAGCATTATGCATGGCATCACGCAGTTTGGGATACATTGGATTACTTGGAGGTTTTGTTATAACTCTTTCAGTCTCAAATGTTGTCCCAATATGAAAAATTGTGCTAGCTTTTGGTTCATGTCATTTTGAGCTCTAAATCAAAAGTTAAAGACGATTTAGTGCGGACATGTCAAGTTGATCAGCTAGTTAAAATATCATTCTATACCGATCATTGGTGCTCATTAAATAAACGCGTATATATGAAGCATAATGCATGGCATCAGGCAGTTTGGGATAGATTGGTTTACTTAGAATCTTTGTCATACCTATTTCGATATTAAACTTTGTTACAATATAGAAAATCGAGCTTGCTTAACGTGGGTGTTTGATTCGTGTCATTTTAAACTTTAAATCAAAACTTACGGACGATTTAGTGTGGACATGCCAAGTTCATCGGCCAATTAAAATAATCATTCTAAATTGATCATTGGTGCTCCTACAGTAAAGGCTTATAAATGAAACATAATTCATGGAATCATGCAAGTTGGATACATTGGATTACTTGGATACTTTGTAGTATCTATAAATGCAGCATAATGCATGGCATCATGCAGTGTGGGTAACATTGGATTATTTGAAGGCTTTGTGGTAGCTCTTTAAGTTTCTAATGTTTTTACAATATACAAAATTGAGTTAGATTAACATCGGGGTGGGATTTGTGTCATTCGGAACTCTAAATCAAAAGTTACGGATGATTAAGTGCGTACATGTCCACTTGAACGGCCAGTTGAAACGATAATTCTAAACTGATCATGGTGCTCCTTGAGTAAAGGCTTATAAAAGAAGCATAATGCATGGCATCACACAGTTTGGGATACATTGGAATATTTGAAAGCTTTGTCGTAGCTCTTTCATTCTAAAATATTGTCACAATATGGAAAATTGAGCTACCTTAACGTTGGCGTTGGATTCATGTCATTTTGAGCTCTAAATCAAAAGTTACGGAGATTTAGAGCAGAAATGTCAAGTTTATCGGCCTGTTCAAATGATCATTCTAAACTGATCATTGGTGCTCATTGAGTAAAGGCATATAAATGAAGCATAATACATGATATCACGTAGTTTGGGATAGATTGGATTGCTAGGAAGCTTTTTCATAGCTTTTTTTATGATAAATTTTGTCACAATATAGAAAATTGAGCTAGATTAACGTGGACGTTGGATTCATGTCATTTTGAACTCTAAATGAAACGTTATAGATGATTAAGTGCGTACATGTCAAGTTGAATGACCAGTTGAAATGATCATTCTAAACTGATCATTGGTGATCCCTGAGTAAAGACGTATAAAAGAAGCATAATGCATGGCATCACGCAGTTTGGGATACATTGGATAATTTAGAGGCTTTGTTGGAGCTCATTCACTCTCAAATGTTTTCACAATATAGAAAATTGAGCTACGTTAACATGGGCGTTGGATTCATGTCATTTTGAGCTCAAAATAAAAAGTTACGGAGATTTGGTGCGGACATGTCAAGTTGATCAGCTAGTTACAATGATCATTTTAAACTGATAATATATGCTCATTGAGTATAAGTGTATAAATGAATCATAATACATGGCATCATACAGTTTGGGATACATTGGATTACTTGGAACCTTTGTCATAGCTATTTATATCTTAAATTTTGTCACAATATAGAAAAATTATCTAGCTTAACGTTGGCGTTTGATTTGGGTCATTTTGAACTCTAAATCAAAAGTTACGAACGATTTAGTGCGGGCTTGCCAAGTTGATCGTGCAGTTAAAATGATCATTCTAAACTGGTCATATGTGCTTCTTGAGTAAAGGCTTATAAATGAAGCATAATCATGGCATCACGCAGTATGGGATACATTGGATTATTTGAATGCTTTGTGGTAGATTTTTCAGTCTTAAATGCTGCCACAATATAGAAAATTGAGCTAGATTAACGTGGGGGTTAGGTTCATGTCATTATGAACTGTAAATCAAAAGTTACGTATGATTAAAAGTGTACATGTCCAGTTGAACAGCCAGCTGAAATAATCAATTTAGACTGATCATTTGTGCTCTTTGAGTAAAGACTTATAAAATAAGCAAAATGCGGCATCACGTAGTTTGGTATACAATAGATTACTTGGAGGATTTGTCGTATCTCTTGCAGTCTTAAATGTTGTCACAATATGAAAAATTGATTAAACGTACATGTCAAGTTGAATGGCCAGTTGCAACGATCATTCTAAACTGGTCATTGGTGCTCATTGAGAAAAGGCATATAAATGAAGCATAATGCATGGATTCACGCAGTTTAGGATAGATTGGATTACTTGGAAGCTTTTTCATGCCTTTTTCGATCTTAAATTTTATCAGAATATAGAAAATTGAGCTAGCTTAACGTGGGCGTTGGATTAGTGTCATTCTGAACTCTAAATCAAAAGTTACGGTCGATTTAGTGCGGAAATGTCAAGTTTATCAGCCAGTTAAAATGATCATTCTTAACTGATCATTGGTGCTCGTTGAGTAAAGGCTTATAAATGAACCGAAATGCATGGCAGCATGCAGTTTGAGATACATTGGATAATTTGAAGGCTTTGTGGTAGATCTTTCAGCCTCAAATATATAAAATTGAGCTAGTTTAACATGGACATTGGAGTTGTGTCATTCTAAACTCTAAATCAAAAGTGACGGATGATTAAGTGCGTAAATGTCAAGTTGAACGGTCAGTTGAAATGATCTTTCAAAACTGATCATTGGTGCTCCTTTAGAAAAGACATTAAAGAAGCATAGTGCATGGTATCCCGCAATTTGGGATAGATTGGATTACTTGGAAGCTTTTTCATAGCTTTTTTGATCTTAAATTTTATCACAAAATTGAGCTAGCTTAACGTGGGCGGTGAATTCGTGTCATTCTCAACTCTAAATCAAAAGTTACGGATGATTAAGTGCGGACATGTCAAGTTGAATGGTTAGTTAAAATGATCATTCTAAACTACTCATTAGTGTTGCTGGAGTAAAACTTTATAAATGAAGCATAATGCATGGAATCATGTAGTTTGGAACACATTGGATTACTTGGATTAGTGTCACAATACTAAAAATGGAGCTAGATTAGTGTGGGCGTTGGATATCTCTAATTTTGAACTCTAAATCAAAAGTTACGAATGATATAGTGCGTACATGTCGGCCAATTAAAATTATCATTCTAAACTAATCATTAGTGCTCATTGAGTAAATACTTATAAATAAAGCATAATGCATGGCATCACGTAGTTTTAGATACATTGGATTACATTGAAGGTTTGTCGTAGCTCTTTCATTCTGAAATGTTATCACAATATGGAAACTTGATCTAGCTTAATGTGGGCGTTGGATTCGTGTCATTCTTAACTCTAAATCAATGGTTACAGATGATTTAGTGTTGACATGTCAATTTTATCGGCTAGTTAAATCGATCATTTTAAACTAATCATTGGTGCTTAATGCATGACATCACGCATGACATCAAAGCTTAATGCATGAGATCACGCATTTTGGGATACATTGGATTACTTGGAGGCTTTGTCGTAGCTATTTTGCTCTTAAATTTAGTCACAATATGGAAAATTGAGTTAGCTTAATTGAGCGTTGGATTCATGTAATTATGAAGTCTAAATTAAAAGTTACGGAAAATTTAGTGCGGACATGTCAAGTTGATTAGCCAAATAAATGATCATTATAAACTCATCATTGGTGCTCATTGAGTAAAGGCTTATAAATAAACCATAATGCATGGCATCACGGAGTTTGGGCTACATTGGATTACTTGAAGGCTTTGTAGTAGTTCTTTCACTCTCAAATGTTGTCACAATATATAATATTGATCTAGTTTAACGTGTGCATTGGATTCGTGTCATTCGGAGTTCTAAATCAATAGTTACGGATGATTTACTACATACGTATCAAGTTGATCTGCTAGTTAAATAGATCATTGGTACTCATTGAAAAATATTGAGATTAGAGAGGAGAAATGTGAAGAATTGAATCCAGAAACTCTAAGAAAAGCATGAGAAGATGAGGAAATGTTTTAGACTTCTGGAGACGAATCTCCTAAGAGTTTTAATCATACATTGAGTTTTTAGAGCCCTTTTACAGAGGATTTACAATGTGAACACAAAATAAAACGAATTCAAACTTGTGGATGAGCTTGAATAGAGGAGGAGTTTGTCAACAACCAATGAGAAGAGAGGGGAAGAGCTGCAGACTGTCTCATGAACGTTTGGTGTGGTTACCAAGGTTGTGTGCAGCAGGCATGACTGTTTGGTGTGGTTACCAAGACTGTGTGCAACATGAACATGTCCTTTTCACCTTGATTCTTTTCCCAAGGCAACTATTTAACCATTTTAACCATGTGGTTAATAGTAACTCTCTCCTTTTTCTTTTCTCTTGTTATTCAAACTAAATTTTCATGCTCACACTTGCCTTGTAGGTCAAGATAGGTCTTATTTGATTTTTCTATGTCAATACTCCCCCTCAAGCTAAAGACTTTGGAATCACCCTAATGTTTTAAGTTTGGGAACCCAGGGAAACACCTTATTAAAAACCTTATTAAGGAAAACCACTTGGGACAAAACCTTAATAAGGGAAAAAGAGTGTGTTGTTGTTGGATTAGGAGACCCTTGATCAGTAATGTGATAAATCAACAAGCCCAAGTTTGCTAATGATGTTCTTGCAAACTTGCGACTTGCTGCCTTTGTGAAGATGTTAGCTAGTTGGTGTTCACTTCTTGTATAATATGGCAGAATGGTTTCATCTTGAACTTTCTCCCTAACCTTATGGTAATCGATCTCTATGTGCTTGGTCCTCTCGTGAAACACTGAGTTTGAAGCTATGTGAATGGCTGCCTGATTATCACAATGGAAAGTAATTGGTCGTGGTTGTTCAATACCGAAGTCTTTCAAGAGCGATTTGATCCAAGTTACTTCACTTGTCAGCTTCCTCATAACTCTATATTCTGCTTCAGCACTAGAACATGATACCACCTTCTGCTTCTTAGTCCTCCAAGTGACTAAGTTCCCACCAATGAAGGTGCAATACCTAGTGGTTGATATCCTATCCACACTATCACCAGCCCAATCTGCATCATAATACCCAACAATCTCAGTGTTCCCATTCTTGCCCATCCATATGCCTTGACCAGGAGATCCTTTGATGTATCTAAGGATCCTTTCTACCATGCTCCAATGATATACATTAGGTTTTTGCATATGTTGACTCACTTGTTTCACAGCAAAACACAAGTCTGGTCGTGTGAGGGTGAGGTAGATCAGCTTCCCAACTAGTCTCCTATACTAAGAAACATCCTTAAATAACTCATCAGCTTTCTCCCCCTTCCATTGACCTTGTAGCCATCTTCAAGAGGAGTTTTGGCCGGTTTAGCTTTCCCGTGGCTGTCAACAGATCAAGAGCATACTTTATTTGGGATAGAAAGAACCCTTCCTAAGACCGACACACTTCGATACCCAAGAAGTACTTCAACTTTCCAAGATCTTTGATGTCAAATGATCTGTTTAAGAAGGCCTTTGTGGACTGAATTCCTTCCTTATCATCTTCTGTGATGATAAGGTAATCCACATAAACCGAGACCGCCACGATTCCTTTGGGGTTTTGACGAGTGAACAAAGTATGATCTGAATGGGATTTCCTAAACCCATTATCAATAAGTGTGGAGCTTAATTTGTGATACCAGGCCCTTGGTGACTGCTTCAACCCATATATTGCCTTCCTAAATCTTAGAACCTATCCCTCTTTGCAAAGATCTTCAAGGCCTGGTGGTGGAGTCATATAAACTTCCTCTTCAAGTTCTCCTTGTAGGAATGCGTTCTTGACATCCATTTGCCATAAGTCCCAGTTCAGATTCGTAGCTAGTGAAAGAACAACCCTTATAGTGTGTAGCTTAGCCACCAGTGCAAATGTATCAGTATAGTGCTCTCCATATGTCTTGAGTAAAACTTCTAGCAACTAGACGTGCCTTGTACCTTTCTATGTCCCCATTGCTCTTATACTTGATGGTGAACACCCACTTGGAACTCACAGCCTTCTAGCCTTTGGGAAGTTCTTGTATATCCCATGTATGATTCCTTTCCATAGCTCCCTTCTCATCTCTTACTGCATCTAACCATTCTTTCTTGCTCTTAGCTTTTTCATAAGTCCTTGGAATCTGACTTTGTTCAATCTTTCCAAGGAATAGATGACAAGAGGTCAAGGGAACAAACAACTTGTATGGGATGAGCCACGGCCTGGTTGTTGTAGAAGACCTTAGTGTTTACCCAATTGGATGGTTCTTTCCTAAGTCAAGTACTCCTCCTTAGTTGCTGAACAGGTGGTTCAGCCTCCCCTACAACCGTTTCCTCTTCCATTTGGTGAATAGGTTCCTCTATACCCACTTTCAAGTCGTCTTGTTCCTGGTTTAGGGCTGTAGCTTCTTCTTGGATTGGAGTTGGTTCTTGAGTTACCGCCCCTTGTTCATTCTCTTGGGTATCTTGTGAACTACTTGGGGTTCTTGCTTCTTCTTGTCTTGAATCCTTTGGCACATCATTTCCCAAATGATTCAAGAGAAACCTCAAACTCGTAGCCAAATCAGAAGGTGACCTTGAGAGATCCTTCAATTCTTCCCAATCTTTCTGATCATAATAGCTTCGTTCTTCTATGAACTTGACATCTCTAGACACACATGTCCTGTTGTTGCTCGGATCATAACACTTATAACCTTTTGTGTTGTCGAATATCCAAGGAACATACACTTGATGTTGTTTGCCTCCAACTTGTTTCTTAGATCACCTGGAACATACACAAAGCACACACATCCAAATACACGTAAATGATCAATGGAGGGTTTAGTTTTATTGAGTATTTTAAACTGATCATTGGTGCTCATTGAGCCAAGGTTTACAAATGATGCATGCCATCACGCAGTTTTTGACAGATTGGATTATTTGGAGGCTTTGTTATAGCTATTTTCGTCTAAATTTTTTTCATAATATAGAAAATTGAGCTAGGTCAATGTGGGTGTTGGATTCGTGTCGAATTGATCAGATAGTTAAAATGATCATTCTAAACTGATCATTGATGGTCACCGAGCAAAGGCATATTAATGAAGGATAATGCATGGCATCACGCAATTTAGGATAGATTAGATTACATGGAGGCTTTTTCGTTGCTATTTAGGTCTTAAATTTTGTCATAATATAAAATATTGAGTTAGCTTGACGTGGGCATTGGATTCATGTCATTCTGAACTCTAAATCAAAAGTTACGGACGATTTAGTGTATACATGTCAAGTTGATCGGCCAATTAAAGTGATCGTTCTAAACTGAACATTAGTTCTCCTTTACTAAAGGCTTATAAATGAAAAATAATGCATGTTATCATGAGATTAGGATCGATTGGATTACTTGACCATTTGTGGTAGTTGTTTCAGTCTCAAATGTTGTCACAATATAGATAATTGAGCTAGCTTAATGTGGGCGTTGGATTTGTGTCATTCTAAACTCAAAACCAAAAGTTTCAGACGATTTAATGCATACATGTCTAACTTGATCGGCCAGTTAAATTGATCTTCCAAAGATGATCAATGGTTCTCATTGAGAAAAGGTTTACAAATGAAGCATAATGCATGGCATCAAAAAGTTTGAGATAGATTCGATTACTTGGAGGCTTTGTCTTAGCTATTTCGGTCTTAAATTTTGTTAAAATATAAGAAATTGAGCTAGCTTAACGTGGGCGTTTGATTCGTATCATTCGGAACTCTAAGTCAAACGTTACGGACGACATGTCAAGCTGATCGGGCAGTTAAAGTTATCATTCTAAACTGATCTCTAGTTCTCCTTGAGTGAAGGCTTATAAATGAATCATAATGCATGACTCATGCAGCTTAGGATAGATTCGATTACTTGAACACTTTGTGGTAGCTGTTTCAGTCTCAAATGTTATCACAATATTGATAATTAAGCTATTTTAACGTGGGCGTTGGATGCGTGTCATTCTAAACTCTAAAGCAAAAGTTACGGACGATTTAGTGCATACATGTCAAGTAGATCGGCCAATTATATTGATCTTTCTAAGATGATCATTGGTGCTCATTGCGCAAAGATTTACAAATGAAGCATAATGCATGGCATCATGCAGTTTGTGATAGATTGGATTACTTGGAGGCTTTGTCGTAGCTATTTCGGTCTTAAATTTTGTCACAATATAGAAAATTGAGCTAGCTTCACATCGGCGTTAGATTCATGTCACTATGAAATCTACATCAAAAGTTATGGAAGATTTAGTGCACACATGTCAAGTTTATTGGCTATTTAAGTGATCATTTTAAACTGATCGTTCTATATTGATCATTAGTGCTCCTTAACTAAAAGCTTATAAATGAAGCATAATGCATGATATCATCCAGTTTAGGATAGATTGGGTTACTTGAAGGCTTTGTGGTAGCTCTTTCAGTCTCAAATGTTGCCACATCATAGAAAATTGAGTTAGCTTAACATGGGTGTTGGATTCGTGTCATTCAGAAATATAAATCAAAAGTTACGGGGGTACATGTCAAGTTGATTGGATAGATAAAATGATCATTACAAACTTATCAGCGGCGCTCCTTGAGTAAAGGCTTATAAATGAAGTACAATGCATGGCATCGCGTAGTTTGGGACACATTGGACTACTAAAGGCTTTGCCGTACCTCTTTTAGTCTTAGATGTTGTCACGGTATGGGAAATTGAGCTAACTTAACTTGGGCGTTGGATTCATTTCATTTTGAGCTTTAAATGAAAATATATAGCTGATTTAGTTTGGACATGTCAAGTTGATCAGCTAGTTAAAATGATCATTCTATACTCGTCATTGGTGCTCATTGAGTAAAGGCGTGTAAATGAAAAATAATGCATGGCATCACGCAGTTTGACAAATATTGGATTACTTGTAGGCTTTGTCATAGCTATTTCGGTCGTAAGTTTTATCACAATGTAGAAAATGGAGCAAGATTTACTTAAGTTTTATCAAAAGTTATGGAAGATTTAATGCAGTTATGTCAAGATGATTTGCCAGTTAAAGCGATCTTTCTAAACTGATCATTCTAAACTGATCATTCTAAACTGATTATTAATGCTCCTTGACTAATGGCTTATAAATGAAGCAGAATGCATAACATCACGCAGTTTTAGATAGATTGGGTTACTTGAAGGCTTTGTTGTAGCTTTTTTACTCTCAAATGTTGCCACATCATAGAAAATTGATCTAGCTTAACGTGGGCGTTGGATTCGTGTCATTTTGAAATCGAAATCAAAAGTTACGGGAGTACATGTCAAGTTGATTGGGTAGTTAAAATGATCATTATAAACTTATCAATGGTGCTCCTTGAGTAAATGCTTATAAATGATATACAATGCATGATATCACGCAGTTTGGAATACATTGGACTACTTGGAGGCTTTTTCATAGCTCTTTTAGTCGCAAATATTGTTACAATATGGGAAATTGAGCTAACTTAATGTGGGTGTTGGATTCCTGTCATTTTGAGCTTTAAATGAAAAGATATAGCTGATTTAGTGCAGACATGTCAAATTGATCAGCTAGTTAAAATGATCATTCTATTCTGATCATTGCTGCTCATTGAGTAATAAATGAAAAATAATGCATGGCATCACGCAGTTTGGCATATATTGGATTACTTGTAGGATTTGCCATAGCTATTTCGGTCTTAAGTTTTGTCACAATATAGAAAATGGAGCTAGCTTTACTTGGGCGTTAGATTCGTGTCACTCTAAACACTTAATCAAAAGTTACGGACGGTTTGGTGAGGATATGACTTGATTGGCTAGTTATAATGATCATTCTAAACTGATCATTGGTGCTCATTGCGCAAATGATTACAAATGAAGCATAATTCATGGTATAACGCAGTTTGAGATAGATTGGATTACTTGGAGCCTTTGTCGTAGCTCTTTTAGTTTCAAATGCTGTCACAATATTGAAAATAGGGCTAGCTTAAGGTGAGCGTTGAACTCATGTCATTTTGATCTCTAAATCAAAAGTTAAAGACGATTTAGTGCGGACATGTCAAGTTGATCAGCTAGTTAAAATAATAATTCCAAGCTTACTTTGGTGCTCATTGAGTAAAGACATATAAATGAAGCACAATAAATGGCATCAGCAGCTTTTTGTACCTATATTGGTCTTAAATTTTGTCACAATATAGAAAATTGAGCTAGCTTTAGTTGGGCGTTGCATTCGTGTCACTCCAAACTCTAAATCAAAAGTGATGCACGATTTGGTGCGGACACGACAAGTTTAATGGCTAGTTAAAATGATCATTGTAAACTGATCACTGGTGGTCATTGAGCAAAGGATTAAAAATGAAGAAAAATGCATGGCATCACGCAAATTATGATAGATTGGGTTACTTGGAGGATTTTTCATAGCTATTTTGGTCTTAAATTTTATCAAAATATAGAAAAATTAAGCCAGATTAACGTCGGCGTTGGATTCATGTCATTATGAACTTTACATCAAAAGTTATGGAAGATTTACTGCAGTTATGTCAAGATGATTTGCCAGTTAAAGCGATCTTTCTAAATTGATTATTCTAAATTGATCATTAGTGCTCCTTGATTAAAGGCTTATAAATGAAGCAGAATGCATGACATCACGCAGTTTAGGATAGATTGGGTTACTTAAAGGCTTTGTGGTAGCTTTTTTACTCTCAAATGTTGCCACATCATAGAAAATTGAGCTAGCTTAACGTGGGCGTTGGATTCGTATCATTTTGAAATCAAAATCAAAAGTTACGGGCGTACATGTCAAGTTGATTGGGTAGTTAAAATGATCATTATAAACTTATCAATGGTGCTCTTTGAGTAAATGCTTATAAATGATATACAATGGATGATATCACGCAGGTTGGGACACATTGGACTACTTGGAGTCTTTGTCATAGCTCTTTTAGTTGCAAATATTGTCAGAATATGGGAAATTGAGATAACTTAACGTGGGCGTTAGATTCCTGTCGTTTTGAGCTTTAAATGAAAAGATATAGCTGATTTAGTGCAGACATGTCAAATTGATCACCTAGTTAAAATGATCATTCTATACGGATCGTTGGTGCTCATTGAGTAAAGGCATATAAATGAAAAATAATGTATGGCATCACGCAGTTTGTCATATATTGGATTACTTGTAGGCTTTGCCATAGCTATTTCGGTCTTAGGTTTTATCACAATATAGAAAATGGAGCTAGATTTACTTGGGCGTTAGATTCGTGTCACTCTAAACACTTAATCAAAAGTTACGGACGATTTGGTGAGGATATGACAACTTGATCGGCTAGTTATAATGATCATTCTAAACTTATCATTGGTGCTTATTGCGCAAATGATTACAAATGAAGCATAATATATGGAATAACGCAGTTTGAGATAGATTGGATTACTTGGAGGCTTTGCCGTAGCTCTTTTAGTTTCAAATGTTGTCACAATATTGAAAATTAAGCTAGCTTAAGGTGAGCGCTGGACTCATGTCATTTTGATCTCTAAATCAAAAGTTAAAGACGATTTAGTGCGGACATGTCAAGTTGATCAGCTAGTTAAATTAATAATTTCAAACTTACTTTGGTGCTTATTGAGTAAAAACGTATAAATGAAGCATAATGTACGGCATCACGCAGTTTTAGATATATCGGATTAATTGGAGGCTTTTTCGTACCTATATTGGTCTTAAATTTTGTCACAATATAGAAAATTGAGCTAGCTTTACTTGGTCGTTGCATTCATGTCACTCCAAACTCTAAATAAAAAGTGATGCACAATCTTGCGGACATGACAAGTTTAACGTCTAGTTAAAATGATCATTGTAAACTGATCATTGGTGCTCATTGAGTAAAGGATTAAAAAGGAAGAAAAATGCATGGCATCACGCAGATTATGATAGATTGGGTTATTTGGAGGATTTGTGATAGCTATTTCGGTCTTAAATTTTATCACAATATAGAAAATTGAGCCAGCTTAACGACGGCGTTGGATTCATCTCATTATGAACTTTACATCAAAAGTTATGGAAGATTTAATGGAGTTATGTCAAGATGATTTGCCAGTTAAAGCGATCTTTCTAAACTGATCATTCTAAATTAATCATTAGTGCTCCTTGACTAAAGGCATATAAATGAAGCAGAATGCATGACATCACGCAGTTTAGGATAGATTGGGTTACTTGAAGGCTTTGTCGTAGCTTTTTTAGTCTCAAATGTTGCCACATCATAGAAAATTGAACTACCTTAACGTGGGCGTTCGATTCGTGTCATTTTGAAATTGAAATCAAAAGTTACGGGCGTAAATGTCAAGTTGATTGGGTAGTTAAAATGATCATTATAAACTTATCAATGGTGCTCCTTGAGTAAATGCTTAAAAATGATATACAATGCATGATATCACGCAGTTTGGGACACATTTGACTACTTGGAGGCTTTCTCATAGCTCTTTTAGTCGCAAATGTTGTCACAATATGGGAAATTGAGCTAACTTAACATGGACGTTGGATTCATGTCATTTTGAGCTTTAAATGAAAAGATATAGCTGATTTAGTGCAGACATGTCAAATTCATCATCTAGTTAAAATGATCATTGTATACTGATCATTGGTGCTTATTCAGTAAAGGCGTATAAATGAAAAATAATGGATGGCATTACGCAGTTTGGCATATATTGGATTACTTGTAGGCTTTGCCATAGCTATTTCGGTCTTAAGTTTTGTCACAATATAGAAAATGGAGCTAGCTTTACTTGGGCGTTAGATTCGTGTCACTCTAAACACTTAATCAAAAGTTACGGACGATTTGGTGAGGATATGACAACTTGATCAGCTAGTTATAATGATCATTCTAAACTGATCATTGGTGCTCATTTTGCAAATGATTACAAATGAAGCATAATACATGGCATAACGCAGTTTGGGATAGATTGGATTACTTGGAGGATTTGTCGTAGCTCTTTAGTTTCAAAAGTTGTCACAATATTGAAAATTGAGCTAGCTTAAGGTGAGCGTTGGACTCATGTCATTTTGATCTCTAAATCAAAAGTTAAAGACGATTTAGTGCGGACATGTCAAGTTGATCAGCTAGTTAAAATAATAATTCCAAGCTTACTTTGGTGCTCATTGAGTAAAGACGTATAAATGAAGCATAATGCATGGCATCATGCAGTTTTAAATATATTAGATTACTTGGAGGCTTTTTTGTACCTATATTAAATTTTGTCACAATATAGAAAATTGAGCTAGCTTTAGTTGGACGTTGCATTCGCGTCACTCCAAACTCTAAATCAAAAGTGATGCACTATTTGGTGCGGACACGACAAGTTTAACGGCTAGTTAAAATGATCATTGTAAACTGATCATTGGTGTTCATTGAGCAAATGATTACAAATGAAGAAAAATGCATGGCATCACGCAAATTATGATAGATTGGGTTACTTGGAAGATTTGTCATAGCTATTTTGGTCTTAAATTTTTTCACAATATGGAAAAGTAAGCCTGATTAACGTCGGCGTTGGATTCATGTCATTATGAACTTTACATCAAAAGTTATGGAAGAGTTAATGCAGTTATGTCAAGATGATTTGCCAGTTAAAGCGATCTTTCTAAACTGATTATTCTAAATTGATCATTAGTGCTCCTTGACTAAAGGCTTATAAATGAAGCAGAATGTATGACATCACGCAGTTTAGGATAGATTGGGTTACTTGAAGGCTTTGTGGTAGCTTTTTTACTCTCAAATGTTGCCACATCATAGAAAATTTAGCTAGCTTAACGTGGGCGTTGGATTCGTGTCATTTTGAAATTGAAATCAAAAGTTACGGGCGTACATGTCAAGTTGATTGGGTAGTTAAAATGATCATTATAAACTTATCAATGGTGCTCTTTGAGTAAATGCTTATAAATTATATACAATGCATGATTTCACGTAGGTTGGGACACATTGGACTACTTGGAGGCTTTGCCATAGCTCTTTTAGTCGCAAATATTGTCACAATATGGGAAATTGAGCTAACTTAACGTGGGCGTTAGATTCCTGTCATTTTGAGCGTTAAATGAAAAGATATAGCTGATTTAGTGCAGATTTGTCAAATTGATCACCTAGTTAAAATGATCACTCTATACGGATCGTTGGTGCTCATTGAGTAAAGGCATATAAATGAAAAATAATGCATCGCATCACGCATTTTGTCATATATTGGATTACTTGTAGGCTTTACCATAGCTATTTTGGTCTTAAGTTTTATCACAATATAGAAAATGGAGCTATATTTACTTGGGCGTTAAATTCGTGTCACTCTAAACACTTAATCAAAAGTTACGGAAGATTTGGTGAGGATATGACAACTTGATCGGCTAGTTATAATGATCATTCTAAATTGATCATTGGTGCTTATTGCGCAAATGATTACAAATGAAGCATAATACATGGCATAACGCAGTTTGAGATAGATTGGATTACTTGGAGGCTTTGTCGTAGCTCTTTTAGTTTCAAATGTTGTCACAATATTGAAAATTAAGCTACCCTAAGGTGAGCGTTGGACTCATGTCATTTTGATCTCTAAATCAAAAGTTAAATACGATTTAGTGTGGACATGTCAAGTTGATCAGCTAGTTAAAATGATAATTCAAAACTTACTTTGGTACTCATTCAGTAAAGACGTATAAATGAAGCATAATGCATGGCATCACGCAGTTTTACATATATTTGATTAGTTGGAGGCTTTGTCGTACCTATATTGGTATTAAATTCTGTCAAAATATAGAAAATTGAGCTAGCTTTACTTGGGCGTTGCATTCGTGTCACTCCAAACTCTAAATCAAAAGTGATGCACGATTTGGTGCGGACATGACAAGTTTAACGGCTAGTTAAAATGATCATTGTAAACTGATCATTGGTGCTCAATGAGCAAGGGATTACAAATGAAGAAAAATGCATGGCATCACGCAGATTATGATAGATTGGGTTATTTGGAGGATTTGTCGTAGCTATTTCGGTATTGAATTTTATCACAATATAGAAACTTGAGCCAGCTTAACGTCGGCGTTGGATTCATGTCATTATGAACTTTACATCACAAGTTACGGAAAATTTAATGCAATTATGTCAAGATGGTTTGCCAGTTAAAGCGATCTTTCTAAACTGATCATTCTAAATTGATCATTAGTGCTCCTTTACTAAAGGCTTATAAATAAAGTAGAATGCATGACATCACACAGTTTAGGATAGATTGGGTTACTTGAAGGATTCGTGGTAGCTTTTTTAGTCTCAAATGTTGCCACATCATAGAAAATTGAGCTAGCTTGGCATTAGATTTGTGTCATTCTCAAATTGAAATCAAAAGTTACGGAGGATTTAATGCGTACATGTCAAGTTGATCGGGTAGTTAAAATGATCATTATAAACTTAAAACTGGTGCTCCTTGAGTAAAGACTTATAAATGAAGCACAATGCATGGCATCACGCAGTTTGGGACACATTGGAATACTTGGACGCTTTGTCGTAGCTCGTTTAGTCTCAAATGTTGTCACAATATGGAAAATTGAGCTAGCTTAATGTGGCTGCTAGATTCTTGTCACTGTGAGCTATAAATGAAAAGATAAAATGATTTAGTACGGATATGTCAAATTGATAAGCTAGTCAAAATGATCATTCTAAACTGATCGTTGGTGCTCATTGAGCAAAGGATTACGAATGAAGCATAATGCATGGCATCACGCAGTTTGGCATCACGCAGTTTGGCATCACGCAGTTTGGCATAGATTGGATTATTTGGAGGCTTTGTCATAGCTATTTCGCTATTAAATTTTGTGACAATATAGAAAATGGAGATAGCTTTACTTGTGCGTTGGATTCGTGTCACTCTAAACACTGAATCAAAAGTTACGGACGATTTGGTGCGGATATGACAAGTTTAATGGCTAGTTAAAATGATCATTCTAAACTGATCAATAGTGCTCATCAGTAAAAAATTTTAAATGAAGCATAATACATTGTATCACGCGATGTGGGATAGATTGGATTGCTTGGAGGCTTCGTCATAGCCATTTCGGTCTGAATTTTTGTCAGAATATAGAAAATTGAGCTAGTTTTAGTTGGGTGTTGGATTCGTGTCACTTTGAACTCTAAATCAAAAGTTACGGACAATTTAATGCGGATATGTCAAGTTGATCGTCTAGTTAAAGTGATCATTCTAAAATGATCATTCTAAATTGATAATAAATGGTCCTTGAGTAAACGCTTATAAATGAAACATAATGCATGGCATCACGCAGTTTAGGATATATTGGGTTAGTTGAAGGCTTTGTGATATCTTCTCCAGTCTCAAATGTGGCCACAATATAGAAAATTAAGCTACCTTAACATGGGCGGTGAATTCGTGTAGTTCTGAACTCTAAATCAAAAGTTATAGACGAGTTAGTGCATACATGTCAAGTTTATCGGCAAGTTAAAATGTTCATTCTAAACTTATCACTGGTGCTCCTTCAGTAAAGGCTTATAAATCAAACATAATTCATGGCATCACGCAGTTTGGGATACATTGGATTACTTAGAGGTTTAGTCATAGCTCTTTAAGTCTCAAAACTTGTAACAATATGGGTAATTGAGCTAGCTTAACGCGGCATTGGATTCATGTCATTTTGAGCTCGAAATCAAAATTTAAATAAGTTTCAGTGAGGACATGTCAAGTTCATCATCTAGTTTAAATGATCATTCTAAAGTGATCAATGGTGCTCATTGAGTAAAGGTGTATAAATGAAGCATAATGCATGGCATCATGCACTATGGGATACATTGGATTACTTGGAGGATTTGTTATAGATATTTTGGTTTTAAATTTTGTTACAATATAGAAAATTGAGGTAGCTTTAATTGGGCGTTGGATTCGTGCGACTTTGAACTCTAAATAAAAATTTACAGACAATTTGGTGCGGACATGACAAGTTTAATGGCTTGTTTAACTGATAATTCTAAACTGATCACTGGTGCTAATTTTAAAAAGGGTATAAATGAAGTATAATTCATGGTATCACACAGTGTGGGATAAATTGGATTACTTGGAGGCTTTGTCATAGCCATTTCGGTCTCAAATTTTGTCACAATATAAAAAATTCAGATGGCTTTACTTGAGCGTTGGATTCGTGTCACTTTGAACTCTAAATCAAAAATTACACACGATTTAGTGCATATATGAGAAGTTGATCGGCTAGTTAAAATGATCATTCTAAACTGATCGTTGGTGCTCATTGAGCAAAGGATTACAAATGAAGCATAATGCATGACATCACGCAGTTTGGGATAGATTGGATTAATTGGAGGCTTTGTCATAGCTATTTCGGTATTAAATTTTGTGACAATATAGAAAATGGAGATAGCTTTACTTGTGCGTTGGATTCGTGTCACTCTAAACACTAAATCAAAAGTTACGGACGATTTGGTGCGGATATGACAAGTTTAATGGCTAGTTAAAATGATCATTCTAAACTGATCATTAGTGCTCATCAGTAAAAAATTTTAAATGAAGCATAATACATTGTATCACGCAATGTGGGATAGACTGGATTGCTTGCAGGCTTTGTCATAGCCATTTCGGTCTGAATTTTTGTCAGAATATAGAAAATTGAGCTAGTTTTAGTTGGGCGTTGGATTCGTGTCACTTTGAACTCTAAATCAAAAGTTACAGACAATTTTATGCGGATATGATAAGTTGATCGTCTAGTTAAAGTGATCATTCTAAAATGATCATTCTAAATTGATAATAAATGGTCCTTGAGTAAACGCTTATAAATGAAACATAATGCATGGCATCACGCAATTTAGGATATATTGGGTTAGTTGAAGGCTTTGTGATAGCTTCTTCAGTCTCAAATGTGGCCACAATATAGAAAATTAAGTTACCTTAACATGGATGGTGAATTCGTGTCATTCTGAACTCTAAATCAAAAGTTACGGACGCGTTAGTGCATACATGTCAAGTTTATCGGCAAGTTAAAATGATCATTATAAACTTATCACTCGTGCTCCTTCAGTAAAGGCTTATAAATTAAACATAATTCATGGCATCACGCAGTTTGGGATACATTGGATAACTTAGAGGCTTAGTCGTAGCTCTTTCAGTCTCAAAACTTGTAACAATATGGGTAATTGAGCTAGCTTAATGCGGCGTTGGATTCATGTCATTTTGAGCTCGAAATCAAAAGTTAAATAAGTTTTAGTGAGGACATATTAAATAACTATTAAATGATCATTCAAAAGTGATCAATGGTGCTCATTGAGTAAAGGTGTATAAATGAAGCATAATGCATGGCATCATGCACTGTGGGATACATTGGATTACTTGGAGGATTTGTTATAGATATTTTAGTTTTAAATTTTGTTACAATATAGAAAATTGAGGTAGCTTTAATTGGACGTTGGATTCGTGCGAATTTGAACTCTAAATCAAAATTTACAGAAAATTTGGTGCGCACATGACAAGTTTAATGGCTTGTTTAAATGATCATTCTAAACTGATCACTGGTGCTAATTTAAAAAAGGATATAAATGAAGTATAATTTATGGTATCACACAGTGTGGGATAAATTGGATTATTTGGAGGCTTTGTCATAGCCATTTCAGTTTCAAATTTTGTCACAATATAAAAAATTCAGCTGGCTTTACTTGAGCGTTGGATTCGTGTCACTTTGAACTCTAAATCAAAACTTACACACGATTTAGTGCATATATGAGAAGTTGATCGGCTAGTTAAAATGATCATTCTAAACTGATCGTTGGTGCTCATTGAGCAAAGGATTACAAATGAAGCATAATGCATGGCATTACACAGTTTGGGATAGATTGGATTAATTGGAGGTTTTGTCATATCTATTTGCGCCTTAAATTTGGTCACAATATTGAATATTGAGCTAGCTTAACGTAGGCGTTGGACTCATGTCATTTTGAACTATAAATCAGAAGTTAAAGATGATTTAGTGCAGATATGTCAAGTTGATCAGCTAGTTAAAATGATCATTCTAAATTGATCATTGGTGCTCATTAAGTACATGTGTACAAATGAGGCATTATGGATGGCATCACGCATTTGAAGGTTTTGTCATAGTTATTTTGGCCTTAAATTTTGTCACAATATAGAAAATTGAGGTAGATTTACTTGGGCGTTAGATTTGTGACACTTTGAACTCTAAATTAAAAGTGACGGACGATTTAGTGCGGACATGACAAGTTGATCGGCTATTTAAATGATTATTCTAAATTGATCATTGGTGATCATTGAGAAAATGATTACAAATGAAGAATAATACATGGCCTCACGTACATTGGGATAGGTTTGATTACTTGGAGGCTTTTTCGTAGCTATTTTGGTATTTAATTTTGTCATAGTAAAAAAATTGTGCTAGCTTAACATCATCGTTGGATTCGTGTCATTTTGAACTATAAATCAAAAGTTACGGAGGATTTAGTGCGGACAAGTCAAGTTGATCGGCTAGTTAAAATGATCATTTTAAGCTGATCTTTCTAAACTAATCATTAGTGTTCATTAAGCAAAGGATTACAAATAAAGCATATTTCATGGCATCCCACAGTTTGGGATTGTTTGGATTACTTGGAGGCTTTTTCCTAACTATTTCAGTCTTAAATTTTGTCTCAATATAGAAAATTGAGCTAGCTTACCTTTGGCGTTCAATTCGTGTAATTATGATTTCTAAATCAAAAGTTACATATGATTTAGTGCAGACATGTCAAGTTTATCGGCTAGTTAAAGTGATCATTTTAAACTGATCATTCTAAATCGATCATTAGTGGCCTTGAGTAAAGGCTTATAAATAAAGCATAATGCGTGACATCACGCAGTTTAGGATAGATTGGGTTATTGAAGGGTTGGATAGCTCTTTAAGTCTAAAATATTGTCATAATATAGAAAATTGAGCTAGCTTAACGTGGATGTTAGATTCGTGTCATTCTGAACTCTAAATCAAAATTTACGAACGATTTAGTGCGGATATGTCAAGTTGATCCGCTAGTTAAAATGATCATTATAACCAGATCATTGGTGTTCCATGAGTAAAGGCTTATAAATGATTCATAGTGCATGGCATCACACAGCTTAGGATAGATTGGATTATTTGGAATCTTTGTCGTAGCTATTTTAGTCTTAAATTTTGTCACAATATAGAGCTATCTTAACATGGACATTGGATTTGTGTCATTCTTAACTCTAAATCAAAAGTTATGAACGATTTAGTGCACACATGTAAAGTTGATCCGCTAGTTAAATGATCATTATAAACATATCATTGGTGCTCCATTAGTAAAGCCTTATAAATGAAGCAAATTGCATGGCATCACGAAATTTAGGATACATTGGATTACTTTGAGGCTTTGTCTAGCTCTTTTAGTCTCAAATGTTGTCACAATATGGAAAATTGAGCTAGGTTAACGTGGACGTTGATTCATGTAATTTTGAGCTCTTAATCAAAAGTAAAAGATGATTCAGTGCGGATATGTCAAGTTGATCAGCTAGTTAAAGTGATCATTCTAAATTGAACATCGGTGGTCATTGAGCTAAGGTTTACAAATGAAGCAATATGCATGGTATCACGTAGTTTTTGATAGATTGGATTACTTGCAGACTTTGTCGTAGCTATTTTGGTCTTTGTCAAAATATAGACAATTTAATGCGGACATGTCAAGTTGACCGGCCAGTTAAATTGATCATTCTAAACTGATCTTTTAGGCTTTGTCTAGCACTTTCGGTCTTAAATTTTGTCACAGTACAGAAAATTGAGCTAGTTTAACGGGGGGCATTGGATTTGTGTCATTTTGAACTCTGAATAAAAAGTTAAAGACGATTTAGTGTGGACATGTCAAACTGATCGGCCAGTTAAATTGATCATTCTAAACAGATCAGTGGTGCTCACTGAGCAAAAGTTTACAAATGAAGCCTTGATGTAGCTATTTTGGTCTTAAATTTTGTTACAATATAAAAAACAAAGCTAGCTTTACTTGTGCGTTGGATTCGTGTAAATCAAAAGTTACGAATGATTTATTGTGGACATGTCAAGTTGATCGTCCAGTTAAAATGACCATTCTAAATTAATCATTTTGGTGCTCCTTGAGTAAAAGCTTATAAATGAAGCATAATGAATGAAATCATGCAATTTAGGATATATTGGATTACTTTGAGGCTTTTTCAGTCTCAAAATGTTGTCACGATATGGAAAATTGAGCTAGAATAATGTAGGCATTGGATTCATATAATTTTGAGCTCTAAATCAAAAATTAAAAACGATTTAGTGTGCACATGTCAAGTTGATCATCTATTTAAACTGATCAGTTGATAATGATCATTGGTGCTCTTTGAGTAAATATTTACAAATGAAGAATAATGCATGACATCGCGTAGTTTTGAATAGATTGTATTACTTGGAGGTTTATTCTAGCTCTTTCTACCTTAAATTTTTTTTTAAATATAGAAAGTTGAAGTAGCTTTGGATTCGTGTCATTTTGAACTCTAAATAAAAAATTACAGACGATTTAGTACGAACATGTCAAGTTGATCGGCCAGTTAAGTTTATCATTCTAAACCGATCATTGGTGATCATTGAACAAAAGTTCACAAATAAAGTAAAATGCATGGCATCACGTAGTTTGGGATGGATTGGATTATTTGGAGGCTTTATCCTATCTCTTTTAGTATCAAATGTTGTCACAATATGGGAAATTGTGCTAGCTGAACGTTGGCGTTGGACTCATGTCATTTTGAACTCTAAATAAAAGTTAAAGACGATTTAGTGCGGACATGTTAAGTTGATCAGCTAGTTAAAATGATAATTCCAAACTGATCATTGGTGCTCATTGAGTAAAGGCATATAAATAAAGCATAATGCATGGCATCACGCAGTTTGGGATAGATTGGATTACTTAAAGGTTTTTTCGTAGTTATTTTGATATTAAGTTTTGTCACAATATAAAAAATCGGCCTAGGTTAACGTGGGCATTGGATTCATGTCATCCTGAATTCTAAAACAAAAGTTACGTACGATTTAGTGTGGACATGTCAAGTTTAACGGCTAGTTAAAATGATCATTATAAACTGATCATTGGTGCTCATTGAGCGAAGCATTACAAATTATGCAAAATGCATGACATCATGCAGTTGAATCAAAATTTCAATCTAAAAATCGTATTACTGTGGACGATAAACAATTTTCCAGCATCTGGAATGTTGTCAGGATGGACAACGCATGGTAGACTCTCTTGGATGATACCAAGGCATTTCAATTACCAAATGGTAGAAAGGCGTGTTGGTTTGATTGTCACAAAAGGTTTCTTCCTAAGGGTCATCCGTTACGGAAAATAAAACAAATTTTTTAAAGAGCAACCATGCTTTGGATGACTATCCTCCACAATCATTGACAGGCGATCTAGTTTTATACAAGCAAATATAAACTGTCAATCCTCCAAGAACATCAGACTACGGTGGAAACGGTCATGAAACTAAAGAAGAAGGTTATAAAAGCTGGCATAATTGGCACAAAAAATATATTTTGGGAGTTGCCGTACTAGAAGGATCTTAACTTACGACATAATCTTGATGTGATGCATATAGAGAACAACTTCTTCGATATCATCATTAATAATGTTATGAATGTCAAAGATAAATCAAAAGATATAGTTAAGTGAAGGTTGGATATTGTAAAGTTTTGCTTTCGAAAAGAGTTGCACGTGGATGGTCGGGGTAATGCTCCATTCTCTATATTTAGATTGACACAAAAAGCCAAATAACGCTTATTGGAATGTATCAAAAATGAGGTCAAATATCCGGATGGCAACGCGGCAGATTTAGCAAATTGTGTGGATAGAAGTTCTCTGGATGAAAAGTCATTACTGTCATGTTTTTATGAAGAGGCTTCACCATTTTATATTTGCAAAATTTTATCATGAAACGTTCATCTAGCTTATCAAGTATATACTATATAGTATAAAAAACATCAAATTCCCGACAACAAATTTCGTCGGAAATAGCAATTCCCGTCTGCTTTCTGATAACAGATGTTCGTCGGGACTATTTTGTCGGAAATCAATTCCGTCAGGAACGGATCGAGAATTACTGATGGTTTGTCGATAAATGTAACCATCGGAAACTTTCAACGGATAGACGATGGGTTCATGCCATCGGTAAATACCGATGGATATTCGATGGGTTCATTCCGTCAGAAATTTCCGACGTATTTGCGATGGATTTAGTTAGTCAGGCCGTCGACGTTTTCCAATGACCATTACCATCGGGAATATGAACCGATGGTGTATCCCGACGGTTTTCACTCGTCGGGAGTTAACCCACATGTTTCTGACGAAACTGTCCATCGTTAATTTTTGACGACTGCATCCATGTTTCCAATGGAACTCTCCGTCGGTAATTTCCGACGACTGCATTCATCGGAAATAACCAAATTATTGAAAAAAATTAGAATATTTATTTTTTAAAATTATTCATTAAATATTTTTAAAATATATTTATTAAAAATATTAAAACAATTAATATTTATATTAAATTTAATTAATATTTGTAAATATTTAAAAAATAATAATAAAATTAATATTTCTAATTATAAATATAATAATTGTTTAATTTTTTTAAATCTACAAATTACATCAGAGAAGCAGGAGGAAAACGAGGGCAAAAAAAGTCATCGGGAAACTTGGTTCTCATCATTTGTACAATATTTTAATATTCGTCATCTCTATCTTCATAGCCACCATTTTTTCTTTTAGCTATTCATTCTCCTCGTTTCTAGCCGCATATGTTACACCACCGGTATCTGCAATTCTACTGAGTATTGGATGACGAATATTAGAAAATAGTACTTCTTGTAAAAACAAAAAAAATATTATTAAAAAGGTATTATAATATTAAATATAAAAATAAATAAAAAGAAAAATCAAACTTACATCAAGAACCAGACGGTTAATCTCAGAACGAAGCAATTGGCGATCGAAGATGAAGAACCAACTTGAGACTGCTGATTTAAAATATTATTTTTTTCTTTTTCACTTTTTCGATGATCTCACTAATGAGACCATCTTGGATGCGACCAGTTTTTTTGTTCATATGGATGGTCTCGACAAGTTGCAAGTGATATGGAGGCACCCCGAATTCTTGTGTCTAAAAGTAAAAAATTCTAAATTAATAATTCAAAATTTTTCAAATAATAATAAGTAAAATTAATATAATAATTAATTTACCAATTGATCGGCTCGTCTCAGAAAACTAGTCGGTCCAGCATTGTGAATGTAAATGCCTTTGTATCCTTGGTCGCTCTTCCGGTTTCCCAAATTAGTCCTCGAGATAACCTCAGCGCTGGAAGATTTCCAATAACGAATAAAATAATTCCAAACCGACTCATTCAACCCTTTTGATTTGTCTTTTCTTTTTTTCCAATTTTGTTTCCACTCGTTCATGTGGTGGAAAAATTGTACTACAACCTCTTTTTGAAATGCTTCTTCCAGCAATTTTGTGTTCATGGGATCACATGTAAATTCTTGTTGCAAAATTTACTTATATGTTACTAAAATATCTTTTATACTATATATTTAAAAATAAATCTACGTACCGCAAACGTCATGAATCAAATGACGTTTTTTGTACAGAATGTCTCTAAATTTTGTATACGGGTTGTTCAGAAGAGAATGAAGCATCTTTAATATAGATTTGCTTATTCCGTTGTTTGAAATATCAAATCTACGAATTTTTATTAAATAACATTGAAATATTAATTTTAAATATAATTATAGAAAATTTAATTTACAGTGTCGAATTTCTTTGATGTCTCGGATCGAGAAAAGTAAGAAGTTCACGACCAGGTTGCTGAACCAATTTTTCAATTGTTATTAGTCGAAAAGAATCATTTGTAGATTCTGGAACTTGAGTTGGTATAAAACTCGAAGTAAACAACTCACCACGTCTTTTGAAACATTATGACTTTAAAACATTATGATTGTGACATTTTATCTATTTATCTACATTTGCTATTTGTCATTTTGTTTTCGAAATCCAATTTTCAAATATAAAAAAATTTGATATATTAGACAATTGCCCATACGTTTATTAATTTTCAGATCCAAATTTGAATATCTATCCATAACTTTTTCATATATGCATTGGATATTCGGATCTATCTGACATTTGATTATGTGACATTATCTTCTTATCTAACATTACTTATGAGATACATATATTATAAGGATTAAAAGGATGTAACATTATTTTGAGATTACTAATAGTAAATTTTAAATTCCGTTATTCCAAACCTTCAGAATTGAAAAGTTTGACAAAAAAAAAGTAATTTAAAACTAAGGATTTAAATGCTTGTTGGAAATGTTTTCAGAAATTAAAAACGGAAGATTGATAAATTATTTCAAAAAGTTAGTTTTTAACATCAGCTACTTTCATTTAAAAAAACAGAGTGATCTAATATTGAACAAACAATAATTAAATGAAACATCAATACATAGAGAATTACAAAACACGCTTAATTATATTCTTCACAATCACTAAAAACAAAGAATCAAATGTGAATCTCTGAGCAGCAATCCAATCCATAATAATTTAACAAAATCGTTGATGCATCAACAAATGCAAAACACACAGTAAGATTTATCCCATTAACATGTAGTAAAATTGAAAAGGAAATAAGAAGCAAAAGCCCCGAAAAGGTGATGTTACTTTCCACACACACCATATCTCATCCGTTCGATCAATTCCATATTCTTGCATATATAAAGTTAAGGAAAAGAGACTCAAAAAGAAAATAACAGGACAATCATATATGAATATACTCAATTAATTTTCATTGGCATTTCTATTTCATCGTCATTTTTCTTCTTCAAATCAAAACCGAGAGAAGAGAGCGAATGAGTTTCTGTGTTGGAAAACTTACATAACTGTGACTAAATCAGCGGTTTCTGGCGACTAAATCTGTGGTTTTCACCGACGACAGCGGCGGGAGGAGAAGAGGTAGAGAAGGAAAAGAATCGCGAGAGAAAAAGAAAAGAAAAGGAACGGTCGTAGATTATATTAGATATTTTCGATGGAAATTTCCGTCGGCATTCTGTCAACCAACTAATAAATATTTTCGTGAAAACCCGTGTTGGTAATTACGTTTTCTACGTACAATTTCATTCCGTTGGAAATCTATCGGTTATTACCAACAGATTTCCGATACACTGAAAAAACCGTACATATTCACCAAATATTTTGCTCACGTTGCAAATACGTTGACGGTTTTCCGACGGAATATCGATGGGTCGGACAAGACCTTCGGAATGCCGTCGGATAATGAAATCGATATTTCAAAAAAATTACAGAGAAGATAGGATATAGTATCATACCCTAAGTCGTCGGAAATCCGACTATAATAACTGATGGAACATCGAAAAATGTTTCAGTTCCGTCGAAACAACATCAAAATCTGTCGGACGTACATTTAAAATTTTAGAAAGTATTATTTATCTCTGATTCATTGGTTCGACTACGTTTAAGGTTTTTAGTTTGTTGACTAATTAGTGAAGAAGATTTTTGTGTGCGTTTGGTTACCCAATTGATGTTAATGGCATAGTGAAAGTGGTCTCTGATATACATCTCAAATCAATAAACTTGGATTACATAACTGAAACCCATTATATATTGTGTTCCATATAGTAAGAAACTGAAATAATAATATGGATAGATAGAAGTCTATGTTTCAGTATATTTTAAAAGTAGTAAACCAAAATTGATTTTTTTTTAAAAGGGCACAAATTAGTAATTACAATGGTAGTCTAATTTATCTCTAAAATTAAAATTTTAGAAAATATAATTTATTTATAAAATTAAATTATATATCACAAAAAATAAAATATTATTATCATAGTTTAATCTTAAGCTGAAGAACATTTCGAAGTAGTTGAATTTTTGTCTTCAAACTCATCAGTCTCTTCTTTTGAATCTTGAAACACGTTGTAATCTCCGTTCGTGATGTCATCAACAACAAGGTTAACTTCAAAAGAAGTCTCTATGGAACCTAAGTTACCAATTGTGTTTTGTTGCATAGGTCATGCTCGGTAATACCACATATCATTCCTCTATCATGTATTGAGGTCACTGTAATCCAAGTATCTTTCTTATTCCTCACACGAGGATATCGAATGTAACAAACGGGGTCCGTTTGTGATGCAAGTATAAAAAGATCATAATTTCGATGTCGATTACGAGAGTGGACAGATGTAACACCGAATTCGTCTTGATGTTGACCCATGACAGGGTCATACCAGTCACAGTAGAACACAATTCACCTCAAATCAATCATTCCTGGATAGTAAACTTCTAATATTTCACGAAGAACACCGTTGTATATAATTTCTCTACATTAAGATGATATACCATAATTACAAGTTTTTTGTGAGTTTCCTTCGCGATGACTCTTAAAAGCATATCCACGAGTGCAATACATTAGATAAGATTTTGTAGTAAATATAGGACCACTCACCAACTCAACTAACCATGTGGGAAACGTTATCCCCCTAGAAGGACATGTAGTAACATACAAAATAATTGAATGTAGTCAATTATATATTTATATATATATATATATATATATATATAAAATTACATAATTGTGATAACACTGATATAAAAGTGCAACCATCTTGAAAATTCGCTATTTTTAAGTTCGACCAAATTATTCTCTGTGTAATGTGAATGATGAACACGTATTTGTTCCATGTACCTTTCATATTCCAAAACGTTATCGCAATTTGTCAAAATATACAGATGCAAGTGATTGTGTTCCTCCTCTAATAGGCGTCGCGTCTTTCCTTTTCCACTTAAATGTCCAATTTGTGCAAATACTTCTAGCACATACACTGGATAGCTTGGTTTATCTCCTCCATCATCATGTCATGCATGTCATCTATTTTTTGTTTGGACTTACGATGGAAAATAGTAGCTGGCGAAGTTAGATGTTTCTTCATTAATATTTTGTGCGACGATTGAACATTCAACCCTAGCAAGATTTGTAACTTTTTTCTTTAGGTGGAACATATATCTCTAAAAAGGATACATCCATCGGTACTGAACAGGTCCTCCAAGCGCTGTTTCTCTATGGAGTTGAATAGGAAGATGCTCCATAACATCAAAAAACACTGGTGGAAATATTTTCTCCCAGTTATAAATGAGAACCAGTATTTTTTCTCTAAATTTCGGATATCGTCTGCAGTAAATGATCTTGTACATAAATCTCGAAAAAAGCATCAATCCCTACAAAAAAAGTTAATATCATATAATATATGAAATTATGATTATTTATATATAAAATAATGTAAACGTACCTGCAATTGCTGCGTGGATGTTTTTAGGCAGAAGATCGCTAAAGGCAAATGGAAATAGTTTTTGCATGACAACATGAAAATCATGAAAATTTGCCTTCAATAGTATCGACACAATTACGAAGATTAGATGCGTATCCATCTGGAAATTTGATACTATGCTTAATTCAGTCAAATAATTCTTCTTTTGCATGCGCATCTAACCGGAATGCGGGAGACAATGATTTTCCATTTGACATTATATGTAGTTGCTTCCGGGAACTAATATCCGGTAAATCTAATCTAGCTTTCAAAATATCTTTCGTTTTTCTTTGCACATTTAGAACGGTATTCATTATGTTGTCAAAAACATTCTTCTCA